>CM022945.1:104913255-105534623 GCA_012931725.1 Litsea cubeba | reverse complement strand
AAAGCTCTTAGATATGCCTATGAAGGATCAAAGTGTGAGTGGAATGGTTTTGGGACCTTTAACAAGATGTTACTAAGTAGGCACAATGTATGGAAGTAGGGCTCTAAAAAATCTTAACAATAATGGCCATTGAAATGAGCTCAAGTATATGTAGACAACTCTCCAACGGCACTCGCGGTTAACCCCCTTTCAAATCCATGGTTAACCGCCACCTCTAACTGTCAGAAAACAACTAGTTTGACTTTTTCGGTCAAAACTAATTTTTGCACTACAGCTAGCTCACGGTTAACCATGAGGTGCTTACAGTTAATCGTGATGCCTTGCAGTTAAACGTGAGAAATGTTTTCTGATAGATTTCTCATCCAGTTATTCTGACTGCGAGGTGACCGTGTTGACCTGCAGTTAGCCGACCCCAGAACCACTGCTCAATTTTGCCAATAAAACCCTATTGAATTTGCCATTAAGTCTAAGGGTCGTAGGGGGGCATTTATTGGTTGGTTTGGGGTCCCATTTACCTAAATAGGTTGCCACAACTTGGAGTTCTTCCTTGATGAGATCTGGGCCTTCCAACACTTGAAACTTTGCCTTCGAACTTGATCTTTCTTGTGACTCTAATAGGCAAGGTCTTGTACTCTTTGACACGGAATTGACAATCAAAGGGTTGTGCATATTTGACTATGGCACTAACAAACAAAAACTTCTTTACCATTCATAGACAATTCATACATACTTCAATCTTATTGAATCCGTACATTATCCCTGTGAAAAAAAATCAACAATCCGCCAAACTACATCTTCTTCAATCATCCACACTTCATACAAACTTGAAATGAATTACACTTCACTTCAAGATTCCTGCAAACATTGAAGCCCAAAAAACATAAAAGCAAAAAATGGCAGCATCTTGCATAGTGAAAAAAACTCGATCCCAACAATTTCATTTTTAGATACATTCAATTTCACCATTCAACCATGCACATTTCAATTCCGTGTATAGTTCATTCATCATTTGTACAATTTCATAAACAAAACACAAGCTATCAACATACAACAAACCCATTTGTACCAATGCATTCAGGCCGTGATCTCTACATATACAACCAAAATGGAGTACAAAAAATCAAATCTACTTCATGACCGCTCCTCTTCTATAGCTACTCATATGAAACTCATGTTGTCTCACAGAGACCATGGACAATCTTTAGGTGTAAATTGGATGGGCCTCATGATGCAGCGTAGACCTCATGGCCATATATGTAGGGCCCACTTAGATTTAGGACTTATTTAATTGTTATTACTTAATAGTTTTATTTGATGAGTTGTATTTAGGATTAGGTTTCCTATTTATTTGGTTTCCTATTTTAATTAGGTTTCTTAGGGCTTAAGTTGTGTTTTCCTATTTATATGGCATTGTAGAGAATTATTTCTCAGAGTTGATTAATGAAATTGGGTTCTCCCATTGAGGTGCGTCCTCGTTTATTGTCTCTTCGGAGATTGATTGTGTCTTAGGACACGTGCTTCGGCACCCATTGTGCTTTTAGCACTTCCTACGCAAGCCCTAATCCTAGGGCCTGCATCAATTGGTATCAGAGCCGAACGGTTCCATCGTCGGCACGATTACCCCTATCCCTCATTCCGTTCATCATCCCGTGGCCAAACCCTTCACTGTCAATCCCAGCCATCTCCACAACCCTTCCCCACTGCCAAACCCTTCACTGTCAATCCCAGCCATCTCCACAACCCTTCCCCACTGCCAAACCATCTCTGCAAATCCCGGTCGTCACCCATCCAGCAACCCACCCCATAGCCTTCCGTCAGAACACACAGAATCCCCAGACCACCAAAATTAAAACCCTAAACCCATCTCACCAATCCAGCACCAACCCATCTCTATCTCCCTGAACTGAACACACACAGGAACCTCTTCCCCGAACCCTTTTTTCTAGCCCCTTCCCGAATCCAGACTCTCCCACCGTAAGCCCCTCCCAGCCACGATCTGAACCAGCGCTATAGTCCTCCACCTTTTTCCATCACCCCACTGCCTTCATCGAGCTCGCCAGCAGCAAATAGAAAAGAAAGGAGATAGAAGAAGGAAAGGAAGAAGGGAAACGTGGTGTACCGTGCACCGACGACGCTGCTACCACCGTTGCCGGAAGCGAACCATCTGCGTCACACCGTTGCAGTCGTCGTCCTCGTCATCGCAGTCACCACAACCAAAATCAAAACCACACTTGGAAATCACCCCCACCCGTAAATAAAAAAAAAAAAAAAAAAACAGAGAGCAGAGAGACGAAGACGACGAACAGAAGTAGCAGAAAGGAAGGAGATTAGGGAAGAAGTGAGTACCTGGCACCGTCATCGCCGCTACTCCACTCCACCGCCAGTCATCCATCGCGCAGAACCTCTCCATCGCCACACTTGTTGCCGGAACCGCAACCATCACCATCGTCGTGCATCTCCATCTTCCCTTTCGTCGGAGCTCTCCTCCTGTTTTCTCTCTTTCGTTCGTTTCGTTGAGCATCACTCATAAAGGGTTTTAGCCCTTTGTTTCTGCGCACATTACACGAGGGGCAACAAAGGGCCCTCAGTTGGGCCTATAGTCCAGTTTGGGTCAGGCTCTTGCCTATCTTGTTTGCGGTCCACCTCTGTTTGAAGCCCAATACAGTTGTGCTGACATCATCTCTGCATCAGTACCTCTGATCAATAGCAGATTTGACCCAGATCAACGGTTGAGATTTCTTCTGACGATATCGGGTTCTAATCCACCGTCCAATTTCAGATCCGTTCTCGCCCGTGTGATCGTGGAAATCAGATCTACACATCTGATGGCATTGCAACTTCTTGAAATAAATAGCAGGCTTACAGAAATCAACAAAAGGGCTACAAGGATGCCATATGCAATCAGATATGGGCAAAGATATTATGCAAATAAAGACTACTTTGAGCAGTATATTACTTTGACACAAGGCAATTTGTCTGTCATGGAATATGCCGATGAATTTGAAAGGCTACATTATTTATGTGCATTGGGAGATACACTTGATTTCATTCACTTTCTCAAAGGTTTGAGACCAAGTATATTGAACAATGTGGAGAAGGCATGCAACGATATGTATGACGCATTTTGGGAAGCAATTCGTGTGGAGCGGATGCTTAAAAGATTTCATCTAATGGAAGTTGCTCCTCAAGAAGAAAAATCGCCACACGTCACAGACCGTGTTGAGGAACCAGTGCCAACGGATTTACAGACCGAGCTGCCAGTGTTAGACACCGACAATTCCATATCTACAGTTGGCTTTGAAATTTCTTCTATGAGTACTAATCATCCAGACGTGCACACACCAAGCGATGAAGAGCCAGTTATTGACATTCCCCACATTAATTCTCCCATTGATTTTGTCTTTGCGGATCAACAATGCCAACTGAGAGATGACCAGCGGATAGTCAGAGATTATGATTTGATAGTGCATGATCTACAAGTAAGGCACATCAACACATATTTCAGCCATCCAAAGCAATTATGCATGAAGCTGTGCCAAGAAGTTATAGATCGACCGCATAATCGGACCGTCAGATTGGTCTTTGATCCAGGTGGACATTTTTCCGAACTCGAGGTCGAGTTCTTTTTCAAGTGGGGGAGAATGATGCAGCGTAGACCTCATGGCCATATATGTAGGGCCCACTTAGATTTAGGACTTATTTAATTGTTATTACTTAATAGTTTTATTTGATGAGTTGTATTTAGGATTAGGTTTCCTATTTATTTGGTTTCCTATTTTAATTAGGTTTCTTAGGGCTTAAGTTGTGTTTTCCTATTTATATGGCATTGTAGAGAATTATTTCTCAGAGTTGATTAATGAAATTGGGTTCTCCCATTGAGGTGCGTCCTCGTTTATTGTCTCTTCGGAGATTGATTGTGTCTTAGGACACGTGCTTCGGCACCCATTGTGCTTTTAGCACTTACTACGCAAGCCCTAATCCTAGGGCCTGCATCACCTCATGGTGTAAAATATAATTGACGAAGGCCAACACAAAGAACCCACAGACTAGTAAATTGAACAAAATATTTGAACTCAATAGAGAAACCACCAGCACCAATGATGTTCTCAGATCTCAACATATCTATGGACTAATTCATAAAGAATACATCACCATAACACACAATACAAATCTATAAATCAACACATCACCTAACCAGAAAAGTACAAAAAGAATTTGAAGAACTAATTCATTAAGATCATAAAACCTCAAGTAAGATCTAACTCACAGAATTCCATTAGTACTCCCTATCTGCATATGTATCATTATCAAATTCGAAAAATGAAACAACATCAGAAATACCATCCACCCATCACCAAGCCTCACCCAAGACCCATCATCATCCATGTTCCATGTCAACGTTTTCACCCATCTTCACAAACCACTCAACATCATCACTCCATCACACATGATCATCTCTCTCAAATAGTCACATAACACCTGTGCTCACTCAAACCGAGCCTCATCAGAACATCTCACCATTCTCCCTCTTTGTCCATCCAAAACACACAAACACTAACCCTTTCTTCATCTCAATACCCGCCTTCTCATACAATCCCTCACATTTCTCTTTTTCTCCATCTCACAAAACAAATACAAATGCAAACCAACACCGTCGCTTCACATCCAACAGTCAAATACAATCCCTTACCATGCTTGAAGGGGCGACGCAGTGATGCTAGAGATGGAGGGTTTGCAGACGAATCAGTGATGGAGATGAGACCGAGAGGAGCATTGGGAATCGGTGATGGAGACTAGACCGAGTAGCTTAGGGGATGAAGATGGGGGTTTGGTGCTGGATTAGCTGCTC
This sequence comes from Litsea cubeba, assembly GCA_012931725.1. Classification (NCBI taxonomy): domain Eukaryota; kingdom Viridiplantae; phylum Streptophyta; class Magnoliopsida; order Laurales; family Lauraceae; genus Litsea; species Litsea cubeba. The sequence continues at coordinate 105,529,774 of CM022945.1, read as the reverse complement.
GTTTGGCATGAATGAGAAATCACAACCCAAGTGAAAGAAAGAAAAAATAGAGAAGAAGAAATAAACACCCACCTGTGATCTCCAAGTCATCAATCTCTCTTCCTCTGTGAAAATCGTAGCTCAGGAGGAAGATGAAGTGGGTTATTGATTTTCACCAAGGCATTTTGATGATATCGTCAACCAGGCAATATTGTCAACAAAAATAGTACGAACCATTAAATCATATTTTTCTTATTATTCTTCATAAAACTGTTTAATCAGATTCTAAACTTAATTATTTCGTAAAAATCTCTAGAAATAAAGACCAAAATATCCTCCATTTTTGCAATATTGAATTCTTTTTTGTGATATCACAAAAAAATTACCAAATAGACTACAGTAGCAGAGTTCTTTATCTTTCCTCTATCAATCAGCTTTCCATTTCCAAAGTTTTGGACCACATGGATATCAATGTAAGATGAAAATCAATTTTGATTGAATGAAAATGTAATGTCTATCCTTGAGTTAAAAAATGCAGTATCACAAAAGGGCATTTTTTTTTCCTCCAAGGTACAATTAGTACAGAGAAACTATGGGAAGATTTAGTAAATTTAAAAAGGAGTTTTTCTCTCTAAACAGTAACATACTGGCAAAAGCCCATCAAGAAATTATCACATTTTAACTTCTTCAATTTTAACCTTACTGGTAGATGAGCAACTGTGATAGAAATACTGGCCTGCCCTACCTACTCCATTCTCTGTCCTGTGCCTTAATGTGGCTGCATCCTCCCTCCCACTTTGCAAACCCCAACCGCCATGACTTTTCAAGAAATAAAAAAGTAAAGAACATTGCTATCAGTAAATCATAGAAAATGATAAGAAGGGTGATGATAGAATACCTTATAAAGACGCCTGCAACTGAGTTCCTAAAAGACTGGATACAAATTGGAACACGACTCCCTCTTATAGTAATTCCAATTTCCCTGTACTGCACATGATTCCAATAGTCACCACCATTACATGGGTGTGTCCCACCAATACAGTAGTCAATCATACATATTTTCAGCACCAACAAACACGAAAATTGATTCCATGACAATCACTGATTATTTGAAGAAATTTCAGCTGTAGGCCATCATTAATATTCACGCATATTTTCTAACAGTCGCCAAAATTAAATTGCTATAATGACGGGCTTTGTTTCTCTTACGAAATTTTGGCACTAGAAAAAAAAAATTTATAAATACGATTTACTATTACACATATTTTAAGAGTGCATCGTTCTCAGGGTTGTCATCGGAGAAATTCAGTAAGTCTTCATCACGGCACTTGGATATAACACTGTAAACTTCAATTAAGAGATTTGGGAATCGAGTCGCAAAGTAATCAAAAATTTCTCCATGAGTTGATCCAATAATCACCAGAGATAGAATATAAAAGAAGAAAGGATTATAGTTAGATAGAGCAGTATCAATCTTACAACAATGCAACCGAACTTAATCTTTGGGAATGCAAAACATAGATCTCAGTAAAAACATGCATAAATATCATTAAGGGCCCATTTGTTTATATTAAATAACATAGGAACTCAATACATAGGGAATTTTTTAAACCAAACCAAACCAAGCCTTTTCCCACTAGGTGGGGTCGGCTATATGGATTTGACGACGCCAATCAAATCTGTTTAGGGCCATGTCCTCCGTTAAATCCATGTAGGTAAATAGGGAATTTTTTAAAAGCGGTTTAAAATGAAGACCAAATGCTAGGTATTTATTTCACATCTTACTCTGATTCTATTTCCATGAAAGGAAAGGAAAGGTTATTTGATCTTCATTTTTTAGAATTCACTTAGGCGATCAATTTTTAAACCACTTTTGCATGAAATCCTATGTATTTTAAAGCAAACAAACAGGCCCTTATGTTCCATGGAAATAGAATCAAGGGAAGATAAGAAATGAATACCAAGCCACCACCTTAGAAATTTAATACGTAGGAATGTGAACATCCTATCTACGTCTTCACCTTGTATCCTTCACCAATCACCCCTTACCCCACGCTTGTCACCCCTCACCTCATTAATAATCCATTGGTAGAGTTAAGTTCACCATGAATTCCTATAAATGGATCAAAATAGCGGCTGCTACTATGTCTGTGAGGCCTCGCCCCTTCACTTGCTATAATTATGCTTGTATGTGCTAATTAAAAGGTGATTATTAAGGGTAGAAGGGTAATTTCCTAGGTTCTAGGCTTAATTGTGTGGTTTAGGGGGTCTAATTGTAGTCTAGAGGCTATTTAGGGGGTTAGTTGTAATTTTTAGTAGTTAGTGAGGCCCTTAAAGGTAAATATGGGTTAGAATAGGGTCCCTTGGAGAATAGTACAATTTTCGATGAAATACAAAAAATGCCCTTATATCTCCGTTATAACTCACTAAAGGGAGGGGCATTTTAGTCATTTCACACCCAAACCAACCTATATAACTAACTCCCCTCCCATTGCAAACGATACTTATCTCGCTCTTCCCTCTCCATATTTCATTTCAATTTCCACTCTTCCCTCCCAAGTCCCATCTCCCTCACTTCCTTCTCCTACAAGCTAGAGTTTCTCCAAACAAGATCAAGGGCTTCCATAAATAAAAGCAAGAGAATTCTCAAGTTTCCAGCCTTCCTTTGCTTGTGATCATCATCTTCTTCTCTAAATCTCCTTGTCTGCTTCAAATCAAGGTAAATTTCATGATCTAGCTTCATCTCCATAGCATTCTAGGGTTTCTTTGTGAATTCTCCACTCTTATGCATGTCTCTCCTTGGGAATGGGCTGTATGAGGTGTTGATCTTGCTGTATCAGCAGATCTAGAGGTGTTTTGGGGTATAGGAGAGTGAGAAGGCTTGGATCTTGGAAGTCTAGGTTGGAAACCATAGATTAGAGGCCAAGGCAAGTGTAATATAACCTAACAGAGCATGCATGTTGTTCTTCATTTGATTTCTATGATTTGATCTCATGTTGATGTGTTTGATTTGGTAGTATTCCCATATATATGCTCCTTCTTTTTATTTAGACCATTTGATGCTTGGAAACCCCATTTGGACGATCAACGACCCACTTATTGATGTATTGATGATGGATGATGTGATGGAGGGGGGATTTTGATGAATTTGGATGATGTAATGGATGAGGGTTTTTGATGATTTGGATGAAAATGGAAGGAAATTGGAGTGGATTAGATGAGGCTCTAGTCGTGAAGTTTTCGACTTTTGTAGCTCCATTGTCGACCGTGAGACCTTTCATGGTTGACCGACCGTGGAACCACATGGTTGACCCCAGTCACCTAGCGGTTAGAAAGTCAATAAGTGAATTGTCCGAAAAATTGCACTATGGGCAACACTCGGCTAACTGTGGCCTTCCCACGGTCGGCTATGAGCCAACTATGGATACTACAGTCAGCTGTGAGCCAACCGTGGATACTACGGTCAGCTTTACCATAGAACTTGACTAACATAGTTGTACTGTGGCTAATCATGAAGCAACTGCGGAGTATCCACAGTCGACCATGACAATCCCATAGTCGACCGTGTAACCACTGTTTTGTATTTTTTGGTTTTGCATTCTTTGGCCATTTTGTCTGATTTGGTTCCCATTGACCTTACTAATGGATTGTAACTAATGGACCAAACATGTGTTAAGGGTGGAGCCTAACCTTGGCGCATGCAGTTGCTCGAAGTAGGGTATGAGGTATTGGAAATGGAATCGACACCTTGCTTAAGCGTTGTCTTGGATTCCAAACACCTTCAGAGCACCAAGAACTTATTATTGACATCGACCTAGGCTGGATTACTCATATTATCATTTACTAATTGATATTGATGAGATGCACTTTATATGCTCTTTTCTCTACTTTCCTCTTATTGCAATTGTAATTGTAAATGGATAATGATGTAAATGAGAACCTTGGCCTAGGGTTTACCTAGAGGAGACCTTGGATGTGATTGGAGGACAATTGCCTATGTCTTTGGCTAGGCAAGCTATTTGATGGCCTTGTCTTTGGGATGACCTTTCAACCTTGGAGTAGATGGTTTGTTTGCATGGATTAGATACCCTTTTGATGGATGGTATGTACTGCACTTTGATGGTATGGTTTGACGGATTGGCACTTCGATGATTTGATTGATGGTTATTTGGATGGACTGTTTGGATAGTTTGATGGTATGGACTGGACTTTGATACGGACCTTGTTGGACATTGAAACCTTGCTTACGCAAGAGTAGCCTAGTCGGACACCAACCATATTGTATGGTTCTTGGAGTTGGCTTGAACATCCACTTGGTTGAAGAGCTTAGACTTGGACTGATCCCCCTTGGTAGGAACTAACATTGCTTTGCCATCAAGATGGTTATCTTTGAGGTGGACGTACGCCGTTGGGAACCAACACTTTTGACGCTTAGCATGGTACCAAACTTTGGCTGCTAGACTCCGGTCTCATAAAAGGAACTTCAGGCTCATTCTTGGATTCTTGCATCGCAATGTCAATCTGGATATCCTTTGCCACTGGTTCTTCATCATGATCTGTTGTTAACTGCGGTGACTTTTCATCTTGAAGCGCAATTTTTCCCAGCAGATGCCGTTTAAGCATGCATTCTATGAGAATTGCTTCACAATATGCCTCATGAATATTCGTGTAATCATTCATTCTCTCCACTATATCTGGTCTCAAGCCTTTGAGAAAACTAATTAAATCATGTTCCTCAACATCCTCCATTCCACAGACATCTTAGAGCCTTGAAAATTGGTCAGAGTATTGTAGAACAGACAACTCTTCTTGTTTCAAACAAATAAAAAAACTGTCGAAAATAATCTTCATTGTCAAAATACCACATTCCATATGCAGTCGCATTTTGACTCTTTGAAGTGCATTGTAGAATTTACTTATATGGAATTTCATATTGCATGAATGCACTGACCTTTTCTATAGTTCTACTTTTGTAACGATCCAGACCCACTGGTATAATATTGTCCGCTTTGGCCCTTTGGGCCTCACGGATTTGTTTCTGGACGGAGCCGCAGGCATCTAGCCCAAAACGCGTTATACCAATGAAGAAGGGGCTCGCACTTATAAGCCTGGCTTCGGGCGGCCTCATAGGCGATGTGGGACGGAGTCCCTGCCTTGCTCGCAGCTGACCCGGGTCCTCACAGCTTTCCACAAGCGCATTAGGTGAAAACATATTTGAAATCTGATGTCAGATGACTTCAACATAGGAAAAACTACCTGGATCATTCGATGTGGTCAAATTTGTGCCGTTAACTAAACTTGTAGATGCTACGATGATGGTAGGAGTTGTCTCGCAGGGCTTTGAGAATATGGGTCAGGTCTGCCCAACTCACTCTACCAAAACACTGGGGCTCTCTTTGTAGTGTCTTGGTCTACGTGCCTAGAGAAGAAAACAAAAGGGCTTCTACTTTGTAAAAACTAAAAACTCAAAAGGCTCAAAAGAGAAACCTCGCCTATGCTCTTGGTGTTGTTGCTCGATGGAGACGATGATGAGCGACGACAATTGATGTTGACGGTGGAGCTCTGATGATGGAGATCTTCGAAGGTGCGACGACGACCGGCTGCTGTCAAGCGGTGCAACGACAACAGGGCTGGTGGTGCAACGGCGAGGGGGGAGGAGGCAGTGCCTTTTTCTGTGATGCTTTCTGAAGGTGAAGAGATGGAGATGTGGTAGTGCTATCCGGTGGTGCGGTCGAGCCTCGTCTGCTCCGATGCCAGGTACGCCAAAACTTCTTCCCATTTTTTTTCTCTCCGGTTCTCTCCTTCTTCCTCGTCGTCTTTGCCTTTTTCTTTCTTTTTTTGGTTTCGCATCTGGTCGAATGGGAGGGTGGGTTATGGTTCGGATTTATGGAGGGTTATGGGTTGAAAGGGAGGGTGTGGATGGGAAAGGGTGTCTGCAATTCGGAGGTGGTCGGGAGATGGTTTATGGTTCTTAGGGTTTTGGTCATGGAATGGTGGTGGGGTTGGGAGTTTTTTGATGAGTCTCTGGATGGGGTGGGGGCAGTAATGGGTTCGACACGGGTCTGGGTGTGGGTCGGCTGTGGGGCTAGGTTGTGGGTTGTGGCATTGCTCCTGGTAGTGACCACCTCATACTGAAATTATGCTTGGAACTTATGCATTGTTATTTGGTCATCTGATGATTTCGATGCGTAGCCTTGTGCCCTTTTTTCATAGTCATGGTGGTCTTATTTGTGCAGCATTGGTATATGCGTGCCCGACTCGTTAGGCTCACAGGTACGATTCTGATGGTTCGTTTCACAATCTGATATGATCATCGCTATTTGTTGTATATGCTGGTATGCACTCATTCACCTGTCTACCGTATGTTTATTTCCATATCTGTTATTTAATATTACAAGTTACGTAATTCATGATTGATGCTAGCAGACTTTGTCCGATACTGCATCTTCGTGCTTCGAAGGTGTCGGTACCTCTTCCGCCAGCGCGTATGGTAATGGTTGCTTATAAGTTATAACCATGGGATTAGTTAGAGCGATACACTTGGGCCCTGCTGATGATAGCTGGTTGCTATGCTGAGAGCCGTTACATTCAGAGGACAGTTTCATTTCTTATATTTTGTAGCTGGCCTGTGGCTAAGGTTGTACTAGTTAATGTTGTAAAACATATTGTAATCAGCATTGTTGACAACTTTAATGTAATCAATTATGCTTCGCTCTGACATTTATTACGAAAACTTTTATTGGCTCTTTTCTTGAAATATCTGATTTTTAGATACATCTACGCCATTGCCTGGAATTCGATGGGCCCCGAAATTCACAGGTGTGACAAAAAAATATAAATTCAGATTCTACCCCCTTTATACCAAATTTCAACTAAGAGACTAGAGATGAATCTAGGCCTTGTCAAAATCCCGCAATATGAACCCCTCAAATTACGATCGAGGGTCTCAATGGAAGAGAATCCCTTCCACTAGCTTAGGGAATGATTAGTTTAAAAAATGTTCAATTATCCCCTTGGAGGATTCGATGAAAAGGCCAAGTTAAAGGGGCTTCAACAATGTTATGATGTGTTAATATAGGAGACGAAAAGTCAGATTTGCATATATTGAAAACTTCTGCAGTTAATATTAATAAATCAGCAAATAATATCTTCACATCTAATTTTTCAGCAAAAGGATTGAAGTATGATTTCAAAAGGTGTTCAAACACCCCAATATATGGTTCGGCCAAGTGAGATCTACGCATAGATGGGTTCGCTGGGACTGCAGGGGCTTGGGTTTAATTCGGTGAAGTGGAATGGAGCCTGACAGTGCTACAGCTGGCTGGGTTTGATGAAAGGTAGCAGTCAGCCAGCAGGTTTGTACATGTTGAGCAGAAGTGGGACAAAGGAATTATGGGTGTTTGGCTGGTTGTGTAAGGTCCCAGCCTTTCTTTGCTATATTTATGTTATTTGTGTGTGCTTGTATTGTTTTGTGGGTGTTTAGTGGGGTTAGATGCCTATTTTAGGTGTTTTTGGTCGAGTTTTAGACCTCGTTGGAGAGTTTAGGGGGTTATTTGAGATTTTGGGAGTTGTAGGGGTGTTTGTAATTTTAGAGATATTGGGAGGTAGAGCCCTGTTTTTAAAGCTAAAATTCATTAAAAGGAAGCTCACAGTACAAGACTATACTGACAAGCTAACAGCCAGCACCCGATACCGAACAAACCATGACCAACAGAAAGAACACAAGGAACAAAAGAAAAAAGAAAGGAAAAGGCCTAATAAGACATAACATCTTTCCAGTTTAGCATGATTTGGTCTAGCAAAATCCCATGAAAAAGAGGATTTGTAGACACCCAAAACGCAACAGAAAGCTTTATCTTATCGGATACTAAGTTACACTTGAAACATTCCCTTCAAAGCACCTGGCGTTTCTCTCCTTCCAAACAGTCCAAACAATGGCGAGGAATGACAAATTCCACATTTCTCTTCCTCTAGGTGCAATAGAAGGATTAATCCCAACTTCAAATAGGACCAGAAGAGAATTTGGGAGGACCCAGCTGCACCCAAACCAATACAGCACCATATTCCAAATCCTATGGGTGAAGCTGCACTTAAGAAGAAGATGCTCCACGGACTCCTCATCCTCTAAATACAAGGGGCAGGCATTCACAACAACCATACCTTTTCTTCTTAAATTATCAATTGTTAGGATTCTATTTCTGAGGGCCAGCCACCCAAAGACCAAGATTCTAAGAGTAGCTTTTAATTTCCCTTCTTGGTTTAGTCCTCCCTGATAATGCCTTAAAGAAGGAACAGAAAGAGAATCTGCTATCTTTAGAAAGAGTCCAAATTCTCTCGTCTTGCCCCCCTAGGATCCTTTGTTGTAGGGGCCCTTTGCTGTAGTTGTGTTAGTACTTAGTCGTAGGATCCTTGGGAGAAAAGGAAGATTTCCATTACTTACCAAAATTACCCTTACATTTGCTTCTTTGAGATTCTCAGGTAATAAGGGCATTTTAGTCAATTGACTTCCCCCCCCCCCCCCTCTTGCTTCTTTGAGATTCTCAGGTAATAAGGGCATTTTAGTCAACTCCCCCCCCCCCCCCCCCCCTCTCTCTCTCTGTCACACACACACACAGCACACACACACAGAAAAGCTAACCGTGAAGTACTACGGCTAGGTTTTCCAGAGGCATGAAAATGGGCATTTTGTTATATGGCAGCCTCATGGCTAGCCATAGGGCTAACCACGGCGAGCCTCAAAGCTAGCCATAGTAGACTCACAGCTAACCATAACAAGAGCTCGAATAGTCGTAAGGCTGGGTTTTCCAAAGTGCAAAATTAGTATCTTTTGACCTTTAAACCATGTGGGACCCTTAAACCCACTCAATGGCCTTCAATTGGAGGACTTACGATGTGCGGATCGTCAAGCTTAGCATTCGCTCATCGGTTGTATGATGTAGGGTTTGGGAGGCGAAGTAAGGCCAAGGAAATGGTGAATTTGGGACCTTTGAATGTCTTTGATCATCAGGGCACCAAGACTCAATTATATGACATCCGAAACTCTTGTTTAACCATTGTGTTGAAGAGCTTAGCGCTCATACTTGAAAATCAACCATTGACCTAGGTTGGCTACTTCTATTCGTTCCTTGATTGGTTATTGATGATATGATCTACTTTGCCTTGTATATTTGTTGATATCTTATTGGATGAGTTGTCTTTATGTCTTGATACCTATAATTGTTAATTAAGATGATGATGATGGACCTAGGGTTTACCTAGAGGATGTCGTGTGTATTGAAGGAGGATGTGGATTACTCGTGTCTTGGGCTTGGTTGGCTATTGAATGGCCTGAATTGGAAGGGCCGACCTCTTGTATTGGATTGAGTGTTGATGGCTTGTTTTGGATGGACTTGGATCCTTGAAATGTATTGAATTATGTCTTGAGGTGCTCGGTTGGATTGGGATTTTTGGACATACACTTTGAAGTAGTTCCTTCATTTTCCATGGGATTCTTGCTCATGCAAGAGAAGCCTAGCCAGACATTGTTCCTTTGTGATTCTTAAGTCAAGCACCACTCAGTTGATTAAGTCTAGCCACAGTTTTGGATCCCTTGTGGTAAGGGTTATTTATTACTTTGCCATCAATAGATTGGGTTTTGAGGTGGGCATACATCACTGGGTATTACTTTTGAAGCTTTGAGCACCAACTTTGGCCGGCTATTCCGTGAAACTTTGTCTTGGCCGAGCTTGTCATCCCGTGCATCTCCACCACAACTCTTTCGAGTATGAGAGGGCAGCAAAATAATTTCCCGTTGCATTAGTTTATATGGATGATGCCTATTTTGCTAGGTTATTTGAAGATTATCCTTTACATTGATTCATGTTATTCTATTATATTCATGCACGATTGCCTAGTTCTCCTACCTTTGTTAATCTATTAATTTTCTGTTCTCCTACCTTTGTTAATCTATTAATTTTCTTTCTTGTCTTTTACTCTACTTTATGCATACAATACTATGTTACTTATATATTGTCTTGCCAAGTTTTCCCAAACTTGATTTTCTCTTACCTCGGTGCTGTGAATATTGGATCCCCATCTCCCATGTCGGTTGGTGAGGCGTTCTATGAGACGCCGGGCATTGCAGAGTACGAGTGGGGCGTTGGTGACATAGCCTAGGTCACCGTGGCCTATGCATGAGAGCCATATTCACATAATTGGGGCGTTGTTTTCAGTTCTATATCTTTTGTCGTCCTTGGGGCCTATTGCAATAAAAACATGTTGCGTTTCTTTTGAAACTAGAAACAAGTTGAGAATTGTTCTACTTTACTTGATACATGAACTAATACCTATGATGGACATTATATACATAGCATCCGCTCATTGATATTATCGCTTCCGCTTAAATATTGTTTATGAGATGTGGAAAAAGTTTTAAAGTGTCCTCACAGCAGACTATGATCCTGGTTGTATTTAATAGTCACCGCCCCAAGATTTTTGGACTTTCGTGATGATTTGGGAATCCAGGTTTGGGGGAGTGACGGGTTGGTATGGTGTTGGGAAAAAGTAGGACAACTGATTTATGGGTGTTTCACTAGTGGGGAAGTGCTAATGGTGATTGGTAACGGTCAGCCAATAGGGTATAGGATGTTGATGGCTGGCGATTTGGGATCTAAGGCGCTATGTGGTCGGTTCATGCATATGGATGGGTGATGGCTGGTGACTATGGAGGAGTGGTATCGAACTTGGGTTTTGATGTGGATTTGGTTGTGCGGTCAATGGAAGGTGAGATTTAAGTTTGCTTGATGGTGGAGATGGTGCTGGGAAAAACAAACCAACAAGACTTACGTAATGGGAAAAAGGAAGGGGGAGAAGATTAACTAAATCGCCGGACTCCATCGGTGGCTTCGCGTGGAATCCTTTCTAGGAGGGAGAGAGAGCATAAGCACCCAAAAGTGTTATATTATTCATCATTGGATCTGAAATTGTCCTTACAATGCATCAATAGATAAACCCTAACCTTGAACTTGATCTAAGTCATAGGAAACATGACAATGGTTGAGATTAAAACAACTACTTAAGACCTATAACCCACAACTAAAAAACTCTTGTCTCATAAATGAATTAAAACAAACTAGATAAAAGAAAAGAAACGAAACGGACATGACTCCATGGAGAATGGACTGTATAGCCTATATACAGCTCACTTTGTGTGCCCCTTTGATGGGCCCCTCTTGATCTTGATCTTCTTTCATGCTTCTTTTATCACCAGTCCCTCCCATGTGGCACATCCCAAACTGGGGTCTTCCTACTGTCTTCCACATGAGGCCTTCATCTTGATCATGGGGCCACGGGTTAGATCCAACAGTGGATCTGCATCGGGATCAAGATTCAATGGTGAATCCTCATCGGATCTACAATCTAATGGTGGGTCTTCATCGGATCTGCGATCTAAAACCAAATATTAGACATCCAACCACAAGGAAGTATGTTTGCATGCTTTCTTCTTCTTCCTTTGGTAGATCCTAAATGGAGGAGCTGTAATGTCCTTATCATGCATGCAGTGAAATTAGAGATTACCCCTCTACTAGCCCTAAAGGCCTTCGATGTTTGCCTTCAATTGAAAAAGAGCATAAAGGAGCGTACCGATACCAATGCCAGATTAGCAAATGTGGAAGCTTTCCTTCAATGCGATAATGATCATTAAGAGGAAGTGGAAACTGTTTAGAGTAGAAGTGGAGATTGTGGCAGCAGAGGTGGCCCGGGACGTGGAAGAGGAAGGGTTGTGTCAACTAGGCCAATGGGCCTAGTTCAGTGGATCTCAGCCCATGACAAATTGAGCCCAACTTGTGGGTCAAAACAAATATCACTTGTACAGATATGTAATTGATTTATTCCTTATTAGGAGATTTGATTAGATGTTAATTAGATTAGGATTGATTTGTGCCTTATTAGGAGATTTGATTAGATGTTAATTAGATTAGGATTGATTTAATTCTCACAATCACTGTAAACATATTTGTAAACTTTATCTTTATATATTGAAAGATCGAGACCCTCAAAGGGATCATCGAATTCACAAACTATCATCTGTCTTCTTCTCTCTCTGGGTCTGACATGGTATCAGAGCTGTGCCTCTGAGTGAATCCTCTCCGTTTTCCAAGCATTGGAAGTTGTAATAGTCTCTAAGAGACTCTCTGGAGAATTTTTCTTCATCTTCTAAGTTTTGGAAGTCGCCAGATCAAGGTGTGATCAGACGTGGCCCATCCCAGATCAGCATCATTGAGCCTGAATATTACAACCACTCTGGTCGACTGCTCTTTTTAGTATCTGTGAACAATATTTGAGGATTTTTTTGCACACAGACCACGGATCTGTGCTTTGGGATAACATTTCGTGGCTGTTCCCTCTTCTGATCAACAGTAGCCCACCTGCGATCATCTCACACTCCTCAAGCTTCACTCCAGCCTTGGTCGTCCATCTCTTCTTGTTATTTTGGAGATTTTTTCAGTATTTTTCAGAGATCAGAGGTCGTCTGGGGCATTTTAGTGCATTCTGTGCAATGTGTGGTCTGCTGCTGCTCGACAGGATCAGTTCTTCCTCTGCTGCTGTGTGCTTTTTTTTTTTACAAAACAGACAGTTTTTTTGTTGTGCTATTTGCTGTTCAATTCCGTCTGATCTGAGGGCTGTTTACTTTCTTTGGTAACTTTCTGCAATGGACAAACATGACATTAAATTGATCACATTCAATGGAAAGAATTATACTTCCTGGTCCTATCACATGACCTCCTCCACCACTCATCTATCTAACCTGAAACCTTACACCGGCAATTTGCAAGTCCATACTGCTGATGGTCAAAAGCTTCCCATTACCGCTACTAGTAATATCATTCATTCATTGCCTCTCACAAATGTCTTGCTATCTCCTCATCTCACTACAAATCTTCTATCTGTTGGACAACTGATTGATGATAATTGTAATGTTTCTTTTTTCTCGTTCTGGTTGTGTTGTGCAGGATCAAGTGTAGGGGACTGTGATCGCGAAGGGGCCTAAGTGTGTAAGGCATAAATCAATTACATATCTGTACAAGTGATATTTGTTTTGACCCACAAGTTGGGCTCAATTTGTCATGGGCTGAGATCCACTGAACTAGGCCCATTGGCCTAGTTGACACCCCCCTCAAATTGATGCGGGTGAATCAACGAGCATCAATTTGCCAACTAGGAATTGGTGTCGTGGCCGAGGAAGTCCCTTGGTAAATATATCTGCAATTTGAAGTTCGGTAGGAACATGAGGAAGAGTAATTGCTTCACGCACAAATTCATCACGTATGTAATGACAAGCCACTTCAATATGCTTTGTGCGTTCATGGAAGACAGGATTTTCAGTAATCCGTATGGCACTGGTATTGTCCGCATAAAGAGGTGTAGGGCCAGATTGTGGAAATCCAAGCTCCGAAAGAAGACCCCGAAGCCAGACAATTTCAGAGGTGGCAGCCGACATAGCACGATATTCTGCTTTAGTGGATGATTTGGAGACTTTATCTTGTTTCTTACACTTCCAGGAGATCAATGAGTCCCCTAAGAACATGCACCAACCCGTGGTAGACCGTCGACTATCAGGACATCCAGCCCAGTCAGAATCTGAAAAAGCTATGAGAGAAGTCGAATTGCCCACAGGAAAGAAAAGGCCACGAGATGGTGTATGAAGAACATGGTATCAGAGCTGTGCCTCTGAGTGAATCCTCTCCATCTTCCAAGCATTGGAAGTTGTAATAGTCTTTAAGAGACTCTCTGGAGAATTTTTCTTCATCTTCCAAGCTTTGGAAGTCGCCAGATCAAGGTGTGATCAGACGTGGCCCATCCCAGATCAGCATCATTGAGCCTGGATATTACAACCACTCTGGTCAACTGCTCTTTTTAGTATCTGTGAACAATATTTGAGGATTTTTTTGCAAGCCAATGGGCCTAGTTCAGTGGATCTCAGCCCATGACAAATTGAGCCCAACTTGTGGGTCAAAACAAATATCACTTGTACAGATATGTAATTGATTTATGCCTTATTAGGAGATTTGATAAGATGTTAATTAGATTAGGATTGATTTGTGCCTTATTAGGAGATTTGATTAGATGTTAATTAGATTAGGATTGATTTAATTCTCTCAATCACTATAAACATATTTGTAAACTTTATCTCTATATATTGAAAGATCGAGACCCTCAAAGGGATCATCGAATTCACAAACTATCATCTGTCTTCTTCTCTCTCTGGGTCTGACAGGTTGGGCCCAATAACAGGCTTATCACTGATGTTGCACAATCCTTGAAGAATACGATTGAATATCAAACGAGTTGACAAAGAAGAGTATTTAATATTACTGTTCTCTAAAAATCAAAATCGCATCGCATCATTCAAAGGGATGAATCAAATCGTATAGTGAATCATGACATTTTTATTTTTTCAAAAAAAAAAATCAAAATCAAAAAATAAAAAAGAAAGTAGTTTTTGGTAATACATCCATTTTCTATCCATAACATAATTTCAATAACGAATAAGACTCTGATACAATCATATGAAGGACATTATTGACATATTAATACACCATAGATGATATGTATGAACAGGTAAATATATTTTAATAATATAAAATGTTGCTAAAAAAAAAAAAACACAAGTTGCAATAATTTTTTCAATTATATTTAAGTACAAAATAAATATAAAATCTACATCATCATTCACTTATGTTTGGATGTCTCCGAAATTAAAAAAAGAATGCGCTCATGAAGAAAACACTGAAAAAAAATTAGAAAAAGGATACACGATAAAATCCCATACATACAGTCAAATGCTTTTTTGTTATTTATCTATATAACTTCCACAAAACCACACAATTTTTTAAGAGGTTTCATTAACAATTAAATAACTTTTTTTTAAAAAAGAAAACGCTAATAAAACAAAATTTGTAAAAGATTATTACTATTAAAGTCCTTACTATGACTATTCTCAGTCAGTATATCGCTTGAATCGTATGATTCGATGAAACAAGCATTATATATTGAATTGTATGATTCACAATTAAGCCCAAAGTTTCACATGTAAATGAGATTCATTGCATAGATACAACTCATTTATCTTAGGATTCAATATGAATTGTAGTAATCAGGCACAAGCCATGGATTCTGAAAACGATGAATATATAAGATCCACTGTGACTACTCAATATACAAGCGTGATGACGACTCAAGATACAAGTGGGATTATCTTGTTAGACTGGGATAATCCTTGTAGACAACTCAAGATATAAGTCAATATACCTCAACATTTATGTTTAGGGTGTGACAAATACAAGTGTATGCACCTAATTACTGTAAATATTAAGCCGCACAATTCTTGTAGTTGGAAGCTATCATGCACGGGTACTTCAAAATGGGCAACGTATCATGCTGCCTCATATCCGATACTTTACTTTTTATGCGTAAAATCCGTGTCCCTAATGTGTCCAAGGTGTGTTCCTATTGCATCCATGTCATATCTAGGCATCATATAATGGAAGTACTGTCAAAATCAAAAGAATTGATTGAGGAAGTATATTTAATACAGCCCAAGGGGGGCTGTCATAGAATGGGCTTTGGGAAAATAGGCTAGACCCAGCCCCCAAGACCCATGGGCTAGGCTCCTTGGGCGTTTGGTAGAACATGTAAATCTTTGTATTCCTTTTTTTTCCACTCCATACTTCTGTTATGTGAGTAGGGAGGGTTTGCTCAATCAACTATATGAAAAATTATTGGTTGTATCTCATTAGATCTAATACCTTCGATCAATGGGGATGAAAGTGGATGATGGTGTATACAAATCTGTCCAAGATTTTCCTCTTTTAGTGGTGCCTCTTTCTTTAACTGATCACGGGGCACCATCAAAGGGTGATGATCTTCGAAGTGATAGATTACCTTTAGACATCAGCCATCCAAATGGTTAAAGCTAAGGGACTTCTGGCTAAAGAAAAGTTATGTGGAGACTCATAAGGTGGTGCTGAGGTGTTTGAGTTGTGATGAACACAACTCATGTATTGTACATGGGAAGAGTATAAGCACTACACCTTCAGTTGACCCATGAGGGGCGCACTTTTGGTTGATCCAAGTAGTCATATCACATGCCTCATAATGGCTAATTTCCTTAAATTTATTTCAGACCAACAAGCACCGTCAAAGTAAATAATGGAAGCAAATGACATCATCATTTTAATTAAACTATTGTTAAACCTTAACATATTTAGTTCCCATTAGAATAAAATTCCGGTGAGGAATATTTGGTGGGTGCTCTTTGTGAGTATAATTGAGTTGGATCAACCAAATCTGGTCCTGCATGGAGAAGTGATGCAAATCCTAGGGTTAGGATTTGGATCGAAGGTGCCGCAGCACAATGATGGGTTTCCACAAAAAAAATTCTATTAACTCAAATCTTAGGCTATTGATCTCTACAATGTCATATAAATAATAAAAGAAACCTAGGCCCCAAGAAAACTAATTAAACTAGGAAACTTAAGCAACTTAGAAACTTTCACAATTGCAATTGAATTTAGAAAATAAAAATATTTCTAAATTATGTTTGGTGGTCGCACACATGTGCCACGAGCCTTCTTGCAGTAGTCTATTGGCGCTGCTGCATCAAGAAGGTGATGGTGTGGAAACTCCCATGCCGGCATTTCTCTTTTATCGCCCTTAATAAGGATGTTTAAAACATATGATGGTCCGTTGGCATTTTATGATCATTCCTAGTTGAAAAATGTATTAAAATTTGAGATGAATTGCAATAGGAAACTAAATAAACATGAAAGCCACATGTCAATGTCATGCACTGCAATAGGCTGGCTGGACTAATATATAAATCGTTGTGACTAACTATTACTCCCAAAAAAAAAAAAAAAACAACAGAGAATTTGTTGCTAAGAAAAGGAGAAACTCCCTGAAGCCAAAAATAATCAATTGAAAACCCCCATCATCAATCACCAATTTTTAAGGTTTCATTTTTGGGTCCAGAAAGGATATGGGTTGGATCTGATTCTACAATAACAGCATTTCCATGAATAGAGAAATCAGCAACGTTGAAGATTAATTGCAGCAATCAATCGATATAGCCTTGTAACATGATTTAAATTAAAGATTTCAGGCAGAAGAAGAAGATTAATTGGATGACTCACCTGGGACTTCCCACGGGAATGGGAAGAGACGGGAGATGTTGGGTTGACGACGTTTGGCCTCTAAGGGGAAAGAGGACAAAAATAACACATGAGAATAAATAATGCATTTTAAAGATTTCATCAACATTATATTAAGTAGTAAAAGTAGAGAGGAGGAGGGGAGACGATTAATCGAACAACTCACTTGGGGCTTAACAACTTCGGGTTTCTATGGAAGAGGTTAAGGTATGAGAAGATTCCCATGTCTGATAGCAGATCTGGACCACCGATGATGAACGAAAGAATTGCAATGGAGAAAACAAAAGAGATTATAAGTGATAATAGAACACCATTGGGACAGACACAGCCCACAGAAGTTTTGGCAACATACATTAATCCCGGCCGGCCAGCCAGCGGCCTCCCTCCCCCCTCTATTTTCTCTCCCTCTCTCCCTTCCTCTCCTCTATTTTCTCTCCTTACACCAAACAACCGTCTCTTCAAATACCACGATTTGAAAGAAAGATACAAAGAGAACGAGAAAACCAATACAGAAATACAAACCCCCCACATTTAACTGACACAGATGGGAAACAAGAAGAAAGAAACATAGAAGAAAACCAAGCATTCTTGCTGTGCCAACCTTCTTTTATGGGGTGAAGAGTTTTTTTTTTTTTTGGGTGATTCTAAACTCACCCACATCTTTTGCTGTATCCACCCACATTTTGAATAATGCCTAAAATACCCTCCTCTTATCCTCTCTCCTTCCCGTTCCCTGCTCCGGTCACGTCCGACGAACCTGCTCCGGCCACGTCCACCCCAACCCTGTCGCCGCCTGTCCCTCTCCCTCTCTCTACTCTCGCTCGCCGCCTGCATCCCCCGGTTAGAGAAGAAGAACAAGGGAAGGAGAGGAGAAGGTGGGAGCGGTGATCCAGGGGGTGGTGCGAGGGTGCAACGGTGACAGGGAGGAGAGAAGAAGAAGGAGAAAAACAGAGGAGAGAGGAAAAAAAGAGAGAGAAAAGGAAGGAGAAGAGGAAGAATAAGAGAAGTGCAAGAAGAAGGAGACAGGGGGATAACGCTCCTCCCTCTCCCCGCCCTCCAGAGGTGCAGGTCGCGATCGACGAGAGCGGGAAGACGACGGTGATAAACCGTGCAATTGATAAACGCACGGGTTTTTCCAACCGTGCAATTGATAAATGCACGGGGTTTTTCAGCCGTGCACCTCTCTATATGCACGGTTCGAAAACTTCGTGCACATTTGGAGAAGGCTGCGATCTGTGCACGGATATGATAAACCGTGCAAATGAAAAATGCACGGGATTTTTCGGCCGTGCACCTCTCTATGTGCACGGCTCCAAAACTTCGTGCACCTCTGGAGAATACTGCAATCAAGAGAGGGCGGAGAGAGTTGCAGCGGAGGGGAAAATGGAGATGGAAGGAGAGATATGGTAAAGCAGGGACAGAGAGAAACAAAGGAAGGAGAAGAGAGGGTGGAGAGATGAAGGAGAGAGGCGCGCGGAGGTGCGGAAGATGGTGGCGAGATTGAGAGGGAGAAGAAGATGGGGGCGCTGCACTTGGTGGTCGTGAGATGGAGGGAGAAGAAAACGATGGTGGGGAGTGGGTTCTGCACGCTGGGGTCAGAGAGACGAGGATGGAGATGTGGGGGAGGTGAAGTGCTGGGTGAGGACGATGGGGTCTGGCTGGGGGTGCCGCCGGAGCAGGGAGAGGAAGAGGGGGTCTGGCTGGGGTGCCGCCGGAGGGAGAGGAAGAGGGGTATTTTCGTCATGTATAATTTAAAAAAAATTTTGTGGGTGGATTCAGCAAAAGAGGTGGGTGAGTTTAGAATCACCCTTTTTTTTTTTTAGCGTCTCCTACTTTCTCTCTTTCATTAGAAGGAGAAAAGGGACCGAAAGCTTACATACCCATTTGCTCAAAAGCTGATTTTTTTAGTTGTATTCCTCTTCCTCTGCTTTTCTTCTTTTTCCTGGTTTTGGGAATATAATGGCAAGTTGGTTGCTATCAAATCGGGTTTAAACTTTTGGACGTGCTGGTTAAAGTGAAGTGAAGTGAAAAAAAAAAAAAAACAAAGGATCACATCAAAAGTATACAATTTCAATATTTCCTCCAAATTTTTCAAAAAAGGTAAAAAAAAAAAAACCTCATTTTTCTACTAAAAGACAAAAAACTCCACTTTTCTATATAAAAAGTCAAAAACATTCCATACCAAACAACTAAAAACAAAACACCATCATAACATCTTATATTTTATTCTCTCTTGATTTGATGCTTCACCTCACCATACTTCAATTCACCACACATCCAAACAGGCGCTTCCAGTCCTTCCTTAAACCAGAGTCACATCTTTCCAATCCAAGAGAGGGAGAGAAAATAGAGGAGGGGGAGGGAGGCCGCTGGCAGGCCGGCCGGGATCCCTCCCCGTCGGAGACTAGGAGCGTGGGGTAGGTGTAGGGGTAGGGGGTGGAGGGAGAGAAGGAAAGGGAGGAGGATAGTTTAGGAAATGAATTCTTTTTTTCTCTTTTCTTGTGGTATGGAGAGATAAAAGTATAGTGCAGATAGAACTCTCCTTACTAAGTACATAATAATAATAATAAAAATAATAATATAGAGGGATTTGCCAAAAGAAATTTCTCTAAAAATAGGAATCTTAGCAAATATCTTTAATATTAAAGGTGAGTCTCCCACCTAAATCTTCATTGTTCTGTCTCATTTTGCCCTTAATTCGTTGATGTCAACCAAGTCCTTATTTCTATAAACGGTATAAGAGAGATAGAAGAAGAAAACAAGAAGACAATGCGCTGGAACTCATCATTTTTCGTCCCATTATTAAAAAGTAATGATTTTTCGGATTCATCTCTAACCCTAAATAATCTTCTCATCTATTCTCCGCTTTTTCATTCATCTCCATCTTTTCATTACTTGACCCCATGCATCTTCCAGTTCTCTTATCTATTTTCATCATCTCCATTCATATTCTTTGTCTCATTAGTCCAACCCACACGTCTTGTCGTCTTCTCATCTCTCTTCATCTTCTCCAGTCATCTCTATCTTTTTATCTCATGAACCCACTTTATTTTTCTTGTTATCTACCTTATTTACTTTTATCTCCATTTTGTCATCACTATTCTTTAATTTGAAATCTTAGAAACAGTTTTCATAAATGCCAACAAGAAAGTTATCGATATCAATATAAAATTTGTCAATATCGACTAATATGGACTGATAACCAATTTTTATTTTGCAGTGCAAACACAAAGTATCTATCAACATCATCAAAAAATTCGTCGATGTTGACATATAATTTTTCGATATCAACAAAATTCGTTGTGGGTTTTTCAGGATTTCTTTTGGGGCTTTTGTATATCACGTGTTCAGCTCTTGAGAGGGATTCTTGGGAAGGAATTTGAGTGCATTTGGGCTAAGGTTTAGGAAAATAAAAAATCGATGATTTCGATTTGGTTGATGGTTTTCCTTCTAAACCGATCTGATCCACCCATTTTGTTTTCCTTGCTGGGTTTATAAAGATTTACACATTTTGATCCTTTAAATTTAGAAAAAAAGTGCACGCAATATATTTGGATCTGGTTAGGAATATCACACATTTTGATCCATTCAATTGAATTTGGCCATTGCCCATATAGAGAAAGTGACGTCCTTTCTATGAGCTAACATTTGAAAGATGACCACATGTAAAAGATGACCTAATGCATACATTACGCTGATCAAAGAATGCACTTCTATTTTATAATTAACACACTAACCCACTTGGGTTAGAGTGGGTTAGTCCTTTGGAAGACTTGGGATGGTAGCTGTTTCGTTCACATGGTCTTGTGGGTTCTTATCTAAATTTTGCGGTTGACCAATTCAATCTCATCTGACTCCACAAAAAGTCTTGAATGAATCTGCAAAATTATAAATTAAAAATAATTTTTTTTTGGTAAATAGTGCAATTCACAAAGCCTCTATTTATGATTAGAGCTATCATCCATAGACTAGAAAGTTAATACCAGCATTGGACGATGGCTTCCATTGTTTAGGGTACGTTTGTGTGATAAGAGGAGTCTGCAGTACCATGAGTCTGATTTTTCGTGTAGCCTCTTCTCCGATCATTTGATGCGATATGTTTTTAATTTTTTGAGGAAAAGGAAAAAAATTATTTGATTTTGTTCACGTTAGAGAGGATTTCAGTTTCTATATGAGGGATAGTAATGCTGGATTTCTCTTTATGAAATGAAAATCTAAATAGAATGAAATCATTTATCTTATTGCACAAATGCACCCAAAGCACTAACATTTTCTCTTCTTTGGCATTTTATTTTTATAATATATATACTTCAAACCATCTCCTCTCGTTCGTGAAAGTATTCAAATGCAAGTGAGAAATTACCAAACTTTCGAACCCAGAATCCCAAGTTTGAAAAACCTGGATTAGCTGAAAAATCCACACAATTTCTCACCTCACCAACCCACAAAGAAGGAACACTAACCACCTTTTCATCTCAAATTGGAAAATTACCTATAAAAATTCAATAGTGTTCTGTCAATAGTTGACTCAGATCAAAACAGGTACAAACCTAAAAATGTCTGTTCTTTTGCAATCAAATTCCATCATCTCCACTCCCACTATATAAACCCCATCAATACATACCTTCCTTGCAACATCACTCATAAACTACATCTTTTTTGTGTGGTTTTATCCTCTAGAACTTTTATTCAAGAAGATGGGTCTGAAATGTGGGGCTGGCTTTGCAGTAACTACTCTTCTCTTGGTGGTGTTGATGATGTCCATGTCCATGCCCACCACAGCAAGAAATGTACGAGGGTCTGGAAACTGGGGCTTTGGCTTCAACTACACCAATTGGGCTCAGCGAAACAACAGAATTGTTGTTGGAGGGTCCCAACACTGGCGTTTTGGCTTCAACTATACCAACTGGGCTTTCCAAAACGGCCCCTTCTTCCAAAATGACACTTTAGGTAAGTGTTACTGTCCTAGTAGGTCATACTTCTTAAATGGGTTGGGCCGGGTAGGGTTGTTGAGCAAGTTGGATCTGTTCAGGCCGGTCCAGCGTTCATAACAGTATAAACTGCAGTGGGACAACACTAATGTTCATCTAATAAGATAGGTCCATCAGCATAGTATTCAGGTACATGGGCCTTGCCTCTGGACCCAATTCTGACCCATCGACGCATAGTATTCAGGTACATGGAAACTAGATGAATATGAATGGCGCAATTCCATACCTGACCCGGTTGCCTGAGCTTCAGGTTATCCCTTTTCACTTTCAGGTTGGGCTTTGTTGATATCTGTTACCTAACTAATAAATGGGTCAAGTATACTTTGAATCCATTTTTGCTATTTAACCTGTTAACGCAACCAAACGCCTAAGGAATTTCACTACAAACCACCAGGTACCCAACCCTAACACGAGTGTCAATTAAGGGCATATTTTTTAGTTTTTGCATAGAATACATAGATATTCAGTACATAGAGTGAATGATATAATTAAGGTACGTAGCGAGATAGATGAGACCTTGACAGGCCCATGATGGATGGGTATTCATTTCCCATCTTAATTTTCTTGATTTGATTTTCATTAGGTTATTTGATGGTCATTTTTCATGTTCACCTTGATTCTTTGTTTTCAACCACTTATAGAAATAAAACCCTAGGAATTCAATGAACATGAAACGAGTAGCCCTAAGTGTTTTGTGTCGACCCTTTCTATCTTTTGGGTTGGGCTTGGGATGGCAATTTTTATCCCAATTAATTAATCGTTAGGGTTGTCCTTAACGCTATTCATGTTACCCACAATGCTCAATTTGTGATATTAACATGACGAATACTTATCGACAATAGCGGGTTTCTAAGTTGGTTGGCAACCATGCATGTCACCCTGCTAACCAAGGATCAACCCTATGCCACTCTTCCTACTTTATGGGCTTCTTTTCTCACTTGTGTGAGCTCTTGGGTCCCAGTTCCCTAGGCTAGGGTAAAAAAACACATGAATAGATCATCGTCATCATCAAAGTTCTGTGAAAACTATAAAAAATTAGCTACATGAATTATGTTTCTTCATTCAATCTATCCTGAGCTAACAACTATTTGTATTTTACAGTTTTCATATATGATCCACCCAACGGTACTACTTTCCCTCACAGTGTATACCTGCTCAAGGATTTTAGAAGCTTTGTAACTTGCAACTTGAAAAAAGCGACCATGGTGGGGAACGTGGTTCAAGGAGGTGGAACTGGGTTTAATTTTGTCCTCAAGGAGAGAAAGCCCTACTACTTTGCATGTGGAGAGCGCGGCGGAGTACACTGCAACATGGGGCTGATGAAGTTCTTTGTCTGGCCTCTAAAACCTCCTTGCAAGCAGGGTTAAAGACGAGCTCTACCTATAGGAGTAGTTGCTGCAGTTACTGATGCAGTTGCTTCTTTTATATCTTCTTCTATAACTAAATAAGCAACGAGTTTTGGGGTGTTTTGTTTTGATTTGGTTATAATTGGAGTTTCGATTTTTGTCTGGGAGGAATATTAGGTTGAGAATAAAGATGTCTGTGTAGCTTGGATTTATCTATTGTACAAGGGGAAATTTATCAAACTATGTGTTTATTTTAATTCCAATTTTGAGAGAGTTGCTAAACCTTGGTTAAATTTAATTTGGAATGGGGAAAATCTGAGGGTGGAATTACCTGCTAGAAAGGAAAGCTTAGGGACGAATAATTAGGAAGGTGATATCCCAGTCCACTGTTGGATTAGTAGTAAAGCACCTATCATTATTGGGGGCAGGTTCAACCCCTAGACAATGAAGAATAAGCTTGCTAGTGTATGATGATCAATAATAAGATAAAAGGTCTTCAAATTGACATGATCGGAAATCTAAAAAAAAACTTGCTAATTAGCCTAAAGCTCTCAACCATCTATTTGAATCCGTTTTAAGTTAAATAGATGCAAAAGTAGACAAAATAGCGCCTAGTTGAATTCAAAGTCCTTTAGAGACACATTCCATTTAGATCCCTAGTAGAAAATTTGATGTGGGAACTATCATTGATAAAGTTGACATCCAATACCAGCCTTTGGCATGAACTAATCTAAGTTGATCTTACCTCTCTAAAGATTTCAACCAAGTTGAGCACTTGAAGGTTGACAACAAGGGCCGGGGTTGCTCAGTTGGTTGGCAACCCCGATTGTCACCTGGCTGCCTAGGATTTGACCCCTAGGTATGTCACTCTTCCCACGTTATGTAAGCTATTGTTACCACTCACCACACCGTGAGATTCCTTTTATAAAAGAAATTCCTTACTTGTCACTCTCTAAAAAGACCTTGAAATTTTAGAATTTCAACCTATCAAAGGGAAAAAACTTCAGAGAATCACTGTAGCTAGCTTCTGAGATTCCTAATATCAAATGGATACGTAATCTGGAGAATCTAAGGAGGTCTGACTACCATTTGGAATTCTCATATATTGCGAATTCCAGAAGTTTCACTTTCTCTTAACAACCATTAAGGCTGCTTATGAAACACACCCCAAAACTCTTTAATATTGCATTCCATTCTCTCTTCTCAAGCGAAATGTCAATTCAAAATGTGTTTTCTATGCAGATAATCGTTGGGGACAAAGCAGGGAGCCAATTTCCTGTTTTGATATTGTAATCAGAGTTAGAAGTGTAGGTGCAGAAAATTATGACCCACAATAAGAGGGTGCCTTACAGGACTTATCCGAGAAGAGGATGGTGTCTGGAATGTCTGGATGCCGTCCGGAAGCCTGAAAGAGAGTAGCAAACGGTCAGAGGACCCTGGCCTGAGCGGCGCAAGGCTCTCCGATGCCAAAGTCAGTATAGGAACTGGAACGATGGAAGGAGAGGAGAAGAGAGATAGAGTAAGGGCTCTGTGAATGAGATTATGCGTACCTTGCATGGTGCTTGGAGTTCTATTTATAGAGGTTTGGATCGTATCTTTCAAAGGATATCTTGGTGTGGGTCCCACGATTTGACTGAGAAGTCATGATCAGCCCACAAAGTAATAAATGCAGTCTAATCCGGCCCACTCAGCATTTAATGCTAGTCGGGTCAGCCCACATTGCATTAAATGCGTGTCTTGTTGGGCCAGATTGTGTTGGGCGCCTTTGGCGGTAGGAGTACCAGCGGATCTGCCCTCGGGCCTTGCCCTGATGTGGCCTCAGCCGCTGGATGCTGCCATGTGGCGATCTGGTGAAGATAGTGGGCGGCTGGATGTCGTGTCTGTCCCACTAGCTCGTGACCCTATCTCTCCACGTGCCTGATGACGTGGGGAATGAGGGGCCCAAGCGAAGGTTCTTTTCTTGCTCCGGCTACTGCCCTGGCTTCTTCAGCCGAGGTGGCTTTAGCCGAGGTAGGGCTCTCTGCGGAGATGGTATCCGGGGTGGACTCTTTGCCGAGATGATGCCCCGAGGTGGTCCAGTTCGGCGCTTGTGGCCTGGAGATGCTTGATGTCGGTCAAGGCCTCTGCCCTGGTAGCCGGGATGAGATCGGCGCCACGTAGATGGCACGCGGATGGCACGTGAGAATGCTTAGCCCCATCTGATGGCTGTGATTAGCTTAATCCTGTAGCTCTGGAAATTTCCCCACACAATTGCCCCCTAGCTTCTGAGCTCGCGTAGAACGTCAGTGCCGTGAGGTCGGGAGCTATGTGCCGGGTCTATCTGGAGGAGAAGGCCTCTCTCGGCCCTGACTCGCTGTCGCTTTGGATGTTCGAGGTAATAAATGGTGTCCCATATTCAATGCTGAAGACAGGTCGACGGCTCCACGCGTCATCTCTTGGCTAGTTGTCTGTCTCTTCGAGGTCGTACGCGCCGTCTCGTCAGGGGCGCAATCAATTTTTTGAAATGATTTGCGCGCCGTTTCGTCAGGGGCGTGATTAATTTTTGAAATGATTCGCGCGAAAATCCCAGGGGGCGCCCAATTAGGGCTTCTGGAAAGGGGGCCTCTCTGCTATATATAGGGCAGTCGAGGTCCGCTTTACCTTCGTTTGCATTTCTGAATCAGAGGCGAGCGTCAGAGGTGGGCAAGCTACTGTGAGGGAGCTTCGTCTGAGGAGTGGTGCGCTGCTGAAGTTGAGTCTCTTTGCTGCCCAGCATCTCGTTCTGCTTCCGTAAGTTCCTTCTGCCCTGCCTCTTCTTCTGCGGGTTTCTCTGCTTTTAGACTGGGATAGGAATGGGGATTTACAGCCACTGGTTAGAGGGCGAGGCAGCGATCGAGGGTTTCAGGTCCACCTTTAGGATCCCTGCTGATGTCCAAGTCAGGGGCGCTGAACCCCTTGGCTACAATCCTCCGCGACTTTTCGGGAGGCTGGATGCCTTTTCCGCTAGTGGCTGTGGTAGAAGGCGGGGTCCGATTTCCCCTTCACCCCCTTCTCAGGAGGTGCCTTAGTCAGTGGCGTCTCTGTCCCTGCCAACTGTTGCCGAATGCCTTCAAGATCGTGATGGGCACGGTCAAGCTGAATGAGGTCCTGGGCACCGACTTCGGCGTCTTCGACCTTGAGGATGTCTACGACATATGCAAGTCCGGGGATTCTTATTATCTCCGGGCCAAGCCAGGCCGGGACGGCTTCGTCCGGTACTTGGAGGATTCGAGCAAGTATGCCGGAGACGATCTTCTGTACGTCTCGGGGAACTGGGAGTTTGGGGAGGCGGACACCGATAGAGGCTACCAGGTCCCTCGCCACTTCGGTACCATCGCAAGTAAACACCCTTCGTTTCTTTCCTTTTTTCATAAGTTTCTTTTTGTTCTGCCGTGCTAATGATTCTGATTGTTGCAGCTTTGAAGGAGAGGAAGCGGGCTGCCAGATACATCTGGAAGAGGAACGAGGCCTGGCTCCGCCTGGTGAAGCGATACAGCGGTCATGACGGCAGGGCGGCTTGGTCGCTGCTAGGGTATCAGCCGAAGTACCGCGGGTATCTGAGGGGCACCGTAGAGCCGATAAAAGGTGAAGGTGCCGGACTCGAGGTCGGTCAGGAGCAGGCCGTTCCGGAGGTCGCAGAGCCCTCGCGGGCGTCGTCTGACGTTAGGCCGACGTCTGGAACCCTAGCTTCCACATCGGGATCGAGACCTCCCGAGGTCTCAGGAAGGGAATCGAGTCAACCTGCCCGATCTCCCTCGCCAGGCTGCGAGATGAGGCACACCAGGCGTTTGTCCTTCGAGGACCTCGAGGCTTTGGCGCTTGGAGTGGAGGACGCCCGAGCCCCCCAGGAGCCGGTAAATTCTTCGAGGCATCCGTCTCCGAGGGCTCGGGTAGTCTCTCCTGCAGAGGTGGCGGAGGTTCCCGCGCCCCCTAGCCCTGTTGATCCAGGGGTACGCCTGCCCCCGGCTGAGGTGGAGCAGGAGGAAACTCGGTCGCTGAAGATGCCGAGGACCGACGCGGGCCCTAGCTCGGCTGATGACTCGTTGCCGCAGGGGCCGCCGTTATGGGAGCCGAGCTTCATGCTTGGGCCGGGGAGGCCGATGACAACGGAGGATTGCATTCTTCACAAGATCGATCTCCCGGTCCTCGAGGCCCTAGGGCGAGCCTGCGCCCTTCCCCGGGACATGGAGCGGCTGGATAAGTACAGCGATCAGAAGCTGATCCTGTCGATGTTGCAGTCCAACTTCGTGGTAAATCTTCATTTCCCTTCGTCAAACCAGCGACTTAGCGTCTGACGCTCTTTGGACCTAACACGTACATCTCGTTTCTTTGACAGGCGGCAGAGAAGTCCATGGCCGTTGCTGACAGGATCCGTAAGTACAGTGCGGACGTTGCCGAGCTGTCCGTGGAGAAGAATGGCCTGCAGGAATCCCTGGACGCCGTTAGCCAGAAGTTAGCCAGGGTGGAAGAGGAGTACGCGGCGAAGCTCGAGCAGGTGAGGGAAGAAGCCGAGGCGGAAAGGACTAGAGTGGCCGAGCTCGAGGTCTCTATCTCGAAGATGGGAGACGATTACGCGGCCCTGCTTCAAGCCGAGTCCAAGAGGGCGGACGAGGCCGAGGCGAAGCTTGAATCCGAGTCCAAGAGGGCGGACGAGGCTCGAGTCCGAGTGCGATGCTGCGTTCGACGACGCCAAAGTGCAGGTCACCGCCCACTACAAGGAAAGGGTTCTTGTTGTGAGGGATAAGGCCTGGGCGAAAGGGTGGCTTGCTGGCCTGAAGGAGGTCGGGGTCTCGGAGGGCCACCCCTCCTTTCGGGGGCCTCCTCCGTACACGCTTCCGGTGCCGACCTCTGCCCGTCCGTCCGGCGAAGCTTCTGACGCTGCAACCCGTGCGACTGACCGGTCTTGACTTCGGGATCTCGGGATATCTTGCTTTCTTGCTTTATGCTTTGTAATCTTCTTCAATTTGTATTTGCTGAACACTGTAATGAGTGAGACTTTTAATACAATTGAAGGTTTCTTCAAATACTCGCGCTTCTGTCTCTTTTAAGCCTGGTACTTTGATGCTTGAGTTCGGCAGAGTGCTCCTTGTGACAGAATGTTAGAACTGAGTGTCGAGTAGTCTTCTTGGGTGCTATCGTCGATACTCCGTACCTTAGGTGATTTTCTTTGGTATTCGCACTGATCCTCCGTAGTTTAGGTGATCTTCATTGGTATTTGCGCTGATCTTCCGTATCTTGGGCGATCTTAAATAGCGATAGATGTGATGGCGCGGCTGACGAGGGAATCGGACGGATGTCTCCACGTGGCGCCATAGGGATCGCTGGTTGACTGTCGCACGTCCCCAGTAACGTGTGGGAGACTTCGCCCTCATAACTCCTTTCGGAGACTGAGCCTTCTCCTTCCTATAAATAGGGGTGGCAAGCTTGCCATGGGAGAAGGAGAGATCATAGCAGTAGGAATCATGTCCGTGAGGTGTCTGAAATCTCATGATCCGGGAGGAAACTTGCGCCGTTGGACGGCCATCCCCAAGGGGGGGGAAGGCTGTCGTGGTCTGCGCGCTCTCTGAAGGAACTCCCCGTGGACTACGCGCTCTCTGAACGCGGGTTCATGGCCATCCGCCCTTGGCCAGACAGAGTGAGGACGCACTGCAGGGGGGCGGTGGTGCATTCCCGTCCGACGCGGCCCTGTGCGCCCGTCGTATGGCAAGCGGGATGAGGCCCTGCTGGTCCGGGAGGATTCTTCAAGCTTGGCTGGTCTCATTGGCCGCCGAGGGTGTTGCAGAGCCCAGCGAGGTCCAGGACCGCTCAGAACCTCTAGGCGGCGATCTGGCGTCCTCGAGCCTTCTGCCTGAAGAGTTGGTGAAGATCAGAGTTTCCTAGCCTTTATCCATTTTCTGTTTTTTAGAGGACTGTGATCCTCCTTTCTGTATTTTGCTTTCTGTTCTGTATTTCTTGCAATGAAGCAGTTTTCAATGGATAAGAAGGAATTCTGTGAGTACCCAAACTGTGTACAGTGCTTTTGAGTTCTGTTTCTCTTTCTTTGCACTGTTCTGGAATGCTTGGGTTTTTGTTTGAATGCTGGCACTGACCTCGGCCGAAAGGGCTGGCTTTGACCGAGACGAGCTGCATTGTGCCGAAGTGGACACATTCCGTTGGTCTCGGCTCGGCGACCGTGAGTTCGGCAATGGCCTTCTGAGGGGTGTATGAACCCGGACTTTAGGAAACGGCTGAGTATGTGAACTCTAGACCATTCCCAAGGCGTA
This sequence comes from Litsea cubeba, assembly GCA_012931725.1. Classification (NCBI taxonomy): domain Eukaryota; kingdom Viridiplantae; phylum Streptophyta; class Magnoliopsida; order Laurales; family Lauraceae; genus Litsea; species Litsea cubeba. The sequence continues at coordinate 105,499,985 of CM022945.1, read as the reverse complement.
AAGCCTCGAGTGTGTCCAAGACACGGGGCTTTAGGAAAGGCTGAGTGTAGGAACTCTTCCATGCCGTTTCCAGGGCGTAGAGCCGGGGCTTTAGGAAAGGCTGAGTGTAGGAACTCTTCCATGCCGTTTCCAAGGCGTAGAGCCTGTGTGTCCAAGACACGGGATTTTAGGAAAGGCTGAGTGTAGGAACTCTTCCATGTCGTTTCCAAGGCGTAGAGCCTGTGTGTCCAAGACACGGGATTTTAGGAAAGGCTGAGTGTAGGAACTCTTCCATGCTGTTTCCAGGGCGTAGAGCCGGGGCTTTAGGAAAGGCTGAGTGTAGGAACTCTTCCATGCCGTTTCCAAGGCGTAGAGCCTGTGTGTCCAAGACACGGGATTTTAGGAAAGGCTGAGTGTAGGAACTCTTCCATGCCGTTTCCAAGGCGTAGAGCCTGTGTGTCCAAGACACGGGATTTTAGGAAAGGCTGAGTGTAGGAACTCTTCCATGCCGTTTCCAAGGCGTAGAGCCTGTGTGTCCAAGACACGGGATTTTAGGAAAGGCTGAGTGTAGGAACTCTTCCATGCCGTTTCCAAGGCGTAGAGCCTGTGTGTCCAAGACACGGGATTTTAGGAAAGGCTGAGTGTAGGAACTCGAAGCCATTTCCAAGGCGTGGAGCCTGTGTGTCCAAGACACGGGATTTTAGGAAAGGCTGAGTGTAGGAACTCGAAGCCATTTCCAAGGCGTGGAGCCTGTGTGTCCAAGACACGGGATTTTAGGAAAGGCTGAGTGTAGGAACTCGAAGCCATTTCCAAGGCGTGGAGCCTGTGTGTCCAAGACACGGGATTTTAGGAAAGGCTGAGTGTAGGGACTCGAAGCCATTTCCAAGGCGTGGAGCCTGTGTGTCCAAGACACGGGATTTTAGGAAAGGCTGAGTGTAGGGACTCGAAGCCATTTCCAAGGCGTGGAGCCTGTGCTGCCGAGGTCGACCAGAGAGACAGATTTGATGACAAGGCAGGAGCTGCTTTTATTGATTCTGAAGTTCATTACATCTTTAGAAATAAAATTTCTTCAGGTGGGATGCATTCCACGGTCTCGGTAGCGGCTTGCCATCCAAGTCTTCGAGCTTGTATGCTGACTTTCCTGCCAGTGAGACCACTCTGAACGGGCCATGCCAGTTCGGGGCAAGCTTCCCCTCATTTGGTTCCTTGTCAGCTGGCAGGGTCTTCTTTAAAACGAGCTCTCCCGCAGTGAACCTTCTCTCCTTGACATTCTGATTGTACGCCCTGGCTAACCGCTGCTGATAGTCGGTCAGTCTCAGGGCTGCCGCTTCTCGTCGCTCGTCCGCCAGCTCCAGCTCCATCGCCAGGTTCGTCTCGTTTCGGCCTTGGTCAACCAGCTCTGTCCTCAGGGTAGGAAGGCCGATTTCCAAGGGAATGACCGCCTCCATCCCGTAGGCCAGAGAGAAAGGTGTTGCCGTGGTGGACCTCCTTGGAGTTGTTCTGTATGCCCACAGCACGCTCGGAAGCTCTTCTGTCCATCTGCCCTTTGCCTTGTCCAGTCGCATCTTCAGGCCGTCCAGGATCACTTTGTTGGAGATTTCTGCTTGGCCATTACTCTGTGGATATGCCGGGGTGGAGTAATGGTTTCTGATGCCGTGCTCTTGGCAGAAGTCTCTGAAGGATTTGGAGTCGAACTGAGTCCCGTTATCCGAGATCAGGGTCCGGGGGATGCCGAACCTCGTAAGGATGTTTCTCCAAACGAAGTTCCTGGAGTCCCGGTCCGTGATGGAGGACAACGGCTCAGCCTCTATCCACTTGGTGAAGTAGTCCGTCGCCACTATCAGCCACCTCTTGTTCCCTGGAGCTCGGTGAAGAGGCCCCACAATGTCCAGGCCCCATTGAGCGAAGGGCCATGGGCTAGAGAGGGGACTCAGATCCTGTGTTGGCTGATGGAGTGAGTGGGAGAACTTCTGGCATTTCTCGCATTTCCTGGCGTAGACCTGGGCGTCCTTCTGCATGTAGGGCCACCAGTAACCCTGGCTGATTGCTCTGTAGGCCAATGACCGACCTCCAATATGGCTGCCGCAGATTCCTTCATGGATCTCGTACAGGAAGTCGTCCACCTTGGACGGGTGGACGCATTGGAGGTACGGACCCGTGAAGGACTTTCTGTAAAGTTTGCCTTCTGGAGAGAGCCAAAACCGAGCTGCTTTGAGCCTGATCTTATGGGCTTCTGTCTTGTCCTCGGGGAGCTGGTCATCCTTCAAGTAGGCGACGATTGGATCCATCCAGCTGGGGCCGAGGTCAGCACAGAGGACAAGCCGAGATGAATGGAGTTCTAGACTTGACCTTGATACTGACCCGACCTCGATGGTCCTCTTCTTTCCTGCTTCGACAGCGGAGGCCAGGTTTGCAAGCGCATCTGCATGCGTGTTGGTGTCTCTGGATATTTGTCTGACCTCGGCTTTCTGGAATTGGGAGAGTAGTTTTTTCGCAAGGGCCAAGTAGGCCGCCATCCTGTCGTCCCGAGCCTGGTAGTCCCCAGCGAGCTGGCTAGTTACCAGTTGAGAGTCGCTGAAGATCTCCAGATGCTGGGCTCCGAGGATTCGGGCGCTGTTCAACCCTGCAATCATTGCTTCGTACTCTGCCTCATTGTTCGTCGCTTTGAAGTCCAAGGTGAAGGCTTGCTCTATGACCAGTCCCTCTGGCGATTGGAGAACTATGCCGAGGCCTGCTCTCTTGGAGGTGGACGACCCGTCGACAAAGATCCTCCATGCCGAGGTGGGAGACTGCTGGACTTCTGTTTCTACTGGCTCTTGCCCTGTGCCCCCCAGTACCGTGCCGAGCTGGGTCGGAGCCGGGCCGGGGAAGGCGAATTCGACAATGAAGTCTGCCATGATCTGGGCTTTGATCGCAATTCGGGGACGGTACTGAATGTCATACTGCCCCAATTCAACTGCCCACTTTGATATGCGCCCTGAAAAGTCAGCTTTCTTGAACAATGACCGGAGTGGATGCTCCGTGATCACCACTATAGTGTGGGATTGAAAATAATGGGAGAGCTTGCGGGAGGCGGTAATAAGAGCCAACGCAAGCTTCTCCAACAGGAGGTACCTGGTCTCGGCATCGAGCAGTGTCTTGCTCGTGTAATAGATCGGCTTTTGAACTCCCTCGTCCTCCCTGATGAGGACGGAGCTCACTGCGTGATCCGAGACCGCAAGGTACAAATACAGAATCTCCCCCCGAGTTGGGGTAGAGAGTAATGGTGGTGACATCAAATAAGTTTTGAGTGCGGCCAATGCCTGGTCGCACTCAGGGGTCCATTGGAACTGCAGATTTTTTCTAAGAAGCTGGAAGAAAGGCTTGCACTTATCTGATGATCGGCTGGTGAAGCGATTAAGTGCGGCGGCCATTCCTGTGAGCCTCTGAACTTCTTTCGTGGTGGAGGGACTCTGGATGCCCTGGATGGCAGTGATCTGGTCCGGATTGGCCTCTATCCCCCTTCGCGTCACCAAGCTGCCGAGGAACTTGCCAGAGGCTACGCCGAAGGCGCACTTGGAAGCGTTTAGCTTGAGCTTGTAGGCGCGAAGGATGCCGAAGACTTCGCCGAGATCCGTCAGATGGTCGCTGGAGCGCACAGATTTGACGACCATGTCGTCGATGTACACCTCTACCGATCGGCCGAGCTGGGCCTGGAACATCTTCGTGACGAGGCGCTGATAGGTCGCCCCCGCGTTCTTCAGCCCGAAGGGCATCACCTTATAGCAGTAAGTGCCGCGGGGGGTGATGAACGATGTTTTCTCCTCGTCGGGCTCGTAGAGTGGGATCTGATGATAGCCTCGGTAGGCGTCAAGGAAGCTCATTCGGTCGTGACCAGAGGTGGCGTCGATCAGTTGGTCAATCTTCGGGAGGGGGAAACTGTCCTTAGGGCAAGCCCTGTTCAGGTCGGTGAAGTCCACGCACACCCTCCACTTCCCAGTTTTCTTCTTGACGACCACCGTGTTGGCCAGCCATACCGGGTACTGTACTTCCCGGATGGCCCCTGCTTTTAGCAGGTTGTCGACCTCTTCGACGACCGCATCTGTCTGCTGTAGCCCGGTCCTGCGGGCCTTCTGCACTACTGGTTTGTGGTCGGGGTCGACGTTGAGCTTGTGGCACATGACCTCAGGGTCGACCCCGGGCATTTCACTTGGGTTCCAAGCGAAGACGTCCACATTCTGCATCAAGAACCGAGAGAGTTCGGCCCTTTCTTCGTCGGACAGCTGGGTGCCAATCAGGAAGAAACGGTCTGGGTCTGCCGGGTCGAGCCTGACCTCGGCCAGGTCCTCGATGCTCTTCTTCTCAGGGTCTCGGCCGATCTCATCGAGGCCTTTCTCGAACTCGGCCAGGTTGACGCGCTCTGGCTCCTTCACGGCCGGGACTGCGGCCAGCATGCACTGCCTGGCCTGCTGCTGGTCTCCCTTCACTGTGACTACTTCCATCTTACCTTCCTCGTTCTCATGGACGAACTTCAGCTTTTGGTGGAAGGAAGATGGAACTGCCTCTAGCTTGTGGAGCCACGTTCTACCCAGAATGACATTGTAGGGAGAAGGGGCGTCCACAACCAGAAAGTCGGCTGACACGGAGGCTCCGCCAACTTGGGTTTCCAAGGTGATTCTACCCTTGGGGTAGACTGGTGTGGCGGACAACCCTAGCAGAGGTGCACGGACCTCCGTGAGGTCTGCTTCGGAGAGCTTCATCCTCTTGAAGCAGTCGTAGTAGAGGACCTCGGAGGAGCTGCCGGAGTCGACGAGGATCCTCCTCACGGTGAAGTCTCTCAGCTTCATGGTGAGGAGCAGGGGGTCGTTGTGAGGGACCTGGACTCCCTCTAGATCTCGATCCGAGAACGAGATGGCTGGTCTGTCGCGGCGGGCTTTCTTGGACGCCGGAGCGAGGTCGGCTTTCATTACTTCTTTCTCGTGCGAAGCCCGCCTGGCTTCGGCACGGGTTTGGGAGCTTCCCCGGGACGAGGAAGCGGGAGCCGAGGACGCCAGATGGATCACGTTGATGATCTTCTCTGAGTCCTCGCTGTCTGGAGCCTGGGCTGCGCTCTGGTGGATCCGGCCCTCGCTGCCGCCGGCATCACCTTCCTTGATGAACTCTGGAATGTGGCCCTCTTTGGCCAGCTTCTCCAGATACCACTGCAAAGTCCTGCATTCTTCGGTCCTGTGCCCGTTGCCCTTATGGAAGGAGCAGTAGAGCTTGCTTCGGGCTCCTTCGGTGGGTTCACTCTTCAGGGGCGGAGGATGCTTGAAGAATGGCTTGGATTTGATTTTGGCCAGGATGCGGTAGATCGGCTCCTTGAAGACGACGTTGACGCTCTGACTGGCGCTGGAGGGAGGTCTGGGCTTCCAATTGCCCCCAGACCTGGACGACGAAGGCTTCGTCGAACTGGAGGCCCAGTCCCGCTTGGGCTCCTGCTTCTGGGAGGGCCTCCCGCCTCTTTGCCGAGGCTGGCTATTCTTCTGTTCGGGCTCCGGATGCCCGTCGCGATCCTTAGCTCGGATCTCGTCTTCCTCCCGGGCGATGAAGCGCTTCACCCGGGACATCAATTCTGACATGGACTCTGGGGTGTCCCCGGCCAAGTCCTTCCGCACGTCGATGCCGGGGATCAGGGCATGCTGGAAGGCGTAGATGGCTATCGCCTCTCTCGCGTCCTCGATCTGGCTGTAGACCGCCCAGAACCGGTGGGTGAACTTGGCGAGAGTTTCGCCCTGCTTCATTCTCAGGGCGATGAGGTCCCCTTCCTTCTTGGGGACGACGGTGTAGGCCTGGAACTTCTTCAGGAAGGAGAGCTGGAGCTCCTTCCAACTGGAAACCGACTGCTCCGGGAGGGAGCAGAACCACTTCAGGGGGAGGTCACCCAAACTGGAGGAGAAGATTTTGCAGTTCAGGTGACCCTCGTTTCCCCAGATGGACATCTTCTGGGAGAAGTGTCGGAGGTGTGCAGATGGGTCGGACAGTCCGTCATAGGGGACGAACCGCGGGACGGAGAACTTCTTGGGCAAGGGGGTGTGCTCGATCTCTTTTGTGAAGGGAGAGCCCCCGAGATCAGTGTGACCACAGAGCTGCTTCTGGTCCCGCATGTCCAAGTTGTGCTGGAGAGCCAATCTGACGCGCTTGTCAAATCGCTCTTGCTCGTCGTCCTTCTCTGGAGTCTGAGCTCGGGTCTTCCGCTTGGGATGGCTCGGGCTACGACGGCTATGGGTTCGGCCGCCGCGGCTGTGGTGACTTCGGCTGTTGCTCGAGCCTTCGTCATGGATCTGGCTCCGTTTCTGGTCCAGATGATGTCTGAGTTCCTCGCGGGGAGGCTGGGCTGCCTTACTGGGAGCATCCTTCTTTTTCCCTTGAGGCTCAGAGACCTCCCTCAAGGAGGCAGTTTGCACTGCCTTCAGCTGCTGCTGAAGCTCGCGAATCATCCGTTCTTGCTTCTGGAGTTGCTTCTGGAGGAGGGCAACTTCAGGAACCTCTCCAGGGGGTTGAGCGCGGCGCGTTTCTCCTACGGCCACGGCTTTGTCCTTCCGGGGACGCTTATGCTGACGCTCACTGCGTCCGGGTGGCGCGACTTCTTCTGATGAGATCGAGGCCTCGAGTCCCTCTTGGAGTGGGAACTCGATAAAGAGCTGGGAGCCTAAGCGGCCCTCGCCTGCAGTCGTGCCATGCACCGTGTGGGAGCGTCCTTGAGGAGGGACGTCCGCTGGCGGTGGTGGCAGCTCGAGCGCTGCTCTTGAGGATTCTACGCCCTTCTTAGCTTTCGGAGGCATGGCTTCTGAGAGGTTGAGGTGAAGAAGGATTGTTTGGAAAGATTAGGAGAAGGTTGGGAAGGCTGGGATATTGCTTTCCCACAGACGGCGCCAATTGTAGGTGCAGAAAATTATGACCCACAATAAGAGGGTGCCTTACAGGACTTATCCGAGAAGATGATGGTGTCTGGAATGTCTGGATGCCGTCCGGAAGCCTGAAAGAGAGTAGCAAACGGTCAGAGGACCCTGGCCTGAGCGGCGCAAGGCTCTCCGATGCCAAAGTCAGTATAGGAACTGGAACGATGGAAGGAGAGGGAGAAGAGAGATAGAGTAAGGGCTCTGTGAATGAGATTATGCGTACCTTGCATGGTGCTTGGAGTTCTATTTATAGAGGTTTGGATCGTATCTTTCAAAGGATATCTTGGTGTGGGTCCCACGATTTGACTGAGAAGTCATGATCAGCCCACAAAGTAATAAATGCAGTCTAATCCGGCCCACTCAGCATTTAATGCTAGTCGGGTCAGCCCACATTGCATTAAATGCGTGTCTTGTTGGGCCAGATTGTGTTGGGCGCCTTTGGCGGTAGGAGTACCAGCGGATCTGCCCTCGGGCCTTGCCCTGATGTGGCCTCAGCCGCTGGATGCTGCCATGTGGCGATCTGGTGAAGATAGTGGGCGGCTGGATGTCGTGTCTGTCCCACTAGCTCGTGACCCTATCTCTCCACGTGCCTGATGACGTGGGGAATGAGGGGCCCAAGCGAAGGTTCTTTCTTGCTCCGGCTACTGCCCTGGCTTCTTCAGCCGAGGTGGCTTTAGCCGAGGTAGGGCTCTCTGCGGAGATGGTATCCGGGGTGGACTCTTTGCCGAGATGATGCCCCGAGGTGGTCCAGTTTGGCGCTTGTGGCCTGGAGATGCTTGATGTCGGTCAAGGCCTCTGCCCTGGTAGCCGGGATGAGATCGGCGCCACGTAGATGGCACGCGGATGGCACGTGAGAATGCTTAGCCCCATCTGATGGCTGTGATTAGCTTAATCCTGTAGCTCTGGAAATTTCCCCACACAAGAAGTATGCAACTCTACGACATTTCCATGAGCAACATGATAATGTAATGAAAACCATTGATATTTGGATTACTATATATTAAGTTAAAAAGTATATTATTGTTCTGATGACCTTTGACATAGATAAGAATGTGAAATATACTTTTATAATGTGATGTCATCATTGTTTTATAAGCCTTGAAGTATATAAAAGGACAATACTCTTTGTATCTATATCTAGCTAACCAATTATGTAATCAGTTTTATAAAACATTGTTGCCATGCCATACAAGTAACTTTGATTGTGATATGGCCAGGTTCCTCATCCACAAGTCCAAACGATTAATTGTCTTGGCAGTACCGGTATAAATTTAATCCAATATGGGTGGGGTCCACCATCAGATTTATCAGGTGTAAATGCACAGCTAACCCATTACCCACCACCCACATCATATTAGCAAGTGAACAATGAATTTAGCCATTGGTCTTTATGTATGGTGTCTTTCCATAAAAAAACAAAAAAAAGTTCAAAGAAGAAGATTAAAGAAAAAGACTTATACCCATGTTTTAGTCATGCTCCCATGAGCAAGAAATCAATCAACACGATGAGATTGTTGTTGACTGAATATAGACTTCATGCGCCCATATACGTACTGTAGTTTCCAGGGCCATCTCCATATGAAAGACTCAAAAAATCCTTCATTCTCTTTGCTCAATTAACACATAAAACTACAGTCTCTTAAGTTAATTAATTAGCAATGGCGATCAATGACCGATCAATTGTCAATCCTTCTCCATCTCTTGGAAATATGATCACGTACAGTGCTCAGCATCGATGGAGGAGGCGTCTGAAAGGAATATTTTCTGGGACGATACTTGCCTTCTTGAAAATAACATTAAAAAAACATTGTGGAAAGAAGTTTTTTAAGTTAACAGAGAGCCGATATTGTTTTGCCTGGAGGTGTACAAAATTAACCGCGACCCGACCCGACCCGACCCGACCAATGGGTCAATGGGTGGGTCACTCCACCCAGAATTTCTGTGCTCGACCCGACCCGACCCGACCCTTGACCGTTGGTACGGGTAACGGGTCTCATGGGTCCGGTTACCGGGTGACCCGTGAACCCATCTTTTTTTTTTTTTTTTTTCATATAGAAGACCAAGGATAAAAATTCAAGATGGATGCCCACTTGTCAGGATGTGGTTTTAATTTCTCTTAGATGTAGTTCACCGACCAATTTCTAAATATTTGAGTTATTATATTGGTCTCATGTCTATGAACTCAAGGCCCATGTATACTATAATATATTTAGTGCAAGGAACATTTATTTTATTTCTATCAACAGATTAAGGTGATCTCACATGAAAAACATGGTACGTTTTGAAGCCTTATTACATCTATTTGACATCAGTTTGTTTAGATTTGTTGAATCTTGAATATCTTGTTGATTGTATTTAATCATTTAATTGGTGACCACTGAATTAATGGTCAAGATGAGAGTGATTAATAGTTGAAATTGGACGTGGGTTTCGGGTTAAACCACAACTACTTTTTTTTTTTTACACCTCTACACATGGTAGAAAAGAAGGCCAAACAACCGTAACCACTTTTTACTTTTACATCTAATCAATTTTAGTTCTCTAACAATTATCTGAGAGTTATTTTCATAAACAATATGGTCTTCCACATGAAAAAAAAAAGACCCGAACCCGACCCTTGACCTGTTGAACCCGTGACGCAAACGGGTCGGGTTCAGGTGGGTTTTTCACCCACAAAAAACTTGTCGGGTCGGGTTTGACCCGAAACTCGCAGCTTTCGACCCGTGAACACCCCTAGTTTTGCCCCTTAAATTCCAACTTTTTGAATTTTACTTCTTTTTTACCGGATTGAGAAAGATTGTTTTCGAAAATTTTTTGTTGAAAACTGTTGTTTTTTTTTTTTTTTTGTTTTTTTTTGCAAACTTCGATTTCATGGAGCTTTTAAGAATAACCCATTAAAGCAGTTCATGATCAGAATTTGCACTCGCCCAGTGTTGCTATGATGATACATTCAGGGGGAGTTGAAATTGAGGGGTAGCTATTGATCCTAATTGAAAAATAAGCTGCTTATATCATCATTAAATTTGTCAATTATGGACAAAAGGGGGGAGAAATGTAACAGATCAAGGGGGAGAACAAGAAGAACAGAGATTGTCAGAGATAATGTAGATCTACATGCGTTGATTACCAATTTTTGTGATGATTATCTATTTTTAAAATTCAATTTATTTTGGGCTTTTGGTTAGATCTATTTGTATTGTCATAGGGAGTTTTGTTCACGAATTGCCAAATGGGGAGATTGTTAGGTTTTTTTTGTTGGGCTAATTCATGGGTTGGATAAAACTCTGGGTCCATTGAGTTGTAATTCTTAATTTAAAAAAAAAGACTCTGAAGATAAAAGACTGGAAGGATTCAAAGAAGACTGACAGAATTAGAAGTGTGCTAAAGGGAGAGACAAAAGGCTAAAAGGAATAAAAGAGCTGATTTTCCGGATCATGTTTAAAGGCTCGCTCGAGCGCCCCTTTGCCCGCTCGAGCGGTTGTAGTCAGAAGAAGCCAAGGCACTAGACAGAATATTAGCCCGCTCGAGCGCGCCATAACCCGCTCAAGCGGACGATGTGACTGAGTCCTATGAAAATTAGAAGTGTGTTTCTAATTGTGTTCAAACTGCTAAGTCCTAATCAGTTTAGGGAACCTTAAGCACATCCTAAAGATAATTTAAAGGACTCATGGGCTACCATTATGGAGTACCTCACCTTTCAAAGTTCTGAGTTAGAGATCATTATTGAGAGAATCCCTCTCTAGAGTTATTTGAAGAGCTGTGCTGCTAAGATTATCTAGAGAGCCAGTTTATTCTACTTCCTTAGTAGAACATCTTCTTACGTAGAAGATTTGAGGAGTCAAGCGCAGGATTGAGTCTGTTGCAACCAATGGTGTGAAGTCGTTGAAGCGTGAAGCGATACAAGATAACTGCAGTCCTTAGGTAGGGGATATATGGGGAGGGATCTAAGTTTCTTGTAATTGCGATATTCATAGTGCTTAATCGTTGATCTAGTTCGGATCCGTGTTTTTCTACCCGGTTACGGTTTTCCACACTAAACCTGGTGTCCTTTTAGTGTGTGCTTTTTGGGTTTATTTTCCACTGCAGAGTTATTTATTTTTGCACACTATTGGGCTGTTTTGTTGGTTTGACCAATCTAGAGATCTCATATCCGAACCTTCAAAATCTGATGCAGGAAAGATCAAACAAAATAGCCAACTTAGATTAGTTCATGGCTCATGCTAATGGCTGGATGAATTCATGGCTCATGCCAATGCCCTGGATGAATGCTATAAGATAAAAGATGTAGCATCTGCTAGATATCAACTGTATATCCTCTTGAAGGTTGAATCACCCCCAAAAGACCAATTAATATAGTTTCATTGTAGAAGACTCTAATAGATAGATACCTTGAATTGAATCCCAGGGTTCAAAACCCCTGCTTGTTAATATCACACATGAGTCGATGACAACAAGGATGTGTTGTCTTCTTCTTTTCCCTAGATCCAACCTTAATGCGGATGAAATGATCTAGATTGCAAAGAAATTCCAGCAAGGTTTCACCTTAAAAAAATTGTCTAAAGTTGTCTTATTCCAAAAAAAAAAAAGAGGCTCAAATTGGTTAGGGTCATTTGTAGTGTGCTGTCATGCGTGAGTTTAAGTACTTTATAAAAAATTAAAAATATAAAATAATGAGGCCAGCTCCCCTAAGCTCAAGCTTAGGATAAGGTAAGCTCAAGTATGTGGTGGGGCTCACTTGGGGACCCACATGGGGATGGGGGTGGGGGTGGGGGGATTTCAAGGACTCCCTAGGATCTTCCTCCCTGTAAAAAATTAGCCCAAACCGTAATTTCGATCATCTCCATATGGGCCAAAGAGTTTAATGGTCAACAATCCATTCGGATTGATATATAGTCAATCCAACGGTCCAGTAAATTCGGATCTTACCGAAAGTTTGTGGACATGTGTACTTTAAAGGGGTCATATTTTTGGTCCATTTGGATGAACCAAAGGTGAGCCCCACAAGCACGAGGTTACAAAATTTTCTCCCTAAGCTCGAGCTTAGGGGAGCCTTGGCCTAAAATAATAACAACAATATAAAAAGAATTATCTAAAAAACACTCTATATACACCCCTGCTATTGCACCAGGAATCGAAAAATTAATCAATTGATTGAATGTCCGACAGTAGATGGCCAAAATCTAGCCAATTAATCAATGTGATATTTTGTGCATGCACAATTTCACACCACATTATTGATAGAAAGGATCAAATTGTCCTATTATTTTTATAAAAAGAATTTTGAAAGAGTATACTATAAGTGATCAATCTAATGGTGGAACCTATTTTGATTCGAGTGAAATTATTTTAGATTTTAGCGTGTTTAACTCACTATTAATTTAGAAGGATGGTTACTACTCATAGCAAGAATTCGAAGAACTCTTGCACGGAATTTTCGAAACCTTCGAGATCCCAGTGGTAAATCCTACCGCTGAGATTCTTTAAATGTTGATCTCTAAAAACAAATTGGAATTTTAGAATTTCTGGCATTTCATGGGTAGCATATTAGCCACTTTACTGTAGCTAGCTTTTGAAACTCTTACTTATCAAATGGATAATCTAGGGAAATAGAGATGCCCCTTTCGAGTGGAAAGGGGCATCGCACGAACACTAAGGGCCGATCCTTGGGTGGGTAGGCAGTTTCACAAGTTTTGTACCACGGTCCCTAATTAGAAAATTTTTTTTGTTTTTTTAAACAACAGACAACAATATTCTTCTCACTTATGGAAACAATCTATATTGATTATATTATTAGGTTCTTCATTTGAATTTATATCCTATATTGCAGGTCTCTAAGATAAGTTTGTTAAGTAGCTGAAAATCTTTCTAATTAAAGATAAGTTTCCTAAAGTAAATTGAGATTATCTCCATCAAGGAGAAGAAACATATCTAACAAAAGCTTATACAAAGGGGCCAATGCACTTCTAGTGACATAGGCATAGCACAACAGGGTGGACGGCTTGGGGTCTATCCCCCACTATCACGGTTGCCATTACACTCCCGGGCTAGTGAGGCACATAGCAAAGAAAAAATAATATAAAAGGGACCGACATGTTTATGGTTGAGTGGTGTTGGTGTCTACATATTACACACATGCTTAGGGATCGACTTTGGTCTTTAGATTGACAGTATCACTCATAGCCAGTAAGCCAATCTAACAGCGAGAAAGATATGATATTCTTTTTTGTGTGCATGACTCGTTGACTAGTGTCCGTGAAAGAGTGAAAAAGGGAGGAAAAAGGGTTAGAAACTGAGGAAGCCATTCTTGTCGACCGGAACCATCGATCTGATCTAGGTCTACATCAGGCCGGTGTCCATCCAAACCCTTGGATCATGAAGAAGACTGTTGCTTGTGTTAAAAAATAAGAGTCTAGATCTGGAAAATCTTACTCAACCAAGATCCTCCATGTCAAATCATCGGGTGATGTAAAGCGGAAACATACCTTGATCCATTGTGGAAGTTGTTCGCAGATTGTTGATCTTCCAATCTAATATGTCTACCCAGAGAAACATTCTTTCTGATGATGGAATATCATGAGAGATAGGAACTTACCATATGAATTGGGGACCATTACCCTAATATATAATAATGAGATTATCATAGGTTTTGCTATTTCTAATTTGTCCCCTCATCAAATTAGAATTAGCATTCTGGTATCTACACATTAATCCCATGACAATTATACCCTTAAGCCTTAAAACTTTAAGTCTTAATTAGATCATTTTAATTTAGGCTTAACCAAAAATAGCATAACACATTTAATAGTTACATGTGTGGCCCCACATGATGGAGTTTTCCAACAATCTCCCACTGGGCCATATATATAACTTAACAAATGTGTATGACTGTATGAGCTCCAAAATTCTGCTATCATAATCTTAGAGTATATTCAAACAATCTCGTCCATTGATTATGCCGTTATAGGATCAAAGTGATTTTCGTCACATTTAACATGACTAAACTCATCAATGGTCACATACACCAATATAACCAAATGACATAGATCAATCATGGATGCGTAGCATGAAAAATACATGCAATGTAATCTATACATGTCTATTTCCAACTGGTCCTACTTTATTCCGTAGTGAGATCAATATGGAATACAATGTAACAGAGTGAAATGAACTGAATACTTTATTTCTGATCAGAAAAATATCCAAATACATAAATGCATAAGTATGTCCAAAATTAAACATAAAGCAATAGAATAGAAACTGATACAAAGTCCCACTATAATATGATATCCTCACACAAAATAACACCCATATGAGCAGTGTGCTCATAAAAGACCTTGGGTGGTAATCCCTTTGTAAGCGGATCCGCTATCATAGAGTTTGTCCCAATGTGCTTTATGGATATCTATTCATCCTGTATTCTCTCCTTCACAACTAGGAACTTAATGGCAATATGTTTTGACTTGAATGAGCTCCTGTTGTTGTTCGAATATTGCACTGCTGACTTATGTTCACAATATAGTGTGAGTGGTCTTTCAATACCCTCAAGAACTCGCAGCTCAGTGACAAAATTCCGTAGCCATATTCCATGGTTGGATGCCTCATAGCATGCTACAAACTCTGCTGCCATGTTGGAATCAGTAACGAGTGTCTGTTTGGCACTCCTCCAAGAAATAGCTCCACCAGCTAACAGGTAGATGTAGCCTGATGTGGATTTCATACTGTCTTGGCATCAAGCAAAATCAAAGTCGGAATACCCTATGATCTCCAACTGATCCGATCTCCTATATGTGAACATATGATCTTTTGTTCTCTGTAAATATCTCATAACCCGCTTGGCTGCTTTCCAATGATCAATTCCAAGATTACTTAAATATCTGCCTAACATGCCAACAATGTACGCAATATCCGGACTCGTACACACCTTAGCATACATTAGACTCCCTATAGCTGATGCATAGGGAATCTTTTGCATTTCCTTAGCTTCAAGGTTAGTTTTAGGGCACTGATTGAGACTGAACTTGTCTCCCTTAGAAACAGGGGTGTCACCTGGTTTGTTATCCTGCATGCCAAACCTTTTGAACACTGTATCGATATAACGTCTTTGTGATAATCCAATAATACCCTGAGAACGATCACGTTGTATCAGGATCCCTAATACAAAGGAGGCGTCACCGAGATCTTTCATCTCAAAATTTCTTTGATATAAATCTCTTGGTTTCGTGCAACATGCCTATATCATTTGTGGCAAGCAGTATGTCATCGACATACAAAACCAGGAATATGTGCTTACTCCCACTGAATTTGTGATACACACAATTATCAACAGCGTTTGTCTCAAAACCAAACGAGATAATCACTTGATGAAACTTGTGATACCACTGACGAAAAGCTTGTTTGAGTCCATAGATGGACTTTGTCAATTTACAGACCATATTCTTTGGGTTTCCTTACTCAAAGTTTTCTGACTGCACCATATAAATTGTTTCGTCAATGTCACCATTGAAAAAAGCTGTCTTGACGTCCATTTGATGAAGCTCAAGATCAAAATGTGCAACAAGTGCCATGATTGTCCGAAAAGAGTCTTTCGATGAAATCAAAGAGAAAGTCTCTTTAAAGTCAATCCCTTCCTTTTGGGTAAAGCCTTTAGCTACAAGACGAGCCTTATACCTCTCCACAGTACCATTCGAATCCCTTTTGGTTTTAAAATTC
This sequence comes from Litsea cubeba, assembly GCA_012931725.1. Taxonomy (NCBI): domain Eukaryota; kingdom Viridiplantae; phylum Streptophyta; class Magnoliopsida; order Laurales; family Lauraceae; genus Litsea; species Litsea cubeba. Next base: position 105,484,377 of record CM022945.1, on the reverse strand, counting down.
CATTTGCAACCAATGGGCTTCGTACCTTCTGGTAATGGAACAAGTTCCCAAACCTTATTGTCTTGCATAGACTTATACTCCTCATTCATGGCATCAATCCACTTTTGAGAGTTGGAACCTTGCATGGCTTGATGGAAGTTGATTGGATCATTTTCCACCATTCCAATTTCTTCCTCATGTTCTTGGAGAAATACGAAAAAATCGTCCGGAATAGCATTTCTCCTTTCTCTAGTGGATCGCCTTAATGGCACTGGTTCTTGAGGTTGTTGAGTCTGTTCATCAGGAACAATCACCTCATCTTGAATAGGGGTTTGATCAACATTGTTTGGCTGAGGATCTGGATTCGCTTCTTGATCAATGATAGGTATAGAAACTGACACACTGTCAATAGCGATAGTGGGAATCGAAACCGATTCTTCCTCAAAGATAATGTCTCTAACCTTATTTCTCCCCCAAAACTCAACATCCTAAAAAATGTTGCAGTTCCCGTCTCAAAAATTGACTTAAATGTGGGATCATAAAACTTATAGCTCCTAGATCGCTCTGAGTAGCCAATGAAGTCCTGCTTACAGTTTTGGAGTCCAATTTCTTTTCATGTGGCCTGCTGTAAGGCCTTGCCTCAGTTGGACATCCCCAAATATGAAAATGCTTTAGACTAGGCTTTCTGCCTGTCCAAAGCTCATAAGGTGTTTTTGCAGCTGCTTTAGTTGGCACTCTATTCAGAATATAAGCTGCTGTTTTGATTGCTTCTCCCCAGAGTGACTCTGGTAAAGAAGAATGACTAACCATACTCCTTACCATATCCTTAAGAGTCCAGTTGCGCCTTTAGCAACACCATATTCATGCTAGGTGACCCTGGCATGGTGTACTGTGGGACGATTCCACATTCCTCTAGGAATTTAGCAAATGGTCCTGGACGTTGTTCACCTGATCCGTCATATCTGCCGTAGTATTCACCACCACGGTCAGACCTGACACACTTTATTCTTTTGTTGAGTTGGTTCTCAACTTCAGCTTTAAATGTTTTGAACACGTTCAAAGATTGTGATTTCTCATGAATGAGAAATAGGTACCCATAGCGAGAGTAATCGTCTATGAATGATATGAAATACTGTTGGCCATTCCAGAAAACCGTAGGGAATAGGCCACAGATATCTGTGTGTATCAATTTTAAGACGTCTGTAGTTCTATTGGCACCTAATTTCTTCGTTTTGGTCTGTTTTCCCTTGATGCAAGCAATACAAACATCAAAGTCTATAAAGTCAAGGGAATCTAAAATTCCATCAGACACAAGTTGCTCAACTTTGGTTTTAGAAATGTGACCTAAGCGTTTGTGCCATAATGTGACTGAATTTTCTTTACTCAATTTGCGTTTAGTACCGCGTGATTCGACATGCAAGGATTCATTATAAGAAACAATTGTATCAAGCAAATATAAGTTGTCATATACACATAGAGAACCAGTTCCAACAACATTTGAATTTATAGATAAACTGAATTGATTGTTTCCAAATGAACAAAAATAACCAAACTTGTCCAATAAAGAAACTGAAACTAAATTCCGTCTAAAAGACGGTACAATAAAAGTATCTATTAAATCCAAATAATAACCAGTTTTTAATAACAACCTAAAATATCCTATTGCCTTTACTTCTACCGAGTTACCATCGCCCACAAAGATGTGTCTTTCAGCATCACTTGGCTTTCGACAGCTCAAGCAACCCTGCATAGAAACATTGATGTGAGTAGTAGCACCAGAATCTAACCACCACGTGTTTCTAGGTACTGAAGCTAAATTTACCTTAGAACAGACCAAAGTAAGAAATGTACCTTATTTTGCACGCCAAGCGTGATATTTGGTACAGTCCTTCTTCACATGTCCAGGATTGTTGCAAAAGAAACAACCCTCATTTGTTTGTTGTTGTTTCTTTTGGGCTGGACCCTCATTTGTTTGCGGTTGTTTCTTTTGGGTTGGACCCTTAGCAGCGTCATTATTCTTCCTCTTTTTGCCCTTATCCTTATAGGTGCTGGCCAAATGAGCACTTTCTGTCGTGTCTTGCTTCAATCTCTCTTCCTCTTGTACACAGTAAGAAATGAGCTCATTAAGAGTCCATTTCTCCCTTTGATAGTTGTAACTGACCTTAAATTGACTGTATTGTGCAGGAAGTGATATTAATACCAAATGCAAGAGCAAGTCGTCAGACAGCTCGAGCTTCAATGCCTTGAGCTTAGAAGCAAGATGAGACATATCCATAATATACTCCCGCGTGTTCCCTTTGCCATTGTACTTCATAGAAATTAAGCTTTGCAAAAGCATGCTTGATTCTGCCTTATTGTTTTTCACAAAACGCTTTTCAATCTCGGCTAGAAATTCTTTTGCTGTGGTTAACTTGTCAGATACCGCACCCCTAAAAGCCTCCGGAATGCCGCGCTTGATGATCATAAGACTCATGCGATTGGAGCGATCCCACTTCTCAAAGTTCTTTTTGTCATCAGGAGAACTTGCATCCGTAAGAGAAGCGGGTTGCTCAATCCGTAGTGAAAGGTCTAGATCCATGCAGCCGAGATTGTGCAGGAAGTGATATTAATACCAAATGCAAGAGCAAGTCGTCAGACAGCTCGAGCTTCAATGCCTTGAGCTTAGAAGCAAGATGAGACATATCCATAATGTACTCCCGTATGTTCCCCTTGCCATTGTACTTCATAGAAATCAAGCTTTGCAAAAGCATGCTTGATTCTGCCTTATCGTTTTTCACAAAACGCTTTTCAATCTCGGCTAGAAATTCTTTTGATGTGGTTAACTTGTCAGATATCGCACCCCTAAAAGCCTCCGAAATGTCGCGCTTGATGATCATAAGACTCATGCGATTGGAGCGATCCCACTTCTCAAAGTTCTTTTTGTCATCAGGAGAACTTGCATCCGTAAGAGAAGCGGGTTGCTCAATCCGTAGTGAAAGGTCTAGATCCATGCAGCCGAGAACAATTTCTATGTTCTCTTTCCAATCCTTAAAGTTAGTCCCATTAAGCATATGTATTGAGTTGATATTAGTAGATATAGTAGAAACACTTGCTCTCAAGAGAATAAAAAATAAACAGACAAACATGCTCTTATTAATAACCAAATACAATAATCAACAGATTCAAATAATGGTAAGTCTCATTTTAAGATACCTAACACAACATTAATATCAAGTCTTTGGACAGTAATATTAATTGTAAATGGTACTCTTGTTGTAGTGATCGAACATTGACAATAATTTATGTCAAATAATAAATCTATCTTTAGATCGACGTATTATTTACATATAAAACCTTATAATCGTCACATGTTTATCACCACGGGTGTGTATGCAATTCGGCCAAGTATTAACCTTCCTTTGGGCCGACTAAGACCCGCATGAATTTACAAACACACAAACATCCAATATTCCTCATGAACAATCTACACAAGAGAGGTCACTTTGGTGACATCTTGTTTCAATTCACCCATTTAGAATAATGGACTATTTTATTTAACTATAAAAGATATACCATAAATTATTTGAATTTGTCTTGTAGAAAACCTTAGGTTTTGTTGCGCCGCCGCCCAAAACTTTTGCCGCTTACAAAAATCAAACATAAAAATAAAAATAAATTAAAAATAAATAAATAAAACGACGAATACGGCGCAAAACCCATCAACCCAAAAAAAAATCGCAGATCTTGAATCATGCGCAGATCAACCCATGCGCAGATATCCATATCGTCAATAAATCGACCCATGCGCGGATATCCATATCGTCAATAACATATAGGAAACAAGATGACAGTAACATATGTTAGCGTATATAAAATAGAGCAAATTAGCGAAAGGTCCCTTGAATGGATTGTATCCAGCTTCCAGTCAAAGCAAAAACTTATTAAGGCCTCTGGTCCACACAGCTAGAATATTTATAGCTATAGGTCTCTGCATCCACACAATCTCATTTTTTAGGACTAAATTACCCTTTCAACCGTTTTAGGCATAACTTTTGAAATTCAAAATTTAAAGTTTTATATTATCCCGCTTCTTCTGCAACGAGCCTTGGTTTGAATAGCCAAGGAGACATGTCTGAAACTCTCTACAGAGACCGAGAAAGAGAGGGAAAGAATAAGAGGAAGAGGCCTTTCCTTTCGATCTGAAAGCCGCTTACCCCTCTCTTTTTTTCTTTGAGAGAGAATCATCCAAACGTATATTCTGATCTCTCCTCCTTCTCCATCTTCTCTCAGCCGTTCGATCATCATTTCATCCATGGGGAGGAGGGGTAAAGGGGCCGCAGCAGCCGCAGCACCCCCAGCTGCCACCACCAGAATACCCCCACCCCCATCAGATCTGATCGGCCGAAGGAGATACGATTTCGAGGAGTACGAAAGCGGCCGTGAAGATGGGGGGCCTGGTATGCCAGCCGAGCATCAAGCACCCATTGTTCTCCTCGACCCTGTACCCATCCCCACCAACGAAAAGAGCCAATAGCATGCTAGCCTGCTTGAAAGCGTTGAGCCCAGATTCACCGGGCCGAACCCGACTGCACCGATCCTCGTCTTTTCCTTCCCAAAAACCCAATCTTCCATCCATGGCTTCGTCCGTTGTAGCGACTTGTCCTATTGTCAACGCCCAATCCGTTGAAGGCGACATGGCCATGGATGGATCCAACACCGTTCCCCTTCCAGATGTCATGAAGGCCGCGATTCATCCCGACATCGTCAACTTCGTCCACTCAAACATCTCCAGGAACCGATTCTCCATTAATCAGAAGTGATTTGGCGGTCCAATCACTCGTACTTGCCAGTGGCCCTCGCACGCGACCACGTTCAAGATCTGCCTCCCCAGATACATATCCGACATCACTTGGTCTTGGCTCCCCGGCGGTGTCATCCCACACTCCTTCATTGAATCAAACATGCTCGAGTAGTAGTGCAGCGCCTCCGTGAACCGGTCAACAAACACCGGCCCGTTTTGGTTCGCCTCCTGCTCCACCACCATCACTATCTTCGGCCTAACCCCCTTCACCGTCCCCAGCACCCTATCCATCGCCCCTGGCCTCGACAGCAACTTATGCACCTCGAACACTGAGTTAACCGCAACCGCCTCATTCGGTCTCACGTCCAGCAGTTGAGGGTCCAGGTTCGCCAAGCTGCTCGCTACAAATCCCCTGGTCTTTATCTAGTTATTTTTTTTGCTGTTATGTAGTAGAGATGGAAGATGGGAATGGGTTGCTGTCCACAGAGGTGGTGACAAGAAGGGATTGAGAGGGGGATTCCGTGCCCCGGTGATCGCTCTTTGGCTCTATTTATCTCTTTTGTCAAATTTATCTGAGTTTTTATCAAATTTATCTGAGTTGTTGTCAAATTTATCTGAGTTTTGTTCAAATTTATCTGAGTGTTGTTCAAATTTATCTGTTTTATATCATATTTATTTGAGTGTTTTTCAAATTTATCTATTTTCTATCATATTTCTTTGTGTTTTTGGTAAATTTATCTGAGTTTTTTTTTAAATTTATCTGAGTTTTTTTGTAAATTTATTTGACTTTTTTTTAAATTTATCTGAGTTTTGTTCAAATTTATCCGAGTTTTTGTCAAATTTATCTGTTTTCTGTCATTTTTCTTTGTGTTTTTGGTAAATTTATTTGAGTTTTTTTCAAAATTTATATGAGTTTATAAGCAAATTTATTACGTTTTTTTTTTAATCTATATGTGTTTTTTAAATTTATTTGCATCTTTTGAATTTTTTTTGTTTCTTTTCAAATTTATTGCGTTTTTTACAATTATTGCTTTTTTTTAAATTTATTTTCATTTTTTGGAATTTTCTTTGGATCTTTTGAGATTTATTTGAGTCTTTTAAAATTTATTTATATTTTCTGAAATTTATCTGGATATTTTGAAACTTATTTACATCTTTTTAAATTTATTTGCGTTATTTGATTATATATTTCTTTTTTTTAAGTTATTGCATTTTTCGAAATTATTTCATTTTTTAAAATTTATTTTCGTTACTTTGAAATTTATTTGTGTGTTTTTTAGAATTTATTTGAAATTCTGGGGATTCCATTAATCGTGGGCAATTAAATTTTAGTTGGTCATTATTAATGGGATATCTCACCAATCATGGGTTATGATTGAAAGAAAGGGTAAATTAGACATTTTAGGTATGAAAAAGTGTGGGAGGGACCTTTGGCTCTATGATTTTTTTTTTTTGTGGACTTTTGATAATAAAGTGAAATGTTCAGGACCCGTCGCCAATACTCCTATAAAATAATGGTGCTTTGAACAGCCCGTCTCTGAAATCACGTGGGCCAGACCGAATCAGAACACGTTCGTATTGTGCTGGAATTGGAATAGATCCAGTATTCCCATACAATTACTAGATCCATGTCCCGAGGCGAAAAAAAAAAAATCTAACTCTTGGATATTCTTGATTTGCGTGAGGATTCATATGTCAAAGAAAAAACCCATCAATGAACTTATCTTGATCCATAATATAATAATATAGTGACAAATAGTAAACAAGAGTATGCACATCTCACGAGACACCATAGAAAAGAAGATCAAGATCAACGACAGTCATCAAGATATGGTTGATGACGCACGCAAAAATACCAATAGCAATAGCACATATCCCGAGGAGAAAAGAAAATCAACAAGAGAACAGTTGCTAGAGTTCTGGATTAGAAAAATAAAACAATAGATTTCCAATGACTTAACATGAAGTTGCTCTGATACCACTTGTTAAAAAATAAGAATTTAGATCTGAAAAATCTTACTCAATCAAGATCCTCCATGTCAAATTATCGGGAGATGTAAAGCGGAAACATACATTGATCCATTATGAAAGTTGTTCGCAGATTGTTGATCTTCCAATCAAATATGGCTATCAGAGAAACCTTCTTTCTGATGATGGGATGTTAGAGAGAATAGGAACTTACCATATAAATTGGGGACCGTAACCCTAATATATAATAATGAGATTATCATAGGTTTTGCTATTTCTAATTTGTCCCCTCATCAAATTAGAATTAACATTCTGGTATCTACACATTAATCCCATGACAATTATACTCTTAAGCCTTAAAACTTTAAGTCTTAATTAGATCACTTTAATTTAGGCTTAACAAAAAATGGCATAACATATTTAATGGTTACATGTGTGGCCCCACATGATGGAATTTTCCAACAGCTTGATCCTAGAAATCATTTCAACTTTCCTTTCGTGGGAGTGGATCTTATATCCCGGAATGAAGTTTTTGAGGGGTCTCAGCCCCCTTAGCTGCGTTAAAAAATAAATAAATAGGGCTGTGTGTGTTTTCTCACCTACTCAAGAGGGAAGTCAATTCAAAATTGTGTTTTCAATGCAGATAAATTTTTTTTTTTTGCTAATAAAGTAGGAATTGTATTAAAAGGAAGAGCATATGGGCCATAAACGATACATTGGTTCTACAAAAGCATACAGTGAGATCTTTATAGACAAAATTATAAAAGGACGATGACGACAAAAGTAAGAGTCCATCAGTCATGAAGAATTCCAAGCAAAAGGTGTCTGCTTCTAGCTTGAAGACGCATTACCGATAATTGATTGGGACAAAGGGAGCCAATTTCGTATCTTTCCCATAATTCTTACATTACCAACCATGAGTGTGACCTCCATGATCAGACACTGTATCTACACTACTGTTCAATAGCCCGCCCACTTCACAGCAAGTAGTGCGAGGAAAGAAATTTCTGAGAAAGGATCTATGGTTACTGGTAATTTGTCTCGTTCAAATGGTTCAGTCTCCTGGAATGAATACAGTTCATGTGCTTCATTATTCAAAATTTCAAATTAAACAGAAAGTCTGAAAGCAAGCAGGAATCATTGACCTTCCCATTCCTGACTAAATTCCATGAAAAGTTGGACACATCAATTTCCACGTAAACCCATGTTTTACATTACTTAATGGGTATAACTACCATGCAGCGTGATGCTGCAGCGCCGCCCATGTTAAAAACATGGGTGGGTCCCACTTTTGGAAAATTCAAACTGCTAGTTGCCCAAAGACCCATTGTGTATTTTGTATCTGAATATTCAAAATTAATTTCAGTGGGCCAACCAATAGATTGATCACCATATTTCACACATAAGTGAGTCCTTTAATTTCTGCTCATTAGAAAGAGAAAAGTAAAGAAAGTTAATCACGGATTGCAAATTTAGTTGATCCAACGGTGGCCATCTCACTAATTTGAATAATAATCAACATTTGATCACAGAGGTTTGGATTTTCTAAAGGTGGGCCCCACCCATAATTTGAAGGGTAAATTAGCCTACAATCCCTAAGCACGGTCTTCTAAGGCATTCAATCCAACAACTTTTTCTCTAATGTCTATAGTCCAGACAGCTCGAGATATTTTATTGAGAGGTCCCTAATACGTCACGTCATATATTTGCATGACTAATTTACCCCTTTTAACCCTCATTCCTAGGCCAAGTTCTCTCTTATTCTCTGTTGTTCCAGAGAACTCATTCCGTCTTGTTCTCTCTCATTTTTCATTTTCCGTTCATTTTCCTGGTTATGGAGTACTGATGCAGAGCACCTTCCGTCGCCACCATGACTTCTGATTCTCTCTCTTTCATTTATTCAAAGATAAAAACGGTTTTACTTTCTCTTACTCTTTCATCTAAAGTCTCTTCCAAATCTCTTTCTATACAACTGATTTGAAAGAGAGCAGTTTGCTCTTTTGCTTGTTTTCCCTCTCTCTCTTTTCTCGATTGGATCATGGTCATCAAGTGTTATTGTTTTGGATTTCGATTTTTATTAAAATATGATTTTCCATATTCTGACTTTTGGTGTCGCTAAACTCAGATAAATTTAACAGAAACTCTGATAAACTGGACAAAAAAAAAACTCAGATAAATTTGCGAAAACTCAGATAATTTATCTGAGTTTTCGGCAAACTTATCTGAACTTCTGGAAAAACTCAGACAAATTTATCTGAGTTTTGAACAACTTTTCTGAGTTTTGAATAAATTTATCTGAGTTTGGACCTGAATAAATTTATCCGAGTTTGAAAAAAATTATCTAAGTATCAGAGAAACTTGTTTTTTCCCTTGACTTTAGGTAATCAAGGACTTTGTTTTAGCCATTGTCTACATAGAGTTGAGCATAAAAAATATATAAAATCAGAGAAGAATGAAATCAAAGACCCTTTTAGGCTTTTAGGTTTTTTCAGAAGAAATTATCTTTTTCATCTTCGTTTTAGGAATGGAAAAAGTATTTTTTCCAACCTTAAAGTGAAGACGATTCAGATGATTGAGGTCTTCGATCAGTTGATTTTGCTTCTAGGTTTCACAATTTCCTTCGTCTTCGCTTTCGGATGAATCTGATTTTTGCTTCTCTGAAATGGCTTCAAGTGGTTTTAAGTGAAGCATTTTTGATGATGTGTACATGGGCCTTTTTGTCTTTTTCACTGTGTCATTTTCATGAGAGGACTGTCGCCGCTACGATAAAATATCATGGACCTTACGCTATAAAACCTAATGATGACTGACCTACCACCAAAAGCCCCTAATTTTAACATGGGTGTATGTAGCCATGCGTCTAATATCCACCGCCAAAAAAGAATGAAAGAAAGAAAAAGAAAAAGGCTTATATAAGTCTATTATTTAAGAGACTTATGTGATATGACCACTCAACTTAGCATGATATTGTCTACTTTGGCTCACATGTACGTGAGAGGTGGCATTAAAACCATTCATGTCGAGTTACGACAAGGCTTGATTTATAAGCCCAAGTCAGGACTTGAATATTTCGGATGTGAGACTTGCGGAGACTCTCCGGATAGCACCACGCTCCGCCCTATCTGCTAGGGTACCGCCGTGGCTGAGTTTTCACACTTAATCTATATAAAAAATTGGAGAAAAGGATTTGCATTTTTTCTCCATTAAAAAGTAGAAGGATGCTTCTGCTGCTTTTTTTTTTCTTTTCATTTTCATATAGGAGGCACATTCAATCAATCTGATTCTTCACACCTAAACCCTGGACTTGACATTATATCTCTAATTTAAAACTAGCCAGGGCATTGGGCATTAGATTCACTACATAATGTTAGGGCATTTTTCTCGAGGTGTCCACCCAAAACATGAGTACATGACAATGAATGATAGTAGTCGACGGACTAGATTAAATTTTTGTCTTTTATAGAAGCTCTTTGTTCCATGCTACAGTCAAATGGTCAAACTAATTAGTGAATTCAGGTTAAAGGTTTAATCGGATCAAATTACCATTCCACCTTATTCTATCATTAAAAAAAATGACTCTAATAATGATAGACATAGTTTTGATTGGACTGAAGTTTTACTTCGACCAGAACAGAGCATAAAATCTAGTCAGGGCCTCAATTAATTCCTTTTTTTTTATTAGTATTGATAACATGACTTAAACTTATAATTACATCGTTAAAGTTGTAAAAGCGAGCACCTTCCACTGTATTACGAGTTTTTTGTGGGGGCTAAGAGAACATCTAATCCCATGGTCTTCTTCCCTCAACACAAGGTCCCCCTTACCTCACCCGAGGTCCCCATGGGCTTAAAAAAAAAAAAAAAGTATGAAGAAGACGATCGACCATTAATTACTTAATGACATGAAAAGCACATGCAGAGAATCAAGGTCTGCATTTTCCATATGCTTTGCATGTTTACGTGTGCCATTTGACTCCTCAGTAGTATTCATTTTTGTTCCTTCTAGCTATTTATCCATTGGTTGCAAAGGCAGCACCCTAGCTAATTAATTTTATTTGTTTTTAAACGCATCCACAACTGCACTTATTCATGACACATTGATTTGATGTTGTAATCGAAGTCAACTCCACGGCATTAACATCGCACCAATTGTCATGTAATCAAAACAATTGAAATTTTAGAATACTATTGAGCAAAACGTAGAGGGCGAGTCTTGGCGCAACGGTAGAGCTGCTCCTTTGGTGACCTCGAGGTCACGGGTTCGAGGCGTGGAAACAGCCTTTTTGCAAAAATGCAAGGGTAAGGCTGCGTACACATGCGCCCACCCTCCCCTTACCCCCGCTTAGTCGGGGAGCACTTTGTGCACCGGGTGAGCCCCTATTTATTGAGCAAAACGTAGATATATTATGTTCAGATAAGATGACTTTTAACATAGATAAGACTCTGAAAATAGCACCTGTATGTGATGTCATTCATCGTTTTGTATAGCCTTGAAATAAATGCAAGGACAATATATATATATATATATATATCCTCTTTGTATTCTATATCTAGCTAACCAATTATCATGTAATCAGTAATATAAAAACAATGTTGCCATATAATATACAAGTAACTTTGATTGCGATCATATGGTAGCCTTATCCGAAAGTCCAATATGGATGGGGCCCACCATCAGGTTCATCAGCATCAGGTGTGAAATACACGCCTTAGACCATCTTCATCCACCCACACATACATTTTCGAAAGTGAACAATGCATTTAGCCGGCCATTTGTCTACATCTTTCCCACATAAGTTAAACGAAGGAAGATTGAAGGAAAAACATAAAAACTTACCCATGTTTTAGTCATGCTCCCATGAACAAGAAATCAACCAACACGATGAAGTCATTGTCGAGGACTGTACACGTACAGATTTGATGCCTATAAGTACTAGTGAGCCCAGGTCCATGATCTCCATCGATCTGTAAAAGATTAAAAAATCCTTCATTCTCTCTTTGCTCAGATAGCACATAAAACTCCTTTCTTTTAAGTTAGCAATGGCGATCAATGACCGATCAACTGTTAAACCTTCTCCATCTCTTGGAAATGTGATCACGGTGCTCAGCATCGATGGAGGAGGTTTGAGAGGAATAATACCTGGGACGCTACTCGCCTTCTTGGAATCCAAGCTCCAGGTGATTGAAGTTATATATATATATAGCCTTAGTGAAGATGGTAGAAAGAGATTTTTATAAGTTGACATATATAGAGCAGATATTATTTTGTCCCTTAACTTCCATCTTATCGATTTTTTTTGTTTTTTTGTTTAACATATGACAAACTGTTTGTTTCCTGTAAAGGTTTTTGTTACAATAATGTTTTAGTTAATGTTGTGGAAACCCTAACAACAACCAATCTAAGTTTAACATAATTGTAATTTTTGGAATTCCACAGGAGCTTGATGGGAAGGATGTAAGGATCGCTGACTACTTCGACGTCATTGCTGGAACGAGCACAGGCGGGCTAGTGACCACCATGCTTACAGCTCCTGATGCGAACAATCGCCCCATATTTGCAGCTAAAGACATCACTGAATTTTACTTAGAGAATGGCCCCAAGATTTTTCCTCAAAAGAGGTAAATAGCTAATAAGTTTAAATTGGCCAGGATATTAGTATCATCCCAAATCAACGTTCTCCAATATTGTCCACTCACCTATTAACTTTGTGCAGTGCTGGAATTTTGAGTTCAATCACTGGCTTGTTAGGCGCAATCAACGGACCAAAATACGATGGTAAATACTTGCATTCAAAAATTCAACAACTGCTAGGCGATCTAAGGATGAAAGACACCTTGACAGACATCTTAATTCCGACTTTCGACATCAAACTTCTTCAACCAACCCTCTTCTCCACCTATGAAGTACTCATTTTAGGCCTTTCATTTCCTTACTGTTTACATTCATTGCATTCTATAGTCAGATACGTATCTTAGCTTCTTTTGTGTGTCCTAAATGTATATACAGGCGAGATACAATGCTTCAAAAGACGCCCATTTATCGGATGTGTGCATCAGTACTTCAGCGGCTCCAACTTATCTTCCAGCTCATTACTTTGAAACTGAAGACTCAAAAGGCAATGTTAGGAGCTTCAATCTCGTGGATGGTGGAGTTGTTGCAAACAACCCTGTAAGTTTCTTAGATGGACCCTTTTAACTCCTGTTGTGTGATTGATGTACCACTCCCTCTACTTGAATTTTTATTGCTGCAATTTGAATTTGCAGACTTTGTTGGCAATGAGCCATATCACCAAGCAGATTCTTGCGAAGAACAAGGATTTCTCTATGATTGAAGCAGTAGACTGTCGGAAATTTCTTGTAATATCTTTAGGCACAGGGACTGCAAAGCAAGAGAATAAATTCAATGCTCAAACGGCCTCCAAATGGGGCGTTCTTGGATGGTTGTACAATGGGGGCACCACGCCTTTGATCGACTGTTTTAGCCAAGGAAGTGGGGACGTTGTAGACCTCCATGCTTCCGTTCTATTTCAATCACTCTATTCTGAGAAAAATTACCTTCGCATACAGGTATATTATTTAGGACTTAAAACTCGGTGATCCTTTGTTGCTGAAAAAATCACTCGATGTTTCTAATCATGGGATAGATTTTGAAGTTCAATCCATGGGTTTACACGAGGGTACTTACCTCACTAGTATGTGGTGGTAATTCTCACCTGGCTGCCCAGGGTTCGAATCCTAAGTATGCGGCCTCTTTCCACTTTTGTGGGCTTTCTTCTTGCTTGTGCGGACTGTCTTCACATGTGTGCAGGGCTCTCTCTCTTGGGTCCCAGCCCCCTTGGCTGGGTTTCCAAAATAAAAAAAAATCTATGGGTTTACACAATTCATATGATTATATATCAGATTTGGATGAGTATTAGTTCATGGGTATCTGAGGGGTATTGATTGATGATAGGGCTGTTCATTTTATTATCTAGAACAGCTGGTCATCCTTGAAAATCTTTGTTGCCAAATTCAAAAGTCTACAGGAAAGATGGAATAAGGAAAATTCATGTCTCCTTTCTGAAATGCTACGTAGAGAGGTAGAATCTCTAACATTCTAGGAATTCTATTGTCATTCCTCAGACTCTCCTTCTGAAAAAACATTTTGTGCTCAGCCTTCCTGAAAACCCTACCTGATATTGACAATGATGATTTTCCACTCTAGATTCCCCTATTTTTCACAGTATATAGTTAATTTCATTTTTTGGGTCCCTTGACAAAATGGGCTTCATATATTATTACGCTTGCACCTAATTCCTTGTTCAATAAATGAGCCAAACAACTATCACTATATCTCAGGATATATGGTGGAATGCAATGACGCATGACTAACTCCTTCACTAATGAACAGGATGACACTTTGGTTGGGAACACTTCATCAGTTGACATTTCGACAAGAGAGAACTTGCTCAATCTGGTGGAGATTGGGAAGAAGCTTTTGCAGAAGCCGGTGTCGCGGGTGAATTTAGATACAGGTGTGACCCAGGAGGTTAAAGGAGAAGGAACAAATGAAGATGCTCTTGCTCATTTTGCCAAACTTCTCTCTGATGAGAGGAGGCTTAGGCTCTCCAAGTTACAAATCCATTGACAACTTTGGTAGTTGTGGCCGGCCTAAAATAAGATTTGCAAGTTGTAATGTCTTCCTCTAATACTTTTTCTTATGTATCAATTTGTTGTATGATTAGATTTCGAAACAAATATCAAAATAAATGCTTTGGAATTATTGCAAACTGTAGTTGTGTGTGTGGAAAGCAATGGGATTTTTTTTATGAGCTAACTATCCTGATTCATCCAGTCAGCTCCAATTGTTGAATTCATATGGTTGGTTACAGAAAAATGAATTGTAGCCGATGAATGATTAATCATTCCTGTTCTTTTTTTCTTTTTTTTTTATTGGTTCTTGTTGTTGACATCTTCCAATGAGCAAGATTTTTGAGAAATATTCTCTGCTAGATGGCAGAACCTCTCCCAGCTCACAACCCACCTACAAAAGAAAAATGGGTCACTGACGACTGAGTGAAGTGTTTTTTTTTTTTTTTTGGTAAAAGTCTGAGTCAAGTATATATTGTTGCAGCAGAATTACCATCATGGGTAAAGTTGCTGAGTGTCCATGTCTTAAATTCAAAGAGGGTTAGACTCCCGTGCCAGTGAGGAATATAGCAAAGAAAAAGTTGTATAAAAGGGACCGACGCACTCATTAGGGTTGAGTGGTGTTGGTGTTTCAATATCACACATGGGTCTTTAGTTTGATATTAATTTTCACTCCTCGCCAATAGGCCAATCTACCAGCGAGAGTGAAGCCAGTGGCTGACCCATAACTTTTGTTTCACAGGGAGACCATGGTCAATTGAAAATGTCAAATTGGATTTTATAGCATACCCATGTTTTCAAATTCTTTAGAGAACCTTAGAGAAAATGAGAAGAATATTACTCATCCGCAACTACAGTAGAAAAATATTGCACACAAGAAAAAAAAAGATTTAAAAACTAGGCTTTCTTGTATCACTTACAGGAAAATTCAAAGCACTCCAAAGAATAACGAAAGCCCACCTTTTCTCCAATCACAAAAATGTAATTTTACCTTTTCGATGGGTATTAGGTTTTTGACTTTGCATCTTCAAGGGTGGGGCGGGATTGATTTTGAAGGTGGGGTGTGGACCGTATGGCCAATAGCCCATCATAATTTGGGTCCGCCCCTGAAAGAGAGAGAGAGAGTATCCAAATCCAAGGTCTTCTTCCCTCACCCGAGGGTCTCCTAACCTCACCGTAGGTCTCAATGGGTTCCCAATTCCCATCCCCCCTTAGCCTGGGTTTCAAAAGAAAAAGAAGACAACGACTTATAATGACACTAAAAGCACATGTAGATATCAAGGTATGCATTTTCCATCTGCCATTTGACTCCTCGGTAGTATTTACTTTTGTTCCTTCTATTTATTCATAGGTTGCGAAGGCAGCACCCTAAGTAATTTTAATTGTTTTTAAAGGCCTCCACATCTGCACTTATTGACGACACATTGTTTTGATATTGTAATTGAAATTAGAAGTATGCTACTCCACGGCCTTAACATCACACTATTTGTCATGTAATCAAAACAATTGAAATTTGGGCTACTATTAAGTAAAAAGTATATTATAGTTCAGATGACTTTTAATATGGATAAGACAGTGAAATAGCACACCTGCATATGTGATGTTATTCATCGTTTTGTATAGCCTTGAAGTCTATATGATCTAGCTAACCAATATTGTAATAAGTGTTTTAAAAACTATGTTGCCAAATAATACATGTAACTTTGATTGTGATATGGTAGCCTCATCCACAAGTCCAATATGGATGGGGACCACCATCAGATTCAGCAGGTTTAGACCAATTTTCATCCCCCCACATACATACATTTTAGAAAGTCAAAATTGTATTTAGCCATTTGTCTTCATCTTTTCCAGCATATAACTTAAACAAAGATTAAAGAAAATAAAACTTAACCATGTTTTAGTCATGCTCCCATGAACAAGAAATCAACCAACACGATGAAATCATCGTCGAGGACTGTACACAGATTTGATGCCTATAAATACTAGTGAGCCCAGGTCCATGATCTCCATCTGTAAAAGATTAAAAAAAATCTTTCATTCTCTTTGCTCAGATAGCACATAAAACTCCTTTCTTTTAAGTTAGTAATGTTAGACTATTATTAACATAAACCCTAAGATCGAGAACATCATGATTATCACTAGTAGGATTTAATTAAAGATTACCTCCAGACATCCTGATGCAGAGAGCTTTCCGATCCTGCTGTCTGATGTTGATGTTCAGATCCGCGCAAGAAGCGTTTAGGGAATAACTTCAGTTCCTCACTCATTGCCTATAAGCCTTAATGTGTTGAATTTTGTGAATGAATCTTTGTGATGGAGGAAAGACTCTATTTTATAGGTAGAGAGAGGACCAAATATTCCAATTAGGATTCCATTAGTTTTAATCTCAACCGTCCATCAAAGTAGAGTTTGTTATGTAATATATCTCTTTAGGAAACCTTATATGAGTAAAAGATAGCATGTATCCTATGAAAACGGGATTCCTATAATGACCACAATTTATGGAAAGGTAAGGACTTGTGGTCTAAGTAAAAGACCTAAAGTAATTTCATACAGTCTCCCACTTGGTCAATTGGAAGATCTATTAATGTTTTCATTTTAGGAATCATAAGGCGCGCATTATATGCTAAACACTTCTTTAGTCGGTTATCATAAGTGTCTTGGCTAATTCGGTTGTGAATGAGAGTCATGGCGTGCACACATTATTTTGCAACATGCTTACTTCTATGTACTACGTCATTTACAACCTGCATAACTAGACTATAATAAGAGATTGACGTAATGATCTCATAATGTCTTTGGTTAAAGACTGTTTCTGTTTATTATTCATCCAAATATAAATATGTACACAATGGAAAAACAGAAATGACAGATGTAGAGATGCATTAAGAGCTCAATAAATGTCCAATACAAGTAGAGAAATAAAAGGCAGAAAAAAATAATCAAGAACTATCTACAAGACCCATGCTTTCAGTATGACCCTGAAAGGTCTTTGGAGGTAGTCCTTTCGTGAATATGTCTGCAACCATGAAATCTGTACGTATAGACTCTATTACAAATTTATGGTCTAAGTAAATTTAGTGTCAATCCACCAAGTATCAGAAGAAACATAAGTAAGATTTGATTCGAAATAACTTACGAAACCCATATGGTACGTTTCTTTTCGAACCATTCTTTACGTTTAATGCAGTCCGCTTGAAAATTATCAGGTTTCCTGCAAAATTTGCATACGTTTTCCTTCTTTTTCTTCTTGGGGTTTTAACTAGCCTCATTAGATCTGGGTGGTGCCCTTTTCTGGCCTGAATTATGCTTTTTCTCAGCTTTGTTTTCAGCTCTTTGAATGAGATTAGCTATTTTAATACCTTGTTGATTCAGCCTGGCCTCCTCTTGAACCAGTTTGTTAGCCAATTCATTCATTGTCCACTTTTCCGTAATAGTGTTGTGGTGAATTTGGAAAGGCCCGTACTGAGGAGGTAAACTGTTTAGGATAAATTGGACGAGAAAAGCCTCATCCACGGATAGTCCCAAATTCTTTAATTTAGCTGCAAGGTTGGTCATCTCAATGACATGCTCATGCATTGAGCGAGTGCCATCAAACTTCATGGTTGTAAGATCTGCCATTAGTTTCCCAGCAAGGGATTTGTCTGCAGTCTTAAACCTATCTTCAATGGCCTTCATATAGTCCTTAGCATTCTCAGGTGTAGGAAGGGATGTTTTGATGTTGGTATCAATAGTCATTCGCAAAAACATAGTGCTTAGTCTGTCAGACCTCTCCCAAGCATTAAAGAGGGCCTTTTCCTCAGCGTTACTTGTTTCAGTAAGTGAAGCTGGCTTATCTTTACGAAGAGCCATACCCAGTTCAAGTATCCCCAATGTGAACTCAACTTGCTCTTTCCATTCGGAGAAGTGGTTCCATTGAGCTAAGTGATAGAGGTAGCATGCGAATTCAGATTAGTGGGTACAATAACTGCAATAAAGATATAACAATAAGGGTTTAATTAAATAAGACAACACATGTATAATATATGAATATATATGACAAAAAAAAATTTAGGTGCTCCTGTGGGTAGTCACCATAATTTCTACACATTATACCATCTAAGGTCATCATATTCATGGTAGTATAAATGAGTGATGTCACTTTTAATTAGAACAAGTAAGATATCTGTGGATATTTTTGGTCGACGTATGAATAAACACTCCTTAATTATTGTTCAAACGTATGAATATAATCCGCCTGTAGGCGATTAAAAGCTTCATGCGCTTGAACAATGTGAAATGTAAACATCATGATGGTACTATTAGGGCCAAATTTCAGTATTTAATTGTTAGGGTCACCATGGTGAGACCTAACTTAAGCATACAACTTTGGCGATCAAAATTAGCTTAATATGAATATATAACATTATATATTGCATGCATCCATGATAGATCATTCGTTATATGAAAAGTACTGATAAAGAAGGCCGAGCCCCGGAGGGCAGTCCTCCGGCTCTTTGGGGCTTATAATTAGAGTGTAATTGACTCCTTTTTGTGTGAGTCACACTTTTATTCCATTTGTATTTTGTTTATATTTTGGTATTGGTGTATAGGATATACCTTTGTAGATCTTCTTTTGTATGAACAATGTTTATAGTTATATAAATTCTTTTATATTAAACTTGAATGTTGTAAATGGACTTGATGGGGACATGATATTTTCATTTTGTGAATGAAAATTTTACAGCTTCCGCTAAATTAAATGTTGTTGATGGAATTTTAAGTGAGTTAAACTCACGAGTGGAACATTATTTTCTCCTTTGTGTGTTTGTATTTGATTCGCGACAAGTACAATCACATGGGAGTACGTGTGTCTCACCTCGGAAATTACCCTAGGCCAGGGTGATTCGGGACCGGGATGTGACAATGGCCTCAAGATTTTTCCTCAAAAGAGGTAAATAGCTAATAAGTTTAAAGTGACCAGGATATTAGTATCATCCCAAATCAACGTTCTTTAATATTATCCCTGTCCACAAATACAATCGGACTCATTACTAAAACACAGCCTACAATATAAGCTCGATAACTAAATGGATTGGCCATAAAAATCTTAAGCTTCATTCACACAAGTCCCTCGTCATCCGTGATACAGCCGAAGAATGGTCCTTGGTTATTTCTACGGAAGGGAGGTGTTTTTTTTTTAATTTTATGTAACTATTGCCTTGCCCTCTCGTGTTTCTATCTCTAGTAAGGCTAAAAGATAGGTTCAAACCCTGTTTTTTTTTTTAAAAGGAATCTTTACCAGATGATTATAAACAAATCCACAAAACCCCCAATAAGTAATAGTGATTTGAAATTTTGCCAAAATGAGATAATTGGATGGTGTTGGTAGGGGCGTCGAAAAATGATATCGTCGCGGATATCGTCGCGGATATCGGTCCGTCGCTGTCGTCACGGTGTGAATTTTTTTTTAATCCAAAAAAATTCGCAAAAATATCCAAAAAATCCGGAATATTAGAAAATACTTGAAAACAATAATTTTTTTCATTAGTAACAACATTAAATCAAAATCTCGATCACCTTAAGTTATGAGTCATGTCTGTGTCGCTGTTCACTTTCTTCTCTAGTATTTCATATAATGCAACCATTATTGATGCTCATGATCAATTTATTAGTGTAAAATATAAGAAAATAAAGATAAGTAGATAACAAACATATCAATCATCATTTAATACTAACTCAATCATCAAATTAGTTGTGAAATTCATGACCATGAAGATAACATATTAAAATCTGAAACATGATAGTGAGATAGATAGAGGGGCATATAAAGGTCGTTGGGGATCATGTGGTGGTGGGGGAAGCCTCCCTTGCTCAATTAATATCTGTTCGATAGACATTATCGGTGTTGGTGAAGGGGGTACCCAATTAGGATAATATGAATAATTCATATGATGTTCATACATGGCACCTTGTTGGCCAACATAACCCCCATGATGACCATGAGTACCTTCCCCCACTCCATGAATCATTAAAAGAACATATTTGTGATGAAATTTAAAAAAAAAGATATATTTTTATTATAATATTAAAAATTTTAAAAATTAAAAAATTAAAAAAAATATACAAAATCATATTTATGAGTAGATCTAGCATGAAAGTATATAGATCTAACTTAGTTCTAAGTGAAGAACACAACACAAGTGACATTCTCATGATTTTAATGCTTCATTTAAAAAAAACACATAAATACATAATAAATCCGAAAATAAAAAAATTAAAAAAAAATTCAAAATCATGTGTATGAGTAGTAGATCTAGCATGAAAGTATATAGATCTAACTTAGTTTTAAGTGAACAATACAACACAAATGACATTCTCATGATTTCCATACTTCATCTAAAAAAAAATAAACACATAAATACATAATAAAATGCTTTGAGATGATTTTCTCTTACTTAAATAATTTTTTCTTGAAGAAAATATGCAAGAGGGACGTGTGAATGTGTGGCTGCTGCTCTAAGGTATTTGGATATGAGAGGAGAGGGGAAGAAGATGAAAAATATGAAAAAAATTAGGGTTAGTATTTTTTTTAAGGGATATCGGCCGATATTTTAAAAATATCGGCCGATATCTCTTTACGGCCGAGACGAAGTTCATCTCGGCCGATATATACCGATATTTTGGGGATATTTTGCCGATATTTTCGAAACCGATATCTCAGCCCGATATCGTACCGGTTCCGACCGATACCGGTTAGTACCGGCCGATACGAACCGGTATCGGCTGGTTTTTTAATCCATGGTGTGAGACCCCACTCCTGGTGGGCCCCCAATGTGAATTTGAATACTATATATTAGCCTAATTATAGGGCTTAGTGAGGGTAGTTATGTATTTTCCTAGGTTTAGTCTAGTTGTGTAATTAGTAGAGTCAATAGGAGGTCTTTTGTTATTTTTAGAGTTAGGGAGTTTATTAGAGGCCCTAGCTAGAGTTTTGTATTTACTCTAGGGAGTTTGCACCAAGGAATCTTCTAGAAGCCCACCTAAAGACCTAAATACCCTTTGCCCTAACCCTAATTTCATTCTAACCCTAAGGGCATTTTTTTGTCCCTAACCCAAAAACCCAACCTATATAAACTAAACCCTCCCCTGCCCTAACAACTACTGTTCATCTCCTTTTCTCTCAAGTTCCAATCTCTTCTCTCTTCTTCTTCCCCAATTCCCTCCAACGAACCCTCGTCTCCCCTCCAATCTCTCTCTTTCTCCCCTTCGCCCCAGAAATCCCTGACAGAAGGCCTGCCGAGACCGTTTCTCTTTTTGTTTCCCGTGGTTTTCTCTCTTTTCCTTCTACCTTCAGTCGATCAAGGCAAGTGCACTGTGTTAGTAGTCTAGATTGCATGTTTTCCTTCTTC
The DNA here is from genome assembly GCA_012931725.1 of Litsea cubeba. Lineage (NCBI taxonomy): Eukaryota > Viridiplantae > Streptophyta > Magnoliopsida > Laurales > Lauraceae > Litsea > Litsea cubeba. Next base: position 105,462,627 of record CM022945.1, on the reverse strand, counting down.
GATTGCAGTTAGATTTCCAAATTTGCAATTTATATGAATAGATCGATCTCTGAGCTTGTCTGTTTGGTTCCTTTGGCCATTGATGGATGGGATTACCTCATTTGGATGATCAATGGCCGGTTGACGATTGATGGATGATATGGGAATGATTTGTTCAGTGATTTTGCTTCTGTAATGGTCTGTGGAGATACCCAGGAGAATGGGGTCACAGTGATGGGTTTCCGGAGATGGAATGGCGAGAACCCATCTAGCTGTGTTGAGATCGGGATCGAAGTGGGACCACCCTTGATAGAACAGGACCCTACATCTGTTTGAGGGGCCCTGGGCGACCATGGGGTGCGACCTGATCTGGATTTTGATCAGAGATGGGTCATCATCCTTGTGCACAATGAAGAGGAGTTGTGTTCTGCCGCAGAACTGGGTTCTGTAACAGAACACAACACTGATGGGAGAGATGGACAGAGTCCAGCAATGGCCGAGCTCAGCACTTGCAGAGCCCAGCGCTTGCCGAGCTCAGCGTTAGCGCAGCTCAGCAACTGCCGAGCTCAGTACTGGCCGAACTCAGCGATGGTTGGATTCGACACTAGCCGAACTCAGAGTTCTGCCGAGCATAATGGTTAGGTTGAGGACCGCGTTTAGCCGAGCTAAGTGTCTAGGCCGAGCTCAGTGTCAGCCGAGTTCAGTGTTACGGCCGAACTCAGTGTTATGGCCGAGCTCTGTGTTTTACCGAGCTCAGTGCCAGACCGGGTTCCGTGCCAGACCGGACTTTGGGCTTAGCCGAACTCAGAGCTTAACCGAGCTGAGAGCTAGACCAACCTTAATACCTTTGCCGAGCTGAGCTGGGTGACCAAGCTGAGTATTCAATTGAACTCTAGTGCTTAGCCGAACTCCGAGATGGATTTCCGAAAAAGCCGTATTTCAACAAAGGAGACTAGAACCTGGGACACTTCCTTCAGCCAGAATTCCTAGTGTGCACGGCCAACTACCCAGGCCAGGGGGTTAGCCGAACTCACAGGAAGTCCTGGACAACAGGCTTTGCCTGCAGGATGTTTCACCTTCTCTGATCACAGTGTGCCGAGCTGACCGCCCAGGCCAGGAGGTCGGCTGAGTACACTGTGTACAGTGACGATCCCCAGATTCTAATTTCTATTGTTGCAATCATATTTAGGGCCCATTGACCATTCCAAATAGGCTTCCATCACTGTGCCAGCCATGAGTCAATGGTATGGCTCAACCTTGACTCGTGGAGTCCACTAATTAAAGTCCAGGTTATGTAATCTAAGATGATTCGATCCTTATACGTTACCAAATGATGCACATAACTTCTAAGCACCAAACACAGTATTCCTTGGCATCTGTGGTTTCACTTAAGGATCAAATTACCTGAGATAGACCTGAATCTGATGTGGACCAATTACTTACGATGGACAGTTGATATCCCCCCCTTGATCCGTGTACTTGGAGATTCATTTCCCTCCTATTATTACTATCACTCTATTGTCCTTATTACTGCTTATACCTGTTAATTAAATGGGAAATGGAGGACCCGAACCTAGGACTACTTAGAGGTGACCCGGAAATCTGATTGGGTGGATCATTGACCCGTGTCTGTGGCTAGGTGGGCCCTTTTTATGGCCTAAGTTGGATGTGAATTACCATAGAATGGAGAGGTTAGATTGAATGGGCTTGTGACCCATTATGGACGTAGATGGATCATACGTCATTGAACATGGACTTGTATCTCATATGGATTGTTATAAACCAGGCCATGTATTTGGTGGGCCTTAGTACGGATCCAATGATTGGAATTGGACTTGGACCATGATCCACGGTTTGTATTGAGTACTTGGACCTCTTAGGGACTTTTGTTAGGACCTTGTTCACGCAAGGTAAAGCCTAGACAGACACAGACCCTTATTGTTTCCGAGTCGGCATAGACATTCACTCAGTTGATTTAAGCTCAGCCAGTTGGACTGATCATCACTGGTAGGAGCTATTGAGATTTGATGTGGGGCTATCATGATGAGCATTGTTGGAGACGGACGGTGCGATACCGAGTCTGGTCTAAGTGTGTATTGATGGATGATGTTGTTTGCGGGGCTAGATAATCCCCAGCACTGTGAGATTTTCCCCGTCGCGACTGTGTTCAGTATGGGAGGGCCGCGGCATAATATCCCGCGGTATCCAGCTTGTATGAGTGTGCCATTTTGTGTAGGTTTATTTACTATGTTTATCTTGATTCCATTTGTTATCTTGCTCAACTGCCTAGGATCTGTGCCATTGTTATTCTCTTAACTTTATTACTGTCTCTACTCATTTGATGCGTACATTCTATATTATTAGCATACTGTGAGTTGCCAGATCTTTCGATCTGATCCACTCTTGGTGCTTAGGTCTTGACCCCGAGTTCGAGGGCGATGCGTTCGCACTCACTGAGGTGCCCGTAGTAGGCGACTACGGATGGGGACCGGCCAACCATGAGGTCGAGCCGGAGGGTGGAGAGCCGACACCAGCTGCAGGGGTTTGAGCGTTCTTTTGTTTAGGGTTGTTGAGAGATTTTTGTTGTGAGACGGGTAGTGGTAAAAATATGTAAATAAACTTTGATTTGTTGTCACTATACATTTAGGCTGGACTTCAGCCCATCTGCATTTGACATATATACGATGATACCTTATGCTTCCGCTATCTCTGTACTGCTTCCGCTTATATTATGCTTTCGCAATATTAACTATTGTTACAATATTGTTCAAAAAGTTTTAAATTGGACCTCACTGCGGACCTACGATCTTGGAAGTTCTCGGGATTCCGGGAAGTAGCGCGCCAATTTCGGTACTTTGACGGTCTTCTCGGTATCCGGAATTGGGGCGTTACACATGGTGTATATAGCCATGCGTCTAATATCCACCGCCAAAAAAGAATGAAAGAAAGAAAAAGAAAAAGGCTTATATAAGTCTATTATTTAAGAGACTTATGTGATATGACCACTCAACTTAGCATGATATTGTCTACTTTGGCTCACATGTACGTGATAGGTGGTATTAAAACCATTCATGTCGAGTTACGACAAGGCTTGATTTATAAGCCCAAGTCAGGACTTGAATATTTGGGATGTGAGACTTGCGGAGACTCTCCGGATAGCACCACGCTCCGACCTATCTGCTAGGGTCCCGCCGTGGCTGAGTTTTCACACTTAATCTATATAAAAAATTGGAGAAAAGGATTTGCATTTTTCCTCCATTAAAAAGTAGAGGGATGCTTCTGCTGCTTCTTTTTTTTTTTCTTTTCATTTTCATATAGGAGGCACATTCAATCAATCTGATTCTTCGCACCTAAACCCTGGACTTGACATTATATCTCTAATTTAAAACTAGCCAGGGCATTGGGCATTAGATTCACTACATAATGTTAGGGCATTTTTCTCGAGGTGTCCACCCAAAACATGAGTACATGACAATGAATGATAGTAGTCGACGGACTAGATTTAATTTTTGTCTTTTATAGAAGCTCTTTGTTCCATGCTACAGTCAAATGGTCAAATGAGCAGTGAGATAAAATGGGAGTCCGAATTCTCTTATCTCTGCTATAACTAATTAGTGAATTCAGTTTAAAGGTTTAATCGGATCAAATTACCATTCCACCTTATTCTATCATTAAAAAAATGACTCTAATAATGATAGACATAGTTTTTGATTGGACTGAAGTTTTACTTCGACCAGAACAGAACATAAAATCTAGTCAGGGCCTCAATTAATTCCTTTTTTTTTATTAGTATTGACTTAAACTTATAATTACATCGTCAAAGTTGTAAAAGCGAGCACCTTCCACTGTATTACGAGTTTTTTGTCGGGGCTAAGAGAACATATAATCCCGTGGTCTTCTTCCCTCAACACAAGGTCCCCCTTACCTCACCCGAGGTCCCCATGGGCTTAAAAAAAAAAAAAAAAAAAAGTATGAAGAAGACGATCGACCATTAATTACTTAATGACATGAAAAGCACATGCAGAGAATCAAGGTCTGCATTTTCCATATGCCTTGCATGTTTACGTGTGCCATTTGACTACTCAGTAGTATTCATTTTTGTTCCTTCTAGCTATTTATCCATTGGTTGCAAAGGCAGCACCCTAGCTAATTAATTTTATTTGTTTTTAAACGCATCCACAACTGCACTTATTCATGACACATTGATTTGATATTGTAATCGAAGTCAACTCCACGGCATTAACATCGCACTAATTGTCATGTAATCAAAACAATTGAAATTTAGAATACTATTGAGCAAAACGTGGATATATTATGCTCAGATCAGATGACTTTTAACATAGATAAGACTCTGAAAATAGCACCTGTATGTGATGTCATTCATCGTTTTGTATAGCCTTGAAATATATGCAAGGACAATATATATATATATATATCCTCTTTGTATTCTATATCTAGCTAACCAATTATCATGTAATCAGTAATATAAAAACAATGTTGCCATATAATATACAAGTAACTTTGATTGCGATCATATGGTAGCCTTATCCGAAAGTCCAATATGGATGGGGCCCACCATCAGGTTCATCAGCATCAGGTGTGAAATACACGCCTAGTCCAATATCTTCATCCACCCACACATACATTTTCGAAAGTGAACAATGCATTTAGCCGGCCATTTGTCTACATCTTTCCCACATAAGTTAAACGAAGGAAGATTGAAGGAAAAACATAAAAACTTACCCATGTTTTAGTCATGCTCCCATGAACAAGAAATCAACCAACACGATGAAGTCATTGTCGAGGACTGTACACATACAGATTTGATGCCTATAAGTACTAGTGAGCCCAGGTCCTTGATCTCCATCGATCTGTAAAAGATTAAAAAAATCCTTCATTCTCTCTTTGCTCAGATAGCACATAAAACTCCTTTCTTTTAAGTTAGCAATGGCGATCAATGACCGATCAACTGTTAAACCTTCTCCATCTCTTGGAAATGTGATCACGGTGCTCAGCATCGATGGAGGAGGTTTGAGAGGAATAATACCTGGGACGCTACTCGCCTTCTTGGAATCCAAGCTCCAGGTGATTGAAGTTATATATATATATAGCACTATAGCCTTAGAGCAGATATTATTTTGTCCCTTAACTTCCATCTTATCGATTTTTTTCTTCAACGTACAGTATCAAAAGTTTTTTTGTTTAACATATGACAGACTGTTTGTTTCCTGTAAAGGTTTTTGTTACAAGAATGTTTTAGTTAATGTTGTGGAAACTCTAACAACAACCAATCTAAGTTTAAGATAATTGTAATTTTTGGGATTCCACAGGAGCTTGATGGGAAGGATGTAAGGATCGCTGACTACTTCGACGTCATTGCTGGAACGAGCACAGGCGGGCTAGTGACCACCATGCTTACAGCTCCTGATGCGAACAATCGCCCCATATTTGCAGCTAAAGACATCACTGAATTTTACTTAGAGAATGGCCCCAAGATTTTTCCTCAAAAGAGGTAAATAGCTAATAAGTTTAAATTGGCCAGGATATTAGTATCATCCCAAATCAACGTTCTCCAATATTGTCCACTCACCTATTAACTTTGTGCAGTGCTGGAATTTTGAGTTCAATCACTGGCTTGTTAGGCGCAATCAACGGACCAAAATACGATGGTAAATACTTGCATTCAAAAATTCAACAACTGCTAGGCGATCTAAGGATGAAAGACACCTTGACAGACATCTTAATTCCGACTTTCGACATCAAACTTCTTCAACCAACCCTCTTCTCCACCTATGAAGTACTCATTTTAGGCCTTTCATTTCCTTACTGTTTAAATTCATTGCATTCTATAGTCAGATACGTATCTTAGCTTCTTTTGTGTGTCCTAAATGTATATACAGGCGAGATACAATGCTTCAAAAGACGCCCATTTATCGGATGTGTGCATCAGTACTTCAGCGGCTCCAACTTATCTTCCAGCTCATTACTTTGAAACTGAAGACTCAAAAGGCAATGTTAGGAGCTTCAATCTCGTGGATGGTGGAGTTGTTGCAAACAACCCTGTAAGTTTCTTAGATGGACCCTTTTAACTCCTGTTGTGTGATTGATGTACCACTCCCTCTACTTGAATTTTTATTGCTGCAATTTGAATTTGCAGACTTTGTTGGCAATGAGCCATATCACCAAGCAGATTCTTGCGAAGAACAAGGATTTCTCTATGATTGAAGCAGTAGACTGTCGGAAATTTCTTGTAATATCTTTAGGCACAGGGACTGCAAAGCAAGAGAATAAATTCAATGCTCAAACGGCCTCCAAATGGGGCGTTCTTGGATGGTTGTACAATGGGGGCACCACGCCTTTGATCGACTGTTTTAGCCAAGGAAGTGGGGACGTTGTAGACCTCCATGCTTCCGTTCTATTTCAATCACTCTATTCTGAGAAAAATTACCTTCGCATACAGGTATATTATTTAGGACTTAAAACTCGGTGATCCTTTGTTGCTGAAAAAATCACTCGATGTTTCTAATCATGGGATAGATTTTGATGTTCAATCCATGGGTTTACACGAGGGTACTTACCTCACTAGTATGTGGTAGTAATTCTCACCTGGCTGCCCAGGGTTCGAATCCTAAGTATGCGGCCTCTTTCCACTTTTGTGGGCTTTCTTCTTGCTTGTGCGGACTGTCTTCACATGTATGCAGGGCTCTCTCTCTTGGGTCCCAGCCCCCTTGGCTGGGTTTCCAAAATAAAAAAAATCTATGGGTTTACACAATTCATATGATTATATATCAGATTTGGATGAGTATTAGTTCATGGGTATCTGAGGGGTATTGATTGATGATAGGGCTGTTCATTTTATTATCTAGAACAGCTGGTCATCCTTGAAAATCTTTGTTGCCAAATTCAAAAGTCTACAGGAAAGATGGAATAAGGAAAATTCATATCTCCTTTCTGAAATGCTACGTAGAGAGATAGAATCTCTAACATTCTAGGAATTCTATTGTCATTCCTCAGACTCTCCTTCTGAAAAAACATTTTGTGCTCAGCCTTCCTGAAAACCCTACCTGATATTGACAATGATGATTTTCCACTCTAGATTCCCCTATTTTTCACAGTATATAGTTAATTTCATTTTTTGGGTCCCTTGACAAAATGGGCTTCATATATTATTACGCTTGCACCTAATTCCTTGTTCAATAAATGAGCCAAACAACTATCACTATATCTCAGGATATATGGTGGAATGCAATGACGCATGACTAACTCCTTCACTAATGAACAGGATGACACTTTGGTTGGGAACACTTCATCAGTTGACATTTCGACAAGAGAGAACTTGCTCAATCTGGTGGAGATTGGGAAGAAGCTTTTGCAGAAGCCGGTGTCGCGGGTGAATTTAGATACAGGTGTGACCCAGGAGGTTAAAGGAGAAGGAACAAATGAAGATGCTCTTGCTCATTTTGCCAAACTTCTCTCTGATGAGAGGAGGCTTAGGCTCTCCAAGTTACAAATCCATTGACAACTTTGGTAGTTGTGGCCGGCCTAAAATAAGATTTGCAAGTTGTAATGTCTTCCTCTAATACTTTTTCTTATGTATCAATTTGTTGTATGATCAGATTTCGAAACAAATATCAAAATAAATGCTTTGGAATTATTGCAAACTGTAGTTGTGTGTGTGGAAAGCAATGGGATTTTTTTTATGAGCTAACTATCCTGATTCATCCAGTCAGCTCCAATTGTTGAATTCATATGGTTGGTTACAGAAAAATGAATTGTAGCCGATGAATGATTAATCATTCCTGTTCTTTTTTTCTTTTTTTTTTATTGGTTCTTGTTGTTGACATCTTCCAATGAGCAAGATTTTTGAGAAATATTCTCTGCTAGATGGCAGAACCTCTCCCAGCTCACAACCCACCTACAAAAGAAAAATGGGTCACTGACGACTGAGTGAAGTGTTTTTTTTTTTTTTTTGGTAAAAGTCTGAGTCAAGTATATATTGTTGCAGCAGAATTACCATCATGGGTAAAGTTGCTGAGTGTCCATGTCTTAAATTCAAAGAGGGTTAGACTCCCGTGCCAGTGAGGAATATAGCAAAGAAAAAGTTGTATAAAAGGGACCGACACACTCATTAGGGTTGAGTGGTGTTGGTGTTTCAATATCACACATGGGTCTTTAGTTTGATATTAATTTTCACTCCTCGGCCAATAGGCCAATCTACCAGCGAGAGTGAAGCCAGTGGCTGACCCATAACTTTTGTTTCACAGGGAGACCATGGTCAATTGAAAATGTCAAATTGGATTTTATAGCATACCCATGTTTTCAAATTCTTTAGAGAACCTTAGAAAAAAGGAGAAGAATATTACTCATTCCGAAACTACAGTAGAAAAATATTGCACACAAGAAAAAAAAGATTTGAAAACTAGGCTTTCTTGTATCACTTATAGGAAAATTCAAAGCACTCCAAAGAATAACGAAAGCCCACCTTTTCTCCAATCACAAAAATGTAATTTTACCTTTTCGATGGGTATTAGGTTTTTGACTTTGCATCTTCAAGGGTGGGGCGGGATTGATTTTGAAGGTGGGGTGTGGACCGTATGGCCAATAGCCCATCATAATTTGGGTCCGCCCCTGAAAGAGAGAGAGAGAGTATCCAAATCCAAGGTCTTCTTCCCTCACCCGAGGGTCTCCTAACCTCACCGTAGGTCTCAATGGGTTCCCAATTCCCATCCCCCCTTAGCCTGGGTTTCAAAGAAAAAGAAGACAACGACTTATAATGACACTAAAAGCACATGTAGATATCAAGGTATGCATTTTCCATCTGCCATTGACTCCTCGGTAGTATTTACTTTTGTTCCTTCTATTTATTCATAGGTTGCGAAGGCAGCACCCTAAGTAATTTTAATTGTTTTTAAAGGCCTCCACATCTGCACTTATTGACGACACATTGTTTTTGATATTGTAATTGAAATTAGAAGTATGCTACTCCACGGCCTTAACATCACACTATTTGTCATGTAATCAAAACAATTGAAATTTGGGCTACTATTAAGTAAAAAGTATATTATAGTTCAGATGACTTTTAATATGGATAAGACAGTGAAATAGCACACCTGCATATGTGATGTTATTCATCGTTTTGTATAGCCTTGAAGTCTATATGATCTAGCTAACCAATATTGTAATAAGTGTTTTAAAAACAATGTTGCCAAATAATACAAGTAACTTTGATTGTGATATGGTAGCCTCATCCACAAGTCCAATATGGATGGGGACCACCATCAGATTCAGCAGGTTTAGACCAATTTTCATCCCCCCACATACATACATTTTAGAAAGTCAAAATTGTATTTAGCCATTTGTCTTCATCTTTCCAGCATATAACTTAAACAAAGATTAAAGAAAATAAAACTTAACCATGTTTTAGTCATGCTCCCATGAACAAGAAATCAACCAACACGATGGAATCATTGTCGAGGACTGTACACAGATTTGATGCCTATAAATACTAGTGAGCCCAGGTCCATGATCTCCATCTGTAAAAGATTAAAAAAAATCTTTCATTCTCTTTGCTCAGATAGCACATAAAACTCCTTTCTTTTAAGTTAGTAATGTTAGACTATTATTAACATAAACCCTAAGATCGAGAACATCATGATTCTCACTAGTAGGATTTAATTAAAGATTACCTCCAGACATCCTGATGCAGAGAGCTTTCCGATCCTGCTGTCTGATGTTGATGTTGAGATCCGCCCGAGAAGAGTTTAGGGAATAACTTCAGTTCCTCTCTCATTGCCTATAAGCCTTAATGTGTTGAATTTTGTGAATGAATCTTTGTGATGGAGGAAAGACTCTATTTTATAGGTAGAGAGAGGACCAAATATTCCAATTAGGATTCCATTAGTTTTAATCTCAACCGTCCATCAAAGTAGAGTTTGTTATGTAATATATCTCTTTAGGAAACCTTATATGAGTAAAAGATAGCATGTATCCTATGAAAACGGGATTCCTATAATGACCACAATTTATGGAAAGGTAAGGACTTGTGGTCTAAGTAAAAGACCTAAAATTAATTTCATACAGTCTCCCACTTGGTCAATTGGAAGACCCATTAATGTTTTCATTTTAGGAATCATAAGGCGCGCATTATATGCTAAACACTTCTTTAGTCGGTTATCATAAGTGTCTTGGCTAATTCGGTTGAGAATGAGAGTCATGGCGTGCACACATTATTTTGCAACATGCTTACTTCTATGTACTACGTCATTTACAACCTGCATAACTAGACTATAATAAGAGATTGACGTAATGATCTCATAATGTCTTTGGTTAAAGACTGTTTCTGTTTATTATTCATCCAAATATAAATATGTACACAATGGAAAAACAGAAATGACAGATGTAGAGATGCATTAAGAGCTCAATAAATGTCCAATACAAGTAGAGAAATAAAAGGCAGAAAAAAATAATCAAGAACTATCTACAAGACCCATGCTTTCAGTATGACCCTGAAAGGTCTTTGGAGGTAGTCCTTTCGTGAATATGTCTGCAACCATGAAATCTGTACGTATAGACTCTATTACAAATTTATGGTCTAAGTAAATTTAGTGTCAATCCACCAAGTATCAGAAGAAACATAAGTAAGATTTGATTCGAAATAACTTACGAAACCCATATGGTTACGTTTCTTTTCGAACCATTCTTTACGTTTAATGCAGTCCGCTTGAAAATTATCAGGTTTCCTGCAAAATTTGCATACGTTTTCCTTCTTTTTCTTCTTGGGGTTTTAACTAGCCTCATTAGATCTGGGTGGTGCCCTTTTCTGGCCTGAATTATGCTTTTTCTCAGCTTTGTTTTTAGCTCCTTGAATGAGATTAGCTATTTTAATACCTTGTTGATTCAGCCTGGCCTCCTCTTGAACCAGTTTGTTAGCCAATTCATTCATTGTCCACTTTTCCGTAATAGTGTTGTGGTGAATTTGGAAAGGCCCGTACTGAGGAGGTAAACTGTTTAGGATAAATTGGACGAGAAAAGCCTCATCCACGGATAGTCCCAAATTCTTTAATTTAGCTGCAAGGTTGGTCATCTCAATGACATGCTCATGCATTGAGCGAGTGCCATCAAACTTCATGGTTGTAAGATCTGCCATTAGTTTCCCAGCAAGGGATTTGTCTGCAGTCTTAAACCTATCTTCAATGGCCTTCATATAGTCCTTAGCATTCTCAGGTGTAGGAAGGGATGTTTTGATGTTGGTATCAATAGTCATTCGCAAAAACATAGTGCTTAGTCTGTCAGACCTCTCCCAAGCATTAAAGAGGGCCTTTTCCTCAGCGTTACTTGTTTCAGTAAGTGAAGCTGGCTTATCTTTACGAAGAGCCATACCCAGTTCAAGTATCCCCAATGTGAACTCAACTTGCTCTTTCCATTCGGAGAAGTTGGTTCCATTGAGCTAAGTGATAGAGGCAGCATGCGAATTCAGATTAGTGGGTACAATAACTGCAATAAAGATATAACAATAAGGGTTTAATTAAAATAAGACAACACATGTATAATATATAAATATATATGACAAAAAAAATTTAGGTGCTCCTGTGGGTAGTCACCATAATTTCTACACATTATACCATCTAAGGTCATCATATTCATGGTAGTATAAATGAGTGATGTCACTTTTAATTAGAACAAGTAAGATATCTGTGGATATTTTTGGTCGACGTATGAATAAACAGTCCTTAATTATTGTTCAAACGTATGAATATAATCCGCCTGTAGGCGATTAAAAGCTTCATGCGCTTGAACAATGTGAAATGTAAACATCATGATGGTACTATTAGGGCCAAATTTCAGTATTTAATTGTTAGGGTCACCATGGTGAGACCTAACTTAAGCATACAACTTTGGCGATCAAAATTAGCTTAATATGAATATATAACATTATATATTGCATGCATCCATGATAGATCATTCGTTATATGAAAAGTACTGATAAAGAAGGCCGAGCCCCGGAGGGCAGTCCTCCGGCTCTTTGGGGCTTATAATTAGAGTGTAATTGACTCCTTTTTGTGTGAGTCACACTTTTATTCCATTTGTATTTTGTTTATATTTTTGGTATTGGTGTATAGGATATACCTTTGTAGATCTTCTTTTGTATGAACAATGTTTATAGTTATATAAATTCTTTTATATTAAACTTGAATGTTGTAAATGGACTTGATGGGGACATGATATTTTCATTTTGTGAATGAAAATTTTACTGCTTCCGCTAAATTAAATGTTGTTGATGGAATTTTAAGTGAGTTAAACTCACGAGTGGAACATTGTTTTCTCCTTTGTGTGTTTGTATTTGATTCGCGACAAGTACAATCACATGGGAGTACGTGTGTCTCACCTCGGAAATTACCCTAGGCCAGGGTGATTCGGGACCGGGATGTGACAATGGCCTCAAGATTTTTCCTCAAAAGAGGTAAATAGCTAATAAGTTTAAAGTGACCAGGATATTAGTATCATCCCAAATCAACGTTCTTTAATATTATCCCTGTCCACAAATACAATCGGACTCATTACTAAAACACAGCCTACAATATAAGCTCGATAACTAAATGGATGGGCCATAAAAATCTTAAGCTTCATTCACACAAGTCCCTCGTCATCCGTGATACAGCCGAAGAATGGTCCTTGGTTATTTCTACGGAAGGGAGGTGTTTTTTTTTTAATTTTATGTAACTATTGCCTTGCCCTCTCGTGTTTCTATCTCTAGTAAGGCTAAAAGATAGGTTCAAACCCTGTTTTCTTTTTTTAAAAGGAATCTTTACCAGATGATTATAAACAAATCCACAAAACCCCCAATAAGTAATAGTGATTTGAAATTTTGCCAAAATGAGATAATTGGATGGTGTTGGTAGGGGCGTCGAAAAATGATATCGTCGCGGATATCGTCGCGGATATCGGTCCGTCGCGGTCGTCACGGTGTGAATTTTTTTTTTAATCCAAAAAAATTCGCAAAAATATCCAAAAAAATCCGGAATATTAGAAAATACTTGAAAACAATAATTTTTTTCATTAGTAACAACATTAAATCAAAATCTCGATCACCTTAAGTTATGAGTCATGTCTGTGTCGCTGTTCGCTTTCTTCTCTAGTATTTCATATAATGCAACCATTATTGATGCTCATGATCAATTTATTAGTGTAAAATATAAGAAAATAAAGATAAGTAGATAACAAACATATCAATCATCATTTAATACTAACTCAATCATCAAATTAGTTGTGAAATTCATGACCATGAAGATAACATATTAAAATCTGAAACATGATAGTGAGATAGATAGAGGGGCATATAAAGGTCGTTGGGGATCATGTGGTGGTGGGGGAAGCCTCCCTTGCTCAATTAATATCTGTTCGATAGACATTATCGGTGTTGGTGAAGGGGGTACCCAATTAGGATAATATGAATAATTCATATGATGTTCATACATGGCACCTTGTTGGCCAACATAACCCCCATGATGACCATGAGTACCTTCCCCCACTCCATGAATCATTAAAAGAACATATTTGTGATGAAATTTAAAAAAAAAGATATATTTTTATTATAATATTAAAAATTTTAAAAATTAAAAAATTAAAAAAAATATACAAAATCATATTTATGAGTAGATCTAGCATGAAAGTATATAGATCTAACTTAGTTCTAAGTGAAGAACACAACACAAGTGACATTCTCATGATTTTAATGCTTCATTTAAAAAAAACACATAAATACATAATAAATCCGAAAATAAAAAAATTAAAAAAAAATTCAAAATCATGTGTATGAGTAGTAGATCTAGCATGAAAGTATATAGATCTAACTTAGTTTTAAGTGAACAATACAACACAAATGACATTCTCATGATTTCCATACTTCATCTAAAAAAAAATAAACACATAAATACATAATAAAATGCTTGAGATGATTTTCTCTTACTTAAATAATTTTTTCTTGAAGAAAATATGCAAGAGGGACGTGTGAATGTGTGGCTGCTGCTCTAAGGTATTTGGATATGAGAGGAGAGGGGAAGAAGATGAAAAATATGAAAAAAATTAGGGTTAGTATTTTTTTAAGGGATATCGGCCGATATTTTAAAAATATCGGCCGATATCTCTTTACGGCCGAGACGAAGTTCTTCTCGGCCGATATATACCGATATTTTGGGGATATTTTGCCGATATTTTCGAAACCGATATCTCAGCCCGATATCGTACCGGTTCCGACCGATACCGGTTAGTATCGGCCGATACGAACCGGTATCGGCTGGTTTTTTAATCCATGGTGTGAGACCCCACTCCTGGTGGGCCCCCAATGTGAATTTGAATACTATATATTAGCCTAATTATAGGGCTTAGTGAGGGTAGTTATGTATTTTCCTAGGTTTAGTCTAGTTGTGTAATTAGTAGAGTCAATAGGAGGTCTTTTGTTATTTTTAGAGTTAGGGAGTTTATTAGAGGCCCTAGCTAGAGTTTTGTATTTACTCTAGGGAGTTTGCACCAAGGAATCTTCTAGAAGCCCACCTAAAGACCTAAATACCCTTTGCCCTAACCCTAATTTCATTCTAACCCTAAGGGCATTTTTTTGTCCCTAACCCAAAAACCCAACCTATATAAACTAAACCCTCCCCTGCCCTAACAACTACTGTTCATCTCCTTTTCTCTCAAGTTCCAATCTCTTCTCTCTTCTTCTTCCCCAATTCCCTCCAACGAACCCTCGTCTCCCCTCCAATCTCTCTCTTTCTCCCCTTCGCCCCAGAAATCCCTGACAGAAGGCCTGCCGAGACCGTTTCTCTTTTTTGTTCCCCGTGGTTTTCTCTCTTTTCCTTCTACCTTCAGTCGATCAAGGCAAGTGCACTGTGTTAGTAGTCTAGATTGCATGTTTTCCTTCTTCGATTTGCAGTTAGATTTCCAAATTTGCAATTTATATGAATAGATCGATCTCTGAGCTTGTCTGTTTGGTTCCTTTGGCCATTGATGGATGGGATTACCTCATTTGGATGATCAATGGCCGGTTGACGATTGATGGATGATATGGGAATGATTTGTTCAGTGATTTTGCTTCTGTAATGGTCTGTGGAGATACCCAGGAGAATGGGGTCACAGTGATGGGTTTCCGGAGATGGAATGGCGAGAACCCATCTAGCTGTGTTGAGATCGGGATCGAAGTGGGACCACCCTTGATAGAACAGGACCCTACATCTGTTTGAGGGGCCCTGGGCGACCATGGGGTGCGACCTGATCTGGATTTTGATCAGAGATGGGTCATCATCCTTGTGCACAATGAAGAGGAGTTGTGTTCTGCCGCAGAACTGGGTTCTGTAACAGAACACAACACTGATGGGAGAGATGGACAGAGTCCAGCAATGGCCGAGCTCAGCACTTGCAGAGCCCAGCGCTTGCCGAGCTCAGCGTTAGCGCAGCTCAGCAACTGCCGAGCTCAGTACTGGCCGAACTCAGCGATGGTTGGATTCGACACTAGCCGAACTCAGAGTTCTGCCGAGCATAATGGTTAGGTTGAGGACCGCGTTTAGCCGAGCTAAGTGTCTAGGCCGAGCTCAGTGTCAGCCGAGTTCAGTGTTACGGCCGAACTCAGTGTTATGGCCGAGCTCTGTGTTTTACCGAGCTCAGTGCCAGACCGGGTTCCGTGCCAGACCGGACTTTGGGCTTAGCCGAACTCAGAGCTTAACCGAGCTGAGAGCTAGACCAACCTTAATACCTTTGCCGAGCTGAGCTGGGTGACCAAGCTGAGTATTCAATTGAACTCTAGTGCTTAGCCGAACTCCGAGATGGATTTCCGAAAAAGCCGTATTTCAACAAAGGAGACTAGAACCTGGGACACTTCCTTCAGCCAGAATTCCTAGTGTGCACGGCCAACTACCCAGGCCAGGGGGTTAGCCGAACTCACAGGAAGTCCTGGACAACAGGCTTTGCCTGCAGGATGTTTCACCTTCTCTGATCACAGTGTGCCGAGCTGACCGCCCAGGCCAGGAGGTCGGCTGAGTACACTGTGTACAGTGACGATCCCCAGATTCTAATTTCTATTGTTGCAATCATATTTAGGGCCCATTGACCATTCCAAATAGGCTTCCATCACTGTGCCAGCCATGAGTCAATGGTATGGCTCAACCTTGACTCGTGGAGTCCACTAATTAAAGTCCAGGTTATGTAATCTAAGATGATTCGATCCTTATACGTTACCAAATGATGCACATAACTTCTAAGCACCAAACACAGTATTCCTTGGCATCTGTGGTTTCACTTAAGGATCAAATTACCTGAGATAGACCTGAATCTGATGTGGACCAATTACTTACGATGGACAGTTGATATCCCCCCCTTGATCCGTGTACTTGGAGATTCATTTCCCTCCTATTATTACTATCACTCTATTGTCCTTATTACTGCTTATACCTGTTAATTAAATGGGAAATGGAGGACCCGAACCTAGGACTACTTAGAGGTGACCCGGAAATCTGATTGGGTGGATCATTGACCCGTGTCTGTGGCTAGGTGGGCCCTTTTTATGGCCTAAGTTGGATGTGAATTACCCTAGAATGGAGAGGTTAGATTGAATGGGCTTGTGACCCATTATGGACGTAGATGGATCATACGTCATTGAACATGGACTTGTATCTCATATGGATTGTTATAAACCAGGCCATGTATTTGGTGGGCCTTAGTACGGATCCAATGATTGGAATTGGACTTGGACCATGATCCACGGTTTGTATTGAGTACTTGGACCTCTTAGGGACTTTTGTTAGGACCTTGTTCACGCAAGGTAAAGCCTAGACAGACACAGACCCTTATTGTTTCCGAGTCGGCATAGACATTCACTCAGTTGATTTAAGCTCAGCCAGTTGGACTGATCATCACTGGTAGGAGCTATTGAGATTTGATGTGGGGCTATCATGATGAGCATTGTTGGAGACGGACGGTGCGATACCGAGTCTGGTCTAAGTGTGTATTGATGGATGATGTTGTTTGCGGGGCTAGATAATCCCCAGCACTGTGAGATTTTCCCCGTCGCGACTGTGTTCAGTATGGGAGGGCCGCGGCATAATATCCCGCGGTATCCAGCTTGTATGAGTGTGCCATTTTGTGTAGGTTTATTTACTATGTTTATCTTGATTCCATTTGTTATCTTGCTCAACTGCCTAGGATCTGTGCCATTGTTATTCTCTTAACTTTATTACTGTCTCTACTCATTTGATGCGTACATTCTATATTATTAGCATACTGTGAGTTGCCAGATCTTTAGATCTGATCCACTCTTGGTGCTTAGGTCTTGACCCCGAGTTCGAGGGCGATGCGTTCGCACTCATTGAGGTGCCCGTAGCAGGCGATTACGGATGGGGACCGGCCAACTATGAGGTCGAGCTGGAGGGTGGAGAGCCGACACCAGCTGCAGGGGTTTGAGCGTTCTTTTGTTTAGGGTTGTTGAGAGATTTTTGTTGTGAGACGGGTAGTGGTAAAAATATGTAATTAAACTTTGATTTGTTGTCACTATACATTTAGGCTGGACTTCAGCCCATCTGCATTTGACATATATACGATGATACCTTATGCTTCCGCTATCTCTGTACTGCTTCCGCTTATATTATGCTTTCGCAATATTAACTATTGTTACAATATTGTTCAAAAAGTTTTAAATTGGACCTCACTGCGGACCTACGATCTTGGAAGTTCTCGGGATTCCGGGAAGTAGCGCGCCAATTTCGGTACTTTGACGGTCTTCTCGGTATCCGGAATTGGGGCGTTACACATGGTGTATATAGCCATGCGTCTAATATCCACCGCCAAAAAAGAATGAAAGAAAGAAAAAGAAAAAGGCTTATATAAGTCTATTATTTAAGAGACTTCTGTGATATGACCACTCAACTTAGCATGATATTGTCTACTTTGGCTCACATGTACGTGATAGGTGGTATTAAAACCATTCATGTCGAGTTACGACAAGGCTTGATTTATAAGCCCAAGTCAGGACTTGAATATTTGGGATGTGAGACTTGCGGAGACTCTCCGGATAGCACCACGCTCCGACCTATCTGCTAGGGTCCCGCCGTGGCTGAATTTTCACACTTAATCGATATAAAAAATTGGAGAAAAGGATTTGTATTTTCCTCCATTAAAAAGTAGAGGGATGCTTCTGCTGCTTCTTTTTGTTTTTTCTTTTCATTTTCATATAGGAGGCACATTCAATCAATCTGATTCTTCACACCTAAACCCTGGACTTGACATTATCTCTAATTTAAAACTAGCCAGGGCATTGGGCATTAGATTCACTACATAATGTTAGGGCATTTTTCTCGAGGTGTCCACCCAAAACATGAGTACATGACAATGAATGATAGTAGTCGACGGACTAGATTTAATTTTTGTCTTTTATAGAACCTCTTTGTTCCATGCTACAGTCAAATGGTCAAATGAGCAGTGAGATAAAATGGGAGTCCGAATTCTCTCATCTCTGCTATAACTAATTAGTGAATTCAGTTTAAAGGTTTAATCGGATCAAATTACCATTCCACCTTATTCTATCATTAAAAAAATGACTCTAATAATGATATTGACATAGTTTTGATTGGACTGAAGTTTTACTTCGACCAGAACAGAGCATAAAATTTAGTCAGGGCCTCAATTAATTCCTTTTTTTTTATTAGTATTGACTTAAACTTATAATTACATCGTCAAAGTTGTAAAAGCGAGCACCTTCCACTGTATTACGAGTTTTTTGTCGGGGCTAAGAGAACATCTAATCCCGTGGTCTTCTTCCCTCAACACAAGGTCCCCCTTACCTCACCCGAGGTCCCCATGGGCTTAAAAAAAAAAAAAAAAAAAGTATGAAGAAGACGATCGACCATTAATTACTTAATGACATGAAAAGCACATGCAGAGAATCAAGGTCTGCATTTTCCATATGCCTTGCATGTTTACGTGTGCCATTTGACTACTCAGTAGTATTCATTTTT
Organism: Litsea cubeba; assembly: GCA_012931725.1. Taxonomy (NCBI): domain Eukaryota; kingdom Viridiplantae; phylum Streptophyta; class Magnoliopsida; order Laurales; family Lauraceae; genus Litsea; species Litsea cubeba. The sequence goes on along the minus strand of CM022945.1, from coordinate 105,443,650 downwards.
GTTCCTTCTAGCTATTTATCCATTGGTTGCAAAGGCAGCACCCTAGCTAATTAATTTTATTTGTTTTTAAACGCATCCACAACTGCACTTATTCATGACACATTGATTTGATATTGTAATCGAAGTCAACTCCACGGCATTAACATCGCACTAATTGTCATGTAATCAAAACAATTGAAATTTAGAATACTATTGAGCAAAACGTAGATATATTATGCTCAGATCAGATGACTTTTAACATAGATAAGACTCTGAAAATAGCACCTGTATGTGATGTCATTCATCGTTTTGTATAGCCTTGAAATAAATGCAAGGACAATATATATATATCCTCTTTGTATTCTATATCTAGCTAACCAATTATCATGCAATCAGTAATATAAAAACAATGTTGCCATATAATATACAAGTAACTTTGATTGCGATCATATGGTAGCCTTATCCGAAAGTCCAATATGGATGGGGCCCACCATCAGGTTCATCAGCATCAGGTGTGAAATACACGCCTAGTCCAATATCTTCATCCACCCACACATACATTTTCGAAAGTGAACAATGCATTTAGCCGGCCATTTGTCTACATCTTTCCCACATAAGTTAAACGAAGGAAGATTGAAGGAAAAACATAAAAACTTACCCATGTTTTAGTCATGCTCCCATGAACAAGAAATCAACCAACACGATGAAGTCATTGTCGAGGACTGTACACATACAGATTTGATGCCTATAAGTACTAGTGAGCCCAGGTCCTTGATCTCCATCGATCTGTAAAAGATTAAAAAATCCTTCATTCTCTCTTTGCTCAGATAGCACATAAAACTCCTTTCTTTTAAGTTAGCAATGGCGATCAATGACCGATCAACTGTTAAACCTTCTCCATCTCTTGGAAATGTGATCACGGTGCTCAGCATCGATGGAGGAGGTTTGAGAGGAATAATACCTGGGACGCTACTCGCCTTCTTGGAATCCAAGCTCCAGGTGATTGAAGTTATATATATATAGCACTATAGCCTTAGAGCAGATATTATTTTGTCCCTTAACTTCCATCTTATCGATTTTTTTCTTCAACGTACAGTATCAAAAGTTTTTTTTTTGTTTAACATATGACAGATTGTTTGTTTCCTGTAAAGGTTTTTGTTACAAGAATGTTTTAGTTAATGTTGTGGAAACTCTAACAACAACCAATCTAAGTTTAAGATAATTGTAATTTTTGGGATTCCACAGGAGCTTGATGGGAAGGATGTAAGGATCGCTGACTACTTCGACGTCATTGCTGGAACGAGCACAGGCGGGCTAGTGACCACCATGCTTACAGCTCCTGATGCGAACAATCGCCCCATATTTGCAGCTAAAGACATCACTGAATTTTACTTAGAGAATGGCCCCAAGATTTTTCCTCAAAAGAGGTAAATAGCTAATAAGTTTAAATTGGCCAGGATATTAGTATCATCCCAAATCAACGTTCTCCAATATTGTCCACTCACCTATTAACTTTGTGCAGTGCTGGAATTTTGAGTTCAATCACTGGCTTGTTAGGCGCAATCAACGGACCAAAATACGATGGTAAATACTTGCATTCAAAAATTCAACAACTGCTAGGCGATCTAAGGATGAAAGACACCTTGACAGACATCTTAATTCCGACTTTCGACATCAAACTTCTTCAACCAACCCTCTTCTCCACCTATGAAGTACTCATTTTAGGCCTTTCATTTCCTTACTGTTTAAATTCATTGCATTCTATAGTCAGATACGTATCTTAGCTTCTTTTGTGTGTCCTAAATGTATATACAGGCGAGATACAATGCTTCAAAAGACGCCCATTTATCGGATGTGTGCATCAGTACTTCAGCGGCTCCAACTTATCTTCCAGCTCATTACTTTGAAACTGAAGACTCAAAAGGCAATGTTAGGAGCTTCAATCTCGTGGATGGTGGAGTTGTTGCAAACAACCCTGTAAGTTTCTTAGATGGACCCTTTTAACTCCTGTTGTGTGATTGATGTACCACTCCCTCTACTTGAATTTTTATTGCTGCAATTTGAATTTGCAGACTTTGTTGGCAATGAGCCATATCACCAAGCAGATTCTTGCGAAGAACAAGGATTTCTCTATGATTGAAGCAGTAGACTGTCGGAAATTTCTTGTAATATCTTTAGGCACAGGGACTGCAAAGCAAGAGAATAAATTCAATGCTCAAACGGCCTCCAAATGGGGCGTTCTTGGATGGTTGTACAATGGGGGCACCACGCCTTTGATCGACTGTTTTAGCCAAGGAAGTGGGGACGTTGTAGACCTCCATGCTTCCGTTCTATTTCAATCACTCTATTCTGAGAAAAATTACCTTCGCATACAGGTATATTATTTAGGACTTAAAACTCGGTGATCCTTTGTTGCTGAAAAAATCACTCGATGTTTCTAATCATGGGATAGATTTTGATGTTCAATCCATGGGTTTACACGAGGGTACTTACCTCACTAGTATGTGGTAGTAATTCTCACCTGGCTGCCCAGGGTTCGAATCCTAAGTATGCGGCCTCTTTCCACTTTTGTGGGCTTTCTTCTTGCTTGTGCGGACTGTCTTCACATGTATGCAGGGCTCTCTCTCTTGGGTCCCAGCCCCCTTGGCTGGGTTTCCAAAATAAAAAAAATCTATGGGTTTACACAATTCATATGATTATATATCAGATTTGGATGAGTATTAGTTCATGGGTATCTGAGGGGTATTGATTGATGATAGGGCTGTTCATTTTATTATCTAGAACAGCTGGTCATCCTTGAAAATCTTTGTTGCCAAATTCAAAAGTCTACAGGAAAGATGGAATAAGGAAAATTCATATCTCCTTTCTGAAATGCTACGTAGAGAGATAGAATCTCTAACATTCTAGGAATTCTATTGTCATTCCTCAGACTCTCCTTCTGAAAAAACATTTTGTGCTCAGCCTTCCTGAAAACCCTACCTGATATTGACAATGATGATTTTCCACTCTAGATTCCCCTATTTTTCACAGTATATAGTTAATTTCATTTTTTGGGTCCCTTGACAAAATGGGCTTCATATATTATTACGCTTGCAATGACGCATGACTAACTCCTTCACTAATGAACAGGATGACACTTTGGTTGGGAACACTTCATCAGTTGACATTTCGACAAGAGAGAACTTGCTCAATCTGGTGGAGATTGGGAAGAAGCTTTTGCAGAAGCCGGTGTCGCGGGTGAATTTAGATACAGGTGTGACCCAGGAGGTTAAAGGAGAAGGAACAAATGAAGATGCTCTTGCTCATTTTGCCAAACTTCTCTCTGATGAGAGGAGGCTTAGGCTCTCCAAGTTACAAATCCATTGACAACTTTGGTAGTTGTGGCCTGCCTAAAATAAGATTTGCAAGTTGTAATGTCTTCCTCTAATACTTTTCCTATGTATCAATTTGTTGTATGATCAGATTTCGAAACAAATATCAAAATAAATGCTTTGGAATTATTGCAAACTGTAGTTGTGTGAGTGGAAAGCAATGGGATTTTTTTTATGAGCTAAATTTCCTGATTCATCCAGTCAGCTCCAATTGTTGAATTCATATGGTTGGTTACAGAAAAATGAACTGTAGCCGATGAATGATTAATCATTCCTGTTCTTTTTTTCATTTTTTTTATTGGTTCTTGTTGTTGACATCTTCCAATGAGCAAGATTTTTGAGAAATATTCTCTACAAGATGGCAGAACCTCTCCCAGCTCACAACCCACCTACAAAAGATCAAAATGGGTCACTGACGACTGAGTGAAGTTTTTTTTTTTTTTGGTAAAAGTCTGAGTCAAGTATATATTGTTGCAGCAGAATTACCATCATGGGTAAAGTTGCTGAGTGTCCATGTCTTAAATTCAAAGAGGGTTAGACTCCCGTGCCAGTGAGGAATATAGCAAAGAAAAAGTTGTATAAAAGGGACCGACACACTCATTAGGGTTGAGTGGTGTTGGTGTTTCAATATCACACATGGGTCTTTAGTTTGATATTAATTTTCACTCCTCGCCAATAGGCCAATCTACCAGCAAGAGAGAAGCCAGTGGCTGACCCATAACTTTTGTTTGACTGGGAGACCATAATCAATTGAAAATGTCAAATTGGATTTTATAGCATACCCATGTTTTCAAATTCTTTAGAGAACCTTAGAGAAAAGGAGAAGAATATTACTCATCCGAAACTACAGTAGAAAAATATTGCACACAAGAAAAAAAAGATTTGAAAACTAGGCTTTCTTATATCAATTATAGGAAAATTCAAAGCACTCCAAAGAATAACGAAAGCCCACCTTTTCTCCAATCACAAAAATGTAATTTTACCTTTTCGATGGGTATTAGGTTTTTGACTTTGCATCTTCAAGGGTGGGGCGGGATTTGGGGTGTGGACCGTATGGCCAATAGCCCATCATAATTTGGGTCCGCCCCTGAGACAGACAGAGACAGAGAGAGAGAGAGAGTATCCAAATTCAAGGTCTTCTTCCCTCACCTGAGGATCTCCTAACCTCACCTTAGGTCTCAATGGGTTCCCAATTCCCATCCCCCCTTAGCCTGGGTTTCCAAAGAAAAAGAAGACAACGACTTATAATGACACTAAAAGCACATGTAAGAATCAAGGTGTGCATTTTCCATCTGCCATTTGACTCCTCGGTAGTATTTACTTTTGTTCCTTCTATTTATTCATAGGTTGCGAAGGCAGCACCCTAAGTAATTTTAATTGTTTTTAAAGGCATCCACATCTGCACTTATTGACGACACATTGTTTTGATATTGTAATTGAAATTAGAAGTATATGCTACTCCACGGCCTTAACATCCCACTATTTGTCATGTAATCAAAACAATTGAAATTTGGGCTACTATTAAGTAAAAAGTATATTATAGTTCAGATGAATTTTAATATAGATAAGACAGTGAAATAGCACACCTGCATATGTGATGTTATTCATCGTTTTGTATAGCCTTGAAGTCTATATGATCTAGCTAACCAATATTGTAATAAGTGTTTTAAAAACAATGTTGCCAAATAATACAAGTAACTTTGATTGTGATATGGTAGCCTCATCCACAAGTCCAATATGGATGGGGCCCACCATCAGATTCAGCAGGTTTAGACCAATTTTCATCCCCCCACATACATATATTTTAGAAAGTCAAAATTGTATTTAGCCATTTGTCTTCATCTTTCCAGCATATAACTTAAACAAAGATTAAAGAAAAGAAAACTTAACCATGTTTTAGTCATGCTCCCATGTAGGCATGTCAAACGGGCCGTGCCGGGCCGACACGGCCCGCCCCAAACTGAGCCCGCCCGTGCCACGGGCCAGGCCGGCATGGCCCGCCCCAGCTAGCGGCGTGCCTGATTGCGTCAGGTTGGGTTGGCCCGACCTGCGTAATTTGTATAGATTTTTAAAAATAAATGTGTTTGGGTGAACTCGATCTCACAACCATTAGGATGTGAAAGATAAACACAACCACTAGACTACCTAACTTTTGTATACTAATATTTATTCAAACAATATTAAAACTAGTTATATGAAGATGTGAACCTAACCACGAATATTAAACTATTAGTTACATTAGGATGAGAACTTAACCACTTTAGATGATGATGAGAAGCTAACACCTTTTTTATCCAACTTTTTACTCTTTCATTCAAACAACCTGAAATATAAAAAAAAACATATCATGTCCTTTTTTCTACTCATTTTTCAGCCAAATTGAAATGCCATGGTTAAGGATATTTCAATTGAGATGGCAAACTCAATTTCTATTTTTTGGCTGAATTATCATACTTTAAACAAGAACTTAGCGTGGTTAAATATTTCTACTTTTATCAACAATCATCTCAAGTCTTCCAAATGACCCACCATGAAACCACAACCTTGGACTTCATTTTATTTAGATTTGCATCAATTTCTTTATTTTTTTAGTTATGGGTTTTTAGTCTTAGTCAATAATTCTCATTATCTTTATCATGGTTACATATTTTTTACTTCTTTTTCCTAGTGTTCATATCAATGTAAATATATGGCTTCATGTGATGTGATCGAGAGTGGAGTTATAGGTACATGTGACGAGATTATATTGAACATAAATGACTGAATTATGAACATATTCCTGTGTTTAATCCTGAGCTTTCCAACCTATAAAGAATCTCAACTTCTCAAATGCTCAGGGGTTCTTGAATATAGATGAATGCAGGTAGGAAATTTCATTTGAGATTCTCAAATATCTCTGAAGAAAATAAAATTATTGAAGGCAAGGGGGCAAATTTAGTAAAGGTAAGTGTGTCACACCAAAACATTCTTCTTATTACTTCTCCCCAAAAACACATTGCCCCTCATTATTAGTGTGACTAATTTACACTAAAGTCCTACCTTACCAAGTTATGTAAGTGTATTTTTTATTAGAAAATGCCTAGGGTTGTTAGTTGGCTGGGAATTAGATTTTTATAAATTAAAAAAAATATATAAAAAAATAAATTTTTTTGGCGGGCCTGGCGGGCCACAGGGGCTAGCCCACTAGGCTGGCGGGCCTGGCGGGCCGTGCCTAACGGGCCAGCGGGCCTGTGCGGCTCGGCCCAGCACGGCCCGCGTCATGGGCCGTGCCGTTGACCAGGCCGTGCCGTGCCACGGCCCGTTGACTAGCGGGCCGGGCCGGCACGGCCCACTTGACATCTCTACTCCCATGAACAAGAAATCAACCAACACGATGAAATCATCGTCAAGGACTGTACACAGATTTGATGCCTATAAATACTAGTGAGCCCAGGTACATGATCTCCATCTGTAAAAGATTTAAAAAAAATCCTTCATTCTCTTTGCTCAGTTAGCACATAAAACTCCTTTCTTTTAAGTTAGTAATGGCGATCAATGACCGATCAACTGTTAAACCTTCTCCATCTCTTGGAAATGTGATCACGGTGTAAGGAAATTAACTTTAGGTCCATTACTTGGACCACAAGTTATTACCTTTCCCGAAATGTGGTCATTATAGGAATCTCGTTTTCATAGGATACATGCTATCAATTACTCAAATACGGTTTCCTAATGAGATATATTCCATAATATTCTTTATCATGATGGACGGTTGAGATTAAAACTAATGAAATCCTAATTAGAAATTCGGTCATCTCTCCACCTATAAAATAGAGTCTTTCCTCCATCACAAAGACTACTCACGAAACTTAACATATTAAGGTTTATAGGGAAGGAGAGAGAAACCGAAATTACTCCCTTAGACTCTTCTTGGACGGATCTCATCATCAATCAACAACAGCATCAGAAAGTAGGATCAGAAAGTTCACTGCATCAGGATGTCTGGAGGTAATTTTCAATCTATTTAAGATTAAATCCTACATGTGATTATCATGATGTTCTCGATCTTAGGGTTCATGTTAATAATAGAATAACATGTGGTATCAGAGCAAGGTTATTGGAGAACACATGATCGTCCATTAATTAGGATAACTATGCATTGCCATAATCGGCAAAAATAGATCCGTTTCTAACTCTGTTTTGTAGCAATATATCGATTCAACTATTATGGCCTACATGAATGGTTTGTATTTATGTTATTCCGCAATTTTAATTTGACCACGACTGTTTGATCGTAATTTATTTAAAGTTTTGAATTTTTTCCTTTTTTTTTGTTATGTATAAAACTCCTGCGTGAGTAAAAATTCAATGTAATAGTTAAATAGATCTGTAACTGGAGCGTCGTGACTGAGTTGGAGGCTGTTTCGAGACTGAAGATGGCGTTTTGAAGCAATCGAAGATAAAGACAAATGATCAAAAAAGGAGGACAAAAAATACGCCATATAGTTGGATCACATTTTCATAATTATTCCGTATTATGCTGATTATCTTTAGTATGTTTTTTCATAATCAATAATATAATGCCTCAAAAAAATTTTTAACAGTAACGTGAGTAATCATCAATAAAGGTAATGAAATACTTTTCTCCCCCAAAGGTTGGAACATCAAAGGGTCCGCAAATGTCTGTATGAATTATTTCAAGAAGCTGAGTACTTCTTGTGGCTCCTTTCTTCTTGTGTTTTGTTGTTTTGCCTTTAATACAATCCACACATACCTTAATATTAGTAAAATCTAGATCTGGAAGGATACCATTTTTTACTAATCGTTTGATTCTTTCACTGGATATGTGACCCAGTCTTTTATGCCACAAGAAATAAGAGTCATTTTTAGATGACTTTCGTTTGGTTTCCTTAGAATGCAGGGTAAGATGGGTTTCAGCATTTTGACTATTAAGATGAAACTTGTATAGCTCATCAATCAAAATTCCATAACCAATACGATTAGAATTTTTAAGTAAATTGAAATTACCATTTCCTAGTTCAAACGAGTAACCAACTTTATCAAGTGTGCTTACAGAAACCAAATTACGGGAAATAGACGGAACATACAGAGTTTGACATAAGTCTAACTGATAACCGCTATCTAAAATAAGACGAAAAGTGCCAATAGCTTCAATTGGAGCTTTGTCTTTGTTGCCCATAAAAAGAAAGTTTTCACTTGGGTTTATGATTTAGATCATAAGGAGTCCCTGCATTGAATTGGAAATATGAACATTAGCACTAGTGTCAATCCACCAAGTATCAGAAGAAACATAAGTAAGATTTGATTCAAAATAACTTACGAAATCCATAGGGTTACGTTTCTTTTCGAACCATTCTTTACGTTTAATGCAGTCTGCTTGAAAATGTTCAGGTTTCCTGCAAAATTTGCATATGTTTTCCTTCTTTTTCTTCTTGGGGTTTTGACTAGCCTCATTAGATCTGGGTGGTGCCCTTTTCTGGCCTGAATTATGCTTTTTCCCAACTTTGTTTTCAGCTCCTTGAACGAGATGAGCTACTTTAATACCTTGTTGATTCTGCCTGGCCTCCTCTTGAACCAGTTTGTTAGCCAATTCATTCATTGTCCACTTTTCCGTAATAATGTTATAGTGAATTTGGAAAGACCCGTACTGAGGAGGTAAACTATTTAGGATAAATTGGACGAGAAAAGCCTCATCCACGGATAGTCCCAAATTCTTTAGTTTAGCTGCAAGGTTGGTCATCTCAATGACATGCTCATGCATTGAGCGAGTGCCATCAAACTTCATGGTTGTAAGATCTGCCATTAGTTTCCCAGTAAGGGATTTGTCTGCAGTCTTAAACCTATCTTCAATGGCCTTCAAATAGTCCTTAGCATTCTCAGGTGTAGGAAGTGATGTTTTGATGTTGGTATCAATAGTCATTCGCAAAAACATAGTGCTTAGTCTGTCAGACCTCTCCCAAGCATTAAAGAGGGCATTTTCCTCAGCGTTACTTGTTTCAGTAAGTGAAGCTGGCTTATCTTTACGAAGAGCCATACCCAGTTCAAGTACCCCCAATGTGAACTCAACTTGCTATTTCCATTCGGAGAAGTTGGTTCCATTGAGCTAAGTGATAGAGGTAGAATGCGAATTCAGATTAGTGGGTACAATAACTGCAATAAAGATATAACAATAAGGCTTTTATTAAAATAAGACAACACATGTATAATATATGAATATATACGACAAAAAAAAATTTAGGTGCTCCTGTGGGTAGTCACCATAATTTCTACACATTATATCATCTAAGGTCATCATATTCAAGGTAGTATAAATGAGTGATGTTACTTTTAATGAGAACAAGTGAGATATCTGTGGATATCTTTGGTCCACGTATGAACAAATACTCCTTAATTATTATTCAGACGTATGAATATAATCTGCCAGTGGTCGATTAAAAGCTTCATGCGCTTGAACAATGTGAAATGTAAACATCATGATGGTACTATTAGGGCCAAATTTCAGTATTTAATTATTAGGATCACTATGGTGAGACCTAACCTTAAGCATACAACTTTGGCAATCAAAATTAACTTAATATGAATATATAACATTATATATTGCATGCATTCATGATAGATAATTCGTTATATGAAAAGTACTGGTAAAGAAGGCCGAGCCCCGGAGGGCAGTCCTCCGGCTCTTTGGGGCTTATAATTAGAGTGTAATTGACTCCTTTTTGTGTGAGTCACACTTTTATTCCATTTGTATTTTGTTTATATTTTTGGTATTGGTGTATAGGATATACCTTTGTAGATCTTCTTTTGTATGAACAATGTTTATAGTTATATAAATTCTTTTATATTAAACTTGAATGTTGTAAATGGACTTGATGGGGACATGATATTTTCATTTTGTGAATGAAAATTTTACAGCTTCCGCTAAATTAAATGTTGTTGATGGAATTTTAAGTGAGTTAAACTCACGAGTGGAACATTGTTTTCTCCTTTGTGTGTTTGTATTTGATTCGCGACAGGTACAATTACATGAGAGTACGTGTGTCTCACCTCGGAGATTACCCTAGGCCAGGGTGATTCGGGACCGGGATGTGACAATGGCCTCAAGATTTTTCCTCAAAAGAGGTAAATAGCTAATAAGTTTAAAGTGACCAGGATATTAGTATCATCCCAAATCAACGTTCTTTAATATTATCCACTCACCTATTAACTTTGTGTAGTGCTAGATTTTTGAGTTCAATCAATGACTTGTTAGGCGCAATCAACGGGCCAAAATACGATGGTAAATACTTGCATTCCAAAATTCAACAACTGCTCGGCGATCTGAGGATGAAAGACACCTTGACAGACATCCTTATTCCAACTTTCGACATCAAACTTCTTCAACCAACCATCTTCTCCCCCCTATGAAGTACTCATTTTAGGCCTTTTATTGCCTTACTGTATAAATTCATTGCATTCTATAGTCAGATACGTATCTTAGCTTCTTTTCTATGTCCTAAATGTACGTATAGCCGATATACAATGCTTCAAAAGATGCCCATTTATCGGATGTGTGCATCAGTACTTCAACGGCTCTAACTTATCTTCCGGCTCATTACTTTGAAACTGAAGACTCAAAAGGCAATGTTAGGAGCTTCAATCTCGTGGATGGTGGAGTTGTTGCAAACAACCTTGTAAGTTTCTTAGATGGACCCTTTTAACTCCTGTTGTGTGATTGATGTACCACTCCCTCTACTTGAATTTTTATTGTTGCAATGTGAATTTGCAGACTTTGTTGGCAATGAGCCATATCACCAAGCAGATTCTTGCGAAGAACAAGGATTTCTCTTTGATTGAAGCAGTAGACTGTCGGAAATTTCTTGTAATCTCTTTAGGCCCACGGACAGCAAAGCAAGAGAATAAATTCAATGCCCAAACGGCCTCCAAATGGGGCATTCTTGGATGGTTGTACAATGGGGGCACCACGCCTTTGATCGACTGTTTTAGCCAAGGAAGTGGGGACATTGTAGATCTCCATGCTTCCGTTCTATTTCAAGCACTCCATTCTGAGAAAAATTACCTTCGCATACAGGTATATTACTTAGGACTTAATGCTAGATTATCCTTTGTTGTTGGAAATATCACTCGATGATTCTAATCATGGGATAGAGTGTGTTTTAAAAGGTCTTTGCTATTCCTACCTATCTACAGAAAATGGAAGCCATCTTATCATGGGATGCACTCTTTTGAGATCCAATTATATGATGCTATTTATAGCTAGTTGGTAGAGTTGGATAATTGACAATTTTGAATGATCAATTCATATGTTTACACAATTTAGTTGTATATCAAGTTTGGGTGAGTGTTAATTCTTGAGGTATCTGAGTGGTATGGATTGATGATAAGAGGGCTGTTCCTTTCATTATTTAGAACAAGCGGTCATCCTTGAAGACCTTTGTTACCGAATTCCGAAGTCCACATGAGACATGATGGAATAAGAAAAATTCATATCTCCTTTGTAAATTTCTATGTAGAGAGGTAGAATCTCTAACATTCTAGAAATTCTATTGTACTCTCCTTTATGAGAAAAAAAAAAACTTTTGTGCTCGGCTGGTCTGAAAACCCTTCCTGACATTGACAATGAGAATTTCTCACTCTAGATTCCCCTATTTTTCACAATATAGTTTATTTCATTTTTCGGGTCCCTTTGATAAAATAGGATATATATAAGATGCTCTTATGAGATATGCTCTCACCTTATTATGAGAGATAATGTGGGAGCCCTCACATCCAAATCCAATTCCAACAATTTAATTATAAGGATTCTTACCTTATCTCTCATAGAACATTTCTCACAAGAGCATCTCCCTATCTTAAGCTGAACCAGTGCGGGTCCCACAAATCAAAGTCGATTATCATTGTTTTTTGCATGATGATCGTCTCCAAGATCAAGATAAATCCAATTAAAACTGGATTTCTCAGTTTCATTATATAAAAAATAGATATAATCAACTTTGATTTGTAGAACCGGCACTATTCCAGTTTAGGATAAGCTAAGTTGCAGCTTAGGAGAGCCATGCTCATATATATATGGAGAATTCTAAAAAATGTCCCAATTTAAAAACGCCCCTTTTTTCACCACTTTATTTTTTTTTTGTCATGGGGCCTATGTTCAGTCAATCGAGTCTTTTTACACATACTACCCCTACATGAATAGTCACTAATATGAGTTTGCCACTCATCCAACTTTTCCTTACTGTTTGATTGAAATCATGATAAAATGATGCCTCTAAACCATTAAATTTTAAGGTCATTGATAAAAAGGTTAGGATGATCTTATGGACTCAATTTTACATATTGGTCGGCCTCATAGATCTTTCTATCCAATAGACTTTCATGATCATTATGCATTCTAGTGGGCCCAACTAAGATGGGTGTCTTCTCCTAAAAAATGCTTGGGCGTTGTGTAGCGCTGCCTTATATATATTATATTATATTATGCGTACACCTAATTCCTTGTTCAATTAATGAACCAAATAACTATCACTATATCAGGGTTTGTGGTGCAAGGCAATGACGCATTACTAACTCCTTCACTAATGAACAGGATGACATTGGTTGGGAACACTTCATCAGTTGACATTTCGACAAGACAGAACTTGCTTGATCTGGTGGAGATTGGGAAGAAGCTTTTGTAGAAGCCGGTGTCCCGGGTGAATTTAGATACGGGTGTGACCCAGGAGGTTAATTAAAGGAGAAGGAACCAATGAAGTTGCTCTCGCTCATTTTGCCAAACTTCTCTCTGATGAGAGGAGGCTTAGGCTCTCCAAGTTGCAAATCCATTGACAACTTTGGTAGTTGTGGCCAATCTAAAATAAAATTTGCAAGTTGTAATGTCTTCCTCAAATACTTTTCTTATGTATCACTTTGTTGTATGATCAGATTTCGCAACAAATATCAAAATAAATGCTTTTGAATTATTGCAATCTGTAGTTGTGTATGTGGAAAGCAATGGGATTTTTCTTTATAATAAGATTTTACTTTCAAGCTAAATTTCCTGATTCATCCAATCAGCTCCAATTGTTGGATTCATATGGTTGGCTACAGATAAATGAACTGTAGCCCATGATTGATTAATCACTGTTTTTTTTTTTTTGGTTTCTTGTTGTTGACATCATCCAATAATTAGTAATATTCTTGAGAAATATCCTGTACAATATGATAGAAACCTGACTCAGTTCACAACTCACCTACAAAAGAAAATTGTTTGACTGGCGAATGAATCAAGGTATTGCTGTTTACAAGACTGAGCCAAGTAGGTTTTTTTTTTGGTAAAAGTCAAGAGTAAAGCAGATATTGTTGCAGCAGAATTACCATCAGAACTGGGTCAAGATGCTGAGTTTCCATGGCTTAAATTCAAAGAGGGTGAGCAGTCAAGAGAGCATAATTCAGAGGAAATAAAGTATCAACAGCCAACCAGACATGTAACCATTTGCTGATGCAGGCAACGCTGCATGAAACACAATTTATACATGTGCCTGGAAAATAACTCAGAGCAAGTGTGTGTGACTGTAGTGTACAGTGAACTGCGGTTCTTCAATTATCAGATCATATTTATGGTTTCACTCTGCGCCAAATCTGTCCACCATCTAATCAGTATCGTGTTGATTAAATTGAACACGACAAATTATCTCCACAACCCCACCCCCCCACCCCAAACTAATCCAAAGCCTGTGGTTGAACGCATGTCGAAGGACAAAGGCGAAACGGCGCCGAATCTAGCATTCTCAAATCTCAACATGGAAAGACAATGACCATCTCCTCCAAAGTTGGATCACAGATTCACAGGTATGTTTTCTGAAGAAGCCCTTTATTTTGTAGTTGGTTGTGAAACTGCACAAGAGGTTTCGAAGAAGAAAACATGTTACAGGCTATCTAAGATCGTGAGTTCCAGCTAAAACAACAGATGCAAGATCTCAAATTAACTCACTAAACAACCATTATCCGAATCAAAAGTCTCTGAAATAATTTTTGATGGACTGGCTGCCATCCAAAAGCCAGCCGATGACAATAAGGGGATTTACATGTCGTAGCCTTGGAAGAAATTACAATGTTAAGCACAGCCATTCAAAGCTATGATCTACGGCTAAGGAGCAAGTCATCCTAGCCACAACATATGGATCACAACGCAGAGAAAGGGGTCCTACCTAACTATTAAGATGCGGTAGTTCTCACCGGATTGATCCAAGTTTCCTACCTGGCTATTTCCTTTCTTACATATGCGAGTTCCTGAACTAATTCTTTTTATATGTGTGAGTTGTCCGTCCTTACCTGCGAAGTTCTTTTTACCTCGCATGTGCAGGTCTGTCAGAGAACCAACCCTTAAAAAATAACAAATTGATCACAACATGACAAGAGTTCTTAGGAAGGGTTCAAGAAGACGCATGGCATCACCGCTTGGGACACTAAATTCCAAGCTAATCATTATTGAAGACTTTGGGTCTCAAAAAAAGTGACTGAAACAAATGGTCAAAAAGACCAGTGTATGGAGTAGTTGCATGCGAAATGGACAAGCGTGGTAGGCGATCCTTTTAGTTTGAGTTATAGCAATTACCTCTTTGGATGAACTCTTGTCGATCTATTCAATACCCACTGTCCATTTGACTTTGCTTGATTTTTGGATAGTTATTCTCTTGCCATTTTTTTAACAATTTCAGGCTGTTTGAAAGTGGTAGAAGGAACATCTTTTGAGTTTTTTTCTTTTCTTTTTTTTTTTTAATCTTTCTATGTAAAAATACTTACTAGCGAAAGCCAAGGGGTTGGGACTAAGAGAAAGTCCTTACAAACAGGAAAAAGGTCTACACAAGTGGGAAAATAGTCCGTATAAAAAGAAAGAAAGCCCACAAAAATAAAAAAAAGTAGCGTATCCAAAATTTGAACCTTAAGCAGCTAAGTGAGAACTGAATGCTGTGGTTGTTCTCTCATTCTAACTTTAGTTAATTTTTTAATTTGCACAATTCTTATATTTTTTATACTTGTTTCTACGAATATTTCGGAGTGTCATGCCCCTATTTAGCATGGGTTATTGTGCTAGTACAAAATATTATTTATTATAGTAGAAATCATAATAGTTATATGTTATTTAGATCCTAATCATAGGCCTGACTCAGAGCCATTTTTATATAATCGGCTGTGGGTCATGTTTACTGTTGTAGGATGAGAACCCAGGGGCAGAGCTATGTACAAAGCTTAAATGGGAGCTATTGCAATCCGAGCTGGGCCCTGGAAGGTGAATCCAAGTGGCGGTCTATATGATGAGGTGGAGGTAGGGGTTGGCAATTCCTGACCCTGCCTGTACCAATTACCAACCCATAACCAATCTGGTAATTCAAGGTTTCGGGTTATTTTTGGGTTGGGGTTGAGATTGCCGACTTGATTTATTACTGGATTTGGTCCGGATTGGGTCAATTGAGCAGCTTGACCTGCCAACCTGACACGAACTTGATCTCAATATGACCCACTGACCCAACCCAAAACCGATCTTTGAACTGGGGTTCTGGTCAGGTTTGGGTTGATCCTATGCATTTTACTAACAATGCTCAACCAGACCCAGTGACACCTCTTTGTGGAGGATATCTAATCGAGCAAAACTAGACTTATCAAGGGGCACTGTAGCTATTAATTTTGTAATTTATATGATGGTTCTTAACTAGTGGTGTTCATGTGCTGGGCCAAAAAGGAGCCACCTGATCCTGGCTAGTTTTTGGCTATAGTTTCTGTGCCAATGGGGTGGTCCTGGGTGTCATTTTATGGCCTGATAGCTAAATGAGCCAGGCCTTAAATTTTGTGTACATAATAAGAGCGGCCTTGATCAGCATAGCTAGCACAGAGAACATGTATATTTTGCAAGAAATTGGAACCAGCCACACCCTCCTCCAGTCCATGGGCCGGATGCAAGCCTTAATATTAGGTCTGCTATATAAGTAGGATGGGCTACAAATTCTTCAGCCCCATCCAGCCCATGAATATCCCTTCCCTGAGAGTAGAAGCTGTAAACCATGGAAAGGCTCCCCAGCATGGAACAGCCGAGCTTGTTGGATCCATCTGAAAGTTATGGAGGAGAAAGGTGTTTAAAAAGGTCTCTCTTCCTCTGTATTTGTGTGTGAAAAAGAGGAACCATCTAATGGTACTATTTTGAAGGCTTCGAAGTTGTTCAAATCAAACTAGGTTTGATATTGCAGTTCCAATTTGCATAATCAATGCAAGGGCATTAAGAATTTGGATGACCGTCATATTTTGTAAATGCTAATTCATAGGGAATTAGTGCGGGAGAAGGGTAGGCTGATCATAGGGTAGTCCAGTGGCCAGTGCCCCCCCTGGAGGGCAGGCCATTGCATGTTGAGGTAAATTCTTGCCCATTTAAAACTCAACATCCAATTTAACATGAACTGTCCAACGCAGAATGAAGAGGACGTGGATGTAAGTAGTAGGAATAAATCTAAAGAAGTATAACCTTTTTGAATATTTCGTCCATACTAGACTGGAATGGTGAAATCAAATTAATGTAGCTAACCCCCAACATTGGTGAAACAACGCTTTGATGATGATCCAATTTAACTCAAAATGTTCACTGAATCAAGTCAGGCCACACTCCACAGGTTTGTGTTAGTTTAGAAAGAGGTTCCCTTGTAAGCTGGGTTTTCCTAGATTGCCACATGTACAAGCAATCTAAATCCGGGGTCAGTTTTCTTTGGGTCGCAATATCAAACGATCTACATTATTTTGATTCACAATTTAATTCATCATATATAGGGCTGAATCTTAATCAACTTAGAATCTTATCTCAAATTTTATAATCTTTGATTCAAATTGCCAATTGTATCAAAACTTGGACCTACGCAAATCATATTAGTGGCTTGAAATCCTAAACTTACAACATGACCCACTTGAAAATTTACTGTTTTTTTACCCACAAAAATGAATCAACTCATCATCCCCCACCCCTACCCCACTAAAAATGAATTCAGGAAAGAAGTCAAATTACAAGGGCTGGTTTGCAATTATTAGAAAATAAGAGGGTTTTCAGATAAACTCCCTAGACAAAACTTATGTCACACTTTCTACTCAAACATCCAATTGAGATTGCTCCATATATACTTTTATTGAACTTGCCCATCAACCCAAAATGGATGGTCCAGACTCCAGATCATATCACAAAAATGGCATGGACCCCACTCATGGATTAGTAAATCAATGAGCAACTTTCAGAAGACTAGCTAGAGCACTCAAAATAGAAAAAATAAAATGACTTTTCAGCATACGTATGATCAAAGCAATGGATCTTCCAAGATAAGATCCTTGAAGTTTCCTTTTGTCTTCTCCAAAAAAAAATGCAGTTTTTAATGGGTCATGTTCTTTTCATTTAAACTGTGATGGCCAAGGCATTGCCTTTGAATGCCTCCTAAGCATACAACAGACCCCTCTAAAATATATCTTTCTTGATAGTTACATGTTAGAGTGAGTGTCATTTTCCCTTCTTCTCAAGTTGTTTTTATTATGTTCCTCTATATAGTCACAAGTCCTGCCCTTTTCTATTGCTTTATCTTTCATGTAAAGCATAAGTGCTTGACATGCAAGAAAATTTACTTATTATAAGTTAGGAGTAAATGCCTTTTAGCGCGCGCTCTCTCTCTCAAACACATGCTTTGAGCACATTTGTGTAGCATCCATTGAAATAGTAGTGTGTGGACTTATGCTTTTTTGGAGAATGCTCCATCTTTTTTGTACCTGGCAACTAATTGGAAAGGCTTTTCTGCAAGTTCTAAAAAATCAGACGCAAAAAAATATTTTTCTTATAAAACTGTTTACACTAAATGATGAAAAATTAAGTCCAGATAAAATTGTAACACTTCTATATATTTTTTTTTCATGAAAAAATACATTATACAAATGAGCCCTCTATGTTTTAGGCATTGATGTGTGAATAGTAGTATCTTATTGTCCATGTAAGGGTTGAGATTGGGGATATGCGGATTTAAGCTTCCCCTGTATGTGACCCATCTATTAACCTGGTCAAATGCCAACCTTCACCCAATGCGGGTCAAGTAAGCCTGACCCACCTAAACCAATTCAACTAACATAGCTTAAACAACTTTAAAACTCGACTTAACTTAGAAGGTCGCTAAGTGAAGTAATTGGGGTAATTAGTGTTCCATGTCCTTAGCTAAACTAAACCACACTCTTGAGACCTGGGGGGTTAATTACCCAAGTCTACTCGAGGAAGTTAAGGCAAGTTAGAATGAGTTTTTGAGCTTTTAAAGACTTTGTTTAACAATAATATTCCTTTTTTATTACATGTAGGGCCATCTTTACAAGTTATTTTTTGTGGACCACATATAAAAAGGTGTCATAAACATTCACTCTTACCACATAATGATCTCCAAAAAGCTTCACTGTGATTGTAAGCTTTCCCAAATTAAACTAGGTCCCTTCAGGATTAGGGTGGAGCTGTGGAGGCATTAAAGCAATAAAAATATATGGTTTAGGCGGGTCGACCCATCTAACTGTAGGTCGGGATTTTACCATCCACCACCAACTCTTTCTTGGTGCCAATGGCAATTTCAATCAATTTGATAAAACGGAATTAAATGAGTCAGGTTAGCGAGTCGGGTCAGGTTTTTCAACCCATTGTAAAGGATATGTGTTAGAAATCATGTGACTCGCCTACCATGAGGGCCATGTTTGATTAAGTCATTCGAAGGTTCGAAAGTCGAAAACATATGAGTCAAAATAGCGAGTCGGATCGGGTTTCTCAGCCCATTTTGTGTGATATGATGCACCCTTTTTGAGAGGTGGGTCCACAACTTTTGTTGGTGGGGGTTGTTTTTGAGTGGTTGGTTGATTTTTCCTTCACCTTTTGTTGATGGTTTTGTAACTTTTGCTTGAAAGGAAGGATCATTTTTTATTACAATGATCAGATAACAGGAAGATTAGTGCCCAAATCATTGTTTATGATGGTCAAATTCGGTGCTCCAAAGTCCAAAACAATCATTATAACATTGCCTTTTGCCGTGGGTGTATTGAGAGGGATGGAGAAAGAAAGAGAGAGTTTATGATTACTTTTAAGTGGAAAAGTCACTCACCATCAAAGAATTTTCATTGAGCAGAAGAAATGAAATAGCGAGTCATTGTTTCAATGACATTCAAATTCCTTTTGTAGCAGGAGAAGATGCTTCTTTCCATGCACAAAAGGGTTACACTAGTATGTGCGTCTTCCACATGCTGTAGCAGTTGGAACTCTTTTCTTGTAGGAAAGAAATGTATTTTCACCAACCTTACCATCTAAATCATCAACCCACTTATTGGCATGTGGCCCACATATGATGACCATTCGGAGCCTCAACAGCTATGTTGATCATTCCTCATTGTTAAGTAGTGATTTATGCAGATTTCTATCACCAATTGATTTTGAGATTAATGGCCAACAACTCTGTTATTGTATCAGAGTGAGATTTGATCCCGTTGTTATTGTGTAGCCCGCGTGACAAGCCCAAACATGAAATTTATTGGACCTGCACGTGACGGAGAGTGTTAGTAAAATAAAGCCAGACATCCCACGCTGCCTAAAGCAATGCCTTTGATAAGGCTTTATATATTTGTTTGGACCTACCATGTAGCGCAAAAAATATCTCATATCGTATTGTATGTTTGTGCGGGCGCAGCATAAATGTAGCAATGACTTCTGCATGTAATACTTGAGATGACTATGGAAGTTGCTCTTGATATGTTAAGTATTGAAGACTTGCATTGCCCTTGATCCATTAACTGATTGGTCAACTCTAAAACACTCCTGATGCCCACACTTAGATGGTTATGATGATTTAATCAGAGTGATATCTACATGTATGCCATCTATGTGGGGCCTGCTATGTGGTTGTGTATATGTGGGCAAAGTTTATTAGCAAGTGAGGTTTCTTCTACAAAGTTTAAGCTGTGTGCAAGACTCACATGAGTATTTACCAAAAAAATAAAGACTCACATGACAGCAGTTTATCTTGGATTATATGGGCCAGCTGCTACTTTATACAGACAGTATCCACCTTTTGGTGAGTGGTATCTGCAGTCAAAATCTCTAGAAATTCTTATGGAGGCCTTTTTGTTCAAATTGGAAGGAGGGATGTAGTTGTGGTGGCCCCCACTAAATTTTATATAGGGACTAGGGCAGTAGGGCACCTATATCCATTGGATGCCTGCTATGGCTTTTTGCTTGTGGGCCAACTTGCCGCTGTGGTTGGTCCTTTTCTTTACCAAAAATAAACTGTGCTAGGTCCTGTTAATGGTCAAATCCGTAGGCAAAAAGATTGTAAATATAATCGTGTGGGTCCCTCCTCTATGTTACCAATTGTGTTCCACATGTGGTAGGGTCCAAGCTCCCTTGTTCTGTGTTGATATATATATATATATATATATATATATTTTTAATAGGTTTCATTTTCTAAGGAAAGAGCATCATATTTAGCAAGATTTAAGGAAGTAAATCTGGAATTCACTGAACCAAAAGCAATGGAAGCAGAAACCATAGACATGGAAGTTTTTAATTTCTTTTTCTATGAAACTCAAAAAACTGCAGCCAAAAGATGTTGCACACAAACATGCTTTAGAGGTGACACATTATCATAGTTTTTTAGTGCATTAAGGTAAGGTCACTGTTTACCCTTTCTTTTGCAGGCATAAAATATCCTGGAAATTCCTTTTTAATTGACACCCATTTTTCGTTCAACTATCATCAATTCAATCCCTATTCACTTTGTGCCTGCACAATCCCCCTCTAGGTATTGGTTTAATTTGGGATGCATCTCAATCGGGTTGTATTGGATTCCAAGTGAATAAAAACTATATATTATGTAGCTTTAAATCGTCAAAACCTACCATAAGAATCATTCAATCAAGTCAAGAGCTCCTCCTATCCCATAGAAAAGAAAATGAGAAATCTATGAATTTCAATTAAAACTCATCATGTTATCATATATTCTTCAAACTTGAAAAGATTTATTCGAAGTTTTTCTTTTTTTATCCAGCTTTAGGGGCTAGGAAACATGTTCCTCTTTGGTATCCCTTTTGTTGTTAATTCAGGTGAGCTGCTAGGTGCTAGAATCCAAATCAAGGGAGTGGACTATTGAAAATTCTAACCACCATGTCCTCAATCTTAGAGCATCTTCAACAGGTACTTCATTTCTTCATATGCCTTTTTAAAAAATAAAGGCTTATGTGGCAAAAAAGGCATATGTAAATTTGGCATCTCACTTGGACAACTCCAAGAGAGATGTCAAATTATTATTTTATTCTTTTTTTATTTAATCCTCATTTGCTTTATGACATATATTTTACTTATATTTAATGAGATTATCTTATTCAGTAGGGAATTCGGATGCCTCACCGAAATATTGTGAATATTGGGTAGAAAAATTAGGAAATTGAGAGAATTGAGAATCCATAGTGTGCATGAGGAAAAAAAGGACTTCAAACACTCATAATTTATAGACATCCAAGCTCCAAGAGTTTTTCATATTATCACAATTTTTAATTACACATTAAAATTAAAAAAAATCTAAAAAAAAATTTCTATAACGGCTATAAATCTAGTCGTTCAATGTTGTAAATGTCCATGGGTTCCATCATCATCTACTGGCTAGTATTGCCAACATCCCAATTAGCCGTTAATCGTTCTGGAGCATAGCCTATTGGTTATTGGAGCCTAGCCTCTGCGATGTTCATCAACGTTCCAATCCAACATCTGAAGTTTTTCTGTCATATTGAACCATTAGTTTAATGCTAAAAAAAGAAATGAAGTCTTGCTTTTTGGTATGCCATTTTTGGCATACCAACTGAGACTTCATTTGACAGGTGGATTTGACACAACTGTTGGAGGCTTCCAGACACTTCATTTTTAACCGTTGGCTGCTGAGGTGGAAGAATAACACATCTCTTGGAGATGCTCTTGTGATGCAGTAGCTGTGGTGGAACCAAAAACGTTGCTTGCGATTTCATCTAACATGAAAGCGGGTTTTCAAAATTCTTGCCGGCTAGTTTCACACTGTTTTGGTGGAACCAATTTATATTAAACTCAAGAGGAGCATTGATTTAGAGCTTCTTGAATTTTGTGACAACCCCAAGGATTCCATACTGTTTGAGTGCTATGGAGCATGATTATATAACAAGAAACAGATTGATGATCTATGTAAAAGCCTAAATGGTCTTAAAAAAGAGGCCTGATCCCATCTTGGACGGTGTAATCTCATTTCAAAGTGTGATCTCACCTTGGGACAGAATGAGATCCCACCGTCCAAGATGGGATCAGGCCCTTTTTCAGGCCACCATTTCGGGCCATGTAGCACGGTTCATGATCTATAACCAGAAACGGTGTCCAACAGTACAGTAGTTACATGGTTGAGACTTGAGGCAGGAAATTTTCCTCCACCCACTCTGACAATTGTGCAGGCTTTCCTTACAATGTAATGGAGAGAGAGGGTGCTTTTCCAGTTACAATAGCAATCAATTTCTTATCTCAATAGCAATCAATTGGGGCTCAAGATACTGTTTTCACTCATACCATCATGTAAGGTCCTCAAATGAAAAAGCACATGACGTGAGATTCAGAGTTCAGAGTTCAGACAATCAGATTATCAACAAGATAGGTCCCACCTAGAAAGTCCATTCCTAATTAGCTCTGTTAAAGTAATTAGACAGTATCTTTCAATCTTAAAAGAAAGAAAAAATCATAAAACATCATTGAAAAAAAATCATAAAATATCATTGCTTGGAGGGGAAAAAAAAAAAAAAAAAAAAACTGCACTGTATCTATCATGGTGATGAAACCTACCTTGGGTTTCACTCTAAGAACTCTGAAATTTTTTTTTTAGGGTTGTTTTTTTGGAAGGGAGGTGGCTTTGGATTTCTTAAAGCTACTTTGCCTTTGGAGTATTTTGGTATTCCACCTTGGAGGTTAATATTTGAAATTCTCTTAAATATTTCAGACAAGACATCCTCAAATACTTGCAACCAAACAACCCAAACAAACTTAAATTATGATATATGCACCCTGTATTGATCATGTGTGGAATATATATATATATATAGCTATATTTTCATCCACGGTGTCAAACCAACATTAGGATTTGCCAAATTGGTCAGTGAATTAGAAGTTTCTAGTGAAAAATGAGAGAGTGTTCTCTCTTAGGAATTTTATAGTATTATCAAGTGTAATTAATAGCTCTTCTTAGAAAGTAGTGACAAGGAATATTGAGATGTGGAGTTTCGATAAAGAAAAAATGTAATCTATCAGATTCGATTAGACTAGAGTAGGATTCTTTTGGTTTCTTCTTTATTTTAGAGATAAAGATTTGTTCAGATTTTAAATGATTTGGTTTACATTTAAAGAGATGTAAATGATTAGGAGGGAAAATTTGGAATGGAAGTTGGCATGTTCCCCCTTTTACCTTTGTGTGAAATTGACCCAAGTCTTTTGCTAGGCTTTTTTATGTGTTCTACCATATCCTTTTTTTTTTTTTTTTGTGTGTGTGGGTTAAAAACCATATGCTAGATAGCCAAATTCCTCCTTGTTGCATGTTGTGTGCATGCAGAAGTGGAAACTCTTCATCTCTTCATCCACAATCAACTGCACAGACATGATTTGTAGGTTTGCCTGCGTCCAGGGATAAAAAGAAATCTCTTTCTCTTTTCCACTCTTGGGGCATTTCTTTTAGTAGCATTCTAAGAACTCACGCTGGAGAATTTGTAAATTCACCAAAAGCTATCTCTTGAGTGGAATCCCTAAAACCTCCATCCCATCGGATAATTTAGAAATGTTGAGAATTTCAAAAGTTATTCTTAACTTTTTGAGATGGTAGGAATTCAGAATTCGAACAAAAAAAACTTTACATCCATAAATTCCAAGGGATAACCCATCATGTTGGCATGAAGGATGTGTCATGTGAATCACCGGTCAAAATTCCTACTTCCAAGGATTTTGATTTCCAAGCAAGAGGGGTCGCATCTATTAATTTTTATTTTTGTGAATCTGTACACTCTTTGCTCTCCAACTCTTCCTCACTATGTCAAATAAAAATTGAAAATTTTATGATTTAGAAAATCTCTACCTACAATTTAAGTTTGTTCACAACCATTTCCAACTACTGGTTTCAAACCTTCCCCACATGTAGTCATCTTGGATTACTATTTACTGTAAAATACTGCCTAACTTCTGAATAATTTAAATTGGTTGACCCTATATTTGATCAACTGGTGAGTTGGGTAGACCAAACAGGTCTTTAATGTTTGTTCCAATGGTTATGAAATTTTAAATGGCCCCTGCTTGTAGTTGAAGGTGAATCTTGAATGGGGCTACTTAAAAAGCCGACAGGGCATTTGCTATTGGATGATCCTCTCGGATTATACGTGCATGCATTCCTCTCTTGTGAATGTACCACGCTCCTCTACAGTAAATGAATTCATTAACATAACAACATATTTCAATGGAGGAGTCATTTACTACTATTTAAAGTGAGTTGGTAGTTGTCCTGCAACTCTACCTTAATTTATGTCTTGTACCCAACAAACCCAATCAATGTAGCATTGCTTTCTTCATAATAAGGAAGGTACTTTCATTTTTATCCATCTACCTCTAAGCTGAAGATGTCAGTGGCATATGTTATCTGAACATTTGAAGTCCCTGATCTAAAAAAAAAAAAGGGAGTTATGGAGATAGTTTTTGGATTTGGGAGATTTTAGATTTAGATTCGGATCCATGCTTATAGGATTCAGAAGTTGTCCAATTTGAATCCAAAGCTTATTACAAGCATTGTGAAAAAATTGCTTTTTATCATATTGTTGTTTGAGAGTTTTGCAGTGTTTGAATGGCATTATTATTTGGAAAGCCCCATGTGTATGAGTTTTAGATATATTTTGAGGCCCATTGATTCAACTATATTCATTTTTCAATCCTATATAAAAGATCAGAAATAGAAATCAGATCTTCAGATTTCTAGTTAGTGTTAGAAATGGATTCAACACATGGGATTTGCGTCAAATATGGATCGAAAGACAGCTCCATCTTATATAAACTAGATTTGGGTGTGATGACACCATGGTTCTATCTTGGACCTAATCCATTTACATCCCTACCCACAGTGAGTTAGAGATGTTAATGACGTCTCAATATCCAGTTATTTAAGGATCTAACTCAAAAGATTTGGTTATGACACGTTCTCCTATACCGGATTCAAAATATGTCAGCATCCAACCCAAATAAATGCATTTATATTCAAGAAAAAATAGATCTTAAGAATTACGATTTATTTGAGGATTTGACTCAAGAAATATGCGAATAAAGAAACAAAATTTATATATTATAGTTGGGATAAGACTTTGATGATATATATGAGCAGATTTCATTCTAATATTAGTATTATGATGATGCTTTTTTTTTTTTTATCAATGGTTGCCTCAAAGCTATAAATACCACATTGTCTCTTAATATATATTAGACTTGCAGGTCGATTGACATTGGCTCTAGCTGCTTCCCAATCATCACAGCAGGCACGTGGGTGGCTTGGATCATTTTTCCAGTTTCCATTCTTCTCTTTTTGACTCTGCAGCCAGGAAAACCTAATTCAGACAAAAGGGAGCAAATCAGCAAAACACAACCCTGCCGGACATAATGCAACCACTTCTGTCCTGTTTCCACCCCTGTGACCACAAACTCTTGTGATCCAGCAGTGTGTACAGTAATATTTTCTTTCAACTAAGAAAAATGATCAGCATTTATTCTATGACTAAACCATATTGTTAAATCTAGTTTGACACGCATAGATTTGTCTTTGTTTGATCCAATACTTGAACATGACTCATCCACCGAATCATGATTTTCCCCCGAAACTCAGCATTGTACTAAAGAAATAATATGAACTTCTAAAAATAACCATCTCCGCCTCATACCATTCACCTTTCACTTCTTTAATAATTTACATTGGAGTCAATTTGATCATGAATTCCTATATTTCAATTTCCATGGATACTTACAGGCTAGAATTGATTGGGAAAAAAATTGAAATATACATGTTACCCACAATCAAGCAAATGGTGTATATCAAAAAAAATTTTCTCTGAAAAAGTGATGCTACACTTAAATTGTGCATAAAATGGTTTATATTTTCCTCTGAAAAAGTGATGCTACACTTAAATTGTGCATAAAATGGTTTATATTTTCAGCAGGATAATGGAGACAGATGAAACAATTGGGCTCAAATGCAAATTTCTTTCACATTGCAAAAACAAATACCACCCTGATAAGACAATGGAAGCATGATTAATTAAAGGCCTCTCCTGTACAAATTGTCTGTATGCAATAAGGTAATTGGAGATCAGATTAGAACAAAACCCAGTGTCTCTTGTGACTTAGGATTCTAAACTTTTATCTTGTCTTTCCCTTGTAAAAGTTTGCATATAACGACCTTCTTACAATAATACTTTCAGAAAGCACCTCTATTTTTGGCTTTTACATGCAACCATTTATGCTCCATTAATATTATTGGTCAAGTACCTTGATTACAAGGGTAGACCCAAGAAAATTCTCTCGAGGGATCCATTGTGCAATTCATTTAAGGGACTATATGTGAGAATATGATTTTCAATAAAAATTTGGAGGACCGATGGCCCCTTGTACCCTACAATTCCATCTTTGCTTGATCAATTGTATTAATTTATTAATTTTTTTATAAAAATAAAATATCTTTACCTTATAGAAGAGTCTTTCTCCTAAAAACTGACCTTATAATATTTGATGTAGTCAACTCACAATACTTATCTAGGCAACAGACACGGAAAGGCCTCATCATGAAAACAATTAGCTTCTTTAGATTATTAGATTATCAAAGCCCTTGATATTTAATGAGCCTCAAAATCTGAACAATCTTTTAGTTACACATTTTTATTTGCCATTCAATTCAATGATTAGCAAAGGTCGTATGAGTTATAAATGAAAAGAAGGATAGGACCCATCAAGATGGCTCGTATGTACATCATAGAACTAGTCTCTCAATCCTCTAAACTTAATATATCATTTTTTTATCTCAAAATTAGATGCATCCAAGATGAATGCTCATCCTTTTCTATTCCATTTTGTTTCTAAAGTCCAATGAAAATTGTCAAAAGACCCCCTTTCCTACCCTTTTTTACTACAAGTCAAAATAAATTGATCCATATTGTCAAAGGCCCCTAGCCAGTTGAATGTAAAAATAAAAAAATTGGAGGTGTTCATTTGCAAACATAAAAAATGACCCAATGACTATAAAAATTTCCCATGCCTTTTTACTAGGGTTTTACACTCCACAGAGAGAGAGAGAGAGAGAGAGAGAGAGAGAGGCATTTCCTCACAACAGATAAAAGACCCAAAAAGAATAAAAAATCAAAACACAACACAAGAAAAGAAAACCAAGAGAGAAAGAAAGAAAGCAAACAGAGAAAAAGTGGAGGACCAGAAAACTCAGATCCAGTTCCAAACTCAAAGAAAGCCATTGCCATTGCAGAGAAATGCAACATATTAGCCCTTGAAAAACCCAAATTTGCACTGAAATGGGAGTCTCCCACTCCAAATCCAAACCCCAAAGACGAAATCCCTACGCCCCAAGAGAAGAAATCACCACCCCAAAACCCCCCACAACTCCATCTAACCCACTTCAGGGAAATTCCCACAATCACAAGCCGAAGAAAGATGACAGAGAGGTCGGAAAGCGGTCGCCTTTCTTCCCCTTTTACAGTCCTAGCCCCGCTCGGTTCTTCTCGAAGAAATCTCCGGCTCCAAATGCCAGCACTAATTCGACCCCTAGAAGGTTCTTCCGGCGGCCTTTCCCGCCGCCGTCGCCGGCGAAGCACATCCGGGCGGTGCTGGCAAGGCGGCATGGGTCGGTGAAGCCTAATGAGGCGGCGATAGTGCAGGGGAATGAGGCGGAGGGAGGAGGTGCTGGGCTTGATAAGAGCTTTGGGTTTTCGAAGAACTTTGCGAGCAAGTATGAGCTTGGTGGGGAAGTGGGGCGGGGGCATTTTGGGTATACATGCTCGGCGAGGTTCAAGAAGGGGGAGCTGAAAGGGCAGCAGGTTGCTGTGAAGGTCATTCCCAAAGCCAAGGTGAGAAATTTACAGTTTTTGGATTAGGAATTTTGTGTTTAGTTTGTTGTAAAGTAGTGGGGTTTGGTGTAATATGGGTCTGTTTGGATGTGCCAAAATTTCAAGTAATTTGAATGTCTTGGTGGTCTGATTTTTTTGTTTTTTTTGTGTTTTTTTTCCTGCTTTGGTTTTGAAATGTGTTGCATTGAAAGGGGAAACATAGTTGACTGATAGGGTTTCTTTTCTTCTTTTTTTCTCTGGACTCTTTTTGGAGGTCCAAGTTGTTTTTGGGGAAAAATTGGCTGGAATTGAGATTTGGGGGTTTGGTTGGATTATGGGTCTCTTTGGATGTGCCCAAAACCTCAAGTAATTTGGATGTCTTGGTGGCCTGGTTTTTTGTTTTTTTTGTTTTTTTTCCTGCTTTGATTTTGAAATGTGTTGGCATTGAAAGAGGAAACCGAGTTGACTGAGAGGGCTTCTTTTCTTCTTCCTTTTTCCCTGGATTTTTTTTTTCGGGTCCAAGTTGTTTTTGGGAAAAATTGGCTGGAATTGAGATTTGGGGTGGTGAAGTGGATAAAAACAGCATTTCTACTAATGCATTTTCTAATTTTTGTGTTGCCCAAAATGTTATGCCAAAATATCTATATTGGGGGTGATGTGGTAGTTAGTGGTCATCGAGCAGCTTTTTTTTTTTTTTTGTTTTTTTCTGGGATGATTTTGATTTCATGATGTGTAGAGAGGGATCTGTGTAGATGCATATTCTACTAGGATTCCACTTCCTCTGTCTGAATTTCATGTGGACATGAATTTGTTTTTTACTGATGATTTTTGTTTTGGAGTTTTTTCTTGTACGTATGTAATCTTTTACAATACTAACAGACATCCATTCTTTATAAAAATGTAATATATTAGAGAACTTGTTGCTCGTGCTACTTCCTTTTATTAAGTCTTTCAGCATTGCTTTCTCTGAAATGAAATCGGTTTCAATCTTGAATCGGGGACTATCCTGCAAAGTTTTTTTTTTTTTTTTCAACTTATGGTTTACTGTTTCTATCTCAATTGATAACTATTTGGGTGATAGCTTGCTTGATGGTTACTGGTTTACATTCAAACTTCTGTAGTTGATACACTGTTACTGTATTTGGGAGGAGATGGTGTGCACAAATTGTTTCTGTTACTTTAGATGTTGGGTTATGTGTCATTTTCATCATAATGCTGTTCATCAATTGTATACGGTCCCTTTTTTGGCAGATGACAACAGCCATTTCCATTGAGGATGTCAGGAGGGAGGTGAAAATCTTGAGAGCTCTGTCCGGCCACAACAATCTTGTGCAGTTTTATGATGCATATGAAGACCATGACAATGTGTATATAGTAATGGAGTAAGCTTGAACCCAGAACTGCTATTGAATTTTAGTTTATAAACATGAAGTTAGATGGTCAAGGATTTGATGATAAGAAGAAAAAGAAGTGTTTATTTTTTCTTCCCCTTTTGTTTCTCTTATAATTATATATTTTGGAATCGTTGTTTGTCCCTTTTTTCCTGAGTTCAGAAACACCTGGTGCTAAACAGTAGAGATATTAGGTTTCAGAAGTTAGACATTTGAATGTTACTGAAGTTGTCCTTCTGATATTGGAATGATCAAAGTACTGGTTGCCTAGTGGATGTTCCTTCTCTTGGATTTCCTGTACATGGATGTCCTATCAGAATATCTGTTAGCTTTGTTATATACTAGAATGAAAGGATGATGATTTTGACAATTCCCATTTACTAATAAGGGTATGGTTTGAAATATTGGTTTTGGTGGCTGCAGAAAAAATCATTCATATTGATGGAGAACTCTGGAATGCATGTTATTATATGTTTACAGAATACATATACCTACAAATTGAACCTAATAATATATGGTTAGTGATGCCAGGTCCTGATCTATCGAATCCAGTGTTTCAATCTCTCAGTTAGCACTAGCTAAGTAAGATTTGTTACATATATATGATTTTATTTTATTTTTATAGTACTTCACAACTTATACAACTAAACTAGTATGTTACATACTTATACGCTCATACTCTCTCATCAAAGGATGATACTTTACAGTGTACATATATATAGATATATATTTTTTTTGATTGATTGTACAGATTATATTATAACCATGTTGGTAAAATATGATTGCTCGTGTTAATGTACTTTGAATTGATCTGCATACTGCATGGTAGTTTGTACTGAATGAATGTGTGGATTGAGTGGAGGACCTGGACTGCAATGTTGGAATAGATTGCTTAATGCTTTAGAACTTAATGTCTCATTTTCACATGTTTCAGGTTATGTGAAGGTGGGGAGCTTTTGGATAGGATACTCTCCAGGTGATTTTTTTGATATTGTCATATGGATATTACAAAGTGATTATATATAATGACTACTTGCTTATGTTTGGTCCTTCTTTGTAAAGGGGAGGAAAATATTCGGAAGACGACGCAAAGACTGTTATGGTGCAGATCTTGAATGTTGTTTCATTTTGCCACCTCCAAGGTGTGGTTCATCGGGATCTCAAACCAGAGGTAATGCGTCTTTCCGAGACATGGGGCTTTCATCCTTTTTGTGGTTTCTTCTGAATATCAAATCAATATAGCATTATTAAGGATTCCTTTTGGTTGCTTGAATGTTAGATTTATGTAACTCATTGTCCTTTGTTAATTGGCTGAAGAAAGTCCATTGAACTGTCAGCTTCTGAATGTATTATATTTATACCTTATTTACTCACTAGAGTTTAACCTGTCCTTTTCTACTAGTTTCCTTTCATGTTTTAGTAGAAATTAATTAGTTGGTAGCATTCTATTTTCTTTCTAAGCAAAGAGGCACCAAAAAAAAAAAAACCTAAAAAGGAGAGGAAAAAATTTTTAAACAAATAATTAGTTGGTCACTTCTCCTTTGTTCAAAACATAATAATCTTTTCTATAACCAAATCCTACGGTTAATTTGATTATATATAAGCACATATTGGTTTTGTGGGTGTCCTTGATTAGGACTCATTTGGTTGACCGCAGGTAGATGGGATGAGGCTAAGATTGTAATGATGATATAGTAATTTTGTGGTTTTGTCATGCTCTCTCTGTCTCTCATGAACTTTGATCTTTGTTGCGTCAGAATTTCCTTTATGCTTCCAAGGATGAAAACTCCCAGTTGAAGGCTATCGACTTTGGATTATCAGATTTTGTCAGGCCAGGTGGGTCCTTATTGACCATGTTATTTTAACTGTGAGAACTGTCAGTTGTTTAGAATTCTCAAATTTGTCTACTGGTTGCTAATTTTTCAATTGTTTTACAGATGAAAGGCTTAATGACATTGTAGGAAGTGCTTACTATGTAGCTCCTGAAGTTCTACATAGGTCTTATAGTTCAGAAGCTGATGTGTGGAGTGTCGGTGTGATTGCATATATTCTTTTATGTGGGAGTCGCCCATTTTGGGCCCGAACTGAATCCGGTATCTTTCGGTCTGTTCTAAAGGCTGATCCCAGTTTTGACGAACCACCTTGGCCTTCACTCTCTGCTGAGGCAAAAGATTTTGTCAAACGCTTACTGATTAAAGATTCACGCAAAAGAATGACTGCGGCTCAGGCTATAAGTAAGTGCCTCATGGCTAGTGTATTTTATTTTATTTTGCCCATTTTTCTTTCTCCCTTCCTTACGTACTCAAAATTTTGTGCCTGCAGGCCATCCTTGGATTAGAAATTACCATGACATAAAAGTACCCTTGGATATTCTAATATTCAAGCTCATGAAGGCCTATATGCGTTCATCATCTCTGCGTAAGGCTGCATTGAGGGTGTGTATCTGATAATTGTCCGATAACGTTTTCGTTCATTTTCTCATTATGATAATGTTTTTGTCCTTTTTTTGGTCATGTTTATGTTCATATTCATAGCGTGGCCTTTTCAACATATTGTTTATATTATGCTCCTCGAGGCTTAAAAAGGACATTTAGGGCCTGAAGCGTCAGAAAATGCATGGATGGTGTTCCCAATGTTGAGATAAGCCTTGATGTAATCTTATAACATTAGGATATCTGTATATTAGGATATTCATCTCTGTCAAGATATGCACAATACAACTTAAACATGTATTTATGTCTCCCCCTTTTCTTTCTAAAAAGAAGAAGAAAAAAAGAATAGATATATAGTTTTCTTGACCATCATCATATCGGCCCACTCACCAATCTCAGCCGTTTTCATGAAAATTGACACCATTCCGTAATCCATATATTAGGGTCTAATTATCTAATGAGTAGATATTATGTTAAAATGCTGATGAAAGATATGTTTGAGCTCGCTTGAAACTCAATGTGGGCTCCTTCACAGCTCCATACCCTACCCCTTAGCTAATATTATGGCTTGTGGTTTGATATTTTAATATTACTATTAGATGTTAAGCTATAAATAATTATTGTAGACTTTAAAAAACTGCTAACTATTGAATGTTTTTAAATTCACGAATAAAGAATTATCATTACTCCTTTCTCCTTTGAAATTTAACTAATCCATTGAAATGTTTATTGTTTACACTTAAACTTTTACTCTATTTTTTTGATGTGATGTTTTTGCTTATTATTTATATTTAAGATAAATGTTTAGTTAAATACAATTCCCAGTTTATAATCCTATATTTTGGGATTTGCAATTGGACACCTCATACTAGGGGTGCAACTTGCGCTAGGCAAATTTTAATGTGACTTGACCCAACGAAACCTAAAATTCAGGTTGGGCTTGTTTGGTTCAGGCTCAGTCCTTAAATTTGAAACCTGTTTGGAATTGGGGTTGCATTTTGGGTCTCATGTAACCCAAATTTAACCTCGTGCCAGATCATGTACAAAGTACAAACTTGTGTTTATGTATTGTTTACAATATTAGTAAAACGTTATATACAACTTACAAGGTATATACAACGTTTAAATTTATACCCTTCTAAAAACCCATTAAAAAAAAGAAGAAAAAAAGAAAAGAAAAGACCCTTCTAAAAACCTAAAAAATCAGGTACCTGATCCAACCTGATTGCACTTGGGGTACTAATTTACAGTTTGGGTCAGACGGTCAGGTATGTTCAGAATGATTCTGGTCAAGCTCGGGCTCAGGTTTGCTCGGGCATGCATGGACTAATACTTGATCTGACTAGCACCCCTTCCACATGCTAGTATTGGATTCAGATACATGTATCCATCCTTATCTTTTCCTCTTTACAAATTTGGCTTTCTTTCCTTGTTACTCAGAAAGCTTTCATTTGTCTTATTGGTTTCATCTTTGTTTTTATGCACATGGCCAGATATGATAATTAGAAAGGGATGTGTTTTACTTGGTTCTTTCACCAAATGTGTTCTCAGATATATATTAAACTTTATTTCATTTGTACCTGTCATAGGCTTTGTCAAAGACCCTGAGTGTAGATGAGCTATTTTACCTTAAGGAGCAATTTGCACTATTGGAGCCAAATAAGCATGGTTTCATCTCTTTAGAAAACATCAAGATGGTTAGTCTCGGGTTTTTTTTTTTCTTTTATTATTAAAGCAATTGAGATTGTCTACTCGATGACGGCTGATGTTAGTAAAGATATGTTCAAGCTACTGATGATGATTTTAACTGTTCTTTGTCAGGCATTGATGAAAAATGCGACAGACGCAATGAAGGATTCCTGCATTCATGATTTTCTTTCCTCGGTATCACTTTTCCCTCTTTAGATTAGCTGCAGTTGTTCCTCAATTCCCTATGAAGGATTCATGCATTATGTGATAAAATGCGTGATAAACATAGCTAACATTTGTTTCTCTATCATGACAGCTGGGTGCTCTTCAATATAGAAAAATGGATTATGAAGAATTCTGTGCAGCCACACTAAGTGTGCACCAGCTTGAAGCACTGGATAGGTGGGAGCAGCATGCTCGTAGTGCCTATGAGTTCTTTGAGAAGGATGGGAACAGAGCTATCGTCATTGATGAACTTGCGTCGGTATGTTGAATTTTTTCCCCTTATTAGATGGAGCGAATTGGCTCTGCTTGCTCTCATGCATGGAAGCTCTATGTGTTTGTGCTTGGGAAGGAAAGCTGGAACTCAAGCCCAACACATACTCATTGAATGGAAATTTTGAGTTACATTCCTCTGCTCTAGTTTATCTATGCGGGGCATATGGACTTGTTTCTTTTAAGTTCCCTAATTTGATTGAGGTTGAAGATGGGAAGTTCCAAGCCAGTACATGTTGGTTTATAAATAAGTGTAAAGGAAGATACCTTATGTTTTTGGATTAGGCTGATTATTTTATTTTCTAGGTTTTTTTTTTTTTAAATTCCTTTAACATGAAACTTTTAGACTCTTCACATGCATTTGTGAAGACTTGAACTTCTTGCTTTCACAGGAGTTGAATCTCCCCGTGCTGATTCAGTAGTTGCTTATTTCTGGTATTTGGGGTGTTTCAGGAACTAGGACTTGGGCCGTCTGTGCCTCTTCATGCGGTTCTTCATGATTGGATCAGGCACACTGATGGGAAACTTAGCTTTCTCGGATTTGTTAAATTGTTGCACGGTATATCTAGCAGGAGCGTTGCAAAGCCTCATTAGCAACTGCAGCATGTTCAGGGACTTCCTGAATAGTCCATTCTTTGGCTGCATATTTCATGACTAATCCTTCCCTAAAATCAACCCCTGGGGACGGGCAGAGACAGTTTCAAGTTGCTCTTCCACATTATTCTCAGTGTTCAGCAATGGCATGTGTCCCAGGCAATCTATTTGGCATTTTTGGTGTGTAACGGGAGCTTGTGCTGATCAGAATTGTTTCATGAGGGGTGGGCAGATTCAGTTCCTTCCATTTGTAGTCATTTTGCTCTTTTATTGCTGCAACTGTGAAATCCATTGTTGTTGCTTGCTGTAAAATAAGTGTATCATCATGTTTGGGGTGACCTATATTTTTCTAATTTCCACACCCGCGATCTTAACACGTTCACATATTTCTTAGACAATCCCACACATCATTTAGTGGACTGGGGGATCTGGCTACCTTCTCATGATTGTAATTAAAAAAAGATCTCAAGCATGGAGGGGTTTACTCAAGATCCTGTTGGTTTATCTGGTATGTATGATATTGGGTGTTGGAGGTTATAATATTGTGGCATCTACTTTATCTGGAATTCTAGAGAAGCCAATGCTGAAATTGAAGAACTAGCTCTGGAATGAAAACTTGTTTGAATTTGTACACTTCTCTTTAGTTTTTCATCTCCCAGACGGGTCTTATCCTTTCGCGTTCTCATATTTTTTTTCTGTGCCTGTTTGTTTCATGGTATTGAATGTACTAAAAATGGTTAAAAATGTGTATTTTCAAAAATGACCATCAAATTATCCCCTCTTTAATGGAAAATGATTCAAGGGGAGTTGGGAAGTGAATAGCCAGCCCCAAATTCAAAATCCTAGGAAAGTGAGGGTTGCATCAAATTGCTTGCTTGATGGAAGATATAATTTGGGGCGGATCCAATTAGACTTTAAAACGTATGAAATGTCCACTGCTAATTTTGCTACACAGTTTTGTATCAAGAACTTGACTCAGGTCAAAACTTAAATACCCACCCATATTAGAGGTGGGTCAGCGTAGGTCACCACCCTCTTAACCCAACTTATCACCATCCCATATTTGATCAGACCAACCTCTTCCCCAAAAGAATGAAAAACTTTTTTAACAGGAGAAATTAAAATGTGTATTGTGAGGCTGGCATCTCAACCAAACCTGGTAGGCCAACCACTTGATCCGACCTAAACCTTTTTAGTTGAGACCTGTCCTTTTGAGTGACAGATATTTCAATCCAGATCCATCCATATATATCATTTTAATCTAAATTGATATTTGGGAGGGGACAGGGCTTTTCTCCAGTGGCCTCTGCTTTCAAAATTAAGAGGCCCTACACTGCAGATCTGGCTCACCTGAATGATATTAGCTTAACAGAAGATGCACTTTTTCTTAGTTGGTTTATGAGTACTAATGACATTTCAATTGTCAACATCTTAACAGGTGGGTTTATTATACTAATTTCCATTTTTAAATCTTATTCACCTTTGGCAGTAACCTACTGGAGAATATTGCTGTTTTTTTTATCATTTATTATATATATGCTCTAAGTCTCTCAATCAATTCTCCATCCAACTTATATAAATCAAGTTCTAACCATCATTTCTACCATTAAAAAAATTATTTCAAGCTAACGACTCAAGAGGTCTCAATATTTTATTCACTGAAAGGTGCTGCAGCATGTGAGACAGTGAAATCTCTAGGGCCCCCCTTTGGATAGTATGTCAACTGAATGAGGACAACATAGTTAAAAAAAGGGCTCAATCATTTAGAAAAGCCAAGTCATATCTGTATTTGAGTTGTTTTCTTCTCTCATCATCAATTGTAAGCAAACAGATTAATATATAATTAGATTTACAGGTAACCCAAGTTCTGAGAATCCAAACAAAGTCAAAGGGGCTGCTCGTTCATGTGGGAATTAGTTTCTAACAATATTTTTTGATTTATTTTTGGCTTTATTATTATTATTTTTTAATATTCTCTCTGTAATTCCCAATTTCTGCTGAGTGTTCAATTGAGACCACAACTCTACATGATGTTAATGGCCAACATCAATTTGATTGAGGCCATCAGACCCTTTGTTTTAGTGGATTAATGACAGGTGCCTGGTCCCAATCTCCTAATCTCATCAGTGATAAAATGATTTAAGTTAATGACAAGAGGATTGATGAAATCTTTATGCTTGAATCATGGATTAGGTTAGATTCATGGAAGATAATTACATGGAAGAATATCTTTGAGAGAGAGCACAAATTACATGGAAGAATATCTTTGCATTATTTTGATGGGCATTTTCCAAAATTCATGTTCTTCACACTTCATTTTTGTGCCAGGAAACTTGACAAGAAAGACATAAGCCTTCTTCATGGAATAATCACCTTCATGGCCATCCTGTCTTGGGATTGAGGTGGACCAACATAAATTGAAGACTCCAAAAGAATGTTCCATAGCATACACCAATTTAATGGAGCTGTGGTTGCAGATCATCCAAGATCCTTGGTTAAACTTTTCACACTTCGTGTGAACCAGTCACCTCGTCTGCGTCACTTGCATGGTCGCACCCATCCACACTCCACAATGTAAAGGCTCCCACTCACTCAGCCCGTGTTCTCATCAACTAACCAATGCCTAAGAATAGAAAAGAAAAAAAGATGGGGTTCAATGCAGACAAAATAGGAGAATTTCAGAGCAAAGCCTCAAACAAAAATAATATACTGAAAGAAATAGTTCAGCTGAGGCATGTTCGTACCTTATGGAGTTGATCATTAAGTTTCAAGGCATCAAGAATGCTATCGACCCAACTGCCATAAAAGGATAGATGTAAAAAATGTCCCATGGAATCAGTTTAATGATTGCAATATATAATTGGCCATTGCCGTTTGATTGCATTAAAATACATACGTGAATTACTAGGGTGATGGCCGGGTATTCATTTTCCAACTTTTCATTCTACTTCCTTAAAGTAAAGCTAATTCGATTCTTATTTCCATAAAAGAAAAAGTTATTTGATGCTCATTTTAGGATATTCACCTTTTATCTTCACTTTAACTACTAATGGAATGAACTATGTATTCATTTCCTATGCATTCTAGTGCAAACAAACAAGCCCTAAATGTTGCAGCAATACTTCAATTTATGCTGCTTTCAGGAGCATGCCAATTCACAGGGGTAGGTAGGATGTGAAGGGGGATGGCTAGAACTTCACCTTAATTGGGTGATTGCAACCATGTATTCAAGGGCCTACAAAAGGGATTGTTGGACCAACACTTCTGTTTTGATTCATCTACTTTGAAGGCTCCTAATCACCTAGGTTATAGATTACATTATGATTAATAATGATCAGTAAGTATGCATAGGTTGTGTATGTACAAAAACTGGGATGAGCTCAACCTTGTTAGGAAAGATAGAAATAAGAAAAAAATATTTGATCGGTGTTTACCCTCTTCTATTGGACTCTCTCTCTCTCTCTCTCTCTATATATATATATATATATATAATAGTT
This sequence comes from Litsea cubeba, assembly GCA_012931725.1. Taxonomy (NCBI): domain Eukaryota; kingdom Viridiplantae; phylum Streptophyta; class Magnoliopsida; order Laurales; family Lauraceae; genus Litsea; species Litsea cubeba. Next base: position 105,405,068 of record CM022945.1, on the reverse strand, counting down.
AATATTCTCCAATCACAGTACGTAGGTAGCATTTGCATACAGAAAACCAGACACACTGCAAGCAACACATTGCCGCAGCACCTGTTGCAGCAGCAGTGCTGCTCATGCCCACATGCCAGAGAATCTCTCCTATGCGCAGCTCACCGAACCAAGCCAACACACCCTGCCATCTGATTTATCCTCTGATTCCACCTACTCACTAGTCATGACAAACCCTTCCATCTTTCTCTTGTTGATCTACCCTATTTCCATCAGAGATGAAGCTCATCGCTACTTGCGGCCTTGAGCTTCAATTAGCAATCCTCCATAGACATTCCCCATTCTTGGCTCTGCCATTAATGCCACCCAGCAGTCCTCAGGGTGCTCTTGCTATCCCTGCCACTAGTATAGTTGGACCAATGGCCGTGAACGGGCTCTCTCCCTCTGTTCACGCTCCCTAATCAATTTTTTAAACGATGAAGATAACAACCTTCTAGATTATGTATGGCTGTCTATTTACTACCCTTAAGGGGGGGTTTTACTTTGTGAGTCCGTAGCAATTCACGCACCTCAGGACTTTCAGATTCCAAGTTATTTCGGTATGTGCGTAGATTTCAATTCATTTGCATTAGTTAAAAGTACTTCCAGAACAACTACAAGAACACACAAATTATTGGAACGGGCCACTGATTGAATTGTCATTGAAGAATGGAATAAAGGAAACAGTAACTGTCTCAGGTGTACTTATGCATTTCATACAGAACATCACTGATTGAGCATGTCCCACTCAGACCGCAAAAAAGCACTGCAGTTTTGAAGGAAAAGGAACCTGCCTGCTAGTGAGTTTTGAGTGACCTGCCTTTACATACTAGATCAAATAGATGAGTTCTGAATTTCATAACCGTTCCAAGAAGGAAACACTTTCCAGTTTGAAGTTTGCTGACAGGTTATAACCCGGAAGCATGTGAAGAACACATTCTTAAGAAACTCATCATAATTTGACATTGTTATTAGAAAGTTACCTATCTAAAAAATAAAGAAAAAACTTATCTTTTTTAATAGTAAAAAAATAAAAAACAAGTTTCAAAACGTGCACAACTGCATATGCGGTTAGGTAACCACACACGGTCTGTTACCTGTAAGCAGGTTCATTCATTTTTTAATTGTTAATTATTTTCAGAAATGATTTTTTTTTAAAGCCCCAGGAAATAGAGGACGAACAATACCCTTCAAGACCAGGATATTCTGAGTGATAGACATTCTTCAAGCCTAATCTTTTTGCAGCCAAACCAGTCGTCTCACCAATGCAAGCAATGGAGTTATTCCAGCTCTCTGATCTTGAAATAAGATTGACCCAAGCACTGCTTTGAAGAAAGAAAAGTGACTCAATAGTAGAGTAATGCCTTCCTGGTACCAAAATTTTCCAGACTAAAAAAGAAAGAGTAGAAAGGCTGTAAAACATTATAATATCAAAATGCCAACAAAGACCAGGGACACCTCATGAGGACAAAAATATTAAATTTGAAGAGATTTAATTATTCCAGATATCTCTTAAGAACCAAGTTCAGGAAAAACCAAATTCCAACCTAATTCCAAGTGGTTAAATGCCACTGTAAGTCAACTTTGTTTCGTTTAGATTTTACATTATACAATCATCAAAGAAAGTGACTTTGTGTTTTTTATTTTTATTTTTATAAAGGCCATCAGCAATTCCGCAAAAAAAGGCAAAAAAAAAAAAAAAAAGGGCTGTAAGTGGTGAGCGCAAATATCTTTTTGATGACAAAAGCAATCTTGAGACGTTATTACGGATTTCAATAAGGTGAATAACAGGGAAGACTGTTAAAAACTCTATAAGTTGGCTATGAAAGTCACCTTTCTTTTGTGTGTGCGTGCACAGGCTTGCATGCTCATGTGTTCAACCAAATACAGGTAAATGTACTGGTCTGGGACCAAGAACTATGCCAAATTAAACCCTACAACTATTAGGATATCAGGACACACAACTATACAGATTCTCACTATTTTCTACTACTAATGAGTCATTTTATTTTTTTAACTAAATTTTAAATATGCTCGTGTAATAGTAAATTGTTTGTCATGAGTATTGCTTACGTTTTGCTGAGTGCTGAGCCATATCCAACATGTAAGGGTGTAAATGAGCTGTATTAGGCCTAGCTTCACCTAGCTTGAGAATGGCTTGAACATAATACAGCCACCTTGAAAAACCTGCCTTAATACAGGCTGAGGTCCCAATCACCAGATCTCTAATTGTTATCAATCCACAAGTAATTAAACTAATTATTAATCCTAAATCCAATTAAAAGCAATCAAACACACAGTAAATAAGACTCAGGATTTTGTACGTGGAAAACCCAACTCGGGAAAAAACCACGGGCCTTACTGTCTAGGCCAACAGACAACCAAGCACTATTGTAAACCGAAAGTTACAAGAGACACTTACAACCCTTCCCAGTTGGTAACTCAACCTAAGGACTGCTCGAATCTTGTTGACAACTCGTCATTCACCTTCAACCGTGCTTGAACAAACTCCTCGAAGTCGTCTTCAAGGATTCTCTACTTCAGGAGAGTAGTATGGATGCAAAACCAAAGCTTGATCTTCAGCACAGCAAACTAGAAGCTTTGGAAGGATGATGGATCTCTCAGAGTCTTCTCAGATCAGTTGTATTGTAGAGAAGTACTTTTGAATAGAGAGATAAAGGCTATATATAAGCCTGAAACGAGCCTCAAGAGTTCTAGTGTGATTGAAATAAACTAGTGCTCTTGAGAGAAAATAGGAAGTAGTTTCCGGATGGAATCTTAACATTCGCCCAGGTTCGCTCGAGCGAACTTGAGGTTCGCTCGAGCGACCTCTTTGCTGTTTATGATGGATCGAGCGAAGGCTGGGAGTGGCTCGAGCGATGAAGCTACTGTCTCGGGTTCGCTCGAGCGAACCAGAGTTCGCTCGAGCGACCTCTGTCAGGAAGGTATTCTTGAAAGGAGACTTGGAGTTCATCTTTTCTTGTGTTAGAGTTCTTCACTGAGTCCTTAATCCGAGCAATCCATTCTAATTAAAGTACAATTGATAAGGAACCCAGTTTTTGTCCATAACCAATGAATTAGCCAATTACTAGAATCCTAACAATCTCCCCCTTTGGCAATTCATGGACAAAAACTCCTAATTACATAAAAATATACCCATAAAAAGAAAAAGGAACTAATTCTCCAAGCAACAACAGTCCATATCAATCCTGCAAGAACCTTATACACAAGATCAAGTGTAACATCATAGAAATATGTAAGAACATGTTAAGATGTCTCCCCCTTTTTGTTCATAAATTGTCAAGGAAATACAAGTGAACATTGGGAAAACAGTATAACAAGTAAGCAAAAGGGTAGCATTTTAGAAACTACATCAGCAAGAAACATAATATCAGCAAAAAAAAAAACAGAATATTAGCAGGAAACAGAATATCAGCAGGAAAGATAGCAATGACAGATTGTATCACTGATTTCCAAGGCGAGCAAGGATCGCTGCAAGAGATTCATCAATGGAGTTGAAGCGCATATCAAAAACATCCAGACGGCCATCTACAGCAGAAAATCTTGTATCCATTTGAAGGTGCATGGCCTGAACCTGTTCTCTGAGAAGAGTAAGTTGATCTGGATCTCTTTGTTGCTCCCCCTGGACAGCTTCACCCTGTGGAATGTTTTCAGCCGGAGCCTCTGCGCCTTGAGCAACTGGTTGTAGATGAGCGGAGGATAGAGCCAATGTACGAGCATTGATTGGGTTCCGTATCCTCTGTGATGGCTCATTCGACTTCTTGGGAACTTCCTTCCATAGAAGAAATTCAGTAATGAAGGCCGCAAAAGGCAGAATGGAGTTACGTTTGGCAGACAACATGCGATAGAAAAAATTCATTATCACTTGAGGGATGTCCACATCTTTACCAGTTCCAATACAATAAAGGAGATAACCATTCTTGTGGCTGACATCCGATGTGTGTCCTCTAGGTTCCAAGTTATGACAGACAAAGCGATTTAGGAAGCGATATTCCTCGGTCAGATTTCCATGGGGAAGAAGACCCCCTGGCCATAAGGTGTCTTCACCACATAATATTGTACCGATGCGATCATAGTCTATCTGGACCTGTGAGTTGTCTGGAAGAGGATAATCAGGGTTCTCAACCACCGGAATTTCAAGGAATTCAGAGATATCCTTAGCAGAAAGAGCAATCCATTTCCCTCGAACAAAAGTTTTTAAGGAAGCGTCTGAGACAGGTTCAAGATTACAGTAAAATTCGCGAACCCAGTCAGGATAGACTTCCTTGATGTCAAAATTAAATAGGGAATACCAATTCCGTGTAGATAGACAATGACATACATCCTTTCAAGAAGATCAACATCAATTCTCTTTCAGTTTTCAACATTCCTTTTCTGAATTGTTCTTCAAAAAGAAGAGATTTAGCGAGAGATGGAAACCGCAGTCTGTCAAAAGATGGCTGTGATGAAAGAAGATGCGGCATGAGATCTCTTTTTAGAAGACATTGTTGATAGAAGTCCTAAACCAAATTAACAGAACAGTGAAGATGAAGACCTCAGTTTGTCACAATATCAGGCAAACAACCATTTGATAATCATAGCAATATTCAATTTTCAGAATCCATAGCAAGAGCAGTACATTGTCATGAACAATCCTCATATTCCAAATATCTCAAATCACATATGTGTGCAATCCAAACAACATTCCAAATCCTTAAACATAACCGAAACAAACAGTAAACACCATAAGGAAAGGATGCATAAAGGCCAAGAATGGTCAGAGGGTTAGAACGAAAAATGTGGAAGAGAGAAAACGGAAATCCCCAAAAAAAATGCGAAGCATTCGAATGGGAGAAAAAAAAAATCAAGATAAAGGGTGAGGAACAAGAATGTAAGGGTTTACCTTGGTGAAATCCCCGAGCCAAGATAGTAGAAGAGAGAGCCAAAAACTTGATAAGGGCGAAAATGGGTTTAGGGCTTGGAGGAAGAGGAAACAGAACAAAAGAAGACAATCGCAGATTTTAAACGCTGATGCTTCGCTCGAGCGAACATGAGTGGTCGCTCGAGCGAACTTGACAGATTTGTAAGTTTTTAAATGGGACGCGGCAAAAATTCTCTAACGTCTATTGTACGGTCAAATTACTCCATGATGTACAGTAAGGAAATTTTTATTAATTTAAGCGCACAGTGAATTTGTGAACAGTATGACCAAGAAAAAATTTAAAAGGAAAAAAAAAAAAACAAAGGTGTGGGACCTGCTCCCCCTGAATCTCCTTGAGATGAACATAGGTGTTGTATAGGGAGCAAACCCATCAACAAAAAGTTAGGCAATATAGCACGTCATAGATATATATATTTTTATATATATCTACTTTTCCCTTTTTTTTTTTTTTTTTTTTTTTTTTTTTTTTTTTTTTTTTTTTTTTAAGGTAGGATCCCTTACAATTTTTTATTTTTAATTTTTTTTTTGTGGTAAGGTAGGATCCCTTACATTTTTTTTTTTTTTTTTTTTATATATATTCAGGGCAGATTAAACCATCCTGGGTGACTTTCACACTATCGTAAATGGTAGCCTTCTCCAAATGAAAATTACCAATCAAGTGGTAGCTATCACACATAAACGTAGGTAGCCCTGATCCTCCGGTTTAATCTGATTGCCGTAACATCTCGCAAAGAATAAAGACGAAGAAAGTCGTGAGAGAATCGAAATATACGATTCGTGAAGTGCAAAAAAAAACAATCTTGGTCAAGTGAAAATAGTGAATGTGCACTTAAATAAACAAAAAGATATGGAGATTAGGGAATAAGAGAAATCCCTAGTGATTTACGTAGAGATTCAAACCGCGTTCCATCTAATGGTTTCGTAAAAATATCTGCCAATTGTTTATCGGTAGGAACATGATGCAAAGAGACAAGTTCTTCCTCCACAAGGTCACGAATGAAATGATGCCTTATGTCTATGTGTTTAGTTCGGGAGTGTTGGACAGGATTTTTGGAAATGTCGATTGCACTCTGATTATCACAAAACACAGTCATTGTTTCTTGAGCAATTCCATAATCTTTCAGCATTTGTTTCATCCATAGAAGTTGTGTACAACAACTTCCAGCAGCAATATATTCAGCTTCAGCAGTTGACAAGGACGTCGAGGTTTGCTTCTTACTATGCCAAGCCACCAAGTTATTTCCGACAAAGAAACAACCACCAGATGTACTTTTCCTATCATCAACACAGCCAGCCCAATCAGCATCCGAATAACCAACAATTGATGTGTTGGTATCCTTTGACATCCAGATGCCATATTCAATGGTTCCATTTATATATTTGAAAATCCGTTTGGTTGCTTGAACATGAGAGAGTTTTGGTTGAGACTGGTATCGTGCACAAACACCGACACTGTAGGCGATATCCGGACGACTTGCAGTAAGGTAAAGAAGACTCCCTATCATACTCCTGTAGAGTTTCTCATCGATGTCTATGCCATCTTTATCAAGGCTGATCTTGACAGTTGTGCTCATGGGAGTTCTCGCATGTTTCGATGACTGCATGCCAAATTTTTTCAGCAAATCTCTAGCATATTTCGGCTGAGAGATAAATATTCCTGAGGGAGTTTGCTTGATTTGAAGACCCAGAAAGAATGAAAGTTCGCCAACCATACTCATTTCAAATTCACTGGCCATTTTTTGAGCAAACCTATTGGATAGGTGCTCGGAGGTTGAACCAAAAATTATATCATCAACATAGACTTGCGCTATCACCATGTTCTTCTTGTCTTTTTTGATAAACAAAGTCTTGTCAACTGTTCCTCTTTTAAAATCATGCTCAATCAAAAACACTGTTAACCTTTCGTACCAGGCTCTTGGTGCTTGTTTAAGTCCATAAAGTGCTTTTCTTAATTTGTAAACATGATCCGGAAAATGAGGATCTTGAAATCCTTTGGGTTGTTCAACAAATACTTCCTCATTCAGAAAACCATTAAGAAACGCACTTTTCACATCCATTTGAAACAATTTGATGTTCAAAAAACAAGCTATTGCAAGTAACAATCTAACTGATTCAAGTCTGGCAACAGGAGCAAATGTTTCATCAAAATCTATGCCTTCAACTTGAGTATACCCCTGAGCGACTAAACGTGCTTTGTTCCTAATCACTTGACCCATCTCATCGGTTTTATTTTTGAAAATCCACTTTGTACCAATGACATTTGTTTGATCGGGTCTAGGAACAAGCTTCCAAACACAGTTTCTTTCAAATTCTGCAAGTTCATCATGCATTGCATTTATCCAACAATCATCTACAAGAGCATCTTTAATATTCTTTGGTTCTAAAGAGGAAGCATAACAAAAGTGACTTACCTCATCACGTACCTGTTGTCTTGTTTTTAAAGGAGCAGAGATCTCACCTATCACTTTATCGAGTGGATGATCTTTGAGAACTTGTCCTTTTTGGGATCGCGGATGGACAGAAGATGAAGGTGCAGCTTTTCCAAGAGATAGATCAGAAGGTTTTGAGATTTTTGTAGCACTTTTCTCTTCGAATTGACGAATGATATCAGGCACAATTGATTCTGATGATTTGTTTGGACTAGAAGACGCAGCAGTTGTATGAGTTTCCTTCTTCGTCTCAGATTGAGATTCAGGTGGAGATGAATTGTCCTCATCGTTTTTGATAACCTGTTCAGATGAAGGAGTAAAAGTCATACCTTCATCGTCATCAGAAAAACAATCAGATAAACCTGCATCATCTACAACCACATTGATGGACTCCATGACGATTGATTTTTTAATGTGAAACACCCGATAGGCTTTACTTGTCAAAGAGTAGCCAAGTAGAATTCCATCATCACTTCGAGAGTCAAATTTAGTCAAGTGTTCTCTATCTCGTAGGATATAACACTTGCTGCCAAATGTTCGAAAGTATTTAATGTTTGGCTTGACTCCAGTCCATATTTCATATGGGGTGGTTGTTGTGCCTGGCCGAAGATAGACACGGTTAATCACATAAACAGCTGTGTTTACAGCTTCAGCCCAAAACCGTTGCGGAATGTTTTTGCTATGCAACATAACCCGCGCCATTTCTTGGACCACTCTATTTTTTCTTTCCACCACTCCATTTTGTTGTGGTGTTTTGGGTGCTGAAAATTCATGTTTAATGCCATGTTTTGTGCAAAAGGTAGAGAAATCGGAATTTTGAAATTCAGATCCATGATCTGAGCGAATTTTTGAGACTCCTCCAAATTGCTTTCCTTTTTCTGCAATAAGTAAAGACCATAAGTCAGTAAAAACAGTAAATGTTTCAGATTTATCATGCAGAAATCTAACCCACGTTATTCTTGAAAAATCATCAACGGTTAAAAATATATATTTTTTACCGCCAATGCTTTCAAACTTAGTAGGTCCCATGAGATCCATATGTAACAACTCTAGTGGTCTTTTGGTAGTAAGAGAGTCAATCTTTTTGTGTGGGGCTCTTATTTGTTTCCCAACTTGGCATGGCCCACAAACACTATTCGGGTCTTTGTGAAGTGAAGGCAATCCCCGAACAAGTTGAAGTTTTGATAACTTCTCCAAAAGTTTGTAGTTCACATGCCCTAGTCTTTGGTGCCACAAATCAATGTCACTTATTGTTGTAGAGTTGCAAGATAGATCATTTTCTGTGGCAACAACATAACAATTATCAGAATTTCTTTTACCATGTAAGACAGATTTCCCCTTTTTATCAACAATAATGCACTCATGAGCAGAAAAGTGAACTTCATATTTGTTGTCACATAATTGGCTGATACTTAGAAGATTTGTCTTGAGCCCGTCAACCAAATAAACATTTTTTAAGTGAGACATACCTGGAATTGACACAGTTCCTTTACCAATTACTTTGGCCTTACCTCCATCTCCAAAACGAACAGTGCCACCATCATAGTCGTCAACGGAGGTAAATAATGCTTTGTTCCCTGACATATGTCTAGAGCAGCCACTATCCAAGTACCATACATCCGAGTCAGTTGCACTGAGTGCAGTTAGGACCACATTACAGCGCAGGTCAGATTTTCGAATCCAGATGGTTCTAGTTCTGACCTTTTGAGTAGAGACAGATTGCTTCCTCCGCTGATTTCGCTGAAAGTTTCTAAGTTTGTTACAATGTGGTCTTATGTGTCCTTTAATCCCACAAAAGTGACATATGGGAACAAATTGTGATTTCGACACATATCTATTATAATGATTTGGCGGATGTGCAGTATTTGAATAATTCGGAGGCATTGCTGTCATAGTTGGTCCTTGAACGAAGATTGATTTACCTTTATCCTTTGATGAGGAAGTGCCATAAACAAAACCCAGTCCTGATTTTGAAGAAGTAGACTGTTGGTATCCAAGAATCTCATTTAGCTTTAATGATCCTGTATTCATTCGATTGATTGAAGCTTTTGCTGATTCCAACTCAGAAAGGGCCATCTTCAATTTTCCAGCTAGATTCTCTTTTTCAGATTTGCAAGAGTTCAGCTCTTTTCCCAAGAGTAATAATTCTGATTCTGCCTTTTGAATTTGTTGTTGCATACGATCATTCTCTTGTCCTGCAAGAATCAACTTATCAGACAAGATAGTACGCTGATCTTCCAACTGTTTTACCTTAGATTGAGAGTCAAGCAAAGTCGCTTGAAGTGATGTATTCTTTTCTTCAATTGCCTTCAATTTTAAGGCTCTTTTCTCACTAAGTTTTGACATTCTGACAGATTCAAGAAAAAGCTTTTGATAATCTTCATCATCATCTTGTTCGCCATCAGAATTTTCTTTTATTTCTAAATCATCCTCTGACTTGGATTCCTGCACAGAAGAGTTAGAAAAGGCCACGAACGCAACATATTTTCCAGACTCACTTAAGGGTGAATCGGGTTCAGATTCTTCGTCATCGGATTCTTCATTCCAAGCAACATTTAAGGCCTTGCCTTTATTCTTTTCTCTTCGATTTGCACACTTTGCAGCAGTGTGACCATATCCTTGACATTCAAAGCATTTGATTGGTTTTGGTGTACCCTTAGATTTATTTTGTTCCGATCTAGGTACAAATTTTCCTTTTGAAAAAGTCTTTGGATTCAAAGAGTCCTTTTTGATAAAAGGCTTCTTGTTTTTCCACAGCTTCTTAAATTTTCTAGCAAGGTAAGCCTCAAGTTGTGCATCATCTAATTCACTGCCAGAATCACAATTTTCCGAGTCATCAACTGAATTTGAAGACACGAGTGCTATGTCCTTCCCCTTTTTCAGTTGACAATGATTGGCCTCAAAGGTTTGCAAATTTCCTACAAGTTCTTCAACACTTATAGAATTAAGATCATGATACTCCTCAATGGCAACAACTTTTGGACGAAAACGTTCTGGGAGGGATCTCAAAATTTTCTTGACTGTCTTAGATTGAGGAATAGGTTCTCCCAGGTTAAAACACGAATTCACAATCTTGGTGAGTTTTGTGTTGAATTCATCAAATGTTTCATCATCTTTCATACGAATTGTCTCAAAAGCGGTTGTCAGATTTTGGAGTTTAGTTTGCTTGACAGTGTCTGTTCCCTCATGAACAGTTTGTAAAAAATCCCAGGCAGCCTTAGCAGTAGAGCAAGCAGAAATTCTATGAAATTCAGTAGCAGTAATTCCATTGTAAATTGCATTTACAGCTTTATTGTTGCAATTGGACCTAGTCTTTTCATCAGCAGACCATTGAGATTTAGGTTTGGGTCTGGTTTGACCTTCAACAACAATCGTGGGATCAGTGTATCCCTCCACAACTATGTCCCATACTTGATCATCTATTGCTCGAAGAAAAGCAATCATTCTTACTTTCCAGTAAGGATAATTTGTTCCATCTAGCAGAGGAGGCTTGTTTGTAGACGTTCCTTCTCTATTGATATCCATTAGAGATTAGTGAAAATAGATCACACAATAAATTAGTGCAACCTGCTCTGATACCAATTGAAAAACCTGCCTTAATACAGGCTGAGGTCCCAATCACCAGATCTCTAATTGTTATCAATCCACAAGTAATTAAACTAATTATTAATCCTAAATCCAATTAAAAGCAATCAAACACACAGCAAATAAGACTCAGGATTTTGTACGTGGAAAACCCAACTCGGGAAAAAACCACGGGCCTTACTGTCTAGGCCAACAGACAACCAAGCACTATTGTAAACCGAAAGTTACAAGAGACACTTACAACCCTTCCCAGTTGGTAACTCAACCTAAGGACTGCTCGAATCTTGTTGACAACTCGTCATTCACCTTCAACCGTGCTTGAACAAACTCCTCGAAGTCGTCTTCAAGGATTCTCTACTTCAGGAGAGTAGTATGGATGCAAAACCAAAGCTTGATCTTCAGCACAGCAAACTAGAAGCTTTGGAAGGATGATGGATCTCTCAGAGTCTTCTCAGATCAGTTGTATTGTAGAGAAGTACTTTTGAATAGAGAGATAAAGGCTATATATAAGCCTGAAAACGAGCCTCAAGAGTTCTAGTGTGATTGAAATAAACTAGTGCTCTTGAGAGAAAATAGGAAGTAGTTTCCGGATGGAATCTTAACATTCGCCCAGGTTCGCTCGAGCGAACTTGAGGTTCGCTCGAGCGACCTCTTTGCTGTTTATGATGGATCGAGCGAAGGCTGGGAGTGGCTCGAGCGATGAAGCTACTGTCTCGGGTTCGCTCGAGCGAACCAGAGTTCGCTCGAGCGACCTCTGTCAGGAAGGTATTCTTGAAAGGAGACTTGGAGTTCATCTTTTCTTGTGTTAGAGTTCTTCACTGAGTCCTTAATCCGAGCAATCCATTCTAATTAAAGTACAATTGATAAGGAACCCAGTTTTTGTCCATAACCAATGAATTAGCCAATTACTAGAATCCTAACACACCTTGAGCTCGAGCAGAGCCAAGCTTAGCCCAGCTTGTGCTTGGTTCAAATTGAGTCGAGCTAAATTTGATAGCACTAAATTGAACTCAAGCTCAAGCTTAGGGCTAATTAGAAATCAAGCCCAACCAAGCAAAGCTTGAGTTCGGACAATACATATCAAGTTTGAGCTTAAGTCAAGCCTAACTCAAACATTATTGACTAATGGGTAAGTTTCATAAATGAAGTTAGTGCATTTTTTGTTTTCTTTCCATGGAATTATATATTGTAAACACAATGTCTTGATTGGAATATCTGGTCATCAATTTCTGATTTTGAATTAACCCTAAACTGACCTATGATCACTTAAACGAGCATCATTGATGTGACATTGTTGGGGATTCACTTTTATTAATAATCAAGAGGAACAAAGGGATAGAAGGCCTACGAATGGATAAGGAATAGCCTAAAACCAACCTGATTGGATAGATATCCGTATGTTTTATAGTAGTAAAGATCAACAGTGAAAGAAGTGTTAAAAATAGGGTCATTTTCATATAAAGCAGTTAATAAGATCGACATGAAATAGTTCGATTGTGAGGATATGATCATTTTTTTTAATTTTATTATATCACCGCTGAGTTATTTTTTTAGAAAGTAATAATGAAAGTTAAGCATAATGTGTCACATTTTCAAGGGTTCTTATTTCTCACAGGGAAATGCCTCTTAAATACATAATCAACTGCAAAATGATTAGATTTTAAATATTTTCCAGTCTTTCGTACCAACAGTGCACTTGTGACAAAAGTGCCCTTATGTTGCAATATTGTGACAACTTATGTAACGACATCACAAAATATTATTTCACAATATTGTGACCAATCTGTCCATTGTAGGGAACCCTGAAACTAACTTTTAGGGATGCATTAACAAAGGGAAAGGAAGTGTGTGTACGTGTGTGTGCGTGTAGTGGTATTCCAATTGCAGCGAAGCTTGAAAGATCTAGGCATCATTACCCAAAGATATTGGTTTGAGCTTTCATACTATATCCAAGTGAACAGAAAACGATGCTCACTGAAAAGGGAAAATCTGTCTAAAAAATAAATTACAGCAGAAGTACAGAAATGAAAGGGCCATAAAAGAACAAAACACCAAATATTTATTAAACTATGGCCATACCGAACTGCAGAAGGTGAAGCTACCGCAATAACTGGAGCAGATAATGCCTGTGTCAAGACTGTAAGGTTTACATCACGAACAGGTACCTGCGAAAAATAAATAAATAAAAGAAAAAACCAACAAATTTACTTGCACCCTTCATTCAGCAGTTTATCCATGTCAGTTCATTCACGAGTATTTGCATGGTGTAGTTTAGCCAACTACCAGAAGTCTAGAATGATTATAGTTTTTCATGAAGGTGAACTTAAACTTCCAACATTAAATATTTTAATGATACTGTTATCATTCAAAGAACAATGTCATCAACAACAATAACAATAAATTATACATTTTTCTTAATGATTACAAATTTATTCATAAAATACAACAAGAGTAGAAGTAGAATCTCGAACATCAGACTCAAGAGGGATATAAGTTGCACCAGCTTCAGCCTAGATATTAGCTAAAAATAAAACAGCCTTCAGAAGAAATAACCAGAATCTCCTCTATCCAATCAGCTGATTGCAAGGATACCATATCAAAAAAGGAAGCCCCTTGAATAGCTATAGTTGGTTACTGAAACGTACAACTAAAGATCCAGTGATATATTGTATTAGTCTAAATTTTATAGCGTACTGCAAATTATTTAACCAAAAGGCAGCTGACACCAGATCGATGAGATAAGGCTTTGGTTATGATGACAAAGGATTTAGATATCACATGATCACACTAGTCACCAGTCCAAGAAGCTGGCCAACAATCAAATCTTATGAAGTTTTGCTAAGTTCTTCAAACTCAAAATAAAAGCAATTAAAACTTGTCTGCTTCCCATACAGTGGGATTTACTTAATATGATTCGCAAAAATATGATTATTGATGACATGATAACTAGAAAATATGGACAAGTGCTTCTCAATAAAAAAGAAAAGAAAAGAAAACCCAAGAAACTCCCACAAAATATATTAAGAGTTGAAAACTTTACAGTGGAGTATGTATTCAGCCTTGTGACCATGAATCCACGTTCTGACAACACTTCTTCTGCACCAACAAACTACTGCATCAGCCACTATTCTCATCGCTACCCTCTTTAATTATATGAAAAGAAAAGCTGATAGTAAGCAATATTTTACCCAACAATGGCATCTATTTCAGCTCTGGGATCTCCCACAAAATGAGTTTAGTCATGTTCAGAGCAATGCGGTAGTAAAGACAGCTATATTGGTTTGTCAATGGCCTAGTCCACTTAACTCAATGATCTGATGGAAATAATGGAATTGTTACAACTGATCCAGGTCAGGTCTGGGTCCATGCCAATCAGACCCACTGGATCCTAGGGATTTATTGACTATTGAGTATTTAATATTTGTTAGGATAGGCTCTACTGAATGCCCAATATTACATTATAAATACAGAAATGGGTGGTTGGCCCAACCCTTGAGTGAAAAGGCTTGACTCACTTCTAAGTAAGTTTCAGGTGTTAACAGGTTAGGAGTATACTTTAGATCTGGGTATGTTGTTCAAGTCAGCTGGACTACTGTATAGGTCATGACTCATAAGTTTAGATCCAGATCTAGTCATTTCTGTTCCCAGTATGTCATTTCTCCGATTGGATTGGATCCAAATCTAGTTAGCTCAAATCCATATTGAATCATCCATGATCCAATTCCAAATCTGACTTGCTTACTGCCCAATGGTGCTAATATGAAGCTTAGAAACTATTATTGATATTAATATCTACAAAAGAAAAAAGATAAATGAGAAAATCAGCATGATTCAACCCACCTCCAACCGCTACCTGGCAAATACTTCAGAAACACTACTATCAACAAAAATAGAAGGACAAGTAACTAGAGTACCTAGTCCTAAACTCAATCAGGTATAATTTTCTACACTTGAGTCAAATCCAGTTTTACTTATTTCAAGTCCATCTCACATCCAGGTACGTTATTTCTTGAATCAGAGCAACCCAGATATGACCCAATCACAACCAGTTATAAGCCCAAAGGTGACAAGATGCTATTTTGGAATTATTATTCAGGACTAAATTTCTATTAATAAATTTCTTGACATTCAACATGTGTATCTGACAATTTGAAACGAGGGAAACAGAACCCTAAAGTACACCTAGGGACAAGAGCTTGTAGCATGGATCAAAATAGAGTCCACTATATCGGGCGTAGCAGTGAAGACCGCTAAGCTAAATGGAATTTAGCACTGCTCACATCCGCAGTGGCCGATATGGTCCGCTATGCCCGCTACGGAGTGGGACAAATTCCTACTTTCCAAATTTTTTTAAAATGCATAATAAGACTTATTTCTTTTCTTCTTCTCTCCAAATAACATTTCTAAGCAACTCTTCTATGCTTTTATGTTTAAAAGAACACTAAAAACACATGATCTCACCGAATTACCGTCAATACAGAGAGTTCTTCTCAAGGGCTCTTCTCTAGGTACATCCTATTAGACACCTCCTTTGGTAGAGATACTCTTTTATCTACACTCAACAAAAACACACTGTTTTGATGAAAGGTAATTTGTTATTTGGTTGAACTTTAAACTTTATTTAAGCATTATTTTATAATTTATATATCCTTTGTTATATATAGTCGTACTAAATTGATTATTTGAGTTATGAATTTAGACATGCATGATAGAATCTAACTTTGTATGGCTAACCAACATGAATACATGAAAAAAAATTAGATCAATATTGGTTTTTTAATAATCATTCAGCGATACAGAATTTCTATGCATTTAAGGGATCGCTGCACCCGCTCGGTCTTAGTTATTATAGAAAAAACGGATCAAATTCTAATATTTTTCAATATTTTGGGTTTTTTGGAAATTTTTTTCAAAAAATTTTGACAACCTTTTGGATTTACACCGCTACGCCGCTACGTATCACCACTACTGCTACGTATCAGCCGCTATGTAGTGTTTTAGCCACCGGCCGCTACTCCCACCACAACCTCTATTTTGATCCTTGGCCAGTAGCACAGATGGGAGTCCTAATTGTTGCAACCACAAGGTCACAGATTTGAGTCACATGACCTATTTAAAAAAAAAAACAAAAAAGCATAGCTGCCCGAGAACACTCAGCATGGCTTAAACAATAAGTCTCATCCATAATTTCAGACTCTCACATTCATCTATTGATTGCCAACATGTAATATTCTAGATTAAAATAACAAATAATATGAAATGAAAAGAGTTCATTCACTCACACATACAAGACAATAGAGAGAAGCAAAAGATTCAATGTTAAAACCCTTGAAACAGAAGCAATAAAAATACCAATTTCATTGCCAGCCTTCGCAGAAGCAGGATACAGAACAGTGCATGCTTTGTTTCCACACTTTGGAAGCTCTGAAGCTAAAACCTTGCCAATTGCTGGAAAATATGATAATAGAATATCATTACCACAGTGATAATAGAATGAAAACTCCCAATCTTCACAATTCAAAAACTCAAAATGTCAAACAATGCATAAAGTTATGACTGATAATAAAAGATTTGTTAGATTCTTCAGTGTTTGGGATTGACTTCTGAGTTAATCATCAATAGGCAGCAATCTATGCTGCAATTCATCCCCTGCAGAAAGTGCATTTGTGCACGTCAAATAATAAAAATCAAATAATGTGCAAATAATGAGGATGATGCCCTAGACCCCAAAAGTAATACTAGTAGGAAAATCTAAACAACCGGTTTGCACATTGATCTGAACCACCGACCATCTTACTAACTGTGCATTAGAAAAAAAGGGGTAAATTAGGATCATTTAATCAATGCATTTTAAGGGAGAGAGATTTCCTCCTACAGAACTCATGTGCGGTAGCCATGTGGGATTTTTGGTCCCCACTTTAATTCATTGGGGGCCCATTTTGTGGGTGGCGGGGATTGAAAATCCCGCAATGCCCGTGTGGGGGACACTCACAGGTAAAGATTCTGCTTTTAAGATGAACGTTATCTAAAATGTCAAGCATATAAATCCTATACGCATGATAGATGAATTGCCACAAAGAAAACACTAACAAATGAGCCTATCTCAGAGCAAATATTATCAAAGGAAAGCTTCACACAATTTAGGATGTTACATATCATGTACAAGTAAGCACGTACCTTTTGATGGCAAAAAGGCAACCTTCGGAGTTCCACCCCGCAACCGCTTTACTTCCTCAAAGATTCTTTCTGTACCAGCTCCCACCACCCCAATGCGAACATTCGGAGTTCCAGCAGCTCTACAAACGAATTCAACTAAACTAAAGGTCAAGAATTATCATAAATATAACTTTATGAGTGGAAAATCAAGATTACTAGACCAAACAGCCCAATTGCCATTTGGGTATCATCTAATTAGCAATAATTCCAAAACCCCACCTCTACAAACCATCAATCCTCTTAAAAAAATTGCATCTCCCCAACTGAAACTGAATTTAAAAATTTTAGAAAAAAAAAAAAAACCCCACTTACTTCCATGCATCGATAAAGACCGATGCTGCTTCAGGAGAGGTTATGACGATCCAATCAAATGCAGTGTCTTGCGACAATAAAACAAAGGAAAAGAAGAAAAAGAAATCAATACAAAACACTGCTGTACGAACAGCAGTAAAGTTGCTTGTATGAGCTCAAAGACAGCTTTTTTACCACTTAAAACAGTAGTAAGATGATTTCGATCGGGCCCTTTTATGTGTTCAATGAGAGGAAGCTCCAAACAAGGAACCCCATATCGACCCTGTAAAAAAAAAAAAAAAACAGAACTTGCAATCAATTCTGTTTGTTATCTTCATAAATCAAAAGAGTGGAAGAAGGAGATGGTAATGGTGATGGTGAGAAGGGTATACCAAGGCAGTGATGAGGGTCTTGTTCTTGCCATGCTGTCGAGTGACGACGACCTTTGGCTTCTGCAACGAAGAAGAAGAAGAAGAAGAAGAAGAAGAAGAAAAAGATTGGAGCTTGCAGGAAGGGGTGATAAATCTCTGAGAAGAAGGAGAAGAAGAAGAGATGAAGTAGAATGGGGCCATGGATTGTTGGAAACGTGTAGGAAGACAAGGGCTCCTTTCATTGTCGTTACTTTTATTAATGGACTCTTTATTACTTAGTTTGTGTTTTTTCAATTTGGTGACTTGGGCTTGGGCCCTGGCAATTTTATTGTCCATAAGAAAAGGCCCACACTCTACGGGTAAGTTTTTGCCAAAATAAATAGAATTAAGAGCCCTGCTACTTGTCCTGAATCCTGATGCCAGGCCCGATGAGTGGCCTGGCATGTATGTGAAAACCAATTTAGAGGGCTTTTTTTTTTCTCTCTCTCTTTCATGGGAAAAAATAATAATTTTGAAAAGCTTTTCCTTTCTTTCGTGTTGGAAAATTTTTAGCTTTTTTTAAAGTTTTTCCTCACAAAAAAAAAACAACACCACCAAACGTAAATTTTTTTCTATATCACAGAAGAGCATTTCTGCAATCTTCACTTTTTCCATGAAAAATCAGATATACAAACATGCATAAGAGAGAAGAGGATGGGACTACACTTTTCTCTCTCTCTCTCTCGCTCAGGAAAATTCTCTTGAAAAACTAGGTTTTGGACAGAGAGTATTGCTGCACTAAAATGATGATGAACAATAGGCGCAGAAAATTGAAATGCAAGTACTCTGCTTTTGTTAAGTGTTTACCCCTGCACAAACGTTCCCTTGGTGGTTTATGTGCTTCTGACACTCTGGGCGAATTGAATGCATATAAATTCATGCCATAAGTTGTTAAAATGAAGACTAGAGATAAGTATAACAAAAATAAACATCATTTTGTACTTCTCATTTACCTTATATTCTTCAACTCTCACCTCTCTAATAATCCTTTATAGAGCTCATTTGGATATGAATTTCCCTGCGTTCAGTTCCTTTGTAATCTAATGCAAACAAATAGGCCCTTGGGAAAATTTGGAATCTAAAAGAGAGTCATCATAATGAGGTTGTGCAGAGAGAAGAATTTTCTCCTACGGCTTTCACTCTCTTATTCCCCCATGATTTGATATCTCACTCATTTTCATGCTCATCAAACCTCTACTCACCATTGGGTTGAATCTAAAAAGAATTATGGCTAATGGACCATTAAATTGTAAGGTTCAACTGAAAGGGCTGGTTTTTTCACATGATCCTCATCTGTAAAGAGACTTTTCCATCTATATTACTCTCAATCACAATCACAGTTGAGCTTCCAAGTAGGGCCATAGAAGATGAAGTGCATAAACACAATATGCGGTCCTCTTGAAGGAGGACATTTTCCATGTAGGGACTGCTCAATTGTTCAAAGAATCATTGCAGGTGGTATTGGATATTGTATGACTGTTTTGATGCACCCACTATTCAAAGGCCACCTTTACCTCAGATTAACTCTATTGAGAAAGTGGACATTCTTCCTTAGGCACACTTGAGATTTCTAACGTGGCCACTTGCCACTGTGAATTGATAAAAAAAATGTTGTTGTTTCAATTTTAACCTTAATTTGCAGCAAGTACTTAATAAAGAAAAAAATTGACTGTTGAAGAGGCCAAAGTCTTGATAAACACCATCCATGAGCCCAACAGCTTTGACCACCCCACAATAGGGCCTCTACTTGCCTGAACCCCTCTGGTTTTTCAATTTTAACGCGTAATGAGCAATTATCATTTAGCCCCAACATAAGATTGATCATTTGATAAATAATGTGATTGATACAATCTTATACATTTTTAATCATATGGTGAATCTTACCTTGGACACAACTCTTATTGTTGAAGTAAAAAAAATTAGGATTATAACATACATTTGAGGGTGAGCGGATTGTCAGCTTATATAATTATTATAAGATGAATGACCCTATGGCCGATAACTAAGAGTGACCGCAGCTATGGTGGAGCCCACCTTTGCTTGGTCAGGTCATATGGCCAAATCTTGGCTGGGTTAGAATATGACTCGAAGTTTACAGTGATTGGATTCAACATGAAAGAAAATAGAACTAAATTATCCTTTTTAAATCTAAATCAATGGTGCATATTTAGACTAAATACAAAAACATGGGAATCCCTCTGCCGAGTGCTGAGTTCCAAAAACTTGTGGGGCCCCACATTTTGATCCATCTGAGTGGAAAAAAACAATAGAGACCTCCTTGAAAGTCATGGCTCCCGAGATTTGGCACCCATCCGAATGAATTGGACCGTTGGATCGACTGTTCACTCATTTTTTATAGTGAAAACTTGTGGGCTGTTGATCAAGTTGTTAGGCTGACGATCTGAGACTCCATCGCCATGCATAGGTGCAAGATGGGGCCTGAAATGAGCCCCACAAGCTCTGGCACTCAGCAGAGGGCTAGCCACAAACATACAATATAACAAAGGGGTAAATTACATTCTCATGCATGTTCTGGCATGAGATGGTGAGATCATTCAACTGAATAGAAACTGGTTGTGCACCCTACATTTTTCACATGGAACTTAACATCAGAATACCACAGTTTGAGTGATTTACAATTGAATTGAATCATTTAGTTCGTTCCTATGGATGATCAATACTCAATGCTGTTATATGTCTCAACATGATGCGAGAATAAGATCAGCATCACATTTTTTGAGGAGCCTCTACAGATTGTTTAGAGGCGAAAGCACTTGTGTGCAGAATTACTTTGCCGCTGACTCTCACATTTTGCTAGCTAGTAATGAAATCATCAGCATCTTTCAACCATGATACCTGACTCTTGGCAAATAGGGTACATGATATGAAAGAAATATCAACAACCATCCACGTTCAATAGTGAAATTACACACCCAACAAAACAATCTCTAGATCAAAGAATAGGCTATCAAAGGAGTTTCCAATTGCTAATGCTAATGGGCATTCAGATAAAGGAACAGAAAAAACATGATAAAGAAAAGAACGTTTTTCTCAAAATCAAAATTTTTTATAAGCTTACAAAATCTCAGAAGAAATGGAGGCCTCAATCCAATTCCAGTTCACCATAAAATGATGATACATTTGCCAACTAACTAAACTACTTGAGTGATGCTTCATGCTTCATGTCCATCTATTGTGATGGTGTCTGATCACACTAAGCTAATTCTATGGATAATTAAAAAATAAGAAAAAAAAAGAAAGAAAAAAACTAGCTTACTTGCTGTTGGTGGCTACCATACATAGGATAAGCCCCAGGAGCAGCCGCGTACATGGTTGAATCTTGAGGTGCTACGGCATATCCATAGTCATTGTAAACCTGGTTCCCATAGTACAAAATATTCCACTGATTTCCAGGATCCGTTCTTTGCTGTCAAATCCATAAGAATAAAAAATCATTATAAAATAGAGATATACATCAAAATACATGACAGAATGGTTATGAGAATTCATGCCCCAAGGTTAGAAACAAGAATGATATAGTTCTACACTCACTATGACCTGAATAATTGCTAAGGGATCCAAGTAAAGGCCCTACACCAAGCACCTCATAAATGACCCTCAAAATGGACGAGATAATATGCCCCAAAATCTCACAGTTGGGAAAACTTTGGTGCTTCAACTATTGAACTTCTCTAATTGAATGTGCACCATCGGATCCTATTTTTAGGCCACAAAGATTGAGTGGTAAGAACCTTCCAATCCCGAATGGGCCTTTTGTGAACACACACAAAGGGTATAAAAAAGACAAGATATGCAGCACATAGGATATAAAAGAGAGAAGCTATGCAATAACATAGTTGTTCTATTCATCAATGTTGTCATCAAAGCCTAATCCCATCAGTTAATTGGTCAATTATGAGCCTTAAATAACAATAATGATTGTCCATAACCTAATCTACCTGCTTGTTTGCCGGATTGCGACCCCATGAAAGACGAATCGCTTGCTGTCCAATAATTATTCCATTCAACTTATCCAATGCTTCCTCGGCATTGTTTCTGCCAAGTGAGAATCCAAAATAAGCATCAATAAGCGAGAATCCAAAATCAATGTGTGGTGGATGATTTAACATGCTGTATGCTTAAATTGAATCATAGGCAAAGGATATTTACCGATGAGCAAACTGCACAAACCCACAGCCTTTCCCAATGGGGATCTTTACTGAAACAATCTCACCATATTGAGAGAAGGCTTGTCTAAGATCCTCATCGCTGGCATTTGGATCAAGTCGTCCAACAAATATCTACCAAAAGAAAGAAGTTAACAGCCACAGAGATCGTCATATCAACACAATTAAGGGCAGATCTGCACTCACTGTTGTGTTACTCAAATCACCATCAGACTGGAGACCAACATTTGATGCATAGTTACCTATCAATAATAACAAGGAGAAGGTTAAAGAAAATAACAAAGATTATTTCTTTTTCTGCTTACCAACGTGGACTTCATTGTTTTTACCAAGTCTGCAGTTCAAAAGAATTGCAATGTGATATGTCAAATAGACCTCTGAAATACAGTTCGACCCAGTATTTATTAACAAAACCTTCTTCTAATTTCTATTTTCATAAAATTAAATATACACAGGATTAACTCCACAATCACCAATCTCCTTGTAGCTCAAGTGGTGAGCCAACTCCCTATCCACGGACACAACCAGGGAAGGATGCCTGGGCCTCTTAGATAGGGTCTTGGTGTAGTGTGAGTGTGTGGGTATCTAGCAGAGCCAAAAAAAAAAAAAAAAAAAGAAAGAAGGAAAAAGAAAACCACAATCTGTTAATACTGTGTCGACCCTGATCCAGGGCCCACGTTCTGTGAGAAAAACTCCAAAGGTGGGTTATATCAACTCAAAAATGGGTCCTATATGTAGTGACATAAAAAAAGAAAAATTTAGAATGATAAGTTGCTTTTTCAGAGATGAGCAAGTTTTCAAGGGTAAGACGCGGTTTGAATGGCCAAAATTAGGTGCCTGATGCTTATTTGAATATGCATCCAACAAGGCCAAGATTATACAATCTTGAGAAGTACTAAAGTAGTTATGGCTGATTTACTGTTATAGTGCAATGGAGTTCTGAATTTAAGTAAATGTTAAGAGCCTTTGTTAGAGTCGAAGTAATGGAGAGCACAAGGAGGGGATGTCAAGTGCACGAGTGCATGAACACATGGTTTTCTTCTGCTGAAAGGCATCTCTAACGTTGTGCGCGAGAGGTTGATAAGTGTTTAATTGTTTGCAATTAGAGCCCTAATATTTGGTTTATCTTGTGCTAGTCGTGGTTGTTTTAGTTGATTTTACATAGTCTATGTTAATTTTTATGTGAAGGTCAAAAGGAGTTAAAAAGAGAAGAATTCATGAAGAGTGATGGGCGTGAATCACTAAGAAGGGGTATGGTGGGTCTCATCCAAGTAGTTACAGTTTCAAAGAATACTTTCTAATTCTTTGGGAACTTAAAATTCAAATTAGAAGAAAGAATTGGAGAACAAGAAAGCATAATCAAGAAAGGAAAGTGAAAGAAAGGTTCCCAACCATGTTACACGCCCAAAGGGGGGCCCCACAGCCATTGCTTAAGTTGAATTTCAGAATTGGAAAGTCTTATTCAAGTACAAGTGGAACCCAAGAATAAAGGAGAAAAAGAAGGAAAGTTCAAAGCAAGAATTCAAACCAAATTAGAAGTCTGAAAAAGGGACCCACACTCAATGTTGCACGCATAATATAGGCCCACTTTTATAATAAAAGCTTCAGATTTAATCTCTTGCAATTAAATCTCGGATTTGTGGGACCATGTGAAGAATTCTCTAGAAGATACAAGTGGGATCAGATTTAGAAAGTCTTGCTAATCAAGAAAGAAGACTCCTATTTCATTCTAATTAGGAAACCTAATTGTAAAGCAAGATGGGAACCTAAGCATACAAGGTAACTACTTACTAAAGGGGCTGTTGCAATAATTATAAAAGGAAGCAAAGGGGTGGACGACCATCATCATACCAGCCACCATCATCCCACAATCCTAGCTGCCGTACAGCCATCTTTGGAGCATTCTTGGAGAGCTTTTGGAGGAGGAAAAAGTGCAACAACCTGCTGGCCGAATTCTTCTTCTTCTTCAATCTTCAGAGTTATTTTTATGAATTTATTTTTCATGTTATTTTCAATTCCAGACATGAGTAGCTAATTTTCTTAGGGCTAGGGTGTAGTTGAAACCCTAGCCTAGTTCTATGTAGTCTCTTTTTGGCATCTTTTAATTAAGAATTCAGTTTTATTAGTTGAGATTCTAAACCATGTTTTTAATTGATGAGTTGTGTATACGCCATGCCAACCATGTTATGTTCAATTGAATTTAAGAGTAGCTAACTTATGTTTGATTGATCTTGATGATTAAGCATCTAGGGATTGGAACCATACATAATCTAAGTATATGCCATGCTTAGACTCATGCATTTATCATTCCCATTGTTTTTATGCATTATGTATGTTTTGACTGGGACATATGCCATGCTTAGTTTTTACAACATGATAAGCAATTCATGTAGTATGCCACTCATGAATTAGGTTTAGGGGAATAGTAATCTAGATACATATGCCATGGTCTAGGTTGATAGATGTCACTAATAAATTCTGATTTTTTATTAAAGGATAATAAAGGACATGCATAGGATTGGTTAGGGGAGTAGATGAAACTCTAGTTCAGTTATTATTATGAGGAATTTACGGCGCATGTCCCCGTAGGACCCCATACCACTCTTGAGATCCCAGACACACCGTATTTATGGATAAGGTCCTCAAGGTGCGTTTTTGTAATTTTATTTTGTCGTTTAGCGAATGGTCGATATCGACCATTCTGCGGGAACCCAAATAGAAATTGGGTTTTCAGGAGGGAGAAGAGGGGAGGGGAGGAGGAGGGAGAAGAGGGGAGGGGTGGTGTTGCATAGGGGTCCTCGCATCCACCCCGTCTCCGTCCTTGCCAAGGGATTCTATGGGATGGACGCCGGAGAGGTCTTCCTCAGCCTCCCAGCTTAACTCGGCCGGGGGGGGGGGGGAGTCACCCACGTGCACCTCACGGAGGAGGAAGCAAAGCGGCGTGCACCTCACGGAGGAGGAAGCAAAGCGGCTCAGAGATTCTGCCAATGCCATCTTGGAGGTCCAAAACCACCCGCACCCGCACCTGGGAGGAGGAGGAGGAGGATTGATTTCATTCTCAAACCTCCCTCTCCTTTTCCTTTTCCTTTACTTAACTTTGTTCTGATTGAAATGAAGTTTTTCCCCAGAACTTCATATTGTGTACCCGTTCGGGTCGAATATGGTGGGATCAGGTGGTCAGGTCCAACGTTTTCAACGTGCCTAGCTGCTCTCCTCCCCTCCCCTCTTCTCCCTCCTGAAAAACCCAATTTCTATTTGGGTTCCCGCAGAATGGTCGATATCGATTATCGACCATAAAAATGGTCGATATCGATCATTCGCTAAACGACAAAAAAAAAAAAAAGGCACCTTGAGGACCTTATCCATAAATACGGTGTGTCTAGGACCTCAAGAGTGGTATGGGTTCCTACGGGGACCTGCGCCGTAAATTCCTCTATTATTATTGTTTTTCAATTCTAGTACTAGTTGTGTGATTTAGATTTTTTTCCATTTAGCTTCTGATAGTTTAATTTACTGTTTTTAGTAGTTTAATTCAACATTTCATCATTCAATTGTTTCTTTTAACATTATGATTTTTAGTTGCTTTTGACATTGTTTTATCACGAGTCTTCGTGGGATCGACCTCGTACTTACAATCATTATATTACACAGTGATCTTGTGCACTTGCAAGTTTTAATTGTGTGCATAGTAGTAGCTTATTTCTAGATTGCTTGGTGCATACTAGAGGTAACAATTTTTGCACAACGTGGGACCCACCTATCATCAATCAAATCCCCTCGCACTCACTAAACCCCCATGAATTAACACTCATCCTAATTTGATACTAATTTAAATTATACTCAGTCTTGGATAGAATTTAATAGAAAATTTTAACTTGAGAAGCCGTTAAACTTTTAAGGACGATCTGATTGAGATGATCTTTTCCCAAAATCATAACAACAATGAGAACTTTCCATCACACTATCTCCCATGATAGGAAAGAATCCAAGAGGGTCCCCAAAGGAGCTTAGATTTGTACCTCTCACGCAAGCCGAGAGAGATACCTCTCAGCAAAAAGAAACCCATGTACAAACATACACACGTACTCAAAATTTTCTCAATTGTAACGCAATTATTCAGAAGTTCATGTTTGCTTCACAACTTAATGTGAAAATCCAAAGGTGACGACTCCTAGGACCTTCTCTCTTCATATTTCCTTCAATTAGAGCCCCAAAATCTCTCCCAAATTAACCCCCAATTTTCCCAACCCAAAATCCCAATTTCTGCCCTGTACCAAACTTCAACTAAATCCCCTCAAAACCCAACCCAAACTACACCCAGATCCATCTCAGAATTAACCAAACCTACGCACCAGCTATAGGCTACCAATACCAGCAATCATATATTTGATCCCAAATTAAAATCCCAGCAAAACAAAGAAACCGTAAACTCAATTTGAGCCACTCTTAGTCAAATCCCAACCAAATGTAGCTAATCATCCCAAAACCATTCCCATATTCGTGCAGGCCCTGCTGCCAATTTCTGCAGCCCAACCAGTCCTCTAAATGGGTGTCCAATCCAACCAGAACAGTAAAAGCAGTCCTAGTTGGATCCTGGCTCCAATTGAACCTAAACCAGATCATATCCGAACCCAACTTCCCTCCAATCCAACTCTTAACCACAGTCCTGATCCAACCCAATCTCCTAATATAACCCACAGTCCGAAAAGAACCACTATGTGATACTTGATAGATATGGCATCTCAACAGACATATTGCCAATAATTGATAGATATGGCATTTTGACCGACATATTGTTGTTTTTCAAAAGATCTTTCTTTCTTTATTTATTGCAATCAGTTAACAAGTAGGAGGGATGAAATAGTTAGAATGAAGTATCTGAACTCATTTATGCCAGTGGAAAGGAACGAACCTTGAGAAGAATATGGTTGTTGAAATCCGGATGCCTTCCTTGGAGTTGCAGCGCCAACACGCATTGCCCTACTGGAACAATATACACCATTCATTTCAATCATTGCTCGCAATCTCTCATTGTCATCGGCAAATCTCACAAAGCCATAACCCTTCGAACGACCAGTATTAGCATCAATGACAACTTTTGCGCCTTTTACTGATGGATACCTACTCGCAAAAGTCTCTTGTAGCAATACATCAGTAACATCAGAAGCCAAATCACCAACAAATATAGATGGATCAGAGCTAACATCTGAACGCCTATCGCCTGAACTAAACGATGCCCAATTCAACCGAAAGGGCTGCTCTGTATTAGGCATTGTAGCACCATTGTAGCTCTGCAGAACATTCTCAGCTGTTGGATGTGAAAGAAATTCTACAAATCCATAGCATTCCGACTGACCAGTCTGCTTATTGCGAATAACTTTGATAGAGACGACCTGCATAAATCGTGTGGAAATAATTTTTGCAACAAATGACAAATCCAATGACTAAATAGTAAATAGTTAAGTGGCATAGAAATAAAGCATATAAAGGATGTCTTCAACACCACCATTAGCCTAAGACAATATCTAGCAATGCAGCTGGAATGCCCAATTTAAATTAGTTTGATCTCCGGGTTACATTTGGAGTCCCAGTTTATGCCAATAAAGATTGGTTTCACATCCACAGTTCAAGACTTGCAAAATACATTTAGTTAGCAATTAGAGTGTCAAACCAAGAAAGAAGGGCTATCCTTTAAAAGCCACCTAATCTAAGAAATGAGCCCAAATGCACCATATAAACTTTAAACCATCCTTCAATGTCCAGGATTTTCAGTATTCTCATCATCTCACAATGGATAAATACGAAAGAGATGACTGTTGAAAGATAAATCCAGACCCAATGATAAGTGTAATGCATTAAAAATACGAGGTTACCATTCACAATTAATACAAAAAAAAAAAACCTCAGGTAAGTTGAAAAAGAATGGATAAATGCATCAAAATTTGACACAAGTATGAGGTGATCAACTAGGCAAAACCCATAAAAAAGGCATGATTCAAGATAATATTTAAATACATTAAAATAAATACCCACTTTTTTAATGAAGAATAATATGCAAACATAACACCATAACTAATGTCCAAAATCTTACTCCAAAAAAATTAAGCGGTAAGCATTACAATTTTTAATCTGGTTTCAAAAGAGAAAAAAAGGTAAGACTATTTTTTTGTTTAAACAAGTACTAGAATCATCCGACGCAAGAATTCTAGTCGATGCAAGTCAACATGCACTGTGTAGCTCATTTCAAGTAATCTGTGTATAAAGTATAACAGGCCCAAATAATGATTGTCACAACATAGCAATCCAAACAGATTTGCTGCAGCAGCTCCAACAGCTCCAACTAAAACTCACCTGTATTGAATGACCAAGCTTCTTTCTTGCTCCCCTTCGATTTTTAAATCAGGATTCTCTATTCACAGTATAGAAAGAAATGAGTTTGATCATAATATCGTGTTCGTTACAAATTGACTTCAAAATCCTACAGACACTCAACTCAAAACTTACCATCATAACCCCCACCTTATCCCATCTAAGGTCAGCTTAGTAAGCTCAACATTTCCATTCAACCTAAAGCCATGTTCTTAGTAGCTCCACAGTTTATCATGTCTTTCCTCAGTACTTCACCCAAGGTCTTTATTAGTCTCTCCACTTCTCAATGTTCCTTGAACTTGTAACTTTTCAATATTCCACTTGATACAGTAGCCTATTGCATCACAAGTCACAAATGAAGAGGTACATCGGAAGATTACTGCCAGCAATGACAATCATAAGCAGCAAGCTGATGTTCATAGAAGGCATGTGGAATTCAAAGAAGATAGCATTGTTACGTTGAGGATGACATGAAAAAGAGTTCCTGAGGGACCCTACAAGAAGCTACATGCCAGAAGTGCAGGACCATTTAAAATCATAAAAAGATCAATACTATCGCAATAAGTAATTCAGAAAAGTCAAAGGAAGGATGAATCCATGAAATATTTTTGTTGGTCCTCACTGGGAACTTGAGTAAGGAGTAGATCTTTCTAAGGTATACAAATCTGAAAGTGAGAACCCCTTTCTTTATTTGGTGCAACTACTAGAGTTGGATGAGGCAAAACCTTCACATCCAATTTTTAAGGGGCGATCCAATAGGAATCTACTCCAAATTTTCTTACACAGCTAAAAAACCTACTTGTGATTACGAGGTTCATTCAAATCATTCCAACAGATACATGTTGAACCAATCAGACGAGCCGAACATTAGCCCCACATTCAATGTGGAAGATCTAACCTCTATGGATGAGACATACAAGGGAGCACATTGTATACTCGTCAAGGCGGATACCAAGGACTGTGTTTGTGCAAAGAGAGGATTCCACTCTCAAGAGTTTCTATTTCCATGGGCGAGAGGATTCACGCATACCTACCCTCTCCATAGAAGATCAAAATCCTCAACCATTGAGGAAACTCAATTAAACTTTTCTTTTCTTTTTCGCAAGGAAAATATGTCACGCCAAACAACAAAACAGTGGGTTGCACGGAAAATGCATATAATTTTCCTCCCCATCATACAATCCTTTCCTCGCCCAGACGCACAATTTTCCTCTCCATCATACAATCCTCTCCTCGCCCAGACGCACAGCAAAAGTTCTCTGTAAAGTGAAAACAAAGACCTTTCTCCTATACACCTAGATTTTAGGCACATATATACCTTCAACAACTCAACCAAGAACTATATCAGCCATCGTAGTTGTCAATTTCATGATATTCCATCAATACAAAACGACCCCATGTAATGCTTTCTCCTCTTGATTGTCATATCAAGACAAGACTACCCACCATGATCAGATTGTATATTGTAGCTGTTTCCACAGGACAATCCATGTAACTTTTCCTTTCCTTTCTAAATCTTATTTCAAATTTCCATTTCCACTCCATCTTCTAATATCTATCTCTACCATTTCATGCATCATTGCCAATGTTTCCTTGCCCAATCTCATTATATTTAATCTGGGGTATCCAATTTTTGACAAAAACACACTTCAAAACAGAATAAAAAACAACCCCACATCTACAACCCCTAGTTGCCATAATAAAATCAACGAAGAAGATCGTGATAATACAACAGATTTGAAATGACCCACCTCGCCGGTCTGCGCAAAGCAGCTGTGGAGGTAATTCTCGTCCATCCAGTAATGGAGATCACCGACCCAGATCGTCTTGTTCTCATCCGTCGATCCCTGCGGATGAGATTGTTGGTGGTAGGCAATGAAATTGTGGGGTGGGTAGTGGTGGGTCATCATCATGGCCGACGCCGGATATTGCATGGCCACCCATTGCTGCTGCGGATCTGAACCGTTCATCTTCGTCGTCTTGATCTTCTCGTTTTAGTGTTTTTCTTGCAGAAAAGAGAGATGGGGAAAGTGAAGGGTAATTTGGGAGATTGGATGGAAAAAATAGAAGCTCTGGTGTGAGGGAGAAGAAGAGATTGGATTGGGAAGAGGAGAAGAAGAAAGGGATGTGGAAAGGGATTTTCCATCAATGGAAGGGAAGTTGAGAGGAATAGGAGGTTTGTTTTTACCGTTGGATTACGATGGTTTTGATCTGCACCGTTGATTTGAGAGATCGAGTATGAACGGGTGCGATCAACCATATCCATTTCCAAGTCAGTTGATTTATTTTTATTTTATTTTACTTTGTGTTTTATAGATATTAACGGGCAATGGTAGCCTCATTTACCATGGGAGCTACTAGTGGCACACCAAATTTAACTTTTTTCCACACAAATTCTCTCTACACACATTCCTATAATTTAAAAAATACATTAGTTCTTTTCACACAAATAAAATTTCCTAAACTACCAATCCCTTCATTTCCCTCTTTCTTTCCACACACATCCTCATCCCTTTCTTCCCACACACAAAAAACACCGTTTTCTCCAGCGTTCCTCAGGCATTCCTCCGGCGTACCATCACCGTTTTCTCCAGCGTTCCTCCGGCATTCCTCCGGCGTATCAGTCTGCTCCACAATCTCCACAATCCTCCGGCATTCCCTTTTTCCTTCACCATTTATTCTTCTTTCCCATCTCTTCTTTACCATTTTTTCCAACTTAATTAGATTACATTTTTTTCATGAAAACTTATTATGGGGATAGATTCTCATTCAATGTAAGTTTTTAGAAACAATGTTAGTGTTTTTTCATGCATTTGGGTGCGTTTTATCCATCGTCGCAAGGGTTTTTAGAAATCGCGACTCTATTCGGTCTTTCAGGACCGAACAGATTGCATATGTTCGGAAGTACATGATCGAACAAATGCCTTATGTTCGGAACTGTATATCAGAACATATGCCATCTGTTCGGTCTTGAAAGACCGTACATATCGGGAACCTGCAACTCGTTCCAGGCGAGAAATTTTTTTAAAAAAATAGGCATAAAATTGGCTTCTTCATCTGATTGAAGGCACTATTTGATTATTGTCATTCATTCCTCGATTCCTTATTGAAAACTAGTATTTATTGTTTGGTGAGACAATTTTCCTCAAAAAAATAACAAAAATGGAGTTGAACCCATCTTGATTGTCAAAGGCCTTAGGGCCAATTAGGAGTGACATTTCTTGACCTAACCTACCTATCCAACGTGATAATTCAAGTTCATGTTGAACCTTTTCCTGTGTTTGTAATGACATTTCTAAGTAAGAAATGGGTTAGGTTTGGGATTGAGTCCATTCTCATCATTCACAATGCCCAACAGTCATCCATTTTTGTAGGATGCTTATACCCATTGAGTAGTGGTCAACACCATCACAAAAATAACACCCAACTGATCAAATAATAGTATATTTTTTAAAAAAATAAAAAAATGGGTTGGGCCATGCTACATTGGTGGGGTGGGGGACGGTGGGGAGAGTGGTTTCGTAACAGAAGGGTGGGTGGGGTTGGGAGGGGAGGGTAAAGAAAGAGGGTGGCTGGGTGGGGTGGGAGTGAGGAAATGGAGAAAATAAAAAGGGTTATTTTTTTTTTGTGAAAATGCACTTTCCAATTCCCATATCCTCTATAAAAAGTCTATTTCCAGGCCTAGGAAATAAAAAGATGACGTGGCGAAAAAGCAGTCGTGCAGAAAACTACCACACCAAACTTTCGCAGAAAAAAAGCTCATTTTCACAAACATGCCCTTGCCCTCCTTGTTGATTGATTGTATTTGGTCCTACTCTTTGTCATTGTCCAATGTTTTCTTTTGCTTCTCCTTCACAAAGAACATGTTCCTAATTTTCTTTATGGGTAATTTAAGAAGCTGGATCAATCTTTGTACCTGATTGCTATATAATCCGTTGGTTTGACCTACCAATGTATTGGGTTTTGTCATCCCTTTTGGATGTTTGTGTACACATCATGGAAAATCGGTTTTATGGGAAAAAAAAATCTTCCGACCTCCACCGTAGGAAATTAATTCTCAAGGCATCACGAAAAAGATAGTACATTTTTGTGCTTTTATACAAAGAAAAGCAGCTGAACCAAATGAGAACTTTACTGCTGCGTGGGATTTAATTTTTACAATCCTCACTTTTCTTTGCATAAAACCGACTATATAAACGTGCCCTAAGTCCAAAAGCTAGAGCCCGCAAACTTAAGTGACATTTTTCCTTTTCACTTCATGGGCAATATTTCTATGGTACTTTCATTTACATTTATCTATTAATTTATGTAACATTGTCCATGGATATATGATCAGATGCAGTGAACCTATGATTCCCAAATATAGATAAGAAGCAAACTAATGTGGGGTTTAAAGTTCTTATGACTTATGTTTTTAAAATTTGAGATCCAGCAAAACCCTTGAAGCACCATGTTAGGCTAGTATTTCACTCCTACAAATGGTGTGCCCAAGGGCTCCACTTACATACTTGTGTGGGAAGATTTCCAGAGCTACAGGATTAAGCTAATCACAGCCATCAGATAGGTTTAAGCATCCTCACGTACTATCCGCGTGCCGT
The DNA here is from genome assembly GCA_012931725.1 of Litsea cubeba. Classification (NCBI taxonomy): domain Eukaryota; kingdom Viridiplantae; phylum Streptophyta; class Magnoliopsida; order Laurales; family Lauraceae; genus Litsea; species Litsea cubeba. Next base: position 105,372,023 of record CM022945.1, on the reverse strand, counting down.
CTACGTGGCACCGATCTCATCCCGGCCACCAGGACAGAGGCCTTGGCCGACATCAAACATCTCCAGGCCACAAGCGCCGAACTGGACCGCCCCGGGCATCATCTCGGCAAAGAGTCCATCTCGGCAAGGCCACCCCGGATGCCATCTCAGTAAAGAACCCTGCCTCGGCTAAAGCTACCTCGGCTGAAGAAGCCAGGACAGTAGCCGAAGCAAGAAAGAATCTTTGCTTGGGCCCCTCATCCCCCACGTCATCAGGCACGTGGAGAGATTGGGTCACAAGCTAGTGGGACAGATATGACATCCAGCCGCCCACTATCTTCACCAGATCGCCACATGGCAGCATCCAGCGGCTGAGGCCACATCAGGGCAAGGCCCGAGGGAAGATCCGCTGGTACTCCTACCGCCAAAGGCGCCCAACACAATCTGGCCCAACAAGACACGCATTTAATGCAATGTGGGCTGATCATGACTTCCCAGTCAGATCATGGGACCCACGCCAAAATATCCTCTCAGAGATACGATCCAAACCTCTATAAATGGACCTCCAAACACCATGCAAGGTACGCACATTCCATTCACAGAGCCCTTACTCTGTCTCTCTTCTCCCTCTCCTTCCATCGTTCCAGTTCCCATACTGACTTTGGCATCGGAGAGCCTTGCGCCGCTCAGGCCAGGGTCCTCTGACCGTTTGCTACTCCTTTTCAGGCTCTCGGACGGCATCCAGACATCCCAGACACCATCATCTTCAAGGATAAGTCCTGTAAGGCACCCTCTTATTGTGGGTCATAATTTTCTGCACCTACAATTGGCGCCGTCTGTGGGAAGGCAATATCCCAGCCTTCCCAACCTTCTCCTAATCTTTCCAAACAATCCTTCTTCACCTCAACCTCTCAGAAGCTATGCCTCCGAAAGCTAAGAAGGGCGTAGAATCCTCAAGAGCAGCGCCCAAGCTGCCACCACCGCCAGCGGACGTCCCTCCTCAAGGACGCCCCCACACGGTGCATGGCACGACTGCAGGCGAGGGCCGCTTAGGCTCTCAGCTCTTTATCGAGTTCCCATTCCAAGAGGGACTCGAGGCCTCGATCTCACCGGAAGAAGTCGCACCACCCGGACGCAAGGATCGTCGGCAGGAGCGTCCCCGGAAGGACAAAGCCGTGGCCGTAGGAGAAACGCGCCACGCTCAACCCCCTGGGGAGGTTCCTGAAGCTGCCCTCCTCCAGAAGCAACTCCAGAGGCAAGAACGAATGATTCGCGAGCTTCAGCAGCAGCTGAAGGCAGTGCAAACTGCCTCCTTGAGGGAGGTCTCGGAGCCTCAAGGGAAAAAGAAGGATGCTCCCAGCAAGGCAGCCCAGCCTCCCCGTGAGGAACTTAGACATCATCCGGACCACCAGAAACGGAGCCACATCCATGATGAAGGCTCGAGCAACAGCCGAAGTCACCACAGCCGAGGCGGACGAACCCATAGCCGTCGTAGCCCGAGCCGTCCCAAGAGGAAGACCTGAGCTCAGACTCCAGAGAAGGATGACGAGCAAGAGCGATTTGACAAGCGCGTCAGATTGGCTCTCCAGCGCAACTTGGACATGCGGGACCAGAAGCAGCTCTGTGGTCACACTGATCTCGGGGGCTCTCCCTTCACCAAAGAAATCGAGCACACCCCCTTGCCCAAGAAGTTCTCCATCCCGCGGTTCGTCCCCTACGACGGACTGTCCGACCCATCTGCGCACCTCCGACACTTCTCCCAGAAGATGTCCATCTGGGGAAACGAGGGTCATCTAAACTGCAAGATCTTCTCCTCCAGTTTGGGTGACCTCCCCTTGAAGTGGTTCTGCTCCCTTCCGGAGCAGTCAGTTTCCAGTTGGAAGGAGCTCCAGCTCTCCTTCCTGAAGAAGTTCCAGGCCTACGCCGTCGTCCCCAAGAAGGAAGGGGACCTCATCGCCCTGAGAATGAAGCAGGGCGAAACCCTCGCCAAGTTCACCCACCGATTCTGGGCGGTCTACAGCCAGATCGAAGACGCGAGAGAGGCGATAGCCATGTACGCCTTCCAGCACGCCCTGATCCCCGGCATCGACGTGCGGAAGGACTTGGCCGGGGACACCCCAGAGTCCATGACAGAATTGATGTCCCGGGTGAAGCGCTTTATCGCCCGGGAGGAAGACGAGATCCGAGCTAAGGATCGCGACGGGCATCCGGAGCCCGAACAGAAAGACAGCCAGCCTCGGCAAAGAGGCGGGAGATCCTCCCAGAAGCAGGAGCCCAGGCGGGACTGGGCCTCTAGTGCGACGAAGCCTTCGTCGTCCAGGTCTGGGGGCAATTGGAAGCCCAGACCTCCCTCCAGCGCCAGCCAGAGCGTCAATGTCGTCTTCAAGGAGCCGATCTACCGCATCCTGGCCAAAATCAAATCCAAGCCATTCTTCAAGTATCCTCCGCCCCTGAAGAATGAACCCACCGAAGGAGCCCGAAGCAAGCACTACTGCTCCTTCCATAAGGGCAACGGGCACAGGACCGAAGAATGCAGGACTTTGCAGTGGTATCTGGAAAAGCTGGCCAAAGAGGGCCACATCCCAGAGTTCATCAAGGAAGGAGATGCCGGCGGCAGCGAGGGCCGGATCCACCAGAGTGCAGCCCAAGCCCCAGAGAGCGAGGACTCAGAGAAGATCATCAACGTGATCCATCTGGCGTCCTCAGCTCCCGCTTCCTCATCCCGGGGAAGCTCTCAAACCCGTGCCGAAGCCAGGCGGGCTTCGCACGAGAAAGAAGTAATGAAAGCCGACCTCGCCCCGGCATCCAAGAAAGCCCGCCGCGACAGACCAGCCATCTCGTTCTCGGATCGAGATCTGGAGGGAGTCCAGGTTCCTCACAACGACCCCCTGCTCCTCACCATGAAGCTGAGAGACTTCACCGTGAAGAGGATCCTCGTCGACTCCGGCAGCTCCTCCGAGGTCCTCTACTACGACTGCTTCAAGAGGATGAAGCTCTCCGAAGCAGACCTCACGGAGGTCCGTGCACCTCTGCTAGGGTTGTCCGCTACACCAGTCTACCCCAAGGGTAGAATCACTTTGGAAACCCAAGTTGGCGGAGCCTCCGTGTCGGCCGACTTTCTAGTTGTGGACGCCCCTTCTCCCTACAATGTCATTCTGGGCAGGACGTGGCTCCACAAGCTAGAGGCAGTTCCTTCTTCCTTCCACCAAAAGCTGAAGTTCGTCCATGAGAACGAGGAAGGCAAGATTGAAGTAGTCACAGTGAAGGGAGACCAGCAGCAGGCCAGGCAGTGCATGCTGGCCGCCGTTCCAGCAGTCAAGGAGCCAGAGCGCATCAACCTGGCCGAATTCGAGAAGGGCCTCGACGAGATCGGCAGGGACCCTGAGAAGAAGAGCATCGAGGACCTAGCCGAGGTCAGGCTAGACCCGTCCGACCCAGACCGTTTCTTCCTGATCGGCACCCAGCTGTCGGACGAAGAAAGGGCCGAACTCTCTCGGTTCTTGACGCAGAATGTGGACGTCTTCGCTTGGAGCCCAAGTGAGATGCCCGGGGTCGACCCTGAGGTCATGTGCCACAAGCTCAACGTCGACCCCGACCACAAGCCAGTAGTGCAGAGGGCCCGCAGAACCGGGCTGCAGCAGACAGATGCAGTCGTGGAAGAGGTCGACAACCTGCTAAAAGCAGGGGCCATCCGGGAAGTCCAGTACCCGGTATGGCTGGCCAACACGGTGGTCGTCAAGAAGAAAACTGGGAAGTGGAGAGTGTGCGTTGACTTCACCGACCTGAACAGGGCTTGCCCTAAGGACAGCTTTCCCCTCCCAAAGATTGACCAACTGATCGACGCCACCGCCGGTCACGACCGAATGAGCTTCCTCGACGCCTACCGAGGCTATCATCAGATCCCGCTTTACGAGCCCGACGAGGAGAAAACGTCATTCATCACCCCCCGCGGCACTTACTGCTATAAAGTAATGCCCTTCGGGCTGAAGAACGCGGGGGCGACCTATCAGCGCCTCGTCACGAAAATGTTCCAGGCCCAGCTCGGCCGAACGGTAGAGGTGTATATCGACGACATGGTCGTCAAATCTGTACGCTCCAGCGACCACCTGGCGGATCTCGGCCAAGTCTTCGGCATCCTTCGCGCCTACAAGCTCAAGCTCAACGCTTCCAAGTGCGCCTTCGGCGTAGCCTCTGGCAAGTTTCTCGGCAGCTTGGTGACGCGGAGGGGGATAGAGGCCAATCCAGACCAGATCACTGCCATCCAGGGCATCCAGAGTCCCTCCACCACAAAGGAAGTTCAAAAGCTTACAGGAATGGCCGCCGCACTCAATCGCTTCATCAGCCGCTCGTCAGATAAGTGCAGGCCTTTTTTCCAGCTTTTGAGGAAAAATTTGAAGTTCCAATGGACCCCCGAGTGCGACCAGGCATTGGCCGCACTCAAAACTTATTTGATGTCACCCCCATTACTCTCCACCCCAATTCGGGGGGAGATTCTGTATTTATACCTAGCGGTCTCGGATCACGCAGTAAGCTCCGTCCTCATCAGGGAGGACGAGGGAGTTCAAAAGCCGATCTACTACACGAGCAAGACCCTGCTCGATGCCGAGACCAGGTACCTACTGTTGGAGAAGCTTGCGTTGGCTCTTGTCACCGCCTCCCGCAAGCTCTCCCATTATTTTCAATCCCACACTATTGTGGTGATCACGGAGCACCCACTCCGTTCATTGTTCAAAAAAGCTGACTTTTCAGGGCGCATATCAAAATGGGCAGTTGAATTGGGGCAGTATGACATACAGTACCGTCCCCGAACTGCGATCAAAGCCCAGATTCTGGCAGACTTCATAGTCGAATTCGCCTGCCCCAAACCGGCTCCGACCCAGCTCGGCACGGCACTGGGGGGCACGGGGCAAGAGCCAGTAGAAACAGAAGTCCAGCAGTCTCCCACCTCGGCATGGAGGATCTTTGTCGACGGGTCGTCCACCTCCAAGAGAGCTGGCGCCGGCATAGTTCTCCAATCGCCAGAGGGACTGGTCATAGAGCAGGCTTTCACCCTCGACTTCAAAGCGACGAACAATGAGGCAGAGTACGAAGCACTGATTGCAGGGTTGAACAGCGCCCGAATCCTCGGAGCCCAGCACCTGGAAATCTTCAGCGACTCTCAACTGGTAACTAGCCAGCTCGCCGGAGACTACCAGGCCAGGGACGACAGGATGGCGGCCTACTTAGCCCTGGCGAAAAAGCTACTCTCCCAATTCCAGAAAGCCGAGGTCAGGCAAATATCCCGAGATACCAACACGCATGCAGATGCGCTTGCAAACCTGGCCTCCGCTGTCGAAGCAGGAAAGAAGAGGACCATCGAGGTCGGGTCAGTATCAAGGTCAAGTCTAGAGCTACATTCATCTCGGCTTGTCCTTTGTGCTGACCTCGGCCCCAGCTGGATGGATCCAATCGTCGCCTACTTGAAGGATGACCAGCTCCCCGAAGACAAGACGGAAGCCCACAAGATCAGGCTCAAGGCAGCCCGGTTTTGGCTCTCTCCAGAAGGCAAACTCTACAGGAAGTCCTTCACGGGTCCGTACCTCCAATGCGTCCACCCGTCCAAGGTGGACGACTTCCTGTACGAGATCCATGAGGGAATCTGCGGCAGCCATATTGGAGGTCGGTCGTTGGCCTACAGAGCGATTAGTCAGGGTTACTGGTGGCCCTACATGCAAAAGGACGCCCAGGTCTACGCCAGAAAATGCGAGAAATGCCAGAAGTTCTCCCACTCCCTCCATCAGCCAGCGCAGGACCTGAGTCCCCTCTCCAGTCCATGGCCCTTCGCTCAATGGGGCCTGGATATTGTGGGGCCTCTTCACCGAGCTCCAGGGAACAAAAGATGGCTGATAGTGGCTACGGACTACTTCACCAAGTGGATAGAGGCTGAACCGTTGTCTTCCATCACGGACAGGGACTCCAGGAACTTCGTCTGGAAAAACATCCTCACGAGGTTCGGCATCCCTCGGACCCTGATCTCGGATAACGGAACTCAGTTCGATTCCAAATCCTTCAGAGATTTCTGCCAAGAATATGGCATCAGAAACCATTACTCCACCCCGGCATATCCACAGAGTAATGGCCAGGCAGAAATCTCCAACAAAGTGATCCTGGACGGCCTGAAGAAGCGACTGGACAAGGCAAAGGGCAGATGGACAGAAGAGCTTCCGAGCGTGTTGTGGGCATACCGAACAACTCCAAGGAGGTCCACCTCGGCAACACCTTTCTCTCTGGCCTACGGGATGGAGGCAGTCATTCCCTTGGAAATCGGCCTTCCTACCCTGAGGACAGAGCTGGTCGACCAAGGCCGAAATGAGACGAACCTGGCAATGGAGCTGGAGCTGGCGGACGAGCGACGAGAAGCAGCAGCCCTGAGACTAACCGACTATCAGCAACGGTTAGCCAGGGCATACAATCAAAATGTCAAGGAAAGAAGGTTCACCACGGGAGAGCTCGTTTTAAAGAAGACCCTGCCAGCTGACAGAGAACCAAATGAGGGGAAGCTTGCCCCGAACTGGCACGGCCCGTTCAGAGTAGTTTCACTAGCAGGAAGGTCAGCCTACAAGCTCGAAGACTTGGAGGGCAAGCCATTGCCGAGACCGTGGAATGCATCCCACTTGAAGAAATTCTATTTCTAAAGATGTAATGAACTTCAGAATCAATAAAAGCAGCTCTTGCCTTGTCATCAATCTGTCTCCCCGGTCGACTCCGGCGACACAGGCTCAACGCCTTGGAAATGGCTCCGAGTTCCTACACTCAAGCCTTTCCTAAAATCCCGTGTCTTGGACACACAGGCTCAATGCCTTGGAAATGGCTTCGAGTTCCTACACTCAGCCTTTCCTAAAATCCCGTGTCTTGGACACACAGGTTCAACGCCTTGGAAATGGCATAGAAGAGTTCCTACACTCAAGCCTTTCCTAAAATCCCGTGTCTTGGACACACAGGCTCAACGCCTTGGAAATGGCTTCGAGTTTCTACACTCAGCCTTTCCTAAAATCCCGTGTCTTGGACACACAGGCTCAACGCCTTGGAAACGGCATAAAAGAGTTCCTACACTCAGCCTTTCCTAAAATCCCGTGTCTTGGACACATGGGCCCACCGCCCTGGAAGAGACCTCGAGTCCCGACTCGGTCGCTTCCTAAAGCTCCTAGCCTTGGGCTATGGAGAGGCTTCGAGTTCCCACTCAGCCGAGATTGGGCCCACCGCCCTGGAAGAGACCTCGAGTCCAGGCTCGGTCGATTCCTAAAGCTCCTAGCCTTGGGCTATGGAGAAGGCCTCGAGTTCAGACACTCGGCCGGATTCCAAAGATCAGGGTTTCTACACCCCTCAAATCATTGCCAAGCTCATGCCCAAGCGGCCGAGATCAGTGGGATGATGACTCCACTTCGGCACAATGCAGCTCGTCTCGGTCAAAGCCAGCCTTTCGGCCGAGGTCAGTGCCAGCATTCAAACACATCCAAGCATTTCAGAACAGCGCAGAGAAATGAGAAAAAGAACTCAAAAGCACTATACACAGCTTGGGTAATCAGAAAATTCCTCTTCATTTATTGCAAACTGCTGCGTTACAAGAAATACATAACAGAAAGCAGAGTACAGAAAGGAGGACCAGAGTCCTCTAAAAACAGAAAATAGAAAGACTAGGAGACTCTGATCCTCGCTGACTCTTCAAGCAGAAGGCTCGAGGACGCCGGATCGCCGCCTGGAGGTTCTGAGCGATCCTGAACCTCGCTGGGCCCTGCACCACCCTCGGTGGCCAGAGGGACCAGCCAAACTTGGAGAAACCTCTCGGACCAGCAGAGCTCCAACCCGCCTGCCGTACGACGGGCGCACAGGGTCGTGTTGGTCGAGAATGCGCCCCCATCCCCTAGCAGCGCATCCTCACTCTGTCTGGCCAAGGGCCAGTGGCCATGGACCCGCGTTCAGAGAGCGCGTGGCCCACGGGGAGATCCTTCAGAGAGCGCGCAGGCCACGACAGCCTTCCCCCCTCGGGGGCAGCCGTCCAACGGCGCAGGGTTTTCCCCCGGATCAAGTAATCTCATGCACCTCCCAGACATGGTCCTTATGTTCCTTCCCTCTCCCATGGCGAACCTGTTCCCCCTATTTATAGGATGGAAGAAGGCCCAGTCTCCAAAAGGAGTTATGGGGCGAAGTCTCCCACGCGTTGTTGGGAAGGCGCGACTATTGACCAGCGAACCCTATGGCGCCACGTGGAGACATCCGTCAGACTCCCTCGTCTGCCGCGCCACCATGTTCATTGCTATTCAAGATCACCTAAGATACGGAGGATCAGCGCGAATACCAATGAAGATCACCCAAGATACGGAGTATCAGCGCAAATACCAAAAAAGATCTTAAGGGAGCACTCTACCGAACTCAAGCAATCGAAGAACTCAAGCTTAAAAGAGAAAAGCACGAGTATTTCAGAAAACCTTCATTTGTATTAAAGTTTCAATCATTACAGTGTTCAGCAAATACAAATTGAAGAAAATTACAAAGCATAAAGCAAAGAAGCAAAAATCCCAAGGTCCCGATGTCCCGAGGTCATGACCGGTCAGTTGCACGAGCTGCGGCGTCAGAGGCTTCGCCGGATGGACGGGCAGAGTTCGGCACCGGAAGCGGGTACGGAGGCGGCTCCCGAAAGGAGCGGTGGCCCTCCGAGACCCCGACCTCTTTCAGGCCGGCATGCCACCCTTTCGCCCAAGCCTTATCCCTCACCACAAGAACCCTTTCCTTGTAGTGGGCGGTGACCTGCACTTTGGCGTCCTCGAATGCAGCATCGCACTCGGACTCGAGCTTAGCCTCGGCATCATCCGCCCTCTTGGACTCGGATTCAAGCTTCGCCTCGGCCTCGTCCGCTCTTTTGGCCTCGGCTTGAAGTAGGGCCGCATAATCATCTCCCATCTTCGAAATGGAGACCTCGAGCTCGGCCGACTTAGTCCTCTCCGCCTCGGCCTCCTCCCTCGCCTGCTCGAGCTTCGCCGCGTATTCCTCTTCTACCTTGGCCAACTTCTGGCTCACAGCGTCCAGGGACTCTTGCAGGCCGTTCTTCTCCACGGACAGCTCGGCAGCGTCCGCGCTGTACCTCCAGATCCTATCAGCAACGGCCATGGACTTCTGAGCCGCCTGTCAAATGAAGACGTACGTGTTAGATCCAAAGAGCGTCAGACGCTAAATTGCTGGTTTAGCAAAGGAAAATGAAGATTTACCACGAAGTTGGACTGCAGCATCGACAAGATCAGCTTCTGATCGCTGTACTTATCCAGCCGCTCCATGTCCCGGGGAAGGGCACAGGCTCGCCCAAGGGCCTCGAGGACCGGGAGATCGATCCTGTGAAGAATGCTATCCTCCACCGTCATCGGCCTCCCCGGCCCGAGCATGAAGCTCGGCTCCCATAACTGCGGCCCCGACGGCAACGAGGCAGCAGCCGAGCTAGGGCCCGCATCAGTCCTCGGCATCTTCAGCGGCCGAGTTTCCTCCTGCTCGACCTCGGCTGGGGGCAAGCGTACCCCTAGATCAACAGGGCTAGGGAGCACGGGCACCTCCGCCACCTCTGCAGGAGAAGCCACCCGAGCCCTCGGAGACGGATGCCTCGGAGAGTCTACCGGCTCCTCGGGGGCTCAGACGTCCTCCACTCCAAGCGCCAAGGCCTCGAGATCCTCGAAGGACAAGCGCCTGGTGTGCCTCATCTCGGATCCTGGCGAGGGAGATCGGGCAGATTGACTCGATTCCCTTCCTGAGACCTGGGGAGGTCTCGATTCCGCTAAGGAAGCTAGGATTCCAGACGCTGCCCTAACCTCAGGCGACGCCCGCGAGGGCTCTGCGACCTCCGGAACGGCCTGCTCCTGACTAACCCCGGATCCGGCACCTTCACTCTGGATCGGCTCCACGGTGCCCCTCAGATACCCGCGGTACTTCGGCTTATACCCTAGCAGCGACCAAGCCGCCCTGCCGTCGTGACCGCTGTACCGCTTCACCAGACGGAGCCAGGCATCGTTCCTCTTCCAAATGTACCTGGCAGCCCGTTTCCTCTCCTTCAAAGCTGCAGCAATCAGAAGCATAAGCACGGCAGAATGAAAAGAAACTTATAAAAGAAGAAACGGAGGACGATTACTTGGGATGGTGCCGAAGTTGCGAGGGACCTGGTAGCCTCTATCGGTGTCGGCCTCCCCGAACTCCCAGTTTCCCGAGACGTACAGAAGATCGTCCCCGGCATACTTGCTCGAATCCTCCAAGTATCGGACGAAGCCGTCCCGGCCTGACTTAGCCCGGAGATAATAAGATTCCCCGGACCTGCATATGTCATAGACGTCCTCAAGATCAAAGACGCCAAAGTCGGTGCCCAGGACCTCATTCAACTTGACCGTGCCCATCACGATCTTGAAGGCATTCGGCAGCAGTTGGCAAGGGCAGAGACGCCACTGACTAAGGCACCTCCTGAGAAGTGGATGAAGGGGGAATCGGACCCCGCCTTCTATCACAGCCACCAGCGGAAAAGGCATCCAGCCTCCCAAAAAGGCGCGAGGGTTGTAGCCATGGGGATCAGCACCCCTGACTTGGACATCGGCAGGGATCCTAAAGGCCAACCTGAAACCCTCGATCGCTGCCTCGCCCTCTAACCAGTGGCTGTAAATCCCCATTCCTATCCCAATCTAAAAATAGAGGAACCCGCAGAAGAAGAAGCAGAGCAGGAAGAACTTACGGAAGCAGAACAAAGACGCTGGACAGCGAAGAGACTCAACCTCAGCAGCGCACCACTTCTCGAATGAAGCCCCCTCACAGCAGCCTTCCCTCTTCTGACGCTCGCCTCTGATTCAGAATCGCAAACAAAGAATGGAGCAGACCTCAACCGCCCTATATATAGCAGAGAGCCCCCCTGGGATTTCGCGCGAGTCATTTCGAAAATTTATTACGCCTCCCTGAAGCGGCGCGCAAATCATTTCAAAAATTGATTGCGCCCCTGACGAGACGGCGCGTACGACCTCGAAGAGACAGACAACCAGCCAGGGGATGACACGTGGAGCCGTCGAACTGTCTTCAGCATTGAATAGGGGACGCCATTTGTCACCTCGAACATCCAAAGCGACAGCGAGTCAGGGCCGAAAGAGGATCACCTACAGATAGACCCGGCACATAGCTCCCGACCTCACGGCACTGACGTTCTACGAGAGCTCAGAAGCTAGGGGGCAATTGTGTGGGAAGATTTCCAGAGCTACAGGATTAAGCTAATCACAGCCATCAGATAGGTTTAAGCATCCTCACGTACTATCCGCGTGCCGTCTACGTGGCACCGATCTCATCCCGGCCACCAGGACAGAGGCCTTGGCCGACATCAAACATCTCCAGGCCACAAGCGCCGAACTGGACCGCCCCGGGCATCATCTCGGCAAAGAGTCCATCTCGGCAAGGCCACCCCGGATGCCATCTCAGTAAAGAACCCTGCCTAGGCTAAAGCTACCTCGGCTGAAGAAGCCAGGACAGTAGCCGAAGCAAGAAAGAATCTTTGCTTGGGCCCCTCATCCCCCACGTCATCAGGCACGTGGAGAGATTGGGTCACAAGCTAGTGGGACAGATATGACATCCAGCCGCCCACTATCTTCACCAGATCGCCACATGGCAGCATCCAGCGGCTGAGGCCACATCAGGGCAAGGCCCGAGGGAAGATCCGCTGGTACTCCTACCGCCAAAGGCGCCCAACACAATCTGGCCCAACAAGACACGCATTTAATGCAATGTGGGCTGATCATGACTTCCCAGTCAGATCATGGGACCCACGCCAAAATATCCTCTCAGAGATACGATCCAAACCTCTATAAATGGACCTCCAAACACCATGCAAGGTACGCACATTCCATTCACAGAGCCCTTACTCTGTCTCTCTTCTCCCTCTCCTTCCATCGTTCCAGTTCCCATACTGACTTTGGCATCGGAGAGCCTTGCGCCGCTCAGGCCAGGGTCCTCTGACCGTTTGCTACTCCTTTTCAGGCTCTCGGACGGCATCCAGACATCCCAGACACCATCATCTTCAAGGATAAGTCCTGTAAGGCACCCTCTTATTGTGGGTCATAATTTTCTGCACCTACAATACTATTATTCAGTTTGTAATTAAGGTCCTGTTTAGCATTGCACCACTAAAATGTTTTCATGTTCCCACGGGATAAGATTCTGAGAAGACCTTTGGTCAGTATTAATCATGCTTCCTAATTTTTATCTCATCGGTCAAAATCCAAAATCTTGCCCCCCTGGTGCAATTGATTAAGTCTGGACGATAAAACATCATTTTGTTTTTAATCCCCAACTCGCTGGCACAACCATTTTGAGTCTTGTTTCCTGCATCACCCCAGAGATCCTCATCTTCTCTCTTTAATTCTCTCCTCTTGCAGACTTAAGAGAAGGCAGATCACCTTCTATCAAGCTGCTTGATGAAAGGATGAGATCTGACACTATGGCTCTACTCCCCATCTATGAGTTCAATTAGTTGGAACGAGTGAAATATCTTGACCTTCTTTCATTTTGAGCATATTTAACCATAATAATGAAAAGTGAGCTAGAGAGTATTTTGAGGCTCATCTGGTAATAATGGATCACATGTTCACAATAAAAAAAAATGGCAGACCCACATTACAATTCCTAAAAGCTTGCCCCACACTATATTCCTATAGAGGTGGGCGGGGGCCAATATACACCATAGGTAGTGGGATCGACCGCCCTTGGTAAATTTCTGAGCTCCTTTGAAGGGCTTTAGGCCACATGAGTCATGCATCAGTTGGGGCCCAATCCTACACCACCCTATGACCCTAGGTAGCCCCATTTCAATATCGAAAACTCATCCTTATTTCATTCAAACCCCATTTTCAAATCACCGTTTTAGGGCATCCAGATACCTAGGATTAAAGGAAATATTATCTTAGATGTCTTTGATGATGATGAATTGATAAACACCTGAATTTGGGAGAACCAGTGGGATTGGAGGTGGGTTCTCCATGTTTTAATTTTTAAAAGTGGGTACCATATTATAATTTTTAAAGGTGAGTCCATTTTTTAACAAAATAGATTTAAGTTCAGCACTGGTGTCAAACATGATTATTTTGATTTTGTTTCTTACAACAAAGTTATTATAATGTTACCAAACAAGCTCTGTGCAACATATTAACCAGGGAACAATTTCATGTAATGTCGCCAAAATAAGTTTTGTACGACAATGCTTGAGCACAACCTGATTTCATCATAATCCTATCTTGGCATAAAATTGGGAACAACCTAGGAATCATGCCAAACGGGGCCTAAATTTCTCATGCCATGTCCTTTTGTTAGGGAGAATCGGACATCCAAGTTGTTGTTTTTTTTATTATTTTTATTTTTTTTAACCTATTGGTTAATATTAACAGTATCAAACAGAGTTTCTTATCATTAATACATGGTTGGGTAGATGAATGTATATATATTTGTGACATTTTCCATTCTACTAGTGCATATTATTCCAACCTGACTGAGACTCCGAAATCATCCACCCACAATGAGCCATATGATATTTGTGACAGGGATTACAGGTGGTTAAGATTACAAGCCACATGAGGAGGTTTAAGTTTACTAACAGTCCTAGGCTTGAAAAGGAGTACAAGAGTTACAGCATGTTCAATGTAAAACTTTTGTCACATCTAAATCATGCATTTGGAAAATTCTCAACATAATTCATGCAACTGACCCCTAACATATTTGAGACAAAGCTTTAATAACGAAGATGATGATGATAAGGAGGTTAGCACATTCTCAACATTTTAGGCTTAGTCGTTCCATATTATGAATAGCCTTTGATTCAATCCATTCATATGCTCCTTCACAATATTGATCTAATGCTTAACTATTGTTAGGTTTAATAGCATAAAAGAAATGAGTTTAGAGTACTGTTAAATTTTGAGCCTTATATGCTATGATTATCTAATAGAATAATACTTTTTTTTTTTGGGTAAAAGCTAATAGAATAATACTAGAAGTGCCTAATTCGATGAGTTGGATACATCCCAATTGGGTCCACATAAAAGTGAAGTACTTGTGACAAACGTATATAAATTAAGAAGAGAAGCTTGAAGGGTAGGTAGAAATGTACATGAGATCTCCATTCTTTTTTATTTGATTCACTGGGGTGATGGCTGAGAAACAATCTTCAGAACTTACGCTTTGCCTTTCCAATTGTAGGCCCCTTTTGATAGTAAGCCATCGCTTAGAATTGCATTGAATTCAATACTCATCAAACAAACCGGTATTTTTAAGAATATGGATGCCACAAAAGGACAATTGATTTTATTGATTCAGAGAAGGCACTCTTATCTTCTCGCATGTGCTAGTTGCCTAAATAGGCCAGCACAGTATAAAATTCAAATCACCAAAACTCAGGTCGAGTTGGAATAAAATCAGATATTAAAGATGACCCACAATCATATAAAAAAAGGCAGATTAAGAATAAGATGATTAAAGATTCCGTAAATGATCACATCTTGATCACAAGACTGCATTTACCAACTTTTTAATTGATGAGAGGCCGGCCTCTCTTTGCTTGGTGCAACCATGCTCCCATATGTTTAGACATCGAACCAAATTCCACGTTTTTAGTTACATAAGATCGATCCAATGCGGTATATAGCAATATAGCATGACATTCATTAACATCAGGACAAGCTTTACATAGTAATTAACTAACCACTAGCATTGCACATAGTTCAGAAATGATGTAGATGACTATCATCTTTTCATTATTCCTCTGTGTGGAGTACCCGGACTAGTAGATGATATTACTTCATGTAACACAGACTGACATTACTTCATGTAACATAACACCCTGAGGTGACACTAGTACTAAGTGGAGTACCCGGACTAGATGATAGTACAAGTAGTACCTCCCTTGGGTCTGGGTTTAGGAGGATTGGGCGGAAAAGGGTAACCCGAACCCCCGTGACCGGGATCAACTGCCCCCGAACCCACTTTACCGAGATCAACCGCCCCCGAACCCCCTTTACCAGGATCAACCGCCCCGCAATAGACACCAGCAGGATCTAAACGATCAGGCCCATCACGTTTAGCGTTCTGCACCATCAGCCATAGGATAGTAATCAGGCATTTCAAATCTGAATACATAAATTGTCGACACCACGCCTAACTATAAGAAATTATCTATCGCCAACAAGATGAAGATGTAATATGGCATGTTGGTAGGGTTCATATATCTTAGGATGTATTTGTATAACGCTGTAGGAGAGGCAGTTTCTATAAACATTTTGCACCAAATGATGATGTCGGTTTGCACATGGCTGTCCTGTGTGTTCGATCCTTAGGCAGCCACCTTTCCTCACACGAGAGCTCTTTGCCTCATTCAAGGGCCCCTTTACCGCACCCAAGCAAGGGGTGGGGGAAAGCATTTTTATTTTATGCGAGTCTAAATTCCCTTACATAGAATTATAAAAAGGAGATACCGTTTCGTCCAATCCACATTTGCTAACTGTGTAAAATCTTATGCTAGCTAATGCACCTTCTCAATTGCTTTCTTGAAATGAAAGAAATCAAGAAAGAGATTTTACTCAATTTGCAAACGTGGATTGGACCAAACAGTATCCCCCTGTTTCTAGGGATCCGGACTCATTTTATGCCCTTTGAGAACTTTAGAGAGCAACAAGGGTTTTTTTTATCTCTCTCCTTGTGCTTGTAATGTCATTCTCATCCATCTTTATGTTTCATCCCACATCCTACCATGTTTAGACAGCATTTAATGAAGCTCTTGAATGGAGCCCACTTAATAAAATTAAACAGGCTCGTAATGTGGGTCCTTTATGGCTGATGCTCTTAAGTGGGGCATACTTTGGAAAAATATAAACCCCATAAAATAAATATTCTAGTTCTCTAAGAAAAAATATAACTCAATATGATTTAAGCACAAGTCAGTTTTATCTATATGAGAAAATTGAACTTGTTTATAAAAATTCTATGAAGTATTATTTAAAAGTTAATAATCTTAAGCTGTGTCATTTGAGTGAGATTTAATAAGGTCTATACACTATATGAGGAGGTTGTTTTTCAACAATTTTAATGTTTTATAAGTGAGTCTATTGCCGTGGAATTCCTCTATCATGTTTTTGTTCTTCTCCTTTTGTTATCTCTGTTGTTAGATGACATTCACGGATATTGAAATCACCCCAGCTCTCGATTTAACAACCTTAAGTCTAACACTATTTTAATAATGTTTTATCTCTTTTCTTATTAGATCCAATCTAATAGTGGCTAAAGGATCAATGAGCATCAAAACTTGGCATGGTGCCAAATCAAGGGGGGGATATAAAAGTGAAAAGAGCTAAATTGATCAAAGGTTGCCCCAAGTCTCCAAAGAATTGGACTTTACATGTAATTTACTTGTAAGAGAAAATCTTCCTTTAAGTGAGTTTTTTGTAGATAATAAGGGAATGTGTCATTTCTTAAATGGTTTAGATTTTTCATAAGTGGCTCCACTAACATTATTGGTAGATCAACTTTGCCCCTACTAGAAGAAAACTTTGGCTCTGTCCCTGCACGCGAGGTCTCTTTCTCACTTTTGGGCTCTCCCACGGGTGTGGGTTCAATGAGTACCCTGCCCCTTAGCTAGGTTAAGAAAAAAAAAATTGTACACCAAACACGTACATTAGATTCATATGGAAGCAAAAAAGTTTCCCTCTAATCCAGCCAAAAAAAAAAAAAAAAAGGTTCTCTCTAAACGGGGGTGTACAAATGCACTGCTACAGCTGGTTGGAAATGCACTGCTACAGCTGGTTGGAACACATGAAATTGAGATTTTTTCCTTCGACTAAGGATCGTTTCTTTGCACGGGATTGAAATCCTAGAATTCTAGGAAAAATATATTTCCACAAAGTGTCTAGAATAATATCTCCTTTGAGAAAAATAAATTAAGAGGTGATAGAAAATGAACACTTAGTCATCATCCTAGCTAGTTTATTGAATCCTACAAATGTTAAGGTTCCATCTACATCTACGCCGTATACCTTTCAAACCTCATCCTTTTGATAATCCATTGCTGGAACTCATTTTACCATCGGTTTTGTGGACTTCAATTCCTTGCAAACGGTTGGGCTTATGTCTTGTATTCCAGGTTTACCGTATATTTGTCCATTGGCTTAGCTAGGGACCGGGCTTTGGATGGGGGTATTTTTGTCATTGTATCGGGCTTTCTTAGGAGCTAAGAAAGAGGGAGTTATATGTAGATGTAACTTGTAATCTTAGATATAAGAGTGGAATAAAAAAGAGTTAGTGAGTTCTCTTAGCCGTGGACGTAGGTACATCACCGAACCACATAAATCTCTCATGTATTATTTTTTCTCTTTTTACGTGGCTTATTTGATCGATCGTAGATATTTACGCTTCCGCAAGAGCACAATCAACACAAACAAATGAGCCCTGGAGGATAGCTAGCCAATTCATTTATTTTTCGCTGCTTTAAATAGCAAAAATTTGTGGGCGTTGCTTTTATATAGTTTAAAACCAAGAAGACCCTTGCTGCCGACAGAACATTCAAATGTTCCTCAGTTTTAAACACCCTTCTTATAGTCAGTTAATTAAAGAGCGACTTGTGGGGTGGGTGGGTGGGGAAAGAGAGAAGCCAGCCTCACTTGATTGCAGGAGCTCACCTTATAGTGAGCCTGGTGCTATGGAACACGAGATGGGCCCCAACTTCTCATCAATCTGGGAAAACCCCAACCCCCCAGTCATGGGTTCCAGGGTTTAGTACCTATCCCAATGAACTGGACTGTTAGATTGAACGTGCACTCATTTGGATGGTGAAAACTTGATAGCCAAGGATCAAGCAGGCCAGTGATGATTTGAGCCTCTCTTACCATATATGTATAGGGGGGGGGGGGGGATGGGATGAAGCGGGCCCCACAAGCATCCGGGGGGATGAGGCGGGCCCCACAAGCATCGGCACTCACAATAACATGAGCACCGACTCTCAACCGAGGGTGTGACGTGCGTGCGCACACACCACCCATCCAACGGTCCATGCCATTTGGATGGGTGACAAACCTTGGGGTTAGTGACTAGGCACAATTTGGATAGGTTGCTAGGTGGGCCCCACCAATAGTTCTCACAAAAGCATAATGAGAGAGAATTAGTTCTCACTTTGAATATTTTTCAAATATATATATATATTTATAGAGAGAGGGGGTACCATGTCCGTCAAATTTTGTGAAGCCCTTGAAGCAAAATTCATTAAGTTGGAAACTCGGCTTGGACTTGGAGGTCATAAGGCCTCCACTCCAGTTTATATAGATAGCAAGTCTGTGTCAACAGCATATGAAATTGACATTTGAATGCCCATTAATTATAAGGAATTGCATCAGTTCTCTTGGCCCACCCCTATTGTGCACTTGTGCAGGTGGATCTTTCTCATTAACGAGAATAAAATAAAGCGAGATAGACGAATATAATTAGATTAAAGTGAAAATAATGCAGGTTTCTATTTTCACTGTTTAATATTCCTGCCCAAGAAAGAAAGTTAAAAATAAAAAATTGCAACCCATATTCTTTCCAGCCAGTTTAATAAACCAATTATGATTATATGTCCTTATATGTCTATAAGGCCATGTAACAGTTCCATCTGAACAACATGTGGGTGGTACCAAGGAGGTAGCTAGGTTCCTAATCCTAACCAAATGTGAGGAGGGAGAGACCCACCACCACCAGTACTACTTTCAATATTTGAACAATTTTCCCCATATCAGGTTTTTCCATTTTCATTCCCTTCCAGGCTTCCAGCTTCTTCTTACTATGTTAGACTTTCTTTCATTCAGCTTCTTCTATGAAATAATGGAAGAAAAAAATGGAATTTTTTTTATTCATTTTAAAACATATGTAATTAATCAGCCCAATGTGAAGTAGCCCTTGCGCATCTCCTAATAAGAAGGCACGTGGGTGAATAAACAAGTGGACTCTTGGTAAGATCTCTCTCTTCTTTTGTTTGGCATAGGTTGTTTTGATCATAATTATCAGCAAATGCATTTTGATATTTAAGGGTATATGGTATATATATTAACAAAGAGTTACACTATAAAACTCCCGTTTTTTTTTAAAAAAAACCCCTCTTTTAGCCAATAAAAGTGTGACATGTGTCATCAGTGATACACATATCCGATTCTCTCTCCTAAATATTCTTCTACAAAGGTAAATCTCTTAAAATACTAACAAATCATTGTCTATTTAGATAGGGGTAGAAACTCCCCTTTTGAGACAGGGGAGTTTTTGATAATTTTCCATTAACAAAAATACTAAATCCAAGCTAATCTATTTTGACCTAACTTTTTCTTTCCTTTCCTTTACTTTTTTTCCTCAAATGGGTCTACATAAATCAGGTTATAGGAAATAGAATCAGGTTGGATATCATTAAGGGCCAAGTGTTCTGTCCAATTCAAATTTGTGGGTATGATTGAATGGCTCTGATTTCATTGTTTGTGAATGTGTGATCTGATTTCAAACGGACGTGGAAGGCTAAGGTGAGTGGGATTTAGTTGCACACTTTAATTCCTTCTTGTGCTGCTGCTGCTGTTGTTTGCTATTTCTATTTTTTGGTTCTGTAGATGCTTTATTTAGTGTTCATTTGTCAACAAAATGCTTATTCTTTAACTTCATATAATTGACTGTTTAGCATCTCCTAGATGCTTTTGCTATAATAATTTTAGCTTTGAGTTGTAGTTCACGTGTAAGTCTGATACACGTTTTTTTTTTTTTTTTTTTTTTAATAAATCTTGCTATTTAGAATTTTCATAATAATTTTAATTGTATATTTATTTTTAATTTTTTTTCCTTAAAGGATAAGATATCCTAACTCTATCATATTCGAGCAACCTAAGAATTTGCTTGTTCGATGTATCTCACCCACCAATATGGATTGTATCATTGTATATCCTGGATTTCTTTGCCATCTGCAATATAAACAGGAGTCAAATCAATATAACATGCATATTAGAGGAGAGTGAAATAAAAGCCTTCATATAGTAGTAAATAGTATCCTTAAAAAATTCCTAATTTAGGAACTATCTGACACGATCCGAGCCCGAGATTATCATAAAATCGAGTTAAATTTCGAGTCGCATCGCATACTTACTCCCGTGAATTTCAATCATTTAAAACGCACAAGGGATATCATACATACATTATGCGGAAACATTTACTCATAAACAAATGTACATTGTTCATATTTAAACCAAAACTTATTTACAACTTATACACCCATTCACTTGCATATTTACATACAATGCAAGGATAAAAAAAGTATGAAACGTTTCTTAAACCCATTCTCATCAAAATTTCAACTTCTTAAATTCATTTCCACTCTACGAGTCCTCCTAGAGGAACCTGACCGGTCTCCTCATTTGTCGTTGTGATCTCGGTACAGGTAGAGGCATCTGGGCCTGTAATGTCATCAATAACACAATGTGAATTTAACAATTCAGCAAAATATAAACAGTTCCATGAATACCTATGTCAATCATGTTTTCAATATATCTAATTCAAAGTTAGACTAAACCAATAACAGTAACGGTAACATTCATATTAACAATATAAGTCTGATTAAAAGTCTGGCAACTAACATAATATTTCCAATCAATACCATCTCCCTAAACAGGAAGGATTACTATCTCCCTAAACAGTATGAAGGATTAGTGGGAATTATTTAACTTCAAAGAAAACCAAGCAACTAGAGGAGGAAGACGATGACAATTCAAAATCCCACAAATTGAACTTCGTTGCACTTTTGATGAAGAATCAAGAAGAAACGAAGAAAGAAGAAGAAAATACCAAGTCTGAGAGACTTTTCTACTGGCAACAGCTAAGGATTTCAGCTCATGTTAATATTCATTTATAATTTCTTTAAATATTTATAAATTCCCTATTTAAATATTTAATTTGCTTTTTACAAAGCGGGCATGTTGCACTAATTAAAAGCATTAACAAACTTTGTCAACACCATTTCCTTTAGATGATTATATCTAAAAGAGATTTGTCCTCACTTCAGTTCTTTGGTGGAGAAGTGATCTCTTTGGTTCATTTGTAGCACCAACGCCAATAATAGTTCCTCTCAAGAACATAGCAAAACCAAAACCAGACTCTCCATTAGATGCATTCAATGCAGCACCCCAAACATAGAGTGTCATCTCCCACCTCCCTTCCATAAAAAAATATAAATTTCTTCATATGTTTGTAAGCATGGACTTTTTTTTTTTTTTTTATATAGTTGTGGGTGGATCGGTTGAGCACAATCCATCCAACTCTTTTACCAATAAGCAAGATTGTTAATTTCAAGCTTATGGATCAACAACCATAAACTAAAGACCTTCAATCGACATTAATATGAGCTGTCTAATGGAAGGAAATGAATGTAGATCATCACCTGAATATCTCTGGGCACAATACTAGACCCAGGCTCAAACCTAAAAACTAGATGGGTCCCAACTAAGTTCTAATGCTCTATTTTTATGGGTCTCGACCGGGTCTGTGGGTGCCTATGGCCATCCCCCGGCTAAGTATAAACTTCTCCAAAGGTTAGTTACGAGTCAACCTCTGATTGGTTAGTTTCCTCGCTTGTGATAAGGCCCGCTCAGATATTGTCATGGATTGCGAAGCTTAAGAGAGCGCCCGTGGGGTCTACTTGGGAACAAAGCCAATCACAATCGTAAAGTTAGTACGAGAAAGAAGATTTTTTTTTTTTGCTTGAAGGTAATATTTGTATGAGAAAAGGATTCATCAATGAGAATAAGAATTTTGTACCTCAAATTTAATTGAGATAGAAAATTCTGAAGAGATTCTCATCATTGATGTGGAATAAACATTATTATATAAGAGAGAATTGGTTCCTTCTTGCTCGCAGAATCAGGAGGTAGAAAAATCTGCATCCTTGGATGGCCCCAATATATCACCACACGTTAGAACTGTTCCCTTCCAACGGTGGTAATGGCACGGGTTTTATTGGGGATTCGGTCGGAGCTGAGCATTAAACTTTGCTCCCGGAGATTGAGGGTTCAAAACTGTGCTACGACACTGGAGCTGTAGAAAATTTACCTGGCTCTCTCTGAGGCCGAAGGGATTAGTTCGGCCCAAAGGACTGAGGCACCCTCCGCCTATGTTACATATAAAAAAAAATGATAATGTGCATATTGTCTAGACTAGATAGTCTCGGCACAAATTAACTCGGCTCATTTCCAACTCACCAAGCAATTCAGATATATGTTTTCATTAATAAATCCCACAAAGTAACAAATCCTTTTTTGGTAGGGTAATTACTCACACACCAACACAAATGCTCATATAAGTCCTTCATCATCAGCACTACAGATTAATCCCTAGTTGCTTTAATGGATGGTAGCTAGCTCACCATTTAAGCTACCAGCGGATTGCCTGATAAAACACTTCAGGAGGGTAAGGGGGTTTGTACCATTATTGGAGTAGTGAGATCACTACAATATCTCACTTTAAACCAAGGATGAAAATAGCGGTAGCGGCGGGCGTAGCGGCCCGCCGCTAAACCGCTACGATGCGGGCGATACGTAGCGTAGCGGGGATACGTAGCGGCGTAGCGGTGCGATTTGAAAAAATCGCCCAAAAAATCTGAAAAAATTACAGAAAATCCAGAAAATTGTAAAATGAAAGAATATGTGGTTCTTTTGCAAAAGTAAATAAGAAAAGGGGGCGTAGCGGTCCCCTCATTGTATGAGGTCCTGTATCGCTATATAAATAGAAAATAATAATAATGATAATTTTTTTCACATGTGTTCATGTTGTTTAGTTATGCTAACTTAGAAACTAATGAAAGGCTCATAAAAGAAAAAACGTCATGAAGTCAAGACTTAGGAGTACCTAGAGAAAAAAATACATCTACCAAAGGGGGTGTCTAATAGGATGTACTTAGAGAAGAAACTCTCTGTATCGACTGTAATTCGGCGAGATCCTGTGCTTTTTGGTGTTCCTTTAAACATAAAAGGGTAGAAGAATTGTGTAGAAATGTTATTTGGAAAGAAGAATAAAAGAATTAAGTATTATCATGCATTTTTAAAAAGTTTGAAAAAAAAAAAAAATTTTCTCACCCCGTAGCGGCCCCGTAGCGGTCGTTAGCGGTCCGTAGCGGCCCGTAGCGGCCTCGTAGCGGCCGTAGCGGCCCCGTAGCGGACGTAGCGGCCGCTACGGGTGTGACAGGCGATAAATCGGCCGTAGCGTGGCGGTGGCCACCGCTACGGCCGATATATCGTAGCGGCCGATATTTTCATCCATGCTTTAAACTCGTTAGCACCCACAAAGACAAACACACAGAATCATTGCTACTAACTGGAGGCACTAGTGGGGCCTTCCTCTTCTTCAAAGAGTTTTAACTTTTTTTGGTTGGAAATGTCTATCATGCTAAAGAGCCTTTCTTAAATCTAAATTTAATTAGTTAGTGTGCATGCTTTTTTACTCCTTATGTCCTGCCTATGAAGAAAAGATGAATTTGCTGAGCACATCCTCTTCCAATGTGATTTTGCTAGAGCAATTTGCTGTAGTTTTCAGCTTGAGGTGTTATGGCACAATCTCAACTGCGACAACTTAGTGGAATGGTGGAATAAGTGGACGAACCATGCATGCTCAACTGAATTATTCTATGCATGCTAGCCCCTTCTCCTAGGCCCGGTTGCTAGCTTTATGCATGGTGGGCTATATGGAAGGCTAAAAATGATTTTTGTCTTCAAAGGGACAACAGTAAGGCCCTGAGGGCCAAAAGAATTATCTCATTAGCCAATGACGTGAATTACTCCTCTAGTGAAAGGGAGATAGGCAACAAATCCAGGACCTTCCTGATGTTTCCCGATTTGGGAGTAGGGGTTTCGAATTTGATGTTATCCTGTTCTTTAACACAGTTCTTAGTTCTTCTTCATGTAAAGCAGCTTACATAAGTTTACCTAACAACGTAAATCTATCCGTATGTCGTGTGATTGTTTGTGTGCCTGGATTAATCGCGTATTTTTCCTTAAAAATTCCTAACAATCGGTAACAAAGCTATTGTTGGGTTTATGTCTTGTATTCCGGGTTTAACGGATTTGTTCATTGGGTTAACCAATGACCGGGTTCAAGGTCAAGAAAATTTTGGCCAATGTACCGGGGCTTTCTTAGGGGTTGAGAAAGTGAAGATAATATATATATATATATATGGGAGGCGGTCCTGTAAGCACCGTCCTTACGGTTTACCATAAGGACCGCCTATTGGGGCCCACCGTAAGGCCCTACTGGTCATGGGACAAGGGGGATTGAAAGATCCAAGTGGGATCAACTTACATATCAAATTTGAAGTCAATCTAATATTTCTAACCCCTTCATCAAACGTCCACAAGTTTAATAGCTTTATAACAAAGAAAAAAATTGACCCTCAATCCAACGGCCTAGTTCATCCGAATCCATGCAAATTCATGGGATTCATTGCCTATAAGGGGGTTATGAATGAGTGGTCAATTTGGATTGATCATGAGGTGGGCCCCAGTGGGCGTTCCGAACCGTAAGGACCGTAAGGACGGTCCATATCTATGGGGCCAGCTCTCCTAAGCTCAAGTTTAAAAAAGGTAAGCTCAAGTGTGTGGTGGGGCCCAGGTGGGGATGTACATGGGGATGTGGACAGGGGGTTTTCAAGGACTCTCTAGGATTATCATCTCTGCAAAAAATCAGCCCCAACCGTGATTTGTATTATCTCCATATGGCCAAAAAGTCTAATAGTCAATAGTCCATTCGGATCGATACATAGTCAATCCAACGGTACAATAAATTCAAATATGACCGAATGTTGGTGGACATGTACAATTAGGGAGGGGGGGAGGGTCATGTGTTTCGTCCATTTGGATGGACCAAAGGTGGGCCCCACAAGTATGAGCTTACGAGGTTTTTTTCCTAAGCTTGAGCTTAGGAGAGTCGTGCTCCACACACACACAGATATATATATATATATATATACATACATACATATATAAATAGGGAGATGCTCCTATGAGAGATATCTCGCACCTTATATGAGAGATAGGGGTGAGGGCCCTTATATTAATTTAAGTTGTTGGGATTGGATATGGATGTGAGGCCCCCCCCCCCCACCTTATCTATCATAGTAAGATGAGAGCATCTCTCATATATATATATATATATATATATAGGAGCATCTTTCATATATATATATATATATATGGGAGGCGGTCCTGTAAGGACCGTCCTTACGGTTTACCGTAAGGACCGCCTATTGGGGCCCACCGTGAGACCCTACTGGTCATGGGACAAGGGGGATTGAAAGATCCAAGTGGGGTCAACTTACATATCAAATTTGAAGTCAATCTAATATTTCTAACCCCTTCATCCAACGTCCACAAGTTTAATAGCTTTATAACAAAGAAGAAAAATTGACCCTAAATCCAATGAAAATATTCATGTGCATCCATCCCTCACCATGTTTTGTTGAGGGACAACATGGTGGGGCCAACTTTTTGATCCATCCAAACCATCCACACACATGGGATCCCTTTAGGTGCACTAGACCCATTGAGTTTTCACCTATTTGAATGAATATGTATATATATATATATATGTATTCATTAAATGGAACTTAAGTCTATTGATTTTATTATTATTTTTTACTTTGTGTTTTATAGATATACATGGGCAATGGTAAATTACCACAATCCTTAACTAGGCTCATCTCTACAATGGGTCATGTTGGGAACCAATTCCTTGGAGATTCCTCAATAGTTTTTTTTTCCCAAATTTGGAAAGTCCACATTTTCCAATTGTAAATCCTTTTGGGCGGATTTGTGTGGAGACAACTTTCATGGAAAGATGAAATTATCACATCAGCAAATTCTATGATTTTTAAATACTACGAAAGAGGTTTTATAAGGAAGTCGAACTTCATGTTTGGTGCAAAAAGGTTTTCCTCGATTCCTTATTGAAAACTAGTATTTATTGTTTGGCAAGGCAGTTTTCCTCAAAAAAATGGAGTTGAACCCATCGTGATTGTCAAAGGCCTTAGGCCAATTAGGAGTGACATTTCTTGACTACACCTACCTATCCAATGTGATAATTCAAGGTTCCTGTTCAACCTTTTTCTAAGGTTTGTAATGACATTTCTAAGTAATAAATGGGTTAGGTTTGGATTGAGTCCATTCTCATCATTCACAATGCCCAACACTCATCCATTTTCTATAGGATGCTTATGTCTACTGATTAGTATGTCGTCAACACCATCACAAAAATAATACCCAACTGATCAAATTAAATAATAGTATATTTAAAAAAAAAATGGGTTGGGTCGATCAAATAATAGTATATTTAAAAAAAATAAAAAAAATGGGTTGGGTCGTGGTACATAGGAGGGGTGTGTGTGTGTGTGGTGTGTGTGTGTGTGGGGAGGGGGGCGGGCGTTCGTAACAGAAGGGTGGGTGGGTGGGTGGGGTAACAGAGGTGGCAAAATATGACCTACGTATTACCCGCTTAATCCGACCCATTTAATAGACGGGTCGGTCATGGGTCAAGTATTCATGACCCGCAATTAAGCGAGTCGGGTTAGGGTTGACCCGCATAACTCGCTTATTTAAGCTAAAATTGAATTTGATTGTTTTAATGCATAGGCTAAAAAAGTATAAATAACCAATTCAACCCCACGCTTTTTATTAATGAAAAGCAAGGTAATGCGCAATGAATAATTGTTGAAATGAGATTGGACCAAATTTGAGCTTAAAAGTCAATTTTGGTCAAGCAAGGAACAATGGTTGAGTCAATTGATTTACTAGATGGATGTGGGTTATGCGGGTCGACCTTACCTGTATAACATGCAATGGTTATGCGGGTTTAAGTGGGTCGTGTCGGGTTGACCTGTGGGTGGGTGCGGGTTAGGGGTTTCCGACCCATTTAATAAACGGGTCGGATGCGGGTTAAACTTGTATAACCCGTTTAATAAACGGGTCCGACCCCTTTAGCACAACCCGACCCTATTGCCACCTCTAGACTGGGGTTGAGAGGGCAGGGTAAAGAAAGAGGGTGGCTGGGTGGGATGGGAGTGTGAAAATGGAGTAAATAAAGGGAGTCAGTTTTTTGTGGAAATGCACTTCCCATATCCCCTATAATGGAAATGCACTTCCCATATCCCCTATAATAAGTCTATTTTCAGGCCTAGGAAATAAAAAGATGACGTTGCGAAAAATCGGTTCTGTTCAGGCCTAGGAAATAAACAGATGACGTTGCGAAAAATCGGTTCTGCAGAAAACTATCGCACCAAACTTCCGCAGAAAAACAACTCATTTTTTATGAAAATTATGAAAATGGGCAATACAAACATGCACTCGCCCTCCTTGTTGATTGATTGTATTTGGTCGTACTCTCTGTCATTGCCCAATGTTTTCTTTCGCCTCTCCTTCACAAAGAACACGTTCCTAATATTTTTTATGGGCAATTTAAGAAGCTGGATCAATCTATGCACCTGATTGCTATCAAATCCATGGATTTATTAATCTATGTAACATTGTCCATGGATATATGATCAGATGCATTGAACCAATGATTCCCAAATATAGATAAGACACAAACCAATGTGGGGATTTATGTTCTTATGACTTATGTTTCTAAATTTTTTGATCCAGCAAAACCCTTGAAGCATCACTCCTACAAATGGTGGGCCCAAGGGGCTCCACTTACATACTATTATTTATTTGGTAATTAAGGTCCAGTAATTGGCATTGCACCACTCAGATGTTTTCATGTTCCCATGGGATAAGATTCCGAGAAGACCTTTGGTCAGTATTAATCACGCTTCCTAATTTTTATCTCATCGGTCAAAATCCAAAATCTTGCCCTGCTGGAACAATTAAGGGTGCGTTTGGCATCGTGCCATTTGGATGTTCCCATGTTCCCACGAGATAAGGGGGTAGAAAACATGTTTAGTATGTGTAAATGATTGTTCCGAATTTTATTCTCATATGGGAAGGAATCTCAAAATCTTAACCCACCAGCATAAGAAAGTTGGAACAAAAAAACTTTATTTTTTTTAACAAATAACTTGCTGGAACAATTGTTTCTTTCTTATCTCTTGCCTTTTTAAGAATATCATTTGAAAATTCTAAATCCTCTCACTTATCATAAATGTAGGCTCCACGTTCACAATCCCAAAGGAGGTGGCCCAACTTTATAATTCCTAAAGGTGGATTACATGGTCACAATCACAAAAGATGGGCCCCTATTATAATTCAATAATGGTGGGACCACATTATAAATTGTTTATAAAGGTAGGCATCACGTTGCAATTTCTCTAGGTAGGTCTCGTGTCCACAATCACATTTTAATAGTGGCCATGTTTGGATTTCTAAATGTGGGTATCACATTGTAATTTTTTAAAGGTGGATCCCGTGTTAACAATTAACAAAAAGTATGGCCCCACATTTTAATGATGGCCCCATGTTCGGATTTCTAAATGTGAGTACTACTTTGTAATTTTTTAAAGGTGGGTCCTTTGTTCACAATGAACAAAAAGTATGGCCCCACATTTTAATGATGGCCCCATGTTCGGATTTCTAAATGTGAGTACTACTTTATAATTTTTTAAAGGTGGGTCCCGTGTTCACAATTAGCAAAAAGTGTGGCCCACATTATAATTCCTATAAAGTTGGGCCCACATTATCTAGGCACAATTGATCTCAGCACAACCTAATCCGAGTACAAAGCTGGAAACAACACTAGAACGATGCCAAACAGGCCCTAAGTATGGACGATAAAATATCATTTGTTTTTCATCCCCAACTCGCGCGCTGGCACAACCTTTTTGAGTCTTGTTTCCTGCATCACCCCAGAGATCCTCATCTTCTCTCTTTAATCTTCTCCTCATGCAGACTTAAGAGAAGCCAGATCACCTTCTATCAAGCTGTTTGATGAAGGGATAAGATGTGACACTATGGCTCTACCTCCCCATCCATGAGTTTAGTTGGAACGAGTGAAATATCTTGGCCTACTTTCATTTTGAGCATATTTAACCATAATATTAATGAAAAGTGAGCTAGAGAGTATTTTGAGGCTCATTTGGCAGAATTAGTAATGGATCACATGTTCATAATAAAAAAAAAAATGGTGGACCCACATTGTAATTCCTAAAAGCTAGCCCCACACTATATTCCTATGGAGGTGAGTGGGGGCGGATGCACACTATATATAGGTAGTGGGTGCGGCCGCCCCAGGTAAAATTCTGAGTTCTCTTGAAGGGCTTTGGGTCACATGAGCCATGAACCAGTTGGGGCCCAATCCTGCACCAACCCATGACCTGGGTAGCCCCATTTCAATATTGAAAACTCATTATGATTTCATTCAAACCTCATTCTCAAATCACCAATATTTTAGGGCTAAATGAAATGTTATCTTAGATGTTTTGATGATGATGAATTGATGATCACCTGAATTTGGGAGAGCTAGTGGGAAGACCCTTCCATTAGGCAAGGGATTTGAGTAGGAAAAAATGTTTTGTGTCTGCTATATGTGAGAATCTTTTTTGCGGTATTGTTAATGTTAAAAAAGTTAGCAAAATTAAGCAAATATTTAGCCACCCAAACAAAAATCCTAGGTCTGCCACTAGAGGTGGGCTCCATGTTTTGATTTTCAAAGGTGGGTACCACATTAAAATTTCTAAAGGTGAGTCCATTGTTTAACAAAATAGATTTAAGTTCAACAGTGGCGTCAAACATAATTATTTTGATTTTGTTTCTTACAACAAAGTCATTATAATGTTACAAACAAGCTCTGTGCAGCATATTCTCTAGGGAACAATTGCATGTAATGTCGCCAAAATAAGTTTTGTACGACAATGCTTGAGCACAACCTGATTCCAGCATAATCCGATTCTGGCAGAAAATTGCGAACAACCTTTGAACCATGCCAACAGGCAACAGGGCCCTAAATTTGTCATGCCATGTCCTTTTGTTAGGGAGAATTGGACATCCAAGTTCTTTGTTTAATTTGTTTTTATTTTAGTTTTAACCTATCGGTGGTTAACAGTATCAAACGGAATTTCTTATCATTAATATATACATGATAGTTGGGTAGATGAATATATATATATATATATATATATTTGTGACATGCATGTTCCATTCTACTAGTGCAGATTATTCCAACCCGAGTGAAACTCCGAAATCATCCACCCACAGCCATATGATATTTGTGACAGGGATTAAAGGTGGTTAAGATTACAAGCCACATGAGGAGGTTTAAGTTTACTAACAGTCCTAGGCTTGAAAATGAGTACAAGAGTTATAGCATGTTCAATGTAAAACTTTTGTCACCTCTAAATCATGCATTTGTAAAAATTCTAAACAAAATTTCAACTGAGGCCTTTTAACACACCTTGGGTTTATAAGTTAAATTCCGTCTTAACTCAACATGAGGTCTTTTAAAACCGTGTGGCCTCGGATCCCATAAGAATTTTGGAGTTAAGCATGCTCGGGCGAGAGCAGTACAATGGGTGACCTCGTGTGAAGTCCTCACGCACGCACGTAGGTCGCATGCACGTAGGTCAAAGTGGATAATTTCATGCTAAATGGGGCGGGGCTATTATAATATGATCGATCCAATGGGATATATAGCAATATAGCATCACAAACATTAACATCAGGGCAAGCTTTACATAGTAACTAACCACTAGCATTGCACATAGTTCAGAAATGATGTAGATGACTATCATCTTTTCATATTTATTTCTGTGTGTGAACACAGACTAATATTACTTCATGTTACATAACACCATGAGGTGACAGTAGTACTAAGTGGACGACCCGGACTAGATGATATATAGTAGAGAGAACTTATACATGACGAAACATGGCTATATATGCGTGCACTGGGGACTGGGATACAAGTAGAAGCAGTGATATTAACTTCAATACCCTCATTATTTATTTATGTTTTTGTATATTTCTCTCTCTAATGCCCACTTAATACTCTTACTAGTAGAGGCTATTTTTTTTTTTCATTTTGCTGGGGCTAGTTTCCTTTGTTCTTGTCGTCATCACAAGTAGAAGGAGCATTTCCGTTGCCGCAAGCTGGTTCGTTCGGCTCCTTGTTAGGAGGATGAAAATGGAATTCAAAATTTGGTCGAATGGAAAATTTGGGTCTGCCTGAAAAAGGGTTGGGCCTACTGCTAGGCCCACGACCAAATCCACCACGTTTACCGTTCTGCACAATCAGCCATAGGATAGTAATTAGGCATTTCAAATCTGAAAACATAAATTGTCGACACCAGACCTAACTATATATAAAATTGTCTATCGCCAACAAGAAGAAGATATAACATGGCATGTTGCCGTTGGTAGGATTCATTTTATAAGGATGTATTTGCGTATAACGCTGTAGGACAGGTAGTTTCTCTTTGGAAACACTTTGCACCAAATGACGACGGCCTCTTACCTCATTGGAAAGAGGCGTCAGTTGGCGCTAGGCTTTCCATTGTTCGAACCTTAGGCAGCCACCTTCCCTCACCGGAGGGCTCCTTGCCTCATCCGAGAACTCCTTTACCTCGCCCGACTAAGGAAGGAGGGGGGGGGGGGGTTCTTGTATTCTGGGTTTACTGGAATGGTCCATTGGGTTAGCCAGGGATTGGGATTTTGGGTAGGAGCGGAGCTAAGAAAGAGGGAGTTATATATATATATATATATATATGTAACTTGTAACTCTAGATCTAAGAGTGGAATAACTGGTAAAGAGTTAGGGATTTCTCCTAGATAGCCAATGCATTAGTTTTCCACTACTTTAAATAGTTCTCATGGAAGCACGGTGACAGAGAATTCGTTTTCACTTAAATATTTATATATATATATATATAGAGAGAGAAGGGTACCATGTCCGTTCTTGTTAAATGGGCCCTTTTTGTTAAATTGAGTAAGTTGGAAGCTCGGCTTGGACTTGGAGATCTTAAGGTTTCCACTCCAGTTTATATAGACAGCAAGTCGGTGTCGACACAGTAAATGAAATTGACATTTAAATGCCCATTAATTATAAGGGATTGCATCAGTTCTCTTGGCCCACACCTTTGGATCTTTCTCATTAACGAGAATAAAATAAAGAAAGAAGAATATAATTAGATTAAAGTGAAAATAATGCAGTTAAGGCATATTTGCATCATCTAGACATCCCAGGTATCATATAACAAGCAGGTTACTGTTGAATATTCCTACCCAAGAAAGAAAACAAAAATAAAATTAATTAAAAATAAAAAATTGTAACCCATACTCTCCCAGTTAAATAAACCAACTATTAATATATGTCTAAGGCCATGAAGCATTTCCATCTGAACAACTTGTGGGTGGTACCAAGCAGGATGTGGCCTTAATAGTTGCCCAGATGATTCGGAGGTAGGTTCCTAACCAGATTTGGGTGTGTGGGTGTGTTGGGGGGGGGGGGGGGGGGGGGGGGGGGGGAGACCTACCACTACTTTCAATATTTCTCAATTTCCATATGATCAGGTCTTTCTCTTTCCGATTTTCATTCCTACCAGCTTCTTCATATTATGTTAGACCTTCTTTCATTGACCTTCTTTTATGAAAGAATATTGAAGAAAAAAATATATGGCATTTTTTATTCATTTTCAAACATGTGATTAATCAGCCCAATGTGAAGTAGCCCGGCCCTTTACTTTTCACCTGTTTTAGAGAGATGCATGTGGGTGAATACTGAATACACAAGTGGACTCTTGGTAAGATCTCTCTCTTCTTTTGTTTGGCATAGGTTGTTTTGATCATAATTATCAGCAAATGCATTTTGATATTTAAGGGTACATGGTATCTTAATAAAAGTACTAAATCCAAGCTAATCTATTTTGACCTAACTTTTTCCTTCCTTTACTTTAGTTTTTTCCCTCAAATGGGTCTACATAAATCAGGTTATAGGAAATAGAATCAGGTTGGATATCATTAAGGGCCAAGTGTTCTGTCCAACTCAAATTTGTGGGTATGATTGAATGGCTCTGATTTCATTGTTTGTGAATGCATGTGTAATCTGATTTCAAACGGACGTGAAAGGCTAAGGTGAGTGGGATTTAGTTGCACACTTTAATTCCTTCTTGTGCTGCTGCTGTTGTTTGCTATTTCTATTTTTTGGTTCTGTAGATGCTTTATTTAGTGTTCATTTGTCAACAAAATGCTTATGCTTTAACTTTATATAATTAACTGTTTAGCATCTCCTAGATACTTTTGCTATAATAATTTTAGCTTTGAGTTGTAGTTCACGTGTAAGTCTGATACACCTTTTTTTTTTTTTTTGAATAAATCTTGCTATTTAGAATTTTCATAATAATTTTAATTGTATATTTATTTTTAGTTTTTTTCGTTAAAGGATAAGAAATCCTAACTCTATCATATTTGAGCAACCTAAGAATTTGCTTGTGTGATGTATCTCACCCACCAATATGGATTGTATCATTGTATATCCTGGATTTCTTTGCCATCTGCAATATAAGCAGGAGTCAAATCAATATAACAAGCATATTAGAGGAGAGTGAAATAAATGCCTTCATATAGTAGTAAATAGTATCCCTAAAAAATTCCTACTCTAGGAACCATCCATATTCTCCATATCATGAACCCCATCCTAAGTAAACGAGATTTCCAATGCCACGCTAGCTCGAGATAAGATGATTGGATCATTTCACTTATTTTTTCCTCTTAACTTTTGGTTTTTGAAGTTTAATCTTAATTTTATTTTGTTATGAATTATATCCTAATATTCATTTATAATTTCTTTAAATATTTATAAATTCCCTATTTAAATATATAATTTGTTTTTTTTACCAAAGCGGGCATGTTGCACTAATTAAAAGCATTAACAAACTTTGTCAACACCATTTCCTTTAGATGATTATATCTAAAAGAGATTTGTCCTCACTTCAGTTCTTTGGTGGAGAAGTGATCTCTTTGGTTCATTTGTAGCACCAGCGCCAATAATAGTTCCTCTAAAGAACATAGCAAAACCAAAACCAGACTCTCCATTAGATGCATTCAATGCAGCATCCCAAAAATATAGTATCATCTCCCACCTCCCTTCCATAAAAAATATAAATTTCTTCATATGTTTGCAAGTGTGGACTTTTTTTTTTATATATATATAGCTGTGGGTGTTGGAAATAGGTGGGCCTCTAGGATAGGTTTCAAAAACTCTTGACCCACTTGATGCAGGGATCAACTATCCAGAAGGCTACAAAACTCAATCCAAAATCCATGTCCTCAATCTCAGCCATCATGATCAGTAAATAACTCTATCTAGAAGATAGAAAACAACAACTAACAAACATCCATAATAATCAACAACATGTAAGGAAGTTGATTATACCTTTGGAGCTCGGTTGTGCTCTAGTGGAGATGTTGCGTCTTTCTTTGATGATGAAACACTTTTACTAATCAAATAGGGATCTCCAAGACCTCTTGTTCTTCCATGCTATGACCCGTATCAGATTTTCTATTTTTCTTCAAGAAGATGGTGGGATCTTCAAGAGAAAACTACTAGGAACTCAAAGGAGGACCTAGAAGAGAACTATCAGAGGGAGAGGAGAAAATCAAGATGTGCAACTCTTGCACAAGAAGGCTATGGACGTCCAACACTTGGACTTGAGTTGCCTTGGGCATGAATCCCAATGAACTATTGCATTAGGCATGCAACAACTCCTCTTCTCTTTTTGTAGCTTTTGCAAGCCCCACTTACTAATTTCTATTAGAAGTCTTACTTCCATAAGAATTAGTAAGTCTCTCTTCTTTTACTAATTAAAATAGAAGTCTTACTTCCACAATTATTAGTAACTTACTATATCATAATTAGAAGTCCCACTTCAAATATGATTAATAACTTTCTAATTCCTTTCTAATTAAAATAGAAGTCTCACTTCTACTAAAATTAGTAAGTTTACTATTATCACTATTAGAAGTCTCACTTCAAATAGAAATAGTAACTTTCTTTTTAGAGTTCAACTGGAATTAGATACTTTCTAATAATTGGGCTGGCGTGGGGACCACTAGGGATTCCTTAGAAAGCTGACTCCAACTGGGACTCGCGACCCCACATCTCATGTGTAATCTGGGCCCATAATTAATTGCAAATAACTCCACTATATGAATGCAATTGAACTCCAGTCTTAGTAATATTATATAGAAGATCCTAAACTTCCACATTACCACAAGTAGGCCCCTCTATCAATATCCATGATCAATTACACCTATCTTCCAAACTAAATCCACATCTTATTATCCTTGAGCCCCAATTAATTATAATGATCATAGGTACCTTTCCAATTAACTCTTAATCATAATGGGTGCGCATTTACCAATGATAAATCCATTAATTGGCACAAGGGGATATTAGAGATAGATTCCATTTTGACCATTGAGTGTTCCTGCACAGCTCTACTACCACGTACCCAAATCACCAAAGTGTTGACCTACAGTTGGCCTCACTCATTGGTGACTTAAAGCAAATGAATAGATAGAAACTTGAGTTCAAATGTCTCAAGATTGAGAGCTTATTGCTAGGGAATTATGAGAGTAGACCTTAAAGTAAAGACAGTGTTTATAAGGTGCTTCTCATGGTCCTTCAATACATTCAATGTACCAGCACTATGATTCAGAATCTTCCATTTTGATTATCGAGACAAATCACACTATCTCATAGTGATCAAAGTGCTGCAACCTTGTCAGGATGAGATGTCCAGTCTCATCACTGGTTTAAAGATATTTTAAGTATAAGATTTGTTATACATGTCTCCCGCATGTGGATCTCATCCATACACATGTACTACATCTAATATACTTGTAGACTCTGGTTCATCTAATGAACCATCATATCATTCGTATTGATTATGTGCAAGTATATAATAAATCACAATTCATCTCATGAAAGGAAAGCATGAATATACTGATAAATAAAAAAATTAATCAATTTATTATATCATCTGCTGGATTGAGTCCATAAAACTAACAGTGGGTGGATTGGTTGAGCACAATTCATCCAACTCTTTTACCAATAAGCAAGATTGTTAATTTCAAGCTTATGGATCAACAACCATAAATTAAAGACCTTTAATCGACATTATGAGCTGTCTAATGGAAGGAAATGAATGTAGATCATCACCTGAATATCTTTGGGCACAATACTAGACCCAGGCTCCTAATGCTCTATTTTTGTGGGTCTAGATCGGGTCTGTGGAGGTGAGTGGGCGCGGATGCACCCTATATATAGGTAGTGGGTGCGGCCGCCCCAGGTAAAATTCTGAGTTCTCTTGAAGGGCTTTGGGTCACATGAGCCATGCATCAGTTGGGGCCCAATCCGGCACCAACCCACACTACACCATTTCAGGGCTTTTACAGCGCGTCATTTATGGTGTGCATTGAATGCAAGCCGTAAATGATATAATAGTACGGCGCGCATGGAATGCGAGCCACAAAAGGGCTGTTTCTTCTCTTTATTAAGGCGTGCATTTTGCGCGCCGTGAGATCTTATCAATTACTGCGTGCATTTAGGACGCCGTAAATTATTGAGCATTTGCGGCCTACAATCGCAAGCCGTAAAAATATTAGGGTATCACAGCCCACATGTTGCACGCTGTAAATGGCCAAGCATTCAAATTAAGTTCACGGCCTGCTTTGAGAAGCTGTAAGATTAATCAGCTTTCACAGCCCACATTTCGCATGCCGTAAAAAAAGAAACCCGCCAAATTAATATTCCAAACGAAGGGTTGTGAGGGAGGGGAGAATGAGACTAAACTGACCTGAAGTAAGCTGATTAGGATTCTAAAAGGAAGACTTTATGACCTTAAGCATGTAATTTGAGTCACTGCCCAACAGTACAAGTTTATAATGGAAAATGTACCAAAAAGTTCTTGTATTAACATTCCTTCCACAGCATTCACCACAAAAATCGTAGTTTTCCTTCTCTAGCCGTTAATATCAGCCTTAAATCGGGCGAATCCGACTCGTCATTCTCTCTATATCGGTTTCCCGCGTTTTTTCTATTCTTCTAGATCTATAAATTTGGTGCTTTTTGTCGTTTGATGGCCGCCGATCTATTGTGTTTCAGAAGAAATTTAAATCGATGAGTCAGGGTTCGGTCCAGATGGAGGACGTTAAACCTTCGATTTCTACAAGTAATTAGCAGTCCGAACACGGCACTGCAGTCGAAGCTCGATTTTCAGATCTCTGCAAGGTTTCTGATATTTTTTTCGGTTCTGTTGATTATCTTGTTTTGATCTGTAATTCTCATTAGCTGATTCCAAGATCTTGTAACAGACCGGTTTGTCGCTTGATGAAAGCATATCACAGCTGGCTATGACTTTGCTCAAGGAAAGCAAGCATCTTCTAGTGTCCAACATGTCTATTGTCTGCGATTGGAAATGGAAGCTTCTGTTTTGGAGGAGATTTTAATTCATAGTTATTTCTAATTGGAACTTGAATCTCATATTTTGTTTAATTTTTTGTTTGAAGTTTGATTTGATCTTGTGATCGCATCCGGAAGAAACGGAGCGGTCGTGGTTTGCATTTGTTCTATACTTGGTGAAGAAATTGAGCGAAGGCGGCGATGTAGGGAATTCGGAGCAGAGCGAAGAGAATGGATTTACTCTATGTCAGATATTGTGGGCTGCCAAGCTGAAGTATAGCTTTAATTTTTTATTTAATCTGGTGTTTCTAAGTGGATGATTTTGTTTAGATATTATAATGGGTTTAGATGTGTGGTTGTGTTTCAGTGTAGTGAATTTTGTGAAAGATATGCTTCAGTTTTCTCTCAAGGCGCGTGAACTTCAACCCTAGAAAGAACATTCCAGTGTTGCCCGCGCCATTTTCCATTTCCCGCGCCCGCCTAAGTAATCACTTATTTCCAGCGCCCCCTAAGTAATCACTTATCAATTTTCTGAGAGAAAGAAAGAGAGATCTGTCATGCTTAGCTTTCCAAATAATATAGCTTATAGCTTTATTGTTAATAAAAAAACACTTTCTAAGCTGAACTCAATTAAGTGGAAAAGTCTAAGTCCAAGTCCAAGATGATGACGATGACTATGACTCTGATAATGACCACAGATGCTTTAATAAAAAGATTTAACGAGCAAACAATGACAATATTCAGAGAAGGCAACGGGATAGAAATTAGGTTTGACATGGATTAGAAGTATCTAAAATACGGAACAAATCAAATGATCCTAGTCGTTAAGTTTAGTCCTCAAAATCTAAAGATTATACATTGTGTATAAAACTTATTGTAATAAAATCTAACTGTGACTATTTCAAACTATGTTTAGAGTCAATTCAATGCTGATAGATAAACATTAGCATCTTATTGCTGACATTTTCTTGCTCTATTGTAATACAGCAACAAGTCAAAAAATACAAAGCAGAAGAAAATGGTTCTACTTTTAGAGATGATGCTATTGCAAAGGTACTCGGTCTTGATCCACGAGGACGAGTAAGAGGGCTTGGGTATAGAGCAACTCCTTCAAAGTTGGAGGGTCAAGCACAAGTGAGGGACAAATTTAATAAATTAGAGAAAGAACTTCAGGTCTTGAAAAATCAAATGAACAATGTTATTGCAATGGTTGGAAAAGGAGGAAGTACTATGGTAAGTACCTCAATAGATTTCTTTTAATTATTGTGATTCTTTTGTATTTATATGCGAAGTTTAACATATATTAATTACAGCTCAAAGATAATGCAAGTGTTCAAGATTCTGCCAATCACATGACACAAAGCAAGAGAAACGAAACTTCAAGTCCAATACAAAATTCTGTTCATGAGACAACACAAAGCAAGGAAAAGGAACATGCAGTTTACAATTCAAGATGCAAGTTGCTGAGTTGGCTAGACACAAATACAGTTGTTGCTACTGGTGAAATACTATCAAGGGATCCCAAATCACTAGTACATCATGTGCCTCTTGGTGCTGAATGTTGGAAAGTTTATGTGCAACATGTAGTAGAGGGTAATGAGAGAGTGACTCTCTATCGACCAACTCGTGAAGCCTTTCTTTTGAATGAAGCACTGGGAAGCATAGTAGCATGGCCAATCAAGTACATAACAACCTGTTAGAAGCAAGATGAGAGGTGAAATTTGTGTTGTTTTATTTTGGAGAATCAGTGTTTAAGTCCTAGTTTGTTTAAGTCTCTACAACTGGACTTTGTGAAAAACCAAATGGAGGTTGCCCTTTTTTGTATAGTATTTTAACTGGAATACATTTGGTTTAAGTGACTGGATTGATTTTACGTTTGCTTCAACTTTTACTGTGAGTGATTCTTACCTATTGTGTTTTCTGAATTTTCTTTTTTCTATTTTTAGTTGTTTTTGGGTCATGGGTAATGTTAGTGTCAGAGAGGGAGTGAGGAACCCAACTGGTGTTGGAGTTGAGGGTGGGCAGTTCCATTCTTTGTATCATGCACAGGGGGATTTTTAGGAGATGATGGGGCTGAGCCCTCCTCACAGTCACAGTCCCAAGTTTTCTAAAGATCTACTTGGTATAATTAATTTAGCTAAATGAACAATTTTAATGTGGAATTCAGGAGACCTTTCTTAATTTGTTGGTGTGCTGTTATCATATGGGTGTTTCTCATTGACTTTTGGGTATCAATTTCATGTAGTTGAATATTGATTATAGTATGTATTTTAAGTTCTGTTTTTGATGAGCAGTTTGGCCAAGTGAGTAATTTTAGAGTGATATATACATGAGTTCCTCTGTGTTTTTTTTTTTAATTTTTATGCTAGTGTTTATTTCAGTTCTATGTCTTCTATTCTCCATTTGGTGATTGACGCTTGTCATTATTTCAACTTTGCTTCTTTTGAAGTGATTGAGCGAAAAAACAACTGTTGACATCATTGTTAATTCAGTGGATGTATCATCTGGAATTAGCCTACTGGGTTACTACAGAAATAGTTTAGGGGCTGTCCTCATTTTTTTTTCAATTATGATAGTTGCTATGGTCTGTAGGTTGCTGTGCTACAGATATGTATTGGGTTTTTCTTCCATGCTGTAAATTCTGTATGCTATTTTCTCTGTTAATGAAGTTCTCTTTGTACCTATCAATAAGTTATAGAAAATGAACATTAATTCATCTTCCAATAGATGTATAGGTCATAAGAATTGTTGGCTTTAAGGCAATAGGATGCTCCATAGAGGAGTCTGGCAAGGATTGCAACACAACAGCATCAATAATGAAATCATATTATTCTGGGTTCATTTTCTACACTTAGATTTATTGTTCATTTTAATGCTTATAGGATTTCATCTCTTGGGTTGATGTTACCTGTCACATAGAGAGAGTTTACTTGTTTAGAATTTTCGTTAGGGATGGGTAATGGACTTGCAGGTACTTTTTACATTTTTTATTTTAGTTTATTAATTTGTATTTGTAGCAATAAAAAAATGTGGATTTAGTTTTTTTTAATTAAAAACAAATAATTTTTTTTTATAAAAAAAATAATTATGGCGCATCTTGCGAGCCGTAAATTGAAACTCGCCAATTCTTTAATGGCCTGCATTTGAAAGTTGTAAAAATATATACGAAACTCGCCAATTCTTTAATGGCCTGCATTTGAAAGTTGTAAAAATATATACCTAATTACGGCTTGCATTTCGAGCCGTTAATCAGATTGTACACAACCCATTTACAACCCACAAATACAAGCTGTGTAAGACATTTTTCGTTTTAAGTATTCACGGCTTACTACGTGTGCCATAAACTTAAGCACACCAATGCTTTGACGGCACTCAGTCTGCGTCGTAAAAGTTTTGTATTTACGGCCTGCTTAGTAGGCCATAAATTTGGTCCAAAAAGTCCTAAGAGCATTATTTTCGGCGTGCATTGATCCTACTTACGGCCTGTATATGCACGATGTAAATAGTTTACACCTTTTATGGCAGGCGCTTTTATGGCACGACCCCCGTGAGCCGTAAACCTACATTTACGGCGTGCATTTCACGCTGTAAAGGCCTGAAATGGTGTAGTGCCATGACTTGGTAGCCCCATTTCAATATTGAAAACTCATTATGATTTCATTCAATTCCTCATTCTCAAATCACCATTTTAGGGCATCCAGATACCTAAGATTAAATGAAATGTTATCTTAGATGCGTTGATGATGATGAATTGATGATCACCTGAATTTGGGAGAGCTAGTGGGAAGACCCTTCCATTAGGCAAGGGATTTGAGTAGGAAAAAATGTTTTGTGTCTGCTATATGTGAGAATCTTTTTTGCGGTATTGTTATATGTGAAAAAAGTTAGCAAAATTAAGCAAATATTTAGCCACCCAAACAAAAATCCTAGGTCTGCCACTGGAGGTGGGCTCCATGTTTTGATTTTCAAAGGTGGGTACCACATTAAAATTTCTAAAGGTGAGTCCATTGTTTAACAAAATAGATTTAAGTTCAACAGTGGCGTCAAACATGATTATTTCGATTTTGTTTCTTACAACAAAGTCATTATAATGTTACAAACAAGCTCTCTGCAGCATATTCTCTAGGGAACAATTGCATGTAATGTCGCCAAAATAAGTTTTGTACGACAATGCTTGAGCACAACCTGATTCCAGCATAATCCGATTTTGGCATAAAATTAATTGCGAACAACCTTTGAACCATGCCAACAGGGCCCTAAATTTGTCATGCCATGTGTAACGCCCCACCCCTTACCCATGCATGATATTGTCCGCTTTGGCCCACTGGCCTCACGGTTTTGTTTCTAATGGGCCTCAACCCATCAAAAGGCCTCATGCTAAGTAAGGGTGTAAGCTCTACATATAATCCCAATCACTTTCCTCTCTATAGTCGATGTGGGACTCCGGGGCGTCACATTCCACCCCCCTTAAGGCTGCACGTCCCTGTGCAGTAGCCTGCCAGCCCCTGTAGCCTGCCAGCCCTCTTGGCCCGCCCACATGGAAGCCCGCCCACTTGCACCAGACCACGGCAGGGGACCCACACTCGAAAAAGTCGAGAGTCGGCTCTGATACCATTTGTAACGCCTCACCCCTTACCCATGCATGATATTGTCCGCTTTGGCCCACTGGCCTCACGGTTTTGTTTCTGATGGGCCTCAACCCATCAAAAGGCATCATGCTAAGTAAGGGTGTAAGCTCTACATATAATCCCAATCACTTTCCTCTCTATAGTCGATGTGGGACTCCGGGGCGTCACACCATGTCCTTTTGTTAGGGAGAATTGGACATCCAAGTTCTTTGTTTAATTTGTTTTTATTTTAGTTTTTAAGCTATCGGTGGTTAACAGTATCAAACGGAATTTCTTAACATTAATATATACATAGTTGGGTAGATGAATATATATATATATATATATGTATATATATATTTGTGACATGCATGTTCCATTCTACTAGTGCAGATTATTCCAACCCGAGTGAAACTCCGAAATCATCCACCCACAGCCATATGATATTTGTGACAGGGATTAAAGGTGGTTAAGATTACAAGCCACAGGAGGAGGTTTAAGTTTACTAACAGTCCTAGGCTTGAAAAGGAGTACAAGAGTTATAGCATGTTCAATGTAAAACTTTTGTCACCTCTAAATCATGCATTTGTAAAAATTCTAAACATAATTTCAACTGAGGTCTTTTAACACACCTTGGGTTTATAAGTTAAATCCCGTCTTAACTCAACATGAGGTCTTTTAAAATCGTGTGGCCTCGGATCCCGTAAGAATTCTGGTGTTAAGCATGCTCGGACGAGAGCAGTACAAGGATGGGTCACCTCGTGTGAAGTCCTCACGCACGCACGTAGGTCGCATGCACGTAAATCAAAGCGGACAATTTCATGCTGAATGGGGCGGGGCTATTATAATATGATCGATCCAATGTGATATATAGCAATATAGCATCACATTCATTAACATCAGGGCAAGCTTTACATAGTAACTAACCACTAGCATTGCACATAGTTCAGAAATGATGTAGATGACTATCATCTTTTCATATTTATTTCTCTGTGTGAACACAGACTAATATTACTTCATGTAACATAACACCATGAGGTGACAGTAGTACTAATTAAGTGGACGACCCGGACTAGATGATAGTAGAGAGAACTTATACATGACGTACGAAACATGGGTATATATGCTTGCACTGGGGACTGGGATACAAGTAGAAGCAGTGATATATATTAACTTCAATACCCTCATTATTTATTTATGTTTTTGTATAGGGGACTCAAATTCATGTACTTTTTCTCTCTCTAATGCCCACTTAATAGAGGAGATTTCAATACTCTTACTAGTAGAGGCTATTTTTTTTTTTTTCATTTTGCTGGGGCTAGTTTCCTTTGTTCTTGTCGTCATCACAAGTAGAAGGAGCATCTCCGTTGCCGTTGCCGCAAGCTGGTTCGTTCGGCTCTTTGTTAGGAGGATGAAAATTTGGTCGAAAAGTGGAAAATTTGGTTACGCAGGTGACTGAAAAAAGGTTGGGCCTACTGCTAGGCCCACGAATAAATCCACCACGTTTAGAGTTCTGCACAATCAGCAATAGGATAGTAATTAGGCATTTCAAATCTGAAAACATAAATTGTCGA
The DNA here is from genome assembly GCA_012931725.1 of Litsea cubeba. Classification (NCBI taxonomy): domain Eukaryota; kingdom Viridiplantae; phylum Streptophyta; class Magnoliopsida; order Laurales; family Lauraceae; genus Litsea; species Litsea cubeba. Next base: position 105,328,420 of record CM022945.1, on the reverse strand, counting down.
CACCAGACCTAACTATATATAAAATTGTCTATCGCCAACAAGAAGAAGATATAACATGGCATGTTGCCGTTGGTAGGATTCATTTTATAAGGATGTATTTGCGTATAACGGTGTAGGACAGGTAGTTTCTCTATGGAAACACTTTGCACCAAATGACAACGGCCTCTTACCTCATTGAAAAGAGGCGTCAGTTGGCGCTAGGCTTTCCAGTGTTCGAACCTTAGGCGGCCACCTTCCCTCACCGGAGGGCTCCTTGCCTCATCCGAGAACTCCTTTACCTCACCCGATCAAGGAAGGAGGGGGGGAGGGGTTCTTGTATTCTGGGTTTACTGGATTGGTCCATTGGGTTAGCCAGGGATTGGGCTTTTGGATAGGAGCGGAGGTAAGAAAGAGGAAGTTATATATATATATATATATATAACTTGTAACTCTAGATCTAAGAGTGGAATAACTGGTAAAGAGTTAGTGATTTCTCCTAGATAGCTGTAGGTGCAGAAAATAATGACCCACAATAAGGAGGTGCCTTACAGGACTTATCCGTGAAGATGATGGTATCTGAGATGTCTGGATGCCGTCCGAGAGCCTGAAAAGGAGTAGCAAACGGTCAGAGGACCCTGGCCTGAGCGGCGCAAGGCTCTCCGATGCCAAAGTCAGTGTATGAACTGGAACAATGGAAGGAGAGGAGGAAGAGAAACAGAGTAAGGGCTCTGTGTATAGGATGTGCGTACCTTGCATGGTGTTTGAGGGTTTATTTATAGAGGAGTGGATCGTATCTTTCTGAGAATATCTGGGTGTGGGTCCCATGATCTGACTGGGTAGTCATGATCAGCCCACAAAGTAATAAATGCGGTCTAATCCGGCCCACTCAGCATTAAATGCCAGTCGGGTCAGCCCACATTGCATTAAATGCATGTCTTGTTGGGCCAGATTGTGTTGGGCGCCTTTGGCGGTAGGAGTACCAGCGGATCTGCCCTCGGGCCTTGCCCTGATGTGGCCTCAGCCGCTGGATGCTGCCACGTGGCGATCTGGCGAAGATAGTGGGCGGCTGGACGTCGTGTCTGTCCCACTAGATCGTGACCCTATCCTTCCACGTGCCTGGTGACGTGGGGGATGAGGGGTCTAGGCGAAGGTTCTTTCTCGCTTCGGTCACTGTTCTGGCTTCTTCAGCCGAGGTGGCTTTAGCCGAGGTAGGGTTATCTGCGGAGATAGCGTCCGGGGTGGCCTTGCCGATGTGGACTCTCTGCCGAGATGATGCCCGAGGTGATCCAGTTCGGCGCTTGTGGCCTGGAGATGTATGATGTCGGCCAAGGCCTCTGCCCTGGTAGCCGGGATGAGACCGGTGCCACGTGGATGGCACGCGGATGGCATGCGGATGGCACGTGAGGATGTTTAGCCCCGTATGATGGCTGTGATTAGCCTAATCCTGTAGCTCTGGGAATTTCCCCACACAATTGCCCCCTAGCTTCTGAGCTCGCGTAGAACGTCAGTGCCGTGAGGTCGGGAGCTATGTGCCGGGTCTATCTGTAGGAGATCCTTTTTCGACCCTGACTCGCAGTCGCTTTGGATGTTCGAGGTGATAACTGGCGTCCCCTATTCAATGCTGAAGACAGTTCGACGGTTCCACGTGTCGTTCCTGGGCTGGTTTGTCTGTCTCTTCGAGGTCGTACGCGCCGTTTTCGTCAGGGGCGCAATCAATTTTTGAAATGATTTGCGCGCCGCTTCAGGGAGGCGCAATAAATTTCCGAAATGATTCGCGCGAAATCCCAGGAGGAGGGCGCCCCTTGGCACGCCCGATTAGGGTTTCTGTAAAAAGGGGGAACTCTCTGCTATTTATAGGGCAGTTGAGGTCTGTTCCGTCCTTCGTTTGCGATTCTGAATCAGAGACGAGCGTCAGAAGAGGGAAGGCTGCTGTGAGGGAGCTTCATCCGAGAAGTGGTGCGCTGCTGAGGTTGAGCCTCTTCGCTGTCCAGCGTCTTTCTGCTTCCGTAAGTCCTTTCTGCTCTGCTTCTTCTTCTGCGGGTTTCTCTGCTTTTAGACTGGGATAGGAATGGGGATTTACAACCACTGGTTAGAGAGCGAGGCAGCGATCGAGGGTTTTAGGTCAGCCTTTAGGATCCCTGCTGATGTCCAAGTCAGGGGTGCTGATCCCCATGGCTACAACCCTCGCGCCTTTCTGGGAGGCTGGATGCCTTTTCCGCTGGTGGCTGTGATAGAAGGCGGGGTCCGATTCCCCCTTCATCCACTTCTCAGGAGGTGCCTAAGTCAGTGGCGTCTCTGCCCTTGCCAACTGCTGCCGAATGCCTTCAAGATCGTGATGGGCACGGTCAAGTTGAATGAGGTCCTGGGCACCGACTTCGGCGTCTTCGATCTTGAGGACGTCTATGACATATGCAGGTCCGGGGAATCTTACTATCTCCGGGCTAAGTCAGGCCGGGATGGCTTCGTCCGATACTTGGAGGATTCGAGCAAGTATGCCGGGGACGATCTTCTATACGTCTCTGGGAACTGGGAGTTTGGGGAGGCCGACACCGATAGAGGCTACCAGGTCCCTCGCCACTTCGGAACCATCCCAAGTAAACGTCCTCCGTCTCTTTTTCTTTTTCATAAGTTTCTTTTAATTCTGCCGTGCTCATGATTCTGACTGCAGCTTTGAAGGAGAGGAGACGGGCTGCCAAATACATCTGGAAGAGGAACGATGCCTGGCTCCGTCTGGTGAAGCGGTACAGCGGTCACGACGGCAGGGCGGCTTGGTCGCTGCTAGGATATGAGCCGAAGTACCGCGGGTATCTGAGGGGCACCGTAGAGCCGATCCCGAGTGAAGGTGCCGGATCCGGGTTGGTCAGGAGCGGGCCGTTCCGGAGGTCGCAGAGCCCTCGCGGGCGTCGTCTGAAGCTAGGGCAGCGTCTGGAATCTTAGTTTCCTTAGCAGAATCGAGACTACCCCAGGTTTCAGGAAGGGAATCGAGTCGATCTGCCCGATCTCCCTCGCCAGGATCCGGGATGAGGCACACCAGGCGTCTGTCCTTCGAGGATCTCGAGGCCTTGGCGCTTGGAGTGGAGGACGTCCGAGCCCCCGAGGAGCCGGTAGATTCTCCGAGGCGTCCGTCTCCGAGGGCTCGGGTGGCTTCTCCTGCAGAGGCGGTGGAGGTACCCGTGCCCCCTGGCCCTGTTGACCTAGGGGTACGCTCGCCCCCAGCCGAGGTCGAGCAGGAGGAAACTCGGCCGCTGAAGATGCCGAGGACTGATGCGGGCCCTAGCTCGGCCGCTGCCTCGTTGCCGCCGGGGCCGCAGTTATGGGAGCCAGGCTTCATGCTCGGGTCGGGGAGGCCGATGACGGTGGAGGACAGCATTCTTCACAGGATCGATCTCCCGGTCCTCGAGGCCCTTGGGCGAGCCTGTGCCCTTCCCCGGGACATGGAGCGGCTGGATGAGTACAGCGATCAGAAGCTGATCTTGTCGATGCTGCAGTCCAACCTCGTGGTAAATCTTCATTTTCCTTTGCTGAACCAGCAATTTATCGTCTGACGCTCTTTGGATCTAACATGTACGTCTTCATTTGACAGGCGGCTCAGAAGTCCATGGCCGTTGCTGATAGGATCTGGAGGTACAGCGCGGACGCTGCCGAGCTGTCCGTGGAGAAGAACGGCCTGCAAGAGTCCCTGGACGCTGTGAGCCAGAAGTTGGCCAAAGCAGAGGAGGAATTCGCGGCGAAGCTCGAGCAGGCGAGGGAGGAGGCCGAGGCGGAGCGGACCAAGGTGGCCGAGCTCGAGGTCTCCATCTCGAAGATGGGAGACGATTACGCGGCCCTGCTTCAAGCCGAGACCAAGAGAGCGGACGAGGCCGAGGCGAAGCTTGAATCCGAGTCCAAGAGGGCGGACGAAGCCGAGGCTAAGCTCGAGTCCGAGTGTGACGCTGCATTCGAGGATGCCAAAGTGCAGGTCACCAACCACTACAAGGAAAGGGTTCTTGTGGTGAGGGATAAGGCTTGGGCGAAAGGGTGGCTTGCCGGCATGAAGGAGGTCGGGATCTCGGAGGGCCACCGCTCCTTTCGGGAGCCGCCTCCGTACCCGCTTCCGGTGCCGAACTCTGCCCGTCCATCTGGTGAAGCCTCTGACGCCGCAGCCCGTGCAACTGACCGGTCATGACCTCGGGACTTCGGGATGTTTGCTCTTTTGCTTTGTAATTTGTAATTTCCTTCAATTTGTATTTGCTGGACAATGTAATGATTGAAACTTTAATACAAATGAAGGTTTTCTGAAATACCCGTGTTTTCCTCTTTTAAGCTTGAGTTCTTTGATTGCTTGAGCTCGGTAGAGTGATCCCTTAAGATCTTTTTTGATATTTGCGCTGATACTCCGTATCTTGGGTGATCTCCATTGGTATTCGCGCTGATCCTCCGTATCTTAGGTGATCTTGAATAGCAATGAATATGGTGGCGCGGCAGACGAGGGAGTCTGACGGGTGTCTCCACGTGGCGCCGTAGGGTTCGCTGGTCAATAGTCGCGCCTTCCCAACAGCGCATGGGAGACTTCGCCCCATAACTCCTTTTGGAGTCTGAGCCTCCCTCCATCCTATAAATAGGGGGAACAGGCTCGCCATGGGAGAAGGAAGGAACACAAGAACCATGTCTGAGAGGTGCGTGAGATTACTTGATCCGGGGAAGAACCCTGCGCCGTTGGACGGCTGTCCCCAAGGGGGGAAGGCTGTCGTGGCCTGCGCGCTCTCTGAAGGAACTCCCCGTGGGCCACGCGCTCTCTGAACGCGGGTCCATGGGCACTGGCCCTTGGCCAGACAGAGTGAGGATGCGCTGCGAGGGGACGGTGGCGCCTTCTCGTCCGACACCGCCCTGTGCGCCCGTCGTACGGCAGGCGGGATTGGGCCTCGCTGGTCCGGGAGGCTTCTTCAAGCTCTGCCGCTCCTACTGCCACCGAGGGTGTTGCAGAGCCCAGCGGGGTCCAGGGATCGCTCAGAACCTCCAGGAGCCCTCTGCCTGAAGAGTCAGTGACGCCTGAAGAGTCAAGTGAAGATCAGAGTCTCTGTCATTTTATTTTCTGCTTCATTTTCTGTTTTCAGAGGACTGCGATCCTCCTTGCTGTACTCTTCCTTCTGTTATGTATTTCTTGTAACGAAGCAGTTTGCAATGAATGAAAATGCACTTTCTGATTACCCAAGCTGTGTACAGTGCTTTTGAGTTCTTTTTCTCCTTTCTTTGCGTTGTTCTGGAATGCTTGGATTTGTGTTTGAGTGCTGGCATTGACTTTGGCCAAAAGGGCTGGCTTTGGCCGAGACGAGATGCATTGTGCCGAGATGGACCCATTCCATTGGTCTCAGCTCGGCGGAGCGAGTTCGGCAATGGCCTCCTGACGGGTGTATGAACCCGGACTCCAGAAAACTGTCCTTGGCCGGACTTCCTTGAGGGGTTTATGAACCCAGACTTTAGGAAAGGCTGAGTGTAAGAACTGCAATCCTCTTTCAAGGCATAGAGCCTGTGCGCCCTGAGAAACGGAAGTTTAGGAAAGGCTGAGTGTATGAACTCGAAGCCGTTTCCAAGGCGTGGAGCCTGTGTGCCCTGAGACACGGAATTTTAGGAAAGGCTGAGTGTATGAACTCGAAGCCGTTTCCAAGGCGTGGAGCCTGTGTGCCCTGAGACACGGAATTTTAGGAAAGGCTGAGTGTATGAACTCGAAGCCGTTTCCAAGGCGTGGAGCCTGTGTGCCCTGAGACACGGAATTTTAGGAAAGGCTGAGTGTATGAACTCGAAGCCGTTTCCAAGGCGTGGAGCCTGTGTGCCCTGAGACACGGAATTTTAGGAAAGGCTGAGTGTATGAACTCGAAGCCGTTTCCAAGGCGTGGAGCCTGTGTGCCCTGAGACACGGAATTTTAGGAAAGGCTGAGTGTATGAACTCGAAGCCGTTTCCAAGGCGTGGAGCCTGTGTGCCCTGAGACACGGAATTTTAGGAAAGGCTGAGTGTATGAACTCGAAGCCGTTTCCAAGGCGTGGAGCCTGTGTGCCCTGAGACACGGAATTTTAGGAAAGGCTGAGTGTATGAACTCGAAGCCGTTTCCAAGGCGTGGAGCCTGTGTCGCCGGAGTCGACCAGAGAGATTGATGACAAGGCAAAAGCTGCTTTTTATTGATTCCGAAGTTCGTTACATCTTTAGAAATAAAACTTCTTCAAATGAGATGCATTCCACGGTCTCGGCAATGGCTTGCCATCCAAGTCTTCGAGCTTGTAGGCTGACTTTCCTGCCAGTGAAACTACTCTGAACGGGCCGTGCCAGTTCGGGGCAAGCTTCCCCTCATTTGGTTCTCTGTCAGCTGGCAGGGTCTTCTTTAAAACGAGCTCCCCCGTGGTGAACCTTCTTTCCTTGACATTCTGATTGTATGCCCTGGCTAACCGTTGCTGGTAGTCGGTTAGTCTCAGGGCTGCTGCTTCACGTCGTTCGTCCGCCAGCTCTAGCTCCACTGCCAGGTTCGTTTCATTCCGACCTTGGTCGACCAGTTCTGTCCTCAGGGTAGGAAGGCCGATTTCTAGGGGAATGACAGCCTCCATCCCGTAGGCCAGAGAGAATGGTGTCGCCGAGGTAGACCTCCTTGGAGTTGTCCTGTACGCCCACAGCACGCTCGGAAGCTCTTCTGTCCATCTGCCCTTTGCCTTGTCCAGTCGCTTCTTGAGGCCGTCCAGGATCACTTTGTTGGAGACTTCTGCCTGACCATTACTCTGTGGATATGCTGGGGTGGAGTAATGGTTTCTGATGCCATGTTCTCGGCAGAAATCTCTGAAGGATTTGGAATCGAACTGAGTCCCGTTATCCGAAATTAGGGTCCGGGGGATGCCGAACCTCGTAAGGATGTTTTTCCAAACGAAGTTCCTGGAGTCCCGGTCGGTGATGGAGGACAACGGCTCAGCCTCTATCCACTTGGTGAAGTAGTCCGTAGCCACTATCAGCCATCTTTTGTTCCCTGGAGCTCGGTGGAGAGGCCCCACAATGTCCAGGCCCCATTGAGCGAAGGGCCATGGACTAGAGAGGGGGCTCAGATCCTGTGCTGGCTGATGAAGTGAGTGGGAGAACTTCTGGCATTTCTCGCATTTTCTGGCGTAGACCTGGGCGTCCTTCTGCATGTAGGGCCACCAGTAACCCTGGCTGATTGCCCTGTAGGCCAACGAGCGGCCTCCTATATGGCTGCCGCAGATTCCTTCATGGATCTCGTACAGGAAGTCGTCCACCTTGGACGGGTGGACGCATTGGAGGTACGGGCCTGTGAAGGACTTCCTGTAGAGTTTGCCTTCTGGAGAGAGCCAAAAGCGGGCTGCCTTGAGCCTGATTTTGTGGGCTTCAGTCTTGTCTTCGGGGAGCTGGTCATCCTTCAGGTAGGCAACGATTGGATCCATCCAGCTGGGGCCGAGGTCAGCACAGAGGACAAGCCGAGATGACTGGAGCTCTAGACTTGACCTTGATACTGACCCGACCTCGATGGTCCTCCTCTTTCCTGCTTCAACAGCGGAGGCCAGGTTTGCAAGCGCATCGGCGTGCGTGTTGGTATCTCGGGAGATCTGCCTGACCTCGGCTTTCTGGAATTGGGAGAGTAGCTTTTTTGCCAGGGCTAAGTAGGCCGCCATCCTGTCGTCCCTGGCCTGGTAGTCTCCAGCGAGCTGGCTAGTTACCAGTTGAGAATCGCTGAAGATTTCCAGGTGCTGGGCTCCGAGGACTCGGGCGCTGTTCAGCCCTGCGATCAGTGCTTCGTACTCTGCCTCATTGTTCGTTGCTTTGAAATCGAGGGTGAAAGCCTGCTCTATGACCAGTCCTTCTGGCGATTGGAGAACTATGCCGGCGCCAGCTCTCTTGGAGGTGGACGACCCGTCGACAAAGATCCTCCATGCCGAGGTGGGAGACTGCTGGACTTCTGTTTCTGCTGGCTCTTGCCCTGTGCCCCCCAGTGCCGTGCCGAGCTGGGTCTGAGCCTGGTTGTGGCAGGCGAATTCGACTATGAAGTCTGCCAGAATCTGGGCTTTGATTGCAGTTCGGGGACGGTACTGTATGTCATACTGCCCCAATTCAACTGCCCACTTCGATATGCGCCCTGAAAAGTCAGCTTTTTTGAACAAGGAACGGAGTGGGTGCTCCGTGATCACCACAATAGTGTGGGATTGAAAATAATGGGAGAGCTTGCGGGAGGCGGTGACAAGAGCCAACGCAAGCTTCTCCAACAGAAGGTACCTGGTCTCGGCATCGAGCAGGGTCTTGCTCGTGTAATAGATCGGCTTTTGAACTCCCTCATCCTCCCTGATGAGGACGGAGCTCACTGCATGATCCGAGACCGCTAGGTATAAATACAGAATCTCCCCCCGAGTCGGGGTGGAGAGTAGTGGGGGTGACATCAAATAAGTTTTGAGTGCGGCCAATGCCTGGTCGCACTCGGGGGTCCATTGGAACTTCAAATTTTTCCTCAAAAGCTGGAAAAAAGGCCTGCACTTATCTGATGAGCGGCTAATGAAGCGATTGAGTGCGGCGGCCATTCCCGTCAGCTTTTGAACTTCCTTTGTGGTGGAGGGACTCTGGATGTCCTGGATGGCGGTGATCTGGTCTGGATTGGCCTCTATCCCCCTCCGCGTCACCAAGCTGCCGAGAAACTTGCCAGAGGCTACGCCGAAGGCGCACTTGGAAGCGTTGAGCTTGAGCTTGTAGGCGCGAAGGATGTCAAAGACTTGGCCGAGATCTACCAGGTGGTCGCTGGAGCGCACAGATTTGACGACCATGTCGTCGATATACACCTCCACCGTTTGGCCGAGCTGGGCCTGGAACATTTTCGTGACGAGGCGCTGATAGGTCGCCCCCGCGTTCTTCAGCCCGAAGGGCATTACTCTATAGCAGTAAGTGCCGCGGGGGGTGATGAATGATGTTTTCTCCTCGTCGGGCCCATAGAGAGGGATCTGATGATAGCCGCGGTAGGCGTCGAGGAAGCTCATTCGGTCATGACCAGCGGTGGCGTCAATCAGTTGGTCGATCTTTGGGAGGGGGAAACTGTCCTTAGGGCAAGCCCTGTTCAGGTCGGTGAAGTCTACGCACACCCTCCACTTTCCAGTTTTCTTCTTGACGACCACCGTGTTGGCCAGCCATACCGGGTACTGGACTTCCCGGATGGCCCCTGCTTTTAGCAGGTGGTCGACCTCTTCCACGACCGCGTCTGTCTGCTGCAGCCCGGTTCTGCGGGCCTTCTGCACCACTGGCTTGTGGTCGGGGTCGACGTTGAGCTTATGGCACATGACCTCAGGGTCGACCCCGGGCATCTCACTTGGGTTCCAAGCGAAGACGTCCACATTCTGCATCAAGAACCGAGAGAGTTCGGCCCTTTCTTCGTCCGACAGCTGGGTGCCGATCAGGAAGAAACGGTCTGGGTCTGCCGGGTCTAGCCTGACCTCGGCTAGGTCCTCGATGCTCTTCTTCTCAGGGTCCCTGCCGATCTCATCGAGGCCCTTTTCGAATTCGGCCAGGTTAACGCGCTCTGGCTCCTTTACTGCTGGAACTGCGGCTAACACGCATTGCCTGGCCTGCTGCTGGTCTCCCTTCACTGTGACTACCTCCAGCTTGCCTTCTTCGTTCTCGTGGACGAATTTCAGCTTTTGGTGGAAGGAAGAAGGAACTGCCTCTAGCTTGTGGAGCCACGTCCTACCCAGAATGACATTGTAGGGGGAAGGGGCATCCACAACCAGAAAGTCGGCTGTCACGGAGGCTCCGCCAACTTGGGTTTCCAAGGTGATTCTACCCTTGGGGTAGACTGGTGTTGCGGACAACCCTAGGAGAGGTGCACGAACCTCCGTGAGGTCTGCTTCGGAGAGTTTCATCCGTTTGAAGCAGTCGTAGTAGAGGACCTCGGAGGAACTGCCGGAGTCGACGAGGATCCTCTTCACGGTGAAGTCTCTCAACTTCATGGTGAGGAGCAGGGGGTCGTTGTGAGGGACTTGGACCCCCTCTAAATCCCGATCCGAGAACGAGATGGCTGGTTTGTCGCGGCGGGCTTTCTTGGATGCCGGGGCGAGGTCGGCTTTCATCACTTCTTTCTCGTGCGAAGCCCGCCTGGCTTCGGCACGGGTTTGGGAGCTTCCCCGGGACGAGGAAGCGGGAGCCGAGGATGCCAGATGGATCACATTGATGATCTTCTCTGAGTCCTCGCTGTCTGGAGCCGGGGCCGTGCTCTGGTGGGCCCGGCCCTCGCTGCCGCCGGCATCACCCTCCTTGATGAATTCTGGAATGTGGCCCTCTTTGGCCAGCTTCTCCAGATACCACTGCAAAGTTCTGCATTCCTCAGTCTTGTGCCCGTTGCCCTTATGGAAGGCGCAGTGGAGCTTGCTCCGGGCGCCCTCGCTGGGTTCGTACTTCATGGGCGGGGGATACTTGAAGAACGGCTTGGATTTGATCTTCGCCAGGATGCGGTATATCGGCTCTTTGAAGACGACATTGACGCTCTGACTGGCGTTGGAGGGAGGTCCGGGCTTCCAATTGCCCCCAGACCTGGACGACGAAGGCTTCGTCGAACTGGAGGCCCAGTCCCGCTTGGACTCCTGCTTCTGGGAGGGCCTCCCGCCTCTTTGCCGAGGCTGGCTATTCTTCTGTTCGGGCTCTGGATGCCCGTCCCGATCCTTAGCTCGGATCTCGTCTTCTTCCCGGGCGATGAAGCGCTTCACCCGGGACATTAACTCTGACATGGACTCTGGAGTGTCCCCGGCCAAGTCCTTCCGCACATCGCTGCCGGGGATCAGGGCATGCTGGAAGGCGTAGATGGATATCCCCTCCCTTGCGCCCTCAATCTGGCTGTAGATTGCCCAGAATCGGTGGGTGAACTTGGCAAGAGTTTCACCCTGCTTCATTCTTAGGGCGATAAGGTCCCCTTCCTTCTTGGGGACGACGGTGTATGCTTGGAACTTCTTCAGGAAGGAGAGCTGGAGCTCCTTCCAACTGGGAATTGACTGCTCTGGGAGAGAGCAAAACCACTTCAGGGGGAGGTCACCCAAACTGGAGGAGAAGATCTTACAGTTTAGGTGGCCCTCATTTCCCCAGATAGACATCTTCTGGGAGAAGTGTCGGAGGTGTGCAGACGGGTCTGACAGTCCGTCGTAGGGGATGAACCGCGGGACGGAGAACTTCCTGGGCAAGGGGGTGCGCTCGATCTCCTTTGTGAAGGGAGAGCCCCCGAGATCAGTGTGACCGCAGAGCTGCTTCTGGTCCCGCATATCCAGGTTGTGCTGGAGAGCTCGCCTGACACGTTTGTCGAACCACTCCTGCTCGTCGTCCTCCTCTGGAGTTTGAGCTCTGGACTTTCGCTTGGGGCGGCTCGGACTGTGATGGCTATGAGTTCGGCCATCGCGACTATGGTGACTCCGGCTGTTGCTCGAGCCTTCGTCACAAATCTGGCCCCGTTTCTGGTCCAGATGATGTCTGAGGTCCTCACGAGGAGGCTGGGTCGCCTTGCTGGGAGCGCCCTTCTTTTTCCCTTGGGGCTCAGAGACCTCCCTCAAGGAGGCAGTTTGCACTGCCTTCAGCTGCTGCTGGAGCTTGCGAATCATCCGCTCTTGCTTCCGGAGTTGCTTCTGGAGGAGGGCAGCCTCGGGAGCCTCTTTGGGGGGTTGAGCGTGGCGCGTTTCTCTCACGGCCACGGCTTTGTCCTTCCGAGGACGCTGATGCTGATGCTCATCGCGTCCGGGTGGCGGGGCCTCGTCCGCTGAGAGTGAGGTTTCGACTCCCTCTTGGAAAGGGATCTCGACAAAGAGCTGGGAGCCCAGGCGGCCCTCGCCTGCAGTCGTCCCTTGCACCACGCGGGACTGCCCCTGAGGAGGGACTTCCGCTGGAGTCGTGTCTTGCACTGCGCGGGACTGCCCCTGAGGAGGGACTTCCGTTGGCGGTGGTGGCAGCGCGAGCGCTGCTCCTGAAGATTCTACGCCCTTCTTAGCTTTCGGAGGCATGGCTTCTGAAAGGATGAGGTTAGGAAGATTGGGAAGGTTTCGAGAGGTTTGGATGGCTGGGATATTTCTTTCCCACAGACGGCGCCAATTGTAGGTGCAGAAAATAATGACCCACAATAAGGAGGTGCCTTACAGGACTTATCCGTGAAGATGATGGTATCTGAGATGTCTGGATGCCGTCCGAGAGCCTGAAAAGGAGTAGCAAACGGTCAGAGGACCCTGGCCTGAGCGGCGCAAGGCTCTCCGATGCCAAAGTCAGTGTATGAACTGGAACAATGGAAGGAGAGGAGGAAGAGAAACAGAGTAAGGGCTCTGTGTATAGGATGTGCGTACCTTGCATGGTGTTTGAGGGTTTATTTATAGAGGAGTGGATCGTATCTTTCTGAGAATATCTGGGTGTGGGTCCCATGATCTGACTGGGTAGTCATGATCAGCCCACAAAGTAATAAATGCGGTCTAATCCGGCCCACTCAGCATTAAATGCCAGTCGGGTCAGCCCACATTGCATTAAATGCATGTCTTGTTGGGCCAGATTGTGTTGGGCGCCTTTGGCGGTAGGAGTACCAGCGGATCTGCCCTCGGGCCTTGCCCTGATGTGGCCTCAGCCGCTGGATGCTGCCACGTGGCGATCTGGCGAAGATAGTGGGCGGCTGGACGTCGTGTCTGTCCCACTAGATCGTGACCCTATCCTTCCACGTGCCTGGTGACGTGGGGGATGAGGGGTCTAGGCGAAGGTTCTTTCTCGCTTCGGTCACTGTTCTGGCTTCTTCAGCCGAGGTGGCTTTAGCCGAGGTAGGGTTATCTGCGGAGATAGCGTCCGGGGTGGCCTTGCCGATGTGGACTCTCTGCCGAGATGATGCCCGAGGTGATCCAGTTCGGCGCTTGTGGCCTGGAGATGTATGATGTCGGCCAAGGCCTCTGCCCTGGTAGCCGGGATGAGACCGGTGCCACGTGGATGGCACGCGGATGGCATGCGGATGGCACGTGAGGATGTTTAGCCCCGTATGATGGCTGTGATTAGCCTAATCCTGTAGCTCTGGGAATTTCCCCACACAATAGCTAATACATTTGTTTTCCACTACTTTAAATAGTTCTCATGGAAGCACGGTAAAATTCGTTTTCACTTAAATATTTTTTTATATATATAAATAGAGAGAGAGAGAGAAGGGTACCATGTCCGTTCAACTTTGGTGAAATGGGCCTTTGTTGTTAAATTGAGTAAGTTGGAAGCTCGGCTTGGACTTGGAGATCTTAAGGTTTCCACTCCAGTTTATATAGACAGCAAGTCGGTGTCGACACAGTAAATGAAATTGACATTTAAATGCCCATTAATTATAAGGGATTGCATCAGTTCTCTTGGCCCACACCTTTGGATCTTTCTCATTAACGAGAATAAAATAAAGAAAGAAGAATATAATTAGATTAAAGTGAAAATAATGCAGTTAAGGCATATTTGCATCATCTAGACATCCCAGGTATCATATAACAAGCAGGTTACTGTTGAATATTCCTACCCAAGAAAGAAAACAAAAATAAAATTAATTAAAAATAAAAAATTGTAACCCATATTCTCTCCGGCCAGTTAAATAAACCAACTATTAATATATGTCTAAGGCCATGAAGCATTTCCATCTGAACAACTTGTGGGTGGTACCAAGGATGTGGCCATAACCTGGAGATGTCAAGTGGGCTGTGTCGGCCCGGCCCGCCAGTTAACGGGCTGTGGCAAGGCACGGCCCGGTCAACGGCACGGCCCATGACGCGGACCGTGTTGGGCCGAGCTGTGCACAGCCCGCCAGGCCTGCTGGCCTAGTGGGCCAGCCCTTGCAGCTCGCCGGGCCCGCCTGTATAGGCCCTCCAGCCCGCAGCCCGCTGGCACGGCCCGCCAGCACGCCCAACAGAAAAAAAAAACGGCTATTTTTTTAAAAAAATATCATTTTACCCCCCCAACAGCTATAAAACGGTCGTATAAGGGGTATTTTGTGTCATTTTTCATTATACTAAGTCTATAAATATCCTAACCCTCCCATTCTCATTCCTTACCAATTACACACTCATTTCTCACCAATTTACACAACTCTTTCATTCTCTAACTCTCTCTCAAAGCATTCAACTCTTTCACTCTCTCTAAGAAGTTTTTGGAGGACCAAAGATCAAGTCATCAAGAGACAAGATTAAAGGGGCCTTCAAAGATTTAGAGGTATTTATAATATTTAGATTTGAGATTCCATATATATAAGTTTATATTATATTATATTAACTCTCATTTTCTCTCCTTTCTTATAATAAATTATCACAAAAGAAGGCTATTAACATATTACTGTTATTATTTATAAATTTATTCTTTTGAAATATGGTTAGAAGATTTCCCACAGAAGCTTCTTCCGTTAATTTAGAGGTAGAAGAAGATTTTATTGAATTACAAGATGAAGTAGGTGATTTACCACCCCCCTTTCCTCAGAGTTCCCATAAACCAAACAAGAGGAGTAGAACTTCAGCAGTTTGGGATATATATACAAGGTATGATGTTATTGAAAATGGAAAGAATGTTGAAAAGGCAAAATGCACATTGTGTGGTAAGATTTATAGTGCCCGGTCAAAAGGGGGTACCGGCCATTTGTCAAGATATAGGAAAACTTGTTTACAAAAGCATAAGCCAGAGAATGCAAGGACATGGGGGCCTGGTTCACAAACTCAAATTTCTACTACTGGTGGTGGTAGTAGTAGTAGCAGTTTGGGTTTTTTTTCTTTTAATGCACAAAGTGCTAGACAAGGTCTTGTTAAAATGATTGTTTTATCCGAATTACCATTTGCTTTTGTTGAAAATGAGTTTTTTGAACAATGGGTCCAGCAATACTGTCAACCATAATTTCACAGTATTTCAAGAAATACAGCCAGAAATGATGCTATTAGACTCTGGCAGGAAGAGAAAATAAATATAAAAAACTATTTTGCAGAATCTCCTGGTAGAATATCCATAACCACAGATATGTGGACTTCTAAAGGGGGTGATAGTTATCTTTGTATTACTGCACATAATATAGATGCAAAATGGATTATGAATAAACGTATACTTAGTTTTAGCACTCTTGAATGGCCACACAATGGAACTAGGATAAGTACATTAATTTTAGAAAAACTAGATGAATATAGTATTAAGGAAAAAATTTTATCTGTAACTTTAGATAATGCTAGTAATAATACAGTGGCTATTGAATTAATGAGAATGCAGATGCCATTTGCAACTTTGATAGATAGTTCTATCTTTCAAAATAGATGTGTATGGCACATCTTAAATCTTATTGCAAAAGTTGGTTTAAAGCATATTACAAGTTATACAGATGCTATTAAAGACATTGCTAGATTTGTTTTTTGCTCCGCACAAAGAAGACAATTGTATGCCCAAATATGTGCGAGGCAAGGCGTATCAGCTATTAAAATGTCTAAAGAAGTTGAACATAGATGGAATTCTATGTATGATTTGTTAAACAAGGCACTTTCTAGAAAAACTGTTTTGAATGAATTTTGTGCTTTTCATGCACAAGATTTAATGATTAGTGATGAACATTGGGAGTTATGTGCCCATATAAGAGATTTATTAGAACCTTTTTATACTTCAACATTATTTTTTTCCGGGATATATTATCCCACATCTAATGAAGCTTTAATGAAACTTTTTAAAATTACTTTACAATTCAGTAGATTTAGAGATCATTTTTTACTTGGTAGCACTATTAGAGACATGGAAGAAAAATTTAATAAATATTGGAAAGAGGTTCCAATGACATTTTCTTTAGCTGCTGTATTTGATCCTAGGTTAAAATTAAGTGGTGTACAGTTTTTTTATTGATGGAATAAATAAAAATATGAATTATATAGATTTAAATGTTTTTTCAAATATAAGGGCAAATTTACAAGCACTTTTTCAATTTTATTGTGAGCAAATGGGTGCAGCTGGGCTTAGTATGGGCAATTCAGAAGTCCAGCAGACAGGTGTTGGTGAGTGGGATGTGTGGTATTTTTCCCTGTCCACGGGCATGGCTTTCAGCTCAAGCTCAAGTAACAACACTCTGACGGAGTTATCATCGTATCTTGACGTAGGTGTAATTAGGATGCAGGATGCATCTAGCTTTGACCTTTTAACCTGGTGGAAGCAACAAGAAAGTATTTATCCGGTGTTGGCAGCCATGGCTCGTGATCTATTGACTATTCCTATGTCTTCTGTAGCATCAGAACATGCTTTTAGTGCAGGTGGACGTGTAGTAGATGACAGAAGAACAAATCTCACTGAAGAAACGGTGGAGTGTTGTGTTTGCCTACAAGACTGGTACTTGGCAGATAAGAGGAAGC
Organism: Litsea cubeba; assembly: GCA_012931725.1. Classification (NCBI taxonomy): domain Eukaryota; kingdom Viridiplantae; phylum Streptophyta; class Magnoliopsida; order Laurales; family Lauraceae; genus Litsea; species Litsea cubeba. Next base: position 105,312,112 of record CM022945.1, on the reverse strand, counting down.
AAGAGTTAACATCATTAATGGAAGATTTTGATCCAGCAGAATACATTAGTGGACTACAAATCTGATTTTTTACTTTTTTCATCATTGTAATTTATAAGTTGTTCATTCTTTTTTCTTTTTTTTCTAAAAAGATTGTAAGGTTTTGAAGGTAATCCTATTTAGAAACCTTCAAGAAGTTAAGATCCAAATGGTTCTCTCTTCTCAGTGGAGTAGGTCGAGTTTGACCGAACCACTTAAATATCTTTGTCATTCTCCTTGCTTGTGTTCTAATTTTTATTTTTAATACTGATAAGAAAAAGAAAATTCATATATAGTACTTAAGTAATATGTGAGTAAATATCTATAAATTAATTTGAACCACTCAATCATTTGTCAAATGTTTGTATAAGTTTAAATGTTTAGAAAAGTAACTATTGAAAAATTAATGTCTATTGATCGAAAATTAAATTCAAATCCATGTCGTTACGGACTTACGCTTACGTTAAGCCTTACGGTAATTATATCAGTCTATCAAAAAAAAAAAAAGCCCCGCCAGCCCGCTGGCACGGCCCGCTCCAGCCCGCCCCACTGTGGGCCGTGCCACTGGGCCGTGCCGTGCCAGGGGTTTCCCCTGGCGGGCCGTGCCGTGCCGGCCCGTTAGCTGGGGCGGGTCAGGATTTTAGCGGGCCGTGCCGTGCCATGCCTACCTTAACCAGATGTGAGGGGGGGGGGGGGGGGGGGCGGCCCATGGCACGGGCGGGCCAGGATTTTAGCGGGCCGTGCCGTGCCATGCCTACCGTAACCAGATGGGGGGGGGGGGGGGACCTACCACTACTTTCAATATTTCTCAATTTCCCCATATGATCAGGTCTTTCTCTTTCCGATTTTCATTCCTACCAGCTTCTTCATATTATGTTAAGACCTTCTTTCATTCACCTTCTTTTATGAAACAATATTGAAGAAAAACAATATATGGCATTTTTTATTCATTTTCAAACATGTGATTAATCAGCCCAATGTGAAGTAGCCCGGCCCTTTACTTTTCACCTGTTTTAGAGAGATGCATGTGGGTGAATACTGAATACACAAGTGGACTCTTGGTAAGATCTCTCTCTTCTTTTGTTTGGCATAGGTTGTTTTGATCATAATTATCAGCAAATGCATTTTGATATTTAAGGGGACATGGTATCTTAATAAAAGTACTAAATCCAAGCTAATCTATTTTGACCTAACTTTTTCTTTCCTTTAGTTTTTTTCCTCAAATGGGTCTACATAAATCAGGTTATAGGAAATAGAATCAGGTTGAACATCATTAAGGGCCAAGTGTTCTGTCCAATTCAAATTTGTGGGTATGATTGAATGGCTCTGATTTCATTGTTTGTGAAATATGTGTGATCCGATTTCAAACGGACGTGAAAGGCTAAGGTGAGTGGGATTTAGTTGCACACTTTAATTCCTTCTTGTGCTGCTGCTGCTGTTGTTTGCTATTTCTATTTTTTGGTTCTGTAGATGCTTTATTTAGTGTTCATTTGTCAACAAAATGCTCATTTATATCAAATCTCCCCTTCATTCATCATCTCCATCATCACAATTCATCCCATTTATTTTCCATAAATCAAGAAACAGCTGCATACACCAACACCATCATTTCATAAAAAGTCCACTGCTTTATGATCCACAAACCATATATATAGCCCTGTTTGGATTCTCCGCATCATGGATGGAAGCACATGATGATACATTTTGACCACCCCCTCACCATATGGCACTTCCTAGCCATCCATCTAGCATTTTCCCCATCACTGTCATTTCTTCTGAACTAATGATGTACAGTGACTAGTTCCCTGATCTTGAAATATGGAGAATGTTAATTTCATGGCCCATTACATCAGATCAACAGTCGGAACCATAGGACCAACCCAATGATGATGAAATTGTGGGGCAATATTGAAATAAGAAATGGATCCCAAGGTGGAGCAGTGGAGGGCATCACTTACACCTCAACCTCAACGCCCAATCTTATTAAATTGGATCAAGGATTGGATATAAGTCCAATCAGTGGTCCCAAATCTAGGATTCATACCCAGATCCAATTAGATTAGGTTAGTGGATCATAAAACCTAAGTTTTTTAAAATATCATCATTATGATTTATGCTCCTCTGGTTGGCTTGTTAACTTTAAAAATATAGGCTATGCTTATAATTCTTTAATTACCAAATTTGGTGCAACAAGAACACACTAAACCCTCCAACATTTGGGTTTGATTAAGTTGATCACCACATTTGGGTTGTCTACAGATCTCGCTGCTCATTAAAAAGATGCTAATAGCTGTACTAAAGCTACCCACCATGATCCTTCCATCCCAGAAGCCTATCAACCATGCAAAACAAGATTTCAGCCAAAAATAAAAAAAGAAACCCTGTAAAACAGTAGGCAGAAAAGCTGTATCACATGAGTCAGCTCAGTTTGGCCTTGGCTTTTATGTCAAATCACTGACCATAAATCTCTCACCCTCTACATCAAATTCATGAGCCCAGGTCACTATAACTATAACTGAAAGTAAAACTGAAATGAAGAAACCAAAGATTAATAATTTATATCAAATCTCCCCTTCATTCATCATCTCCATCATCACAATTCATCCCATTCATTTTCCATAAATCAGAACCATTTGACAATTAAATCTAAAACAATAATGTAATCATTTCAAAGCTACAGTTCCATAAAAACACATGCATATCCATAAAAATAAATACATATTCACTTGCCTTTGGGTGAGGAAATCCAAAATGATCAAATCCACAACTTAGCTCAAAATGCCTAAAACCTATGAATTAGAAACAAACCCACATAAATAACTATATAGAGCACAATCTAACATGCTAACAAACTCATCTAACACTAATTAATGGAAAACCCCCAATTAACAAAACCTAATCAAGCTTGAAATTAGGGATGATGAAGATTGTGAGACCCACTTGACAGATGGCCCACTAGAATAGTGGTGGTGATGGTGCTCGGTGGTCCACTAGGCAAAGAGGGGGAGGAAAGAAATCAGAAAGAATGAGAGAAAGAGAGAGAGAGAGTGAGTGAAATGGGTGGGTGCTCAGGCACGTTGCTAGGAAGAGTGAATGAGGAGGAAATAAAGAAAGGAAGAAAGAGAGAAATGAATCAGTGGAGAAGGGAGAGGGAAATGAGAGAGGGGGCTGCTGAGAGCGCGGAATGAGAAAGGGGAAAGGGAGATAAGGTAGAAGGATAAGGAAGAAAAAAAAGAAGAGGGGGAGAAGGAAAAGGCGGCTGCACAGGGCAGAGGAGAGGAGAGGGACAGGGGACAAAGGGAGGGAGGAGAGCAGACAGAGAGGAAACAGAGAGATGGGGAACGAGGGAGAGAGAGAATAGATAAGAAAGAGAGGAGTGTACCTGGTGCAGGGGAGGCATCCGGCGGCACGAGGAGGAAGATGAAGGCTCTGATGGCGTGTAGGGGCTCCTTCGCACGCTTGGCAGTGCTGGCGATGAGAGGGTCGTGTGCCTAGGAGAATTCTGGAGAGGGAGGGAGAGATAGAAAGCGATGAGAGGAGATGGGTTTTGGAGATAAGAGGACGACGATGGAGATTAGAGGAGAGGAGAGGAGGGAAAGAAAGAAATGAGTGAGGGATCGATAAGAGGGAAATGAGGGGGAGGGCAGAGCGCGGGAGAGCCAAAAAAAAAAAGGAGGGAACGAATAAGAAAAAATGGGGGTTAGCGACGACCGCTACCTACGCCAATTCGTAACGATTTATTAACGTTGATTGGTGGAGCAAAAAATGAAGAAACCGTAACAAAATAATTATTAAATTGAGTAAAATTAATGTAACACTTTAAAACCATTGTTAACGCCTATAAAATGTTAGGAAACTAGTTACACTTAAAAACCATTACTTACCAAAAACCTTGAGCGTTACTAATATCCTATTTTGGTGTAGTGTACCACATATCATAAATCCATCGATGATCGATGTCCCTCTATTCAGGTCCAGGGTCCTACTTCACCTAAGATAGTGATCACGGAGTCCCAGATGCTTATTAAGTATCATTGGTGCTCCTGTAGGTATTTAGCATCATAAGACATCCATAACCCTTGAATCAGGTTCCGTTTTACAAACCAATACCCTACTTAGATGGCTACACGGGTCAAGGTTAAGCCCAACCCTTGACTCGTGTCTAGCGTATCCCAAACAGTCCGAATGGAAGGTCAACGGGGCCCACACATGATCAGATCATGAAAGGAAACTCAATCCGAAAAATCCCTGTTTACAATGTACTGGGTCGACATCATGGGTCCACGGGTCAACCTAGTACTCTGTGGAAAGGAATAGATAACTGGAAAGCAGAAGTCACAGTTTGCAGTGTCCCCGGTCAAGACATGGAGGGTCCCCCGGTCGACCGAGTACACTGCGGACATTATAACAAACATCTGGCAGGTGAGGGATTTCTCAGTGTGTTCGGTCGACCGAGCCTCTTGGTCAGTTAACCAAGTACACTGGGTTCTGTACCCTATGGGTGGTTTCAGCTCCCAGCTGAGGGTCAATCCACTGTGTGCTTGGTCGACCGCCTGGGTGACCAGGTCGACCGGGCACACACGAAAACCATATTTTTAAGATTCTGTCATCTTCCTTTTTTTTCATAAAAACCCCATCAAATGGATCCCAAATCTTCACTAATCATTTCCATACATCAAACACACCTCCCACATTATGATCTCATCACCAATGGGCCATTAATCTTCCAAATGGGGGATTCCCATCTATCAATGGCCAAATACATATAAAAAGAGTTTAGACTAACAATTCTACACATCATATCTTCCAATCAACCATCCAAATACAGAATTCATGCCAAACATCTATAAAAGACAGTAATTACTAATCTAAGTATGTTAATCAATTTAATTAAATAATCTAAACATGTCTACTTGCCTAATTAGGAAGAAAGCTCTTCAATTAGCTTGGGCTCCTCTCCAAATGCTCTAAAATCACTCCCACAGCTGGATTTACAATCTCTGCACCCATTCCCAAAGAGAGAAATGCATAAGGAAGAGAAATCTAAGAAAAATGACCATTTTACAATGAAATTGAAAGGGGGAAGGAGATTACCTTAACTTGGAGAGGGGAGAGATATCTAGGACAGAATTGTAGTGAAATGAGAGGAAGAGTGTGTAAGAAATATTTGAGTTGGTTGTAGTAGGTTTCTTTTATAGGAATTGGTGGGGTGGAGAATGTCCAAGGTGCCCTCTCTTACTAGTGTAAGTTTATGATAAGAATGATGGTATTTAGGGAATGTTAAAAATGAATGACTAAAGAGTCCTTGGTGGCTGATAGAAATAAAGGATAAGGACTAGGGTAGTATATGTATTCTCATATAATGACTAAAGTATCCTCAAATGAGTGGTTATGAATAAAGGAGCCTAAGGGCAATAAAGGTAGGCTAATTATCATGACAAAAGTGCCCATGTTTACTTAGTAGAGAATAAAGGAGGCCAATGCCATTTAAGGTATTGGAATTTTCAAAAAGGAGGGAAAAGGTGGGGTAAGAAAGACTAGAGTGCCCTCATATAATTAATGGGTTAATATGTTAGGCAATGAGTAGTTGGGTCATTCTAAGGTTAAATGCACAACTTTCTAAGGGAAACCCATCTATAATTAGGATTACAACTAAGGTCTCTAATTGGCTAATTAAATCTAGGGGACCACTATTAATCTCACATGGGTCCTAACCTTATAAATTAGGCAAAATTAATGGGAATTACTAATTACTCAAGCTAAGCACCTATTAAATAGGATAACCTATGGTTGACTTGGTCAAATTGGGTCCCACTAGGTATTTCTAGGAACGGATCCTCACATTCCTCACTCCTAAAACTCATTTGGTCCCCAAATACAAAACAACTAGTTCTGAACTTCTAAGGTCTCTACTATAACCAACTATGAAGAATGAGAGTTAAACTACCCAGCCAACACTCGGAATAGCTAGTCTTTACTAGGAGGGTTACTAGAACTATTCTTCTAACAAAACAGGTTACAAACAACAACTGGTTAAATAATAATCCACACTACAATCAGCAAGTAGTAAAACAACAATACAAGTTACAATTAACAACCGGTAAGGTATCAGAATCTGGCCCTCTAACACTCTGGGATACTAACAGACAGTTAGCAAGAGAACAAAGGTTTACCCTCTAACACTCTAGAATACTAAACCTCAACTAATAGGTTGATGGGATCTGGATATCTAACATTCTAGTTTTCTAACAAGGTCAGCTTCTCAACTCTGCCTAATTTAGGGCATCTCACACTCTTAACTCTAAAAGGTCCGACTAGGGGTGTCCCACACCCCTTACTCCTAGAAACTAACTATGGGTGTCTCACATCTCAAACTCAAAAGGAACAACTAGGGTGTATCACACTCCCTTTACTTCTAAAAAGACCAATTTGAGGTGTCTCACACCTCTGATACTAAAAGGGCTAATTAGGGGTGTTGCACACCCCTCACTCCTAAAGAACTATCTCGGGATGTCTCACAATTCCCGACCCTAAAAAGGGCGACTCGGGGTATTACATACCCTTCACTCCTAAATGGGACAATAGGCTATCTAAGAAGCAACAATCAATTATTCACACAATTATAAGAGCACACACATTACAAGAATTTTAAGCACGACAACAACAAGGGATCTAAGCACACCAACTATAAGAGATAACGCAAACCTCCGGGAAGGCTGATCTCAGAGTCACTGCTCGGTAGGGAAATCAGGCTGATGTCTCTCACCAATCAGAAGTGCTGCAGAACTGTTTGGATAATCCCAAGCTGGCTGAAACTGAAACTGATCCTGTGTCTGTGGGTATAAGGGCCACTGCTGAATAGGCTGCACCTCGAGTACTGTACTGGTGAGAATCTCAGGTGTTGGAAGTATATGAGTCTGCTGGCAGAGTCCTGAAGTATGGTTCCTCTTCCTTGGACAGTTGCGAGCCTTGTGTCTAAAGTTTCCACACACAAAGCATGCTCCTGACCGCCTCCGATGCTCACTTGGTCTCACGACCTCTGCGATGGCACTGCTGTCTCTGCTAAAACTCCCAATCAATCTACATCTGCTCATCACCTTGGACTACCTCATCTTCATCCTCTTTTGGACACACTCACATCATCCTCGTTTGCTTGGAAGCTCTCTGCTTGGCTAAGGCTACCCTGTGAAGAGCGTTCTCCACCCATATCGCCCTTTCCAGATAAGCCTCATACATGGGGAGTTCTATAGGAGTCATGTGCAGCTGAATGTCCGCTCCAAGGTCGTCTACGAAGCGTCTGATCTTCTCTGATTCTGTAGTGATAAGTCTCTCGGCAAATCGCGATAAACAGATGAACTGTGCCTCATACTCCATAAATGTCATGTCTTCCTAAAGTAGCTGCTCAAACTCCCGAAGCTTCTGAGATCTGACGGGTGTTGGAATGACCTTTCGAAGAAACTGCTCCTTAAATGTCTCCCATGCTACTGCATCATCCATGTCTGCATAAGGAGCTCTCGCTGTCATCCACCATAACTCAGATGCATCCCGGAACATGTAGGTCACTAGTTGTACTCATTGTCTGCCCGTACACGGAAGCATTCGGAAGATCCGCTCCATCTCAATAATCCATGAATCTGTCTCCATCGGGTCTCCACATCCACTAAACTCCGAAGATTTCCTCTTATGGAACCTCTCGAATAGCATATACTGATCTAGCTCGCGGGTTGAAACAACCGGTGAAAACTGCGAAGTCTGCGGCTGCTGGGTCATACGGCTAAGGATCTCCAATATCTGAGTGTTGATCCTGGTCTGAGACTGCACAAACTGCTCAAATCTTTCCTCTATGGTGCTCTGACTACCACTATCCGGACAATGCTGCTATGTCATGATTTGCAATTAAACATTTTTAGAATAAGCAAAACACAAATGATACAAACAAACAACAAACAACCATCACATTACCAGTCTAAGTCTACCCAATCCTCACATCGAATCCTAAGAGTTGCTGAGTATTTTAGTTGTCCGAGAACCGTAAAAGCTCTGATACCAAAATGTAATGCCCCAAAATCCGGGTGCCTCGAATCTCAGGGCGCTATGAGAAAGTACCCAAGAGATGCGGAAAATCCAGTAATATAATCAAGTGTGAATCTCATATGAGCAGGTAAATGGATAAGGCCCTAAAATCTTATTTCACTTTAAAGGATTACAAAGTACTTTCTGTAATTAAACTAACTATTCAATCTTGGGCCAACACGGCCACCTATAAAAAAAAGAAAGAATAGAAATCTAAATGATAGATGCCTCACGATGCACCAACTGCATCATCCTCTGAACCTTGTGGCAACGGATCAGCCGCCAAACAATTCTACCAATCAAGAAAGCTGAAAAGAATATACTTGAAAACACTAAGGATTGGGTCAGGCTCGAAGAGCCAGCCATTTGCATGTTTAGATGGCAACACATATATCAATAGATAGGGAAGAAGACCATACTTGATCCCAGTTGTACCTGTGTGATTTGTATCTCGATAATAATATAAATTATCAGAGTGCAACAGAAAACAGTGTAGAGCATAGTGCATAAACGATAATCGATGTATTCATATAACAGATGTTTGAAACAGCATATCAGCATACCAAGACAGGCACTGACAACTATACCTCTATGAAGACTCAACTACGTTACAAAACGTGTGAGATATGCGATAAAACGTTATCCTTGTCAGGGTAAGGTCTGATGCGACAAGGTGGGCTACGATGGGACTGTACATATCAAGTACCTGCCAAGCTGGGTTACGTTGGGACCACCTGTCACGAGACTCCCTACCTAAAGTCAAAAGGCTCCCTACCTATAAATACAAATAGCCATGCCCAGAACAGTCAGGGTCATTTGATCGCTGTTCTTCTTCTCATTCCCTTTCAGGTTTCAGGCACCCTACCTTCTTCAAGGAGTATTAAAGACATCCTAATGCATCATTCCAGGTCCGTGAATTTTTAGGCACTTACAGAAACAATAGTATAATCAAATAGGATATTTACTGGTATACAATATTTTTATTGTTTTTGGGCTAAAGGATAGTAAATGAAATCTATTTTCCATGCTTTTTTTCTTGGTACATTGAGAGAGCTGAAAATTGTGGACATTATTTTTGGAATGGAAAACCATTAAAGGCATAACTGCATAGGGGATGTAATTTGGATTTCTTTTACGTCCAAACACCCCTACCTAATTGCACTATCATTGGATATGGACTTATTAAGGGCCTGTTTGGATGCACAAGAAAACACAAGAAAATAATATTTTATAGAATATAATCTTTCATTTTCTAAAGAAGAGAATCTTGTGCGTTTGGTAACACAAGAAAAACTTGAAGAAAATATTCTTTTCTTTCAAAAAACTCAATATTTTCTCCTACAGCTCCCCCCTGTAGAAAACTTTCTACAAGATAAGAATCTTTCAAAATGACAATTACAAAGTGGTAGAGTAAAGTAAAGACTTTCAAATCCATCATGATATTACATATATGGTAAAGTAAAGTAAAAGTAAATGTCACAGCACGGTAAAGGTGGGGTAAAGTAAAAGTGGGATACAATATTTGGTAAAGTAAAGTGGGAAGGAATGGTAAAATATTTTATTTTTATTCAACTTTACTTTATCAAGATTTATTGTAGTTTTATATGGTAAGTAAAAGTGACTTGTTTATAGGTGTGCGTGGTAAAGTAAAACAAAGATTGATGTCATATCATAGTAAAGGTGAGGTAAAGTATATATGGTGAGTATGTGGTAAAACAAGTGGGAGAGAGAGTTGTAAAGTATTTTTTTTTTTGTATTGACTTTACTTTATTATACTTTACCATATAAAAGAAAAGCAACTTAAGGTAAAACATCGCAATTGAACTTTACTATACCACACTAATTTTTTATCCATGTGGTAAATTACATTTAAATTAAAATATTAATAAAAATTATTCTAATATCTAATTACTTTAATCATAGCCCTCCCAAACAGCTCAATTTAAAATCTGTAAGATTCTTCAAAAATCGCCAAACATGAAAATTATTGTAATATTATAATATTACATTATTCTATTCTATACTATTTTATTCTTGCAATAATTAAATCTGTAAATATTTTATTCTGTATACATCCAAACGGGCCCTAAGAGATAAAAGGAGAGAAGGATATCTCATAACTCATAATTTATAAGTGGTCTTGAAGTTTTAATTGAGAAATTGGAATGGCTTGTAGATCATAAGGCATTCTATCCAATTTATATAGAAACATTCTAGGGAAACAATGGGGATATTTAAACTTGAGAAACTTCCCCTTATTTAGCTCAATGACACCTTCCACACACGATTTGTCATAAAAAATTGCAGTGTGCGGAAAGAAATCTCCCGTGTACATTTAGCAGCTCTCTAAATGGTAGCATGTTACATGATAAATACTTTTCTGCCCTCTCTGATTTTTACGTGAAACCCCATGGTGGGCCACCCATGAGATTCAAAATGGATCAAAATGCATATGCCCTTTGTTAGCATGGGATGTTTCCACATTATACTCAAATGAAATTGGTCCACCAGATTAAGCATATAAGTAATAATGTATAAATATCACAACTGTATTGGACAATATATACTTAGTAAGATAAATTGCAAGTTAATCAAATAGTACATGGTATACATCTTATAAATCATTACGGAGATGTGTTACACACATTATGTCCATTATTTACTGCACCATTTTTCAAAACATCCGGTTAAATAACATATTAATTTATCATATGTTCTGTAATAGAGTCCAAATTTGTTTACCATGAGAACCATATGATTGGGTCGGTTGAATCCATCTCCATTAATTGGTAAATCTCTTGAATTTCAATTTAATTGAAGTATTATGGGGAAAAGACTAATTAATGGACAGTTTACATCTCGGAAATTTAGGAGGGATCTATTGTGGAATAATAATAAAAAAAACATTATTAGTAACTGTTTTGAAAGGTTCCTTTGCTTTGTTTTACAATTTCATTAGTCTCCCAGCACTGACTTCTTATTTTACGGTTACCAAATAGACGCAGAGTTGAGTCAAGGCAAAATAAGCCTAAATTAAAGTGTCAGAGAATAAGTCTTGTGTTCCCTCTCACATGTACACCCGACGCGTCCCACAGTAGCAATTCGTACTTCCATTATGAGAGAGGTTCAAAGAACTTGAAGGCCATTTTTGTTCTTTTCATGTTTTTTTTTTTAAAAAAAACTTTTTAAGAGTTATTTCTCCTCTAGTGAATAATGAAGATTGTATTAATTTAATCATATCTAAGCCGTCCATCATCTAATTCTACAATTAAGGTGTTCATCCTTGTTTTTACTATATGAGCAAATTTATATATTTGTTTAAGAAAAACAAGTTGTCAGATAATGGCGATCGGATTTTTTCCCCTTTTATTACTTTTAGAAGAAAAAAATAAAATGAATACAATGACTTGTTGGGAGAGCCTTAAACATTTGTTTGGATAAGTTTTAAGTCAAACATAGACCCTTTTTTTTTTTTTTTTTTGTTACAAGCCAACTTGGCTATACCCTTGAGAGACCTAACTAATGGGAGAGTGAAGCTCGGCATGCATTGGGGAAAGGAGTTGCTTGGACATAGATGGGAGAATACTCAGAACTGAATAATTAGAATACAAATATAATATGCTTTTTTTTAGGTAAGGAAATATATTATACTTAAAATACCAATAATCATACACGTCCCAGACTCCCCGGTATGAACTCCATGGAGTGGGTGCTCCGTACTGGAATTAAAAATAGATCCAAAAGTTGACCTAAACCCAAACCCCAATTAACTCTAAGTAATCTTGGACCTTTACTGCTTTTGCTATTTTTTTTTATCAAGTCGAGTCATTTGCGTATTTAGGTTCGCATGGAAGCATTTTTATATTAAGGGTGCATTTGGTAAATAGTGCGGAAGAGAAAACGCATGCAGATCTCTATTTGCCACCACCCCAAATTGGAACTCCCGATATCCTATATCGAAGAAATCAGGCACTTTCTTCTATCGATTTCTCACCATATCGAACATCAATGACATTGGTGCTGGAAATTGAATCTTTTCTCGTTCGCTTTTCAAGGTAAACCACCAGCACAGACGCCCCCAAGTCCGCTTGGAGGTCTACCTGTAAAGTGGATTCAAAGTGAAGTGTCACGTTTAAGAGACAATAAAAAAAATAGTATCTTATCAAAAGATACAAAATTCCAAAATCCACCTTTTTGAACTTTTGTAATTTTATGACATGTGAAGGAATATTTTTGACTTTCTGGATAAAAGGAATAGGCCTTTTTTTATTTTAGTGGAATGAGATATTGACTTTTGGACTTTTTGAAAAAAGAAGAGGTGATTTTTGAAAATTTTTACTCTTTGATAAAATCCCTCTTCTTTTCTTGTTTCTCTCCCTTTCTTTCCCTAATCTCTCTCCCTTTCCTCTCCCCCAATCCCTCCCTCTCTCTTTCCCTGTCCTTGCCTGCCTTCACCAGCCGCCTCGATCCCCCTCTCCCTCTCCTTACCACTCCCTCGCTCTCTAGCTCCCCCTCTTTCCCTCTCCCCCCTCATTGCCCTCCTCCGTCAGCTGCCCCCTTTAAATCTCTCAATTTCTCTCTCCCTCTACTTCTCCCCATCTTCGTCTCTGTCCCTCTCCATCTCCAGTGGTGCTGTCGGAGGGGGCGGGGGTGGGGGCGGGTGAGTGTAGAAAGAAGTAGGGGAGATAGAGAATTTGATAGAAGCCCTTTTAGGTAATTTACCACATGGGTATAGTAGTCATACAAAATGCAGTGTTTGAAATGAAAAATCGCGTGCATTAAACAGCTCTCCTAAATAAATCTTATTTTTCCCAAATATACCCTTGCTAATTCCTTGACAAAATGCTTTCTAAGACTATCCTTTACAAACTCTCAACTTATCATTTGAAAGATGAGAACGACAATTTACCTCACTAGTAAGTGGCGGCAGTTCTTATTTAACTGCCCAAAGTTCGAACACTGGCTACGCCACCCCTTCTCACTTTGTGTAGGCTCTCTTCCCACTTGTCCGGGATCCTTTTGTACTTGTGTGGCCCCTTTTTCCGCTAGTGTGGGCTCTCTCTTGAGTCCCAGCCAATTATAATTCTCAATGATGGGACCCATATTCACATAAAAAAAAGGTGATCCCTATTCATATATCGCTAACTCAGATAAATTTACCTGAGTTTTGCATAAATTTTTATTTAACTTTTGGACAAATTTTTTTTTGAGTTCTTGGACAAATTTATCTAAATTCTAAAATAAATTTATCTGAGTACTGTAAAAATTTAATTAGATACGGGGAACAGATGCTTTCAATCAAGGCGGTTCAACTGGTGTGCCCCATTATGAATAGGGCATTTTGGGGGACATTGGCTTTGATTGGGCAATGTTTGCCACATGATCGATGGCCACGAATGAACGGTAGATCTTTATATTTGGTACTGTCGGTTTTGGGTGGGATGTTTTTCACCAATTTAGCAGTCATGAAGGCCCGGTTAAGTGGATTTGTTGATCAATGCCCATCCATGGGGGGATCCACCTGATGAACTGTCTCCTTCTTTGATTCACCTTCCCTCCTTGTTGCGCCCAATGTTCAAGATCCCTAATTTCTCTCCTTCATTCCTTCCTAGGGCAAGTTACCGCAATTTTAAACTTAGCGTTTTTAATAAAGAGATAAGGGATTATGAGGGTATTATTGTCCTTTCAAGTACTTGAAACGACTGAAAGGACCTTTGCCTCTACAAAATTAATTCATGGACCGTTTGAAATAAAAACCAAAATTGACGGACCTCCGACCAAATGCCACTTTATTTTTAGAGTTGTGGAGGAGAATAGTGTAAAACAACCTTCATTTTACATTTCTTCTTCTCTTGCATAAGGAAGGAACAAACCATTACTAGTGAAAATACACGACAAAACCTTAACTGATTTTTGAAAAGAACACCAAAAGTAGAGACCATTGTGACCTTTTTCGTTTTCTAACAATAACAACACTCCCTTGACCACCTTTTTTGTTAACATGTGAGACCTACCATGCACTGTCGGGGCATTGAACGAAATCCGGCCTTTTAAATCAACCCAATGGCATATATATAACACAAGAAAGCTTCTATTTGCACCGCAAAAAAGTCTCTTCCCACCACAATATATATATATATATATATTTCCTAAACTACCCGTCCTCCCTCTCCTTCTCGCTCCCCCCACACAACCCTCCCAGTCTCGGGGGGGGGGGGGGGGGGGGGGGGGGCGGCTACGGCGGACTGCCGGCCGGGGACCCCTCCCCGCCAAAAACTGGGAGGGTGGGGTAGGGGGATGGGGAGGGAGGGATGAGGGAAGAGGGTGGAGGGCGTAGGGGTAGTTTAGGAAAAAAGTTATCTTTTAGTGCGGTGGGGAATGCAAAAAATCCGGTGCCAACATATGCTCTCATAACACAAACTTTTATTAATAAGCAAACAAGCATTACAAAATAGCCACTTGGAATCCAGAAAATACAAAAATGATGGAAATAACTATCATCTTATTATTGTCCTGCATCACATGTAGCAATCGGACGACCTTGACTTAGTTGATAGTAGACAAAACTTAAACATTATATGAGACACGCATGAAACATTTATATTTTTCATTTCTTAGTCGAGTTACCACCACCATATCCTTGAGTTCCCGAATTGACGTGACCTCCACCATATATTTGATTTCCCAAATGGATTTGCCCTGGACCATGTCCTCTAGTTCCCCAATTGATGTCACCCAATGAACCTCCACCATGGTGGACGTTCAAATGGTCGAGTACATCCACCATATGTTATTCCCGAATTGAGGTTTCCTCCCCCATGATATCCTTGAGTTCCCGAATTGACGTTACTTCCATAATATCCTTGACTTCCCAAACTAATGTTACCTCCAGTAGGTGCACTGATATTCCCTTGGACTTGGGGGTGGTTCCCTCCTGAACCATGCTGGGTATTGTCCTGCAGCATAAGCCATAAAATGGTTAGGTAGTTGTAATATGAATCCATAAATAGATGAGTCCCAATTAATAGTAGATATATTTTTTTTTCTTTACCCAGAGAAATAGGGAACTTCATGGCATGTAAATGGGGTCCATCTATCATTAGTCGGCCAAATAAACTGATCAAGTTCGTGGTGGAGGCAAAACTTGATCCATGCATCATTTTTATGGCTTTTGGACTAAAGGATAGTGAATGGAATCTATTTCCTATACTGAAAATTGTGCACATTGCTTTTGGAGTCCCAAACCATTAAAGTGCATAGGGGATGTTTTGAATTTCTTTTACGTCCAAACACCCCCACGTAATTGCATTATCATTGAATATGGAATTGGAAGAGAAAAAGAAGGAAGGATACCTGGTAACTCATAATTTATAAGTGGTCTTGAAGTTGCAATTGAGAAGTAAGAAAATGGCTTGTAGATCATAAGGCCGATCCAATTTATATAGAAAACGCTAGGGAGACAATGGGAATAGTAAAGCTTGAGAAACTTCCCCGCAGTTTACTCAATTTGTTTTAAATGAGTGAAAGTCTTGCTTTAGGGCTTTAGCACAATTAAAAAAAAAGAAAGAAGAAGAATGCCGTGTTTGGTATCTCTACTCTTTTTATGACAGACCTAGTAAAAGTAGTGTCATAAAAAAAAGACACACAAAGAAGATGCCAAAGCTCTATTTTTCAGCTGTTCACTTTTTGAGCATTTGAATTTTAGAGGACTTGCCTCTAAATGTCTAAAATGAATAGAGGCCAGAATGTTGTGTCAAACGCTCTTATTTTCATAACCACTGTCAGCTTTAGACATTTAGACAAATAGAGGCTGAAAATTGAGGTGCCAAACATGGGCGAAGTCTCTTTGAATAAATGGAAGTTGGTGATATCGGTGGTACATTGGGTAGGTCGCTGCAACACGGGATTGGAACTCTTTAGTCTGTATTTCATCTTTTGCTCTCTCTATCTTTGTCCAATTTGCTAAAATATGCCAATTTTTGGCAAATATCGTATGCCCATTCTATCCTGCAACTACTTAGGGTGTTGATTAGTTTTGTACTCGTATACATATTTAATGTTACAAACGTATAGCGTTTACAAATCACACGCTCAAGCGTGGAACCTGAAAATTGTCCCCCCCCCCCCCCCCCCCCCCCCCCTATTTTCTAATCATGCATATCCATAATTTGGGTTTGTAAAGCCATTATTACTTCAAAATTTGCACACCTATTTAAATGTGAAATTATTACACACCTCATACAGTCATACCTCACAGAGGTGCTAATATACGATCATCACCTACAATGGATCGCAAGATCAAAACTATCAATAGCCTCTCTTATTTTTTCTTATTTTCTTGTTTGCAGTTCTATAGGCCCAAAAATTCCAATATGAGTCATTCAGGTTTTTGAACTAATAGACCCCATGACACTTAGTTTTATTTCTTAAAACTTCATAAACTTTTAGAAATATGTGCAAATGCCAAAAAAAACCCAACCAATCGATCAGTACTTTTCTAAGCTCTCAATGCATGATCCAGACTATTCAATATTCTCGTATAAAAAATAAATCTCATGATGTGAAGTCCATACTTTATTTCTGCATGGATTTGGAGAAAAATGTGAAAAACCAAACACAATTAAATCCCATGTTATTTACTTGTGTGAAAATTGTGCTTCCAAACAAAAAATGTAATATGTTTCACATACGTGAAATGTTCATATGTATATCTCATTTTCATATCCCACATGTCCTCTTAACTAAGAGCAAGGCTCCCCTAAGCTCGAGCTTAGGGAGAAAATTTCGTAAGCTCGTGCTTGTGGGGCCCACCTTTGGTCCATCCAAATGGACCAAACACATGACCCCCTTAAATTGCACATGTCCACCAACTTTCGGTAAGATCCGAATTTAGTGGACCGTTGGATTGACTATATATCAATCCGAATGGATTGTTGACCATTAAACTCTTGGGCCCATATGGAGATGATAGAAATTACGGTTGAGGCTGATTTTTTGCAGGGAAAAAGATCCTAGGGAGTCCTTGAAAACCCCCCACCCCCATCCCCATGTGGGTCCCCAAGTGGGTCCCACCACACATTTGAGCTTACCTTATCCTAAGCTTGAGCTTAGGGGAGCTTTGCTCCTTATCTAATGATAAAAACCCACCTAAAATGTCCCTATAAAAAGACTCCAGCTTATCTATTCATCAGGTTGGCCTATTGGCTGTTAGAGTGAAAAAAAAAATTTTCTGTCTATCTATTAATCTTTCTGGAGAAAATGATAGTGTAAGAAATCTATTTCTGACTATTTGTTTTTGGGAACAAATTATTTTTCTGAAAATCTTAAATAGCTCAAATTTATAATTGTGCTTTCATAATTCCAAGTAAATAATGCCTGTATCCCTATTGTTCGCATGCAATTTAACTTCTTAGAATTCATGGTAAAATGGATTCTACCAAAAGAATATCTTTTTGAAAGGCGAAATATATTAACCAAAACAAAAGAAACGAAACAAAAATGAGGAGGTGTGGGTTGAAGGGTATAAGTGGGGGATCATGTAGATGAGGTGATGACTTTCCTATAATTGACTTTATGAAGGGAGATCATTATTTGATGGCCAAGTATGAATCATCACCATTATTCTTCATTTTTGCCACTTTGATTGGAATACAATTCCCATGGATTCAATTTCATGCAAATGAAGGCCCCTGAAGATAAGTTCTCATCCCAGAAGGTCAGTTTTCATTGTTCCTCAAGACCAAACACCCCCCCAACGTAATTAGACTTACTGTGAGAGAGAGAGAGAGAGAGAGAGAGAGAGAGAGAGTACCATTGTTATGATACTTTAGGTGAAACGGTCTTGGAAGTTTGAAACTGGAAACTGGCCGCCTTGCAACTAATGAGGCGTCCAACTCAGTTTATATAGAAATCAAGTTAGGGTCCTTGACGTTTTGGTGATTCTTTCCCATCATAATGGGCCAAAAGTAAAGTGTAAAGAATATGATTCCAAGATGAGGCAATTCTTATGGAGCTATCCAAATCGAATCCAATGACAGCCATTAATATTTTTATTATTCTTTTTCATTTTTTGTTTTCTTAATCTACTGTTTTTACTGATGTTTTCTCACACGCATATCCTTAACTGGCTGAGCTACAGTCCACACAAATATATTCCAAACTAGTTGAGCTGTAGCCAAAGACATCCTGACTATAGCAAGAGAAGAGAATATTCATTTATTAGTCACATCCACCACCCACCGGCTTGGATTAGGTTCTTTATCCAAAAAAAAAAAAAAAAACCTGGCTTGCATTAGGTTAGTCTTTCTAGACCTTGAGCCCGATCCGAATTGAATTCAGGTTGGACTACTCTTACTGATCCCAAATCGAACATTAATCAGCCCAATCCAAAACCAGTTAAGTTGGTTGGAGTTTAGAAACCACAGAGCCGTGAGCACAGAGCGAACTATTCTCTACTACAGTTCCAAATCATTATGTCACACTTTGAACAATCATTTAGCCAAAGGTGACAACATGTAAAAGAAATATTGGGGGAAGGACCAATGCCAAAAAACACATTAGTTCCTAAAATATGCTGCAGTTTTTTATTTTTTATTTTTTTAAATTAACTTTTTTCAGGGATGTGAAGCCCCCAGAGTTTGCTCTTGCATTCTGTAAAACCTGCCCGGGTGTTTGTCCATTGGCATAAGTGTGGGTCAGCTTTGTTTGACACCCCTCAAATTTACGTAATGCACTTGTGTTGAGGGTCATGCATGCACCCAATGAATTAGTCCTGTCACGTTAAATATCATAGGATAGTGTAGTCGAATGAAAATGAAAAAAAAAAAAAGCATAGTATACAGTGAAATTTTACTTCAACCGGTGTTGAATTGATCAAGTGTCGTGCACATTGTCAAGTAAAAAAAGTTGGGGAGGGCCACCTGAGACCACCACCATGGCCTGAAAAAGAAAGATGATTCTTCACCTTTGATTGATTCGAAAATTTGAGGAGCTGGAAGATTCTTATGGTGCACCCAAACAAAAGTGGATTCTTCATATAATTTTTTTTATAAGACTTGGTTTTGACGTGTGACCTCTGTCCAATGTACCGTGCCATGCCTTACCTATTGTGGGACCATCTGTTTAGTGAGGCCAATGGGGCCACCTTAATGCCATGTATGCCATGTGGCCCATTCATATCAACAGTAGGAAAGTTCAAGGTCAGGAGTATCCACACACAAAGCCAGAGACTCCGCATGTTCTGATCAATAAGAGCCGGGAAGAAAACACCTCGGATTCAGGTCAGTTCTGCAGCATGCTCAGACCCAAGCCGGAATAAGTAACTCTTTTTCAAAATGGGACCCATACCTTTGATTAGGGTCCAGGTTGGGAAAATCAAAACTCAAAACCATATCCAAATTTGAATTAAAGGCCCTGTTAGACCCAAATACTTTTGTATTGATATAATATACTTACATATTGATATTTTCTTATTCAAAGTATATTTAATGTCTATACCTAACCCACACTTAAATTGTTACCCGCACTTAAATTGTTCGTGTGGTTAGAAAGTCCAGTATTAAGCTGGAGGTCCTAGCTTGGAACTATTTGGGCATTACCCAATACACAATGTTAGTGGGTGGTATTGTGTATCAGGGGTTTTACCAATGATTAACAGCAAGAGGGTTGGCGGGTTCCTCATCATAAAAGAAAAAAAAAAAGTCTATACCTAGATATACATGAGTTTGGGCCCATACGCTTGTACATATTTATCTATATGGCTAATGTATAGTAAAACATTAAAAATGCCAATATGACTGATGTATATATGGTGAAACATTAGGAACTTGGGCTTGTAGGTCCCTTAATTAAGATAGGAAGCTAGTAACATTTTAACCACAAGCTGATAGCATTTTAACCACTATGTTATTTAATTTTTAATGGAAATTTATAAATTAATATCTTTCTTAATTTAAGAGACCCAGTGGCATTTTTCTTTGTACAAATATAACCCAAATGATCAATCCAATTCCCCTCACAAATCCATACCTAGTTCAATGTGGCAGTTTAACCTTGAACTCTTTTGAATTTTATCACAATAAATTTGCAATATATACTGCTATTGACTTGCGAGGAGCTAAAAGGGTTACTACTGTCATTTGATTGAACTTTTATTTAGGTCATCTTTAATACACTTGCTAATCTATCCATCCTTTTAATTGTCATGCATCCAGGTAAATCTCACAAGAAATAATAAATTCGTAGTTGTACAATTGTGATTCATATTCATTGATTCGCAGCATTATAGAGGTGATGAGTTATTTATAATGAAAAAAAGTCCGAACCAACATTTAGGATTAAAAAATAAAAAAAATAAAAACTCACCTTTTGCAAGGTTTTGCATGCAGACATTGCTCGGCCCAAGAGGGCCTGACATCAGGCCTGTAGCCGTTGGATCTCATTTCCAAATGAGATCCAACGGCTACAGGCCTGATGTCAGGCCACTTCTGGAATGAGATCCAACGGCTACAGGCCTGATGTCAGGCCACTTATGGGGCATCAGGACAAGTATACTTTTTCTTAAATTAAAGGCGCCAGCCTAATGACGGACACGTGCAACCCTGATGATCGTGATGTAACATGCCGAAATGGCTACAGCAGAAAAATCTCGGTGCATGAGTGGAGTCAAATCTCTGTATATGAGTAGAGTCAGATATTCTGGCCCGTGTAAGAATTTCATTGTCGATTGGCCCATCATATTTCCTTATACTGAGCTTGAACCCATACCGAAATTGAACAAGGGTGTCTGAGCTTGAACCCAGACCCAAATTGAACAAGGGTGTCAACATTGGACCCATATTTAGCAGTGTACGTGCGCAGAAAAGTTGTGATGGGTAGACAACTAGGGCATGTTAATGAGTATAGGCTTTTTTTTTTTTTTTTTATTAATCAAGGTTTTACCGGATTCAGGTATATTTTCAATCCCATTTATCAAGATTTCTCGTTTTTGATGGTAACAATTCTTCACCTTGTATAAGCCCATCAAGTATTTCATAGAACCACAGAGATGTTTAGTTTGGAAATCTTATGATTTGCATAGCCATGAGGCACTTAAACACATACTTAATTATCATGCAAGAATTTATTCTCACTTTTAGACCAGCAAAGACTCTCTGCAATGCATGGGCTAAAATAATAAATGCAATATGAAAGTAAAGGTAAAACAATCATAACTGAATTGGCGGTCAAGTATATGTTAAATGCAAACATAATAGATAAAGGGTAATATTCAGGTGAGAACTAGTTCTCACATATTATATGAGAACTTTTTTATGGGGCCCAATTGTGGGCCCCATTTGGGGATGGAAGCAGGGGGGATGAAAAGATCTATATGAGACCACCCCAAGTATCAAGTTTGACCCCAAATTCATGCCCCTAACCTCTTCATCCGTGGCGCACAAGTTTAATGGCTTAATATTCAAAAAAAATATTTAACCCTCGATCCAACGGTTCAGCCCATTCGGATGTGTACCAATCCTTGGGATTAGTGACTATCAAAGGGTTTCCTATTGGTTGCTAGGTTTGGATGGGTACCTAGTTGGGCCCCGTAAAAAAGTTCTCATATAATATGTGAGAACTAATTCTCACCTGAATATTTCTCATAGATAAATAGTAGTCAAAAGCTGTTTGAGAAATTTTCTTTTTTCTTTCTAGAGGGTTTTAATGGGGAGATCCCCATGGACTAAATTTGTGAAGAGCAAACAGGCCAGACACAAGTTAGACTCAGCTAGATCAAACTCTGAGAAACATTTTCGCCAACTGAGATATGCTTATCCTAGAGATGCAAAGTGGTCTGGTTAGGACTAGATCAATGACCAAAGTAACCCACACTCAGCCTAAGTTGAGGTAAGCATGCCCGTACTAGATCAATTTTTTCTTGTTGAGTCCATCATGTACTTGGTTTGAGAGAGCCCATTCTACCCCTACCCATTCCATAACGAAACTCACTTTTCATCTATAATGATCCGATCCCAAAAACCTAGATGATATTGGTTTTTGAACTTCTCACTCGCTAACTGCTTCATATTTCGTGAACTTACTTCACCAGTGAAGTAAAGGGAAGAGTTAATTCAAGAGACAATAAAAAGAGAGGGTTTAAATAAAAAATACTAAATTCCGAAAACCACCTCTACCTTTTAACAAAAAAAAATATTAAAAATAAATTTTCTCATGCCATTGAATGACAAGAAAAACTTAGGCCATTTATGGATCAGACCAGGCTAGGCTGGGGAATGTCCAAAACAACCCAACTTCTAAACTAGAAGCCTAAGCCTAGCCCAAGCTTGAGTTAAGCCAGAAGTTGCTGGCTTGAGCATAGCCTGCATGGAAATGATGAAGCCCGAGCCCTACCCATGTTACACTTATAGAACAAAAAAAATGAGTTTCTTACAATGTCCTAGGCTAACTCAACCGGTCCGATCATATCACCTTTTATAAGAGGTCATGGAATCATTACTACTCCCTCCCTTACAATTATATATGTATATTTGGGCCGGGCAGGGATTTCGGATCTTAACCACTTAGTCCAAATAAAATAAAAATCTAGGCACGACCCACCTACTATAACATAAACCCTATGCCTGACCCAATTCGGACAGGCCCGATCTATGAGCACCCTCACAAAAAAAAAAAAAAACTACTTTATAAAGAACCTACTCTCTATGATCACCTTTTGATTTGAACTTTTAGCTTTGTTCTCTCTTGTATTAACCATTCACTTCACTTGGGAACTTAGGGATGCCCTAGTACTAAAGGCTCCCACTCCCATCTCACTCACCAGGGATTGATCCCTGTGGGTGGCTTTACTGGGTCAGTTGGGCCCAATAGTAGGCCCATCAACCCGTTTAACTTGCTATTATTTTAATTAAAAGTATTTTTAGATATTTAAGTGGGTTTAGATCATGAACGAGTTTCTTTTAGATATTGGAATAGTGTATGTGAAGTTTCGTGCGATTTCGAGTTTGATTGATCCTAGTAGGGTGTAGTTTGCAATTTTAGGTAAAATTGAGTGTTTTTCGAAATATTTCAAACTCCGTGACTTTTGGGTTCGTTGGAAAGGTTTCGTCGCTATGATCACTTTTTTCCTCTTGACCTGTCGCAATCCGACGATCAAAAACCCTTCAAGTGGTCCAATCTTTCACCGGACCCACTTAAAGGGCAACTTAGTCTTTTCTCCCTCCCTTCTTCTTAAACGAGTATTAACCCTAATTCCATTCATAATCTCTGCAACAAAGAAGTTACAGCAGCCCCCATTTTTTTCATCTTATCTTCTCAAGCCCAGGACTCTAGCCCGGAGAGACTAACTTCGCGATCCGAACCGCTAGTCTTCATCCTTTTGATTCCCTCTTCTTCCGGTACCAATTTGGTAAGATTTCCCCAAACTTCATCTTTTCAATCATATTCCTTTCAGATTAGAAGTAGCATTTTCTTGATCTCTTTCCTTTCTTTCATCTCCTTTACGCTCTACGTTGTGTTTGGTCGGGTTAGATTGTGCTTATCGTGGTAGAAAGGTTTCTCTTCAAGTTTTCCATTTTCCAATCTTCTTTTTGGTTGAGGCAAGTAGATATGCAATTTATAATTTATATATCTGTAATGGTGTTTTAATGATTAGACTACCCTAATTCCAAGCCTATCTGAATTGAGAATTTATATATGCTAGGTATTGATTTTTGGAGATTGGGTTTTTAATTGTAAATTGGTAATTCTTTGTTTTTTGATAAAATGGAATGGAATGAAATGGATAATTGGGAGAGCAGGAAGCTCTATTTATGTGCAGGTTGTAGCCTTTGGAAAGGCTCAGAAATGGAGAAAATGTGTTAGGGCGGAAGAGTTTCAGAAATGGCTTGAAACTATACTGTACACGCACTGTCGGTCAACTCTCAGTCGTTCGATTAATCATGAGTATTAGTAGGGCTTTTGTTGGAAAAATTATTAAAGAAATCAAAAACAGGTTTTTATGAATTCTTTATGCATCGGTTTTGACAACTTTGCATTTCTTTATTAATTTATAAGCTATTTACTTGTCCAGATATCGGCCTTTTCCAATGCTTGGTCTCGGTTGTGTGCCCCATTTCAGAAGGCCTCAGTCTCAGTCTCGGTGACAGATGTATCTATATGCACAGTTAGCCACGTACCACGGGATAAGGGCACCGCCCAAATCCCTGACACTGCTGCACCGCCCAGGCGTCATGATAAGGCCCGATGGGACAGAGTGTGCTATGATGAGACTACAATATAAGAAAAGTAAGCTACGATGGGACAGCTTCTCACTCAAGTGTCTGCCCCAAAGTCAGCTTTCTCCCTTTATATATATTCAGAAGCCTTCAACAAACTGTAACTAACTCAGGCATCGGAAAGTCCTGCGCTGCTCAAGCTAGGGTCTTTCACTGCCTTCCTTCTTCTCCCCTTTTCAGGTTCAAAGGCATCCTATCACCTTCAAAGGAGCTACCCCCGTCGCGCATTTTTGTGCGCATTTTTGTGCACTTACTTGTATGGTTACCAAAATCAGGTGAAAAGTTTCTGTTGTTCCAAAAGGGTATGAAGTGGAACAAAGCCTGCATTATTGACTTGAATTGCGTTATTTTTTTATTAGAATGTGGGCACTAAAATCTGGACTAGCATTTCTGTCTGGCTCTGTTGGCTAATTGATTGATAGAATGGGGCTATGATGATGATGATTTCCATCAGGCCTTTCTCGCTAAGGTGATCATGTGGAAGGAAAAAAAAATGTAGCATTCCCTTTGTGGTTTATATTCTTAAATGGATAAAGAGTGATAGACAACTTGCTGCAGGTAACGGTTGGGAGTTTCATCTATGGCGGCACAAAAGAAAAAAGTAAATCTGAAATGGGTCCTGAATCGGGCGTGGAGTACTCTGCACATGCCACAAGTGATCATTCAGCCACTCCAACCAGCATGACTCCCAGTCAAAATCTCACAACCTCTGCTGTCAGTGGATGGCTTGTTTCACAGCCAATGTGGATAATTTTAACCTTACATTAATGTGGAAGAGAAGCGGAATGTTTATAACTGGAGTTAAGTGAAGAGAGCAGAAACTAGTCACCCATCTGTTGTACTAATATGTAATTAAGCAAAAGTGTTTAGCCATCTCAGCCCCTCGTTGGTAAACTACAATGTCTGCATCTTGTTTAGTTTTCCATTATTAGTGAAATTCATCCAGTTTTAGTTTTTAGGGATATATTCTTTGTCTTCAATGATACTTACTTTCACATTTGCTTGTTAGGACTTGGGACACTCTACAGCTCACCACAAAAAAAGGTTCAGTTCCTCCTCTACAAAATTCTATCTCCTTATCTAGAGTTGAGTAGTACTTGTTAATGAAAATTTCATTTAAGGGATGTTTTAGCATTGGTCAGAGTTTTCCAAAGAAATTAGATGGAGCTATCCAATGTTTATCGGTAAAATTTTAAAACTTTTTTTCTTGAATTTTCATCCAATAGAACCCTGCACAATAGTGATGCGGGATTTGCAAACTCCGTTAATAAAAGAGAAAAACTGACTCAAATGGCTGTTCTTATTAGCACAGTCCTTTGGATTGTCGCCATGCAAAGGCGCATTGGCATGTCATGCAGAGCAGGAGAGGCAAAGGCTCCTCTATTTGAATCAAGGAGGTGATGAGGGTGGAACTCAATGGCATACCCAACTTCTGCAGTTGAACTGCGACCGGGACAATTTAAGCAGATACCCAGTTGATCCTCTGTTGCCCAGATGTAGCATAGTCCTGAACCATCAAATCATGCTTGGGCTATGCACATGTGACATGACACAGCTGTAGGATGGAGGGTAAATTCATGAAGGTTAGGTTGGCTCCTCTTCCTTTGTCTCTTCGTCTTCTTCTCAGAACCCTCGCGATGGCAGATTTCAGCAAATCTCATATGAGGAATCCTAGAGAGAGAATGGAAGGTATCCTAGATCTCTATTCCTTCAAAAATTCTAACCGGAGAAATATGATTAATTAAAGAGCTGCCTTACTCTTTTCCCATGTGTTTAAGCCTAAGAGGATGCAAAAATACTAAACTCAAAAGTAAATAATTTAATGTGGGCCTAAACAAGTCGAATGGGATTTATGTACAGACCTAATCTAGTTTAAACCAGGAATGATTTGGACCAATTGACCCAACCAGGAATGATCACTAGTCTAAATCAGATAAAACCCGACCAATTTTTACTCTAATAAAAGTTAGGCTCAGTCCATAGTAATTTTTTTTTATTCATGTGTTAGGCTTAATTCCTATTAAAAGAAAACTTGGCCAAAGTCAGGTAATTAGAAATTGCCAACCCTTTCGAAGTTCTAACCCCAAAGATTGATATAAGTTTCATGTTCTCTCCTCTAAAGTCCAACTAGGTCTTTGCTAACAAGTATAAACATGTCAACACCAACCCAAATATTCAAGGAACCAACAAATTCATAGAAATAGGCTGATATGAGATTTTTTTTTTACTTGATAGAAAATTTTCTGACTTAGACCTACGATATTAGTTGGACTAGTTTTCAGTTACAGGTTTTGGTTAACAGATATCTCGACTTGAAGACTCAATTTAGAATATGCCAGAACGTAGTCCAAATATGTATACATCCAACATTATAATTTGAATTCAACTATTTAAGTCCTTCTCTATTGAGTATTGACCTCATAATGGGGCTTGCTTGGGTCTGGGTTTCGTCCATACCCTTAAGTTTCTATTAACCCATTTCTGACCCATAGGACTCATGTTGGATCTGGATTGAAAGTGTCTAAAAAGGGCCATTTGTTTGCATGGCAAATATATAACAACTGTATGAACAGAGGTGCAAACTCAAAAGTTTACTCTGTTTTTTTTTTTTTTTTTTTTGTAATAACTTAAGATTTACTCAAAAAAATAGAAGCTAAAAGCTAACAGTTTCATCCACTCAATGTGAAGTCAAGTTCCACTTTTTAGTGGGGGAACAAAACACTTTTAAAAAATTTTAAAAAAATGTTTTAGCGGCGGACAGACCAAACCGCCGCTACAGACACAGTTGTAGCTAACAGCGACAAAAACAAAGACACGGGGAGAAGATTTTTAGCGGCCGATTATAGACATTTTTTTCCCCACGACACCACCTTCTGACGATTACAGTCCCGGCGGATATTTTTCCGCCGCTAAATCTATCCTGAGGATAAAAACCGTCGCTAAATCTCAATTTTTTTGTAGTATTTTTCTTATTTTAGAAAATGGAAACCCCACAAATTCTGGCATGTAAGATTGTTTCTAATAGAAGTGGTTTGCGTTGAAATCTCTAAGCTCCATTATGTTTAGCCTTTTTTCTGGAAATAGAGAAATACTAACATTGATCATGTCTTCCTTTTTATACTTCACACTGGTTAATATGTAAAACAATATGATCTTTTCCTCTTTTTTTTTTTTTTTTTCATGACAAAATCCATGTGCTTTCATCTTGTGGTCGGACCAAACCCACTTGCACATGGGCATCTCAAACTTCTACGGTAAGTGATGATTGCAGAGAAACTACGGTAGCCAAGAGAATTACCCGGGTTGCCTTTTATAGGCCCTGATTCTCTCCTTCCATCAAGAAGAGAAATAATCTTTAATTGTCCCTTTAAGTTAGCATTTAATGGAAACATGTAAATACCTCTTATTGACCATAAATGGAATATTAGTGGGAGAGAACCGTTTCTTATAATAAGGAGTTGTGGCCATGTGGGCCACCCCTATAAACGATCCAACATTCTCCCACTTGGTCCATATGACCACAAAAAATAAAATAAACAAAAATTTCGGAAAAACTAATTTCGAAAAACGACCTTGACCGGTGATCACCATTTGAAAAAATACTTGCCATCAAAGCTTTCATGCTAAGTCTTTAATTTATGACTAAGTAAATCTGATAACATGAACTATGGCGGTTACATGCCTTTAACGGCGTGTTTCCTTCCATAATTACAACATTAGCATTATTACTTAACATAATCCTTAATAAGGGTGAAATAGGATGATTATCATGGGAATCCTATTTTATTGGGTACAATAATGCCATTTTTCTTTAATTTTCTCACTTTATACACTTCAATCACATGTGACAATAATTTCAATAAAGTAAGAAAATACGAAATCTTATTTCAGTTATAAATATGACAGTGTCTTTACATATATATCTTCAATAAGGTAGTTCAATCAGGCCCATATTTCTAACATGCTCTTTATAGTCCTTTGACGCCAATGCCTTTGTTAAAGGATCTGCTACCATGAGGCTTGTTGGGATCCCAACGATAGACACTAACTGATCTCGTACCTTTTCTTTTAGTACAAGGTATTTTACTTCAGAAATTTTGATTTGCTGGAAACCTTGTCATTCTGAGCAAATCTTCTTGCAGCATCATTATCAGCATAAATCTTCAAGGGCTCAGAAATGGTGTTCATAACACGTAATCCTGAGATAAAATCACGCATCCATAGAGCATGACCTGTGGCTTCAAAGCTTGCCACGTATTCAGCATCAAATGTGGATGGAGTCACTAAAGTTTGGTTTGTACTTCTCCATGAAACTGCTCCGCCAGCTAACAGGAAGAAGTATCCTTAAGTCGACTTTCTTGTATCGAGGCAACCAGCGAAATCAGCATCCGAATAACCGACCACTTCTAAGTGATCGGACCTTCTGTAAGAGAGCATGTGATTTCTTGTGCCACCAAGGTATCGCAAAACTTTCTTAACTCCTACCCAATGTGCCATTCCCGGATTACTTTGATATCTACTAAGCATGCCAACTGCAAAACTGATATCGGGTCTAGTGCATGTTTGTGCATACATTAAACATCCGATTGGAGCCGCATAAGGACAAGTTTCCATCTGTTGCCTTTCAATTTCATTTCTTGGACATTGTTCTTTACTAAACTTGTCACCTTTTGTCATAGGTACATTTTGTGCATTACACCCTTCCATACGAAATCTCTTAAGTACATTTCTACTATAGGCTTCCTGTGAAAACCCAAGTAATCCTCGAGATCTATTTCGATAAATCTCGATTCCTATTACAAATGTCGCTTCACCCTGCATATCTTTCTTATCAAAATTGTTCTTAAGATATTCCTTAGTTTCGTAAATCATTCCAAGATCATTACTAGCCAATAAAATGTCATCAACATATAGGACTAAAATCATAAATCGGCTCCCACTAACCTTGAGATATATACAATGATCAACGGTATTTTCAGTAAAACCAAACGATGTAATAATGCGATTGAACTTTAAATACCATTGTCTAGAAGCCTGTTTAAGACCATATATCGATTTCTTTAATTTACAAACTAGTTTATTTTCATTCTCTTTCACGAAACCTTCAGGTTGTTCCATATATTCTTCTTCTAGATCTCCATTTAAGAATGTTGTTTTGACGTCCATTTGATGTAGCTCTAAGTTTAAGTGAGCTACAATTGCCATAACAATTCTAAATGAGTCCTTTTTAGACACTGGAGAGTAGGTTTCAAGATATTCTATACCTTCTCTCTGAGTAAAACATTTGGCCACGAGTCGGGCCTTGAACCGTTCAACTTTCCCTTTGAAATCCCTTTTGGTCTTAAAGACCCATTTACAGCCAACGGCCTTAGAACCCTTGGGTAGTTCAACGATATCCCAAACTTCATTTGTGGCCATTGATTCTAACTCATCATTCATGGCATCTAACCATTTATCGGAATTCTCATTTTTAATGGCTGCCTTAAACGTCTTAGGATCTTCTTAAATACCAATATCAGATTCCTCCAAATACACTACATAGTCATCCGGAATAGCAGGTTTTCTCATTCGAGTTGACCTTCTTAACATTTCCGGATCGGGTTCATTGATGCTTTGTTGTGTATTTTGAAGTGGATCATTATTTTGTGCAGGGAGTGTCTCAATGATCGGATTTTGAAAATTGTGTGGTTGTTGTTCCTCTTGATAATCATTAACTATGATATCAAGTGGGACAACAACTCCACTTTGTTCAATAAGCGACTCTTGTGGCTTCCTTATTTCATTGTAAGTCACAATTCTATTATGATCACTCCCACTTTTCTCATGATCCTCTAAAAATTTGGCATTTCCAGATTCAACAATCCTAGTTTTATGGGTCGGACAGTAAAACCTATACCCTTTAGACCTATCCGGATAACCAATGAAATATCCACTGATTGTTTTAGGGTCTAATTTTCTTTCTTGTGGGTTAAAAACTCTCACTTCAGATGGATAACCCCATATTCGAAAATGATTTAAGCTGGGCTTCCTACCAGTCCACAACTTGAAAGGAGTTTTGGGAACTGCTTTCGTAGGAACGCGATTCAATACATACATTGCCATCTTTAGTGCCTCTCCCCACATTGAATCGGGTAAGTTGGTGTTACTAACCATACTCCGTACCATATCCATTAACGTTCTATTCCTTTTTTCGGCTACACCATTTTGTTGAGGTGTGCCCGACATTGTATACTGTGCGACAATACCTTCCATTTCTAGGAATCTAGCAAACGGGCCCGGGTTACGACCCGATTCAGTATATCTTCCATAATACTCACCACCTCTATCGGATCTCATTACTTTAATTTTCATGTCTAATTGCTTTTCTACTTCTGCTTTGAATATTTTGAAACCTTTCAAAGCATCAGATTTTTCTTTAATCAAATAGACATACCCATATCGTGAAAAATCATCTATAAAGGTGATAAAGTATTCCTCTCCCGTAAAACATGGAACATGAATTTTACCACAAATATCTGTATGAATAATTTCTAAGGGTGCAAAATTCCTTGTGGCACTTTTCTTGTTTGTATTGATTTGTTTTCCTTTTATACAGTCAATACAAACACCATAATCGGTGAAATCAAGATTGGGCAATAAACCATCAGTCACCAATCTTTTTATTCTCTGTTTAGAGATATGCCCTAATCTTTTGTGCCATAGCCTTGATGAGTTCTCATTTAGTGACCCTCTTTTTATGCCTATGTACATTCCACAATTAATGTGAGGTGTGTGTAAAGTTTGTTCATATATAGAATCTAGCTTTAATCTATACAAACCATCACACATATAACCATTTTCAATCAAAATATTATTGCTAAAAATATGTATAATACCATGTCCAAAGTTGAAATTAAACTTATTACAATCAAGTCTGGAAACTGAAATCAAATTTCTAGAAATATCAGGAACCAAGAAAGTATTATCTAAATCCAGGACATGACCAGTGTCAATCACCAGCCTATAAGTGCCTACGGCTTCGACTCTTGATTCCTTTTTATTCCCCATCGTAATGGTTTTCTCGCTATCATTTGGAGTCCGCCTTGAAAAGAATCCCTGCACACAACCAGATACATGAATGGTTGCTCCAGAGTCGACCCACCAAGAATTTGATGGAATATTAGCTAAGTTGGTTTCTTGACATACAAAAGATAGATTTTTACCTCTCTTTTCAAACCAGCCTTTACGCTTTAGGCAATCTTTCTTAAAATGTCCAGTCTTTCCACAGAAAAAATATTTCTTTTGTGCACCTTTCTCTTTCTTGTTGGGCTTTGCATCCTGAACATTGGCTTTCTTTTTGCCTTTTCCTTTTCCTTTGGACTTGTTATGAGAGACAAAATGAACAATTAGTTGTCCCTCAGCCATCAGCCTCCTTTCTTCTTGATCAACTTTTGCGATCAACTCACTCAATGACTACGGAGTTGAACTCTGGTTGTAAGCTACTTTAAATGGGCCAAACTCTGGAGGAAGAGAATTGAAAATGAATTGCACCAAATATTTTTCAGACACGGTCATATCAACTTCCTTTAATTTAGAAGCGATAATTGTCATTGTAAATATGTGCTCTCTTACTCCCAATGTTCCATTATATTTTATGCTTGTAAGACGGCTAATCAAGGATGCACCTAGAGTTTTATTAGTTATTTGAAACTGAGCCTTTATAGCTTCTAGTAAGTCCTTTGCATTTTCTTTCGCTTCCATGGAACCTCTAATGGTCCTCGAAATTGAGTTTGTAATAATTCTTATCACAACCTTATTAGCCTTAATCCATTTATTATAGGTAGCCATTTCATCAACTGAGCTCGCATTCGTGGGCATTGTTGGCTTAGGCTCATCCAAAGCCATATCAAGGTCCAAGTAAGTAATAGCTAACAATAACATGTCCAGCCATTCAATAAAGTTTGATCCATCTAGCATGGGTATATTCCCTAAAGTCGAAAGTGATGCCATGGAATTTGTAACTGAAGAAAAATAAATAAATAACAATAAGTTATATGATGCTTTGAATTTTTCTACTCAATATACTGAAATTTAAAAGCGATATGTACATCATTGGAAAACCACCTTTGGGTTGGAAAAATAATATGTAAATATATTACTTTTTCTTTGATTAATATGACCATGTTTATAATATGTGATGTGATTGTATTGATATAAATCAAATACAAGCAAAATACATTTATTAACCATGTCATATTCCAATTTTAAATTATGGACAATCGTACCTTTGGGCTTGATTGAACCATTTCCTAAATAAACTTAAAATTTTAAGTGTTGTCATATCCTTAACTCAATTTAGAAAATTAAACAATTATCTATAATTGGGTCGCTTTGGCGGCTACCATGTTAAGAAATTGTTAAATTCTTTAAATTATAACAACAATTAAGTGATGAAGTTAGTTCATTCGGTCATTAAGTGTGATGAACCAATCAATCAAAATATTGGTTCATATGCACCATTATATAATTTCCGAATAACTTTATTATATCACATTTAAGTTGATTAAGCATCATTTCATAGATCAATGGTCAAAATTATAATTAATTGATCATTGATCAATGCCTAATATCTTAATTGATTCATCATAATCATACATCTATCCAATCCTAGAAATAAGTAACTCTAAATATTAAACCATAGTGAGCATATCTTAATATTAACAATAAAATAGAATTTTGATTTTTGCTAAATAAGTAAAATTTGCAGCGGAAGTATAAAAAAAAAATTAAACATAATGTTAAAAATAAAATATGCTCTAATTTATAGAGTGATTAATCAGTCCATCAGATCTGTCCAAGTGATAGATCTCAATGCCATCAATACACAGAAGAAAACGGATCGTCGATCCATGTTCAAATGTGTCTTTTATGATCAAAATAAGATCTGGACCATTTATTATTGACCAATTTGTTCAATTCTGAAATTGATCAATGAATTCAGAATGTTATTTATGGCCAATACTATCAATTTAACGGCTATGATCGGATTGAATAAACAAAATATAAGAATAATTAGAATCAAACTTTAATGATCAATCTAATTTGATCTTGACCAATCAATGCCCAATAAAAAAATTTCAGAATTCAATTAGACCCTATTAATGTCTGATAGAATGATTTGATGGTAAAAAATATCATTTCAATAATCAAAAACATCAATCATACTATTAATATACAATTTCATAGTTCATGGTCAAATTCTAAACTTTGATTTGGGTCACTTTTAAAGCTTATTTTGGTCAATTGATTGTATAAATATGTACCGTCGAATATGGGGTTGTCCATTTGAAGTGAGAATTTTTAACCCACAAGAAAGAAAATTAGACCCTAAAACAATCAGTGGATATTTCATTGGTTATCCGGATAGGTCTAAAGGGTATAGGTTTTACTGTCCGACCCATAAAACTAGGATTGTTGAATCTGGAAATGCCAAATTTTTAGAGGATCATGAGAAAAGTGGGAATGATCATAATAGAATTGTGACTTAAAATGAAATAGGGAAACCACAAGAGTCGCTTATTGAACAAAGTGGAGTTGTTGTCCCTCTTGATAACATAGTTAATGATTATCAAGAGGAACAACAACCACACAATTTTCAAAATCCGATCATTGAGACACTCCCTGCACAAAATAATGATCCACTTCAAAATACACAACAAAGCATCAATGAACCCGATCCGGAAATGTTAAGAAGGTCAACTCGAATGAGAAAACCTGCTATTCCGGATGACTATGTAGTGTATTTGGAGGAATCTGATATTGGTATTAAAGAAGATCCTAAGATGTTTAAGGAAGCCATTAAAAATGAGAATTCCGATAAATGGTTAGATGCCATGAATGATGAGTTAGAATCAATGGTCACAAATGAAGTTTGGGATATCGTTGAACTACCCAAGGGTTCTAAGGCCGTTGGCTGTAAATGGGTCTTTAAGACCAAAAGGGATTCCAAAGGGAAAGTTGAACGGTTCAAGGCCCGACTCGTGGCCAAAGGTTTTACTCAGAGAGAAGGTATAGAATATCATGAAACCTACTCTACAGTGTCTAAAAAGGACTCATTTAGAATTGATATGGCAATTGTAGCTCACTTCAACTTAGAGCTACATCAAATGGACGTCAAAACAACATTCTTAAATGGAGATCTAGAAGAAGAAGTGTATATGGAACAACCTGAAGGTTTCGTGAAAGAGAATGAAAATAAACTAGTTTTGTAAATTAAAGAAATCGATATGTGGTCTTAAACAGGCTTCCAGACAATGGTATTTAAAGTTCGGTCGCATTATTACATCGTTTGGTTTTACTGAAAATACCGTTGATCATTGTATATATCTCAAGGTTAGTGGGAGCCGATTTATGATTTTAGTCCTATATATCGATGACATTTTATTGGCTAGTAATGATCTTGGAATGATTTACGAAACTAAGGAATATCTTAAGAACAATTTTGATATGAAAGATATGGGTGAAGCGACCTTTGTAATAGGAATCGAGATTTATCGAAATAGATCTCGAGGATTACTTGGGTTATCACAGGAAGCCTATAGTAGAAATGTACTTAAGAGATTTCGTATGGAATGGTGTAAGGCACAAAATGTACCTATGACAAAAGGTGACAAGTTTAGTAAAGAACAATGTCCAAGAAATGAAATTGAAAGGCAACAGATGGAAACTTGTCCTTATGCGGCTGCAATCGGATGTTTAATGTATGCACAAACATGCACTAGACCCGATATCAGTTTTGCAGTTGGCATGCTTAGAAGATATCAAAGTGATCCGGGAATGGCACATTGGGTAGGAATTAAGAAAGTTTTGCGATACCTTAGTGACACAAGAAATCACATGCTCTCTTACAGAAGGTCCGATCACTTAGAAGTGGTCGGTTATTCGGATGTTGATTTCGCTGGTTGCCTCGATACAAGAAAGCCGACTTCAGGATACATCTTCCTGTTAGCTGGCGGGGCAGTTTCATGGAGAAGTGCAAAACAAACTTTAGTGACTCCATCCACATTTGATGCTGAATACGTGGCAAGCTTTGAAGCCACAGGTCATGCTCTATGGATGCGTGATTTTATCTCAGGATTACGTGTTATGAACACCATTTTTGAGCCCTTGAAGATTTATGGTGATAATGATGTCTATCGTTGGGATCCCAACAAGCCTCATGGTAGCTGATGAGAATGCAAAATGTTATATTTTTCTCCATTAATGTTTAGTCCTTTATACTTATTTGATGCCTAAATGTACTCATTATTCTTATATTTTTCTTTAGGATGCAAATGGAGGTGCTGTGTGCAAAACAAAGCTAATTGAGTGATTCTTGACAGTTTTGACATCACTTCGTAATTTGGGCATAATTCTCTCCTCCGAACTCCAATTGAGATGATTCAAGATGCTATGGAACGCCAAGAAAAAGATCTACAACTTTTATGTTTTGAGTTTTGAGATATTCTTGCTGAATCAAGAAGTTTCTAGATCTGATTTGTAAGAGAAGTATTCATATTTGATGCTAAATGGATGAAGAATCAAGCATAAGGGCATTGTGGTAAATTTGATGAAATCAGGAGTTTCCTGGAACATATCCAATATTGGGCTCATATTGTCCGGAACGAAAAATGGTGCAACTTTAATTCTTGGTTCGAGTCAAACAGAAACCCGAATAGGAAGATATCACCAAAGAGAAGATTGTAATAAGTTTTAATATTTTATTTAATTCTTCTCTCTCTTCCCATGTACTTCTTAAGCAAAAATTCTCCCTCACGTCACTCTCATTCTCTAAGGGTCTTTCTAATTCTTTATTCATTTTCTAATCCTCATTCAACACCAAGTCACCAACCGTCCCTTGTTCCAACCACTCTTTTATCTCCACCTCACCCTTTCCCATTAAGATTCTCTCATCTCACGGCTGAATCTCATCCAATACCAAATCATAAACAGTTCTACCTCTTCATTATATATAAAGCAACCCAACCACAACAACCCATAACACGTTTTTTTTTCTCTCGTTTTCTACCTTCACCCATTGCACGTTTTTTTCTCTTTCTCTCTCTCTTTTTCTTTCTTTTCTATTATTTTATTTGCAAGTTAGTATGGCCCTGCGTGGCTAATTTTATGTAATTGGTTGAAGAAGACTGAAGCCTCGGAATAAATACTGTGAGATCTAATTTATTTTCATTATTCAATTTATGCTTTGAATATGGGTTGTTCTTCTGTGCTTAATTTGTTATCATGATTGTTTCGTTTAATTGCTAGGATGCATACTAGTTTATTTTTCGTTGCAATTTACTGCTGAATTAGAAATCAAATCCGTAATTGTTTGATCCTTCTAATTTGCGAAGTAACTAATATTTAATAATTTGCTGCTTTGGAAATTATTAGATATTAGGAAGAAAACCTGGCTAAATTAAATGCAACCGCGTGTGCTTGTGTTGTTTAGATTCATCAATTTCTCAAGGTCTTAATGCTGTTACTAGATTAAATCTTTGGCGCTTGTCTTGGATTGTTTAGTAATTAGGGATAATTAGAGCGCGTGTTTTCTAATTAACTAATTAAGGAGGTAGGAATTTAATTCCAATGATGAATATTCAAAGTATTAGTTGATTTATTTTTGCATCAATGATCAGTATTTAATTCCCAACGGTGGATGTTAACTTTGACCAATGCTTGTTAATTTGATTGAATTTCTTACTTTATTATTCTTTATTTGCTTTTATTCATTTTTTTCATTATAATCAAAACCCCCATCTTTGATCACATAGCATAAAATTTGGCTAAACACTCTCCGTGGGAACGATCCTTACTCGCACTACTACATATATTTTTAGGAGTAAAGGTTTTATTATTTTTGGGTGCCTGCGACAGCACGACCAGTAGCAGATCCTTTAACAAAGGCATTGGCGTCAAAGGACTATAAAGAGCATGTTAGAAATATGAGCCTGATTGAACTGCCTTGTTGAAGATATGTAAAGACACTGCCATATTTATAACTGAAATAAGATTTCGTATTTTCTTACTTTATTGAAATTATTGTCACATGTGATTGAAGTGTATAAAGTGAGAAAATTAAAGAAAAATGGCATTATTGTACCCAATAAAATAAGATTGCCATGATAATTATCCTATTTCACCCTTATTAAGGATTATGTTAAGTAATAATGCTAATGTTGTAATTATGGAAGGAAACACGCCGTTAAAGGCATGTAACCGCCATAGTTCATGTTATCAGATTTACTTAGTCATAAATTAAAGACTTAGCATGAAAGCTTTGATGGCAAGTATTTTTTCAAATGGTGATCACCGGTCAAGGTCGTTTCTCGAAATTAGTTTTTCCGAAATTTTTGTTTATTTTATTTTTTGTGGTCATATGGACCAAGTGGGAGAATGTTGGATCGTTTATAGGGGTGGCCCACATGGCCACAACTCCTTATTATAAGAAACGGTTCTCTCCCACTAATATTCCATTTATGGTCAATAAGAGGTATTTACATGTTTCCATTAAATGCTAACTTTAAGGGACAATTAAAGATTATTTCTCTTCTTGATGGAAGGAGAGAATCAGGGCCTATAAAAGGCAACCCGGGTGGCCTATAAAAGGCAACCCGGGTAACTCTCTTGACTACCGTAGTTTCTCTGCAACCATCACTTACCGGAGAAGAAAAGACAAAGCACAAGAGAGTTGTGATTCCCCATTGAAGACCAACCTTCTGTTGGATCAGACTTTCAAGTTGGCACAGTCAGGTACCATCTTACTTCTCTATTGGTTTAGATTAAATGTTTATAATATTATTGGATTGATTCCAGAGAGCGTTTAAAAACTCAAAGATTTATTTTCTAACAACTTGCACATGGGCATCTCAGACTTCTATTTATAAAGGGTATAATGGTGGCGCTGCAACCATGTAGGCCACACGCATGATGCCTCTATTGGTCTCTCACGTTGCCTCTTATCCCTGCAGCTTGGATCCCTAGAAGTTTAATTTAAGAAAACCTTCTGCAAGTGGGATCCAATCCCCACACCACAAGACCTGAGATGGTAGCCAATTTAGGTGACGGATCAAACAGGTTCCATTGCAGAATGGCTGATTTAGTCTTTTGTATAACTGTCTTCGACCATATAGGGGCTGTTTCAAATAGATAAATGTTCCTCATCTTCCAAGTATGCTAAATGTAAACACTGGAATCTGAGGGCCTTGGAATGGTTCTAGAGAGTTGGTTCCAGATGTTTTTGGTTATTTGGCAAAAAGCAAATAGATGGCCTGTTGTTTTCTTATCTGATCCACGCC
Source organism: Litsea cubeba (assembly GCA_012931725.1). Lineage (NCBI taxonomy): Eukaryota > Viridiplantae > Streptophyta > Magnoliopsida > Laurales > Lauraceae > Litsea > Litsea cubeba. The sequence goes on along the minus strand of CM022945.1, from coordinate 105,273,435 downwards.
ACACACATTGGGGTTCGAAATTCCCAAACAACCAATGGTGTCTTTCCTTAACTGGATGTTTTCCCCATAACAGCCTCCAAATGAACAGTTCTAATTTCTAGGGGGTTTCTAAATTCCAAACTCTCTTCCATGGTCTGGGAGGGCCTTTGGGATGGTCTTTTAGGTTCCTATAAATTGCTTTAACATAACATGAAAAAAATACTTCTGTTAACTCAATTTCTGGATGATGGAAAAATAATTTGGAAATGAATGACTCTACAAAACCAAAATTTGATATTCATTCAAAAGTTTGAATTTTGGCTTTGTGGTGGTCCTTGTGGAAAGGCATAAATGATTTCATTTTTAGAGGAAAGGGGATTCACCCTATAAATACTCTAAATTTTGCTTAAACTTTTATCATGGATATCAATCTCTTGTCTGTAAAAGCAGGAGAAATTGGAAAAGATACTGAATAAGGGATTAGCTGTTATATGGCATATATATATAACACCACTTTTGAGTACTAATCAGCAAGCAAGCATTACACAATAACACCACTCTTTTTTTTTTTTTTTATGTTGTGTAAACAGAGGATAACAATACTTCCAGTATTATTTATAACTTTGGGAGGCCGGAGGCGCTTTCAGTAACTGGAGGACCCTGACTTAGTTGAAAGTAGACAAAGCTTAAAGACTTGAGCACGGATGGTAGTAGCTAGCTTCAACATCCTCATTTAGAGAAGGAAAATATTTTTTCAATTAATAGTAAAGCTACCACCATCAGATATTTGAGGTCCCATATTGATGCTGCCACCTCCATCTGCTTTGATCCCCCCTTGGACTTGTGGGTTGTATTTGCCCCCACCAGTCTGGACATTTTTGGTCGTGTTATTAGGCTGGGGCGGTGGTGACTTATCAGAGCTCCCAAGACTAAATTGAATGTCCTGCACAATCAGCCATAAAATAGTTAGGTAGTTGCAATTTAAACAAATAAATAGGCGAGACCCACTTCATAGTAGAAATTTTGTTTTCTTTGCCAAGGAAAAAAGGGGACCCCATGGCATGTAATTGGGGTTCATTTATCATCCGACCAGCAATTTTGAACTAGGCAAAACTCGTTCTACCCATGTTTTTATTGATCTTGGACCTAAGGATAGTGATTTTCCATGCTTTTTTTTGTTGTACATTGAAATAGGTGAAATTTCTGGACATTGTTTTAGAGTCCAGACCAATAAACCCCATACCTAGGGAATGTTTTGGATGCTCCTTGCATCCAAACATCCCCACCAAACTACACTCTTCTTTGGAGAGAGAGAGAGAGAGAGAGAGAGACCATGGAAAATCAGCTTAAGTTGAAGTGGTCTTGAAGTTGTAATTGAGAAGATAGAAACTGCCTGTACAGCACATGAGGCCTCCAATCCAATTTATATAGATAACAGTTAGGGTCAATCAAAATTAAAATTGACCCTGCATCAATTCCCTGGGCCCAGTCCTTTATTTCTGACCAGAATAAGACACAGAGAATAAAGTGAAAGGAATAAAGCTACCGAAAGTGAAAGAACTGAAGGCGGTGTCCGTTCACATTGGGCACACCTCGCGTGACACAATGGTAAGTTGTATTTCCATCATGGGTACTAGCATTAAATTCCCCTGCGACACTAGGATTAATCATTCTAAAAATTAAATAATAAAATTAGATTATGCTTGAATTAAATATTAATTAGAAAAAAATTAATAATCACACTTAATTGAACCTACAAAATGATTTAGTTAATTTTATTTTTTTTAATGGTAACTTATATTAGAAGAAAAAAGCAAGCAGAGAAAATTTGAGAGTTCAAAGTTTAATAGCTAACATTTCATTTTTAAGAAGTAATTAAATAAATGAAACGAAAACCCCAAAAATCTAAAGTTAGATATAATTTAAATTTAAAAACCCTGAACTCATAGAAAATTAAACCGTGGTTGATTACATTTTGTTGGAAATCTTGAGTAGTTCAACCCTGAATTCAATTGAAGTTAGATATCATTAAAATAAATTTAATTCATAATTCAATGAAGGAAAAATTATGCATTGTACATAAACCAAAGTCATAATAAAACCTCCAGAAGGATCTTGAATGATTCAAAAGGGGAAAAGGCCAAGAAATCGAAATAGTAAGAAATTGTACTATAAATATAAAAAATTGAAAAGAAAAAACAAAATGGCAAAGAGTAAAGGAAGAATGAAAGAAATCAAATTTGAAGGGATTGAAAAAGGTTTTAAAAAATGCATAAAAATGGGGTCTTTTTTCACTAGAAAATTATATTTCAATGGATTGAGAAAAAAATCAAACAAACTTTGCAAAATCATATCAAATCTCCTACGGAAAAAAAGTTATATAATCTAAAAGATTAAGAAAATCCAAATATGAGATTTATTGACTTATAAAAAAAATAAAAATGATAATCTAATACCAACCGGATGACAGGCTCTCAATTTATAAAGGCTAATACCAAATAACAACCTCTTATATTTACAAGATTATTCCAAAGTTTAACTTTACCTAAAATCCCTAATCAATAGGTAACAGAGAAAATATTTCATAGATCTATTATCAGTATATATAGAACATGTTGTCAATCAGGGGAGACTCAACTGTGCAGATCGAATATGAAAATGATTAAAATGCACCAATGGGCGCACCAGTGCAATACATGTATGGCGTGGATCTGCCACACTGATTGGGATCCTCACCATCCAACCTACAGGTCCAAATTCTACTCCATTTCTAATGGGACCCATAATTTCAACGGCATAGATTGGATTCTATTTTGCTAATGCATAAAACTAATTCAACAAAAATCACCAAAGTGTGGGAAAGGAAAATAAAAGAAAGTAAGTTGGAAATACAAGTTCCAGACAGCAATTGCGCAATAGTCATCGGCACCGCCTCGTGCGCAGAATAATCATTGGCCATGGCCCATCTATTATGTATTCATAATCTTCTACTTGTGTTGTTTCAACTTCTTTTTCTGCATTCATCCCTTCTTTAACTACCGTCTTGGAAGAGAACCATGATTTTTCCCTCAAATGTACTTCTGTTGTTTCATCTTCTTCTTCTGTGGCATTCACCCCTTCTCTAACTACCCTTTTTTTTCCCTCAATTCCGTCCTTGATTTTATGGAAAATACAATGCCATTGATTGTAATCTTTACTGCCAGAGGAAAAGGTGTTTCTTATCATCCATATGCGTTGATGAACCGGCGTATTTGACAATCGAAAGGATTCTTTAATTTCTCTTAGATGAGGTAGTTATATTTTCAAATTTCAAATTCAAGAGGTAGTAGTTGGGCCCATTTGCTGACGTGGCCTTATGCTAGATTGATTTGCACTAAAAATTAGTCATTCCCTATCAACCGTTATTCACCTTTCAAGAGAAAGAACCAGCATGTGGCCATGTGCATAGCATAGGTTAAGTCTTTGGACCTAAGTATTATATAAAAATAAATGATTTTTTTATATAAATCCATTTATAATAAAATAATTAAAAAAATTCAAACCAACCAAACAATTATAAAAATCAAACATTTTTTTCCCTTAATCCACATCAGCATACACGTTTTATTTTAAAAATAAAGAATTTCTGCTCATTTTGAATACTATATAAAAACTTTAAAAATAAGCTTAATTTAAAGAGTTGTGAGGCATCCATTTGAATTGGGTCACATCCACACAAATGGGCCCAAGAGATACATTTTATTGAAAAGGCACACATATATTTTAAAAAGACACATCATTTAGAAATGGGCCCCAAGAAGGGGCACATTTTATTGAAAAGGCATATGTGTGTTTTTGGAAAGGCAAATTAACAAATGGGCCCCAAGAAGCAGATGTGGCTTCTCCTAAGGTCAGAATTGAGTTTTTTTTTTTTTTTTTTTCCAACTAACATTCAGCTTTAAAGAGAAATAATGGATGCCAACATCCTTGTCTGTTTTTGGGTAATATTCAAGTGGGAACTAGTTCTCACATATTATATGAGAACTTTTTTGTAGGACCCAATTGTGGGCCCCATTTGGGGATGGGACCAAGGGGGATGGAAAGATCTATGTGAGACTACTCTAAGTATCAAGTTTGACCCCCAAACCCATGCTCCTAACCCCTTCATCCGTGGCCCACAAATTTAATGGCTTCATATTAAAAAAAATATTCAACCCTCGATCCAACGGTTCAATCCATTCGGATGTGTGTCAATCCTTGAGATATGTGACTATCAGGGGGTTCCCTATTAGTTACTAGGTTTGGATGGATTGCTAGTTGGGCCCCGTAAAAAAGTTCTCATATCTCACTTGAATATTTTATATAACAAGTTGTTTGACATTAATGATGGAATTTTCTTTACATTTGTTACTTTTTGGGAAAAAGGAGGATGATATTAACAATGACTCAGTCAGAGAGCCTCAAACACTTGTTTGGATAAGTTTTAAGTCAAATACAGAAATTATTATTATTATTTTTTGGGTACAAGCCACCTTGGCTAGACTCTTGAGAGACTCAAGTATTTGTTTGGATGTATTTCTATCAATTGAAATAATTTTTCATCCAAATTTTGTTTTACTAAACAACACATTTTACAATATATTTTATTAAAATAATTAGAAGATGAAATTCTAAACTAAGTGAAAAATTAAAATAAAAGATAATATGATATATAAGGGCCAAGGGATTGTTTGATTGGACTTTTCAAAAGTGGTTTTTAGGATTCTGGCTTTTAAGAAGTCTAAAAGCCCCAAAAAAAAATCTTAATTCAACCAATTTTTTCAAATAGATTAGTTTCAAATTAGTACATATGTAAACAACTCAAGTCAAAACTTACGAGTTAAAATGTCCCAACTATCTAATAATTTACTAGTATAAGAAATTTAAATATACAAGTACAATCAATGGCCACATTTTTGAACCTACGATGTTAGGTGGACATTACTAGTATTAAAGATGGCCCACAAGCACTTAAAAGTTAAAAAAGACTTATTTCGAATAATATGATTGTAAGGGAAAATTACAAAAGAGGGCCTAAGTTTATGACAGATTTCAAAACATGACAAAAATAAGGGGGCTTCAGCTGGAGGTCCCTCAAAGTATGACTTTTTTGCAAACAGTCCACAAAAAAAAGTCATAAAACCAAAGGTCCCTCCCACACTTTTTCATACCTAAAATGTCTAATTTACCCTTTCTTTAAATCATAATCCATGATTGGTAGGATATCTCATTAATAATGGCCAACTAACATTTAATTGCCTACGATTAATGGAATCCCCAGATTTTCAAATAAATTCTAAAAACAACCAAATAAATCTCAAAATAAAGAAAATAAATTTTAAAAAATGCAATAATTTCAAAAAATGCAATAAATTTAAAAAAGCAATATATAATCAAATAACACAAATAAATTTAAAAAGATGCAAACAAGTTTCAAAATAACCAAATAAGTTTCATAAAATATAAATAAAATTCAAAAGACTCAAAATAAATCTCAAAAGATCCAAAGAAATTCTCAAAAATGAAAATAAATTGAAAATAATGAAAATAAATTTTGAAAAATACAATAATTTCAAATAACGCAATAAATTTGAAAAGACACAAATAAATTTAGAAAACGCATATAGATTTCATAAAACGTAAATAAATGTGCTAAAAAAATCAGATAAATTTTGAAAAAAAACTCAAATAAATTTACCAAAAAAACAAAGAAATATGACAGAAAACAGATAAATTTGAACAACACTCAGATAAATTTGACAAAAACTCAGATAAATTTGAACAAAACTCAGATAAATTTACCAAAAACTCCAATAAATTTACCAAAAAAACTAAGAAATATGACAAAAAACAGATAAATTTGAGAAAAATTCGGATAAATTTGAACAAAAATCAAATAAATTTAAAAAAAACACGAAAAAATTTGAAAAAAAAGATAAACGAGCCAAACGGAGTGCGATTCTGAGTCCGGATGGTTCCGGAAATCCAGAATCAATTATGGCTATTCAAAAAGTCAAACCTACTAATTTGACTTACAACTGTGCTGGGCTTATGGAGGAGGCGGAGTGTACCTGACCCAAGACCTGGGCGTGGCCCAAGGAGTCATCTTCTTCATTTTCTCTGTTCCTGGAACAGAACAGAGATTGCAGCGTGGTCTCCTTCTTACTGTCATCTTCTCCGACGACGCTAGGCGGGCGACCGGACTGGCGAGATGACGGTGGCGGAGACAGCAGTCTCCAGTGACTGCTGCGACGCCGACGATGGGCGTAACGGCTACAGCGGTTTCAACTGTTACAGGGATTAGCAAAGGCGACGGGCGACGGGCGGCAGAAGGCAGGAGCAGTAGAACTCTCCCCTTCTCCGACGCAGGTGATGAATCCGGTCATTCCTGTCGGCTCCGATGAGATCAAAAATTCGATAGCGATTCAGACCATACCAGGATTCAAAAATCCTGTTTTCTTCAAGCGTGGCCCACCTGTGATGAATCTGTTTCTTCTCTGTCAACGACGAACACAATTCTGGTGAAGATGGTTCCAGATCCAATCTGGAAAAGCCTGAGACCAAGTCTCCTTCTCTGGTGAGCAAGTACGTTGATTCCGTATAGACCCACAAAGATTGGATTCTGTTACCGGGCCTCTCTTTTCTGATGACGGAGAGTCAACTGTTTCTCGGTGATGGCGGCAGCAGCCTTCTTTTCTTTTAATCTGCCTTCCTCGGCGCTTTCAGAGACGGGTCTCCCTATTCAAATCTAGGCTCGTTGTAGAAGAAAAGGGATAATATAAATTTTTAATTTTTAATTTTCAAAATTAATGCCTAAAACGGTTGAAAAAGCAATTTAGTCCTAAAAAATGAGATCATGTGACGTCCACTGTAGTGACGTTTCGCTAATTTTCTCCAAAAATAATATCATATTTTAAAATGTGCCTTAAGTTTCCCAATTAGATGCGGCCAAAATGGGCGTTCTACGGCCAATTTTCCTTTTTTTCAAAAATACCAAACTGCCCTGAAGGGCTTTGAGTAGGCAAAAAAAAAAAGTCGTCCCTTTCAACCTTCTTCCTCTCAACGTCTCGTTCCCCGTCCTTCCCTCTCCACACTCTTCTTCATTTGAGGATTCTAGTCGTTTGATTGGTGGCTATCATGTTTTGGATGAGTTAATACCTCCAGAAGCGATCTTCAGGCGACGATGAAGCAGTTATGGAAGCAAAGTATTGGTGTTTTGAAATTGGGAATTTTGAGTGCTCGGGGCTTGTTGCTAATGAAGACCAAGGATGGAAGGGGAACTACGTACAGATGCTTACTGTGTAGCAGAATATGGGAATAAGTGGGTACGGACGAGCATGGTTTAAAAAATCGGCCGGTACCGGTACGTATCGGAGACCGAACCAGTATCTCAGCGAAATATCGGTATCGGCGATACCGGGCTTCAAATCGCCAATATCTCGCGAGATATCGGCCGATACGAAGTAAATATCTTGCTGAGATACCGGCCGATACGAAGTAAATATCTCGGCTCGACCCCCGGCCCTCTGCGAAGCGCATGTTTTAGAGAAGTGGCAATCAAGAAGACAAAAGAATCCTACTTGACCATGATAGCTAGGACTCTTTTGCTAATTGTCTTTCTTTTTTTTGTGCTTGGATGTCTATTATTATCATAAGCTGCTAGATATGATATTAAACCTATTTAATTATGTTTGGAATGATATAGTAGTAAAGATTGTATAATACACTAATTCATGAACCAAAAGGCTTTATATTGAGTTAGATTCGATGTTACTCACTTATTTTTCCTTAGATCTAGTATTTTAAAGTGTAGATCTAAATTTTTTTATTTCCAACATTTGGGGCTTTTCTTGAAATCAATTACATTTTTTCACATTAGTGTTTAAATGCATTGATAATGTGTTAGTTTAAAATAGATCTATACTTTTGGAACAAAAAAGTATGAGTTTTTGTCAAAAATTGTGGTTGCATTATGTCAAATTTATGATATTTCATCTCATTGATCATGAGCATCAATAATGGTTGCATTATATAAAATACTGGAGAATAAAGCGAACAGCGACACAGACAGGACTCATAACTTAAGGTGACCGAGATTTTGATTTATTGTTGTTACTAATGGAAAAAAAATATTGTTTTCCAGCATTTTCTAATATTCTGGATTTTTTGAATATTTTTGCGAATTTTTTTAGATTAAAAAAAAATTCACACCGCGACGACCGCGACGGACCGATATCCGCGACGATATCCGCGACGTATCGATTTTTCGGCCGATACCGAGATTTTAAACCATGCGGACGAGGACTATTATAGATAGTTGGACTCAAAGTGGAATGAACAATACACTTGGGAGGTATATGATCGATGGACTGTGATTACAATTGGTGTGTTTGACAATTGTCATTTGCAAGGAGATAAGGTGTCGGCACAAAAGGATTCTCGAATTGGAAAGGTGAGGGAAGGAGACGTTAAGAGGGAAAAGGAGATAGGGGATAGGATAGGGATTTTTTTTTTCCCAACTTCAAGCCCTAAGGGCAGTTTGGGGTTTTTGAAAAAAAGAGGTAAATCGGCCGTCCGGCGCCCATTTTGGGCGAACGTCCTAAATTCAATTGGAAAACTTAACGCCTACTTTGAAATGTGATCTTATTTTTGTCCTGTTTTAAAATATGTCGGAAACTTAAGCCTGTTTTGTAATTTTCCATTAAAATATCTATAAATGACAACCTCCAAAAAATTTAAGGGGGCAGGGGGCGGGGGCGGGGGCGGGCTTTTTTTTCATAGCCACTACCCTTCTCTCTTATTTTTGGTTTGTGGGAAAAAATAAAAAATAGTAAACGATTGTATCTTAGAAGGACTAACCACCTGTTTGATAGATGATTCAATGATATAATAACCCACACAACCATTATTTACTTCACTCATTCATACTCCTCACACTCGAGCTAACTTTATTTTATTTTATTTTTTCTTCTCTTGTATAAGATAATAACTTTCTCCCATCCCTATGTTTGCTCTACCCCGGATCCTATTTGCACGCTATGACTGTATTCCAAGTTGACTCAACTTCATAGAGTACAAACACACTGAGTTGACTCGGGCTAAGAGTCATGGGCCCCCAACCTTTTCTATTTTACCTCCTATAAGGCTGTGTACACATCCATTCTCCAAAGGGCAAATGGAACTGACCGCGTGGAATGCCTGAGATTGGAACCTGTGCCACTCTTGCCATTCTTGAGGGATCCTAGACAAACTGTACATATCATGCGGCAATCGTCTTCATAGTGTGTAATTAGACCGCAATAGTTTCTCATATTTAACATAGATCCAACTATTCTCTCGCGTAAGTTTAATTGCTGGTGGGAAGCTCTTTCGGAGATCCATGATTAGCCGAACTCGGACTATATCTTCCTAAGGTTCTGTTGAGGTCAACATCTACCATCGCTCCTAAACGGGCATAATTATAGTTGAGACATCGCCTTCATTATAAAACTATTATGGTGCCGTTTACTATCACCAATTGGTTTTAGGATAAGTTATAGCTCAATAGGGTGTAAGATCCTACAAGTGGTATCACACGTTTTGTGAGTTCGTAGTAGGAGTCACGGCCAGAGTGCCGTTGAGGGAGAGATTGTTGAAGTCAACGTCCACCCTCGCTCCTAAGTAGTCATAATTGCGGTCAAGCCCTCGCCGTGAATTCTCTTAAAGAATGAGAATTGTTAGGGTTTTTTCTTGCTAATTCATGGGTTAGACAAAATCCTGGGTCTTTTGAGTTGTATTCTTTATTTAGAAAATGACTCTGAAGATAAAAGACGAGAATGACTCTAAGAAGAAAATCTAAAAGAATTAGAAGAAGAAAGCAGAAAGAAAAGAGTGTTGAATTTCTGGATCTACCAAAATGGGGTTCGCTCGAGCGCCTAGAACTTCGCTCAAGCGAATGCAAGACGAAGAGCCCCAGACACCTGACAAAATCTCTTTGCGCTGAGACAGAGCATCATCCGCTCAACTGGATGGAGGGTCCGTTCGAGCAGACAAGGCATCAGAGTTCAAGATTAATTAGGAACCTCTTTCTAATTGTGCCCAAACTGCTTGTTTTAATCCTAATCAAGTTAAATAATCTTAAGCACGACCTAAGGGCTATTTAAAGGACCCAAGGGCTATTTAAAGGACCCAAGGGCTATTCTAAACCTAGAACTCACCTTTTCAAGTTTTGAGTTAGAGACTTAATTGAAAGAAATCTTCTTTAGAGATTTATGAAGAAGTTGTGCTGCCAAGTTATCTATAAAGTTAGTTCTTCTGCATCCTTTGTAGAATATCATCTTCTTGCGTAGAAGATTTGAGGAGTCAAGCGCTGGATAGAGTCTGTTGCAATCAACGGTGTGAAGTCGTTGAAACGTGAAGCAACACAAAGTAACTTCAGTCTGTGGATAGGGGATATCTGGGGAGGAAATCTGAGTTTCTTGTAATTGCGAGATTCACAGCGTTTGATTGTTGATCCAGTTCGGATCGGTTGTTTTTCACCAAAGTAGGGTTTTCCACCTTAAATTTGGTGTCCTTGTGGTGTGTGCATGTGATTTTATTTCCACTACATTATTATTTATTTTTGCACACTATTGGATTGATTAATTGAGTAGACCAATCTAGAGATAGCGAACCCAAAACTTTCAAGAATGAAGGTTATGAAATTGAACCCAAAAGGACATCCTAGTGATGGTCACATGTTCGAATGCTTGATTACTTGTAACTTGCTTAAGCCCCATGCCCCCATGATTACACCATCGAAACGAATCTACTTTTGCAAATAGTAGACACCTCGGGTGAGGCAAATGCACCCAACTTGACATTGGCTACATATTCGACACCCTGAAGATATAATCTTTTACGTGGGATCGGGTAACCGACCATCACAATTTTTCATCAGCTTCAGTTTCCGAAACTTCATACTTGTTTGGCATAGCTACCGGAGGAAGCAAAGACACACAAGGAGGGGGTAATAGATGAAGGCAGAGAGAAAGAAGAAGACAAAGTAGAGAGCTTCAAATTATCAGAGAGGAACTGGAATGTTTGTGATGAGGTGAAATGGCATGGTCTATAATTAGTTAGAATTGAGATAGTGGGAAACTGGGGCTTGGAAATTACAAGGCTATTTGGAAACTAGGACTTGGAAAGCACAAGGCCTCCTTTGAAGTTTTTATGGATAGTAATTCAAATCCCTTTATATGGCTTGCATCAATTCCAGTTGGTCCACCCCTTATCCTTCAGATGGATCCTCCTCAAATATTTATGAACCAAAAAGAGAATAACTTAAAGTGAGAATATGGTGATATTCTATGGTCTTCAGGCTGCCTGGACTAGTTGGTGAAAGGCCAGTGTTAGCTTTTGTTTCATTTATTTTTTTAATGACATTCACCCTGTATCCAAAAAAAAAAAAAAAGGTGCTCTGACTAATAGTGCTCTATGAGCATACTCGAGATGAAGAGAGGCACTTTGATGAGAATAAGATCCCAACATATACTATCTTTTTATTATCATTTGTAAACACAGGCTAACATTACTTATTGTATTATTGCATCTGGAGAGCCTGACTTGGATGATAGTAGATAGAGCTTCATATTACATAAGACATAAGTGACAGCAAGCGCTGAGGGTAGCTTCAGCACTCTCATTGAGTAGGGGCTATTTTTCAGTTAATTGTGAAGTTTCCACCATCAGTGATTTCAGGTCCCATACTGATCTTGCCACCTCCATCTGCTTTGTTCCCTCCTTGAACTTGTGGGTTGTACTTGCCCCCACCAGTCTGGACATTTTTGGTGTTGTTATTAGGCTGGGGTGGTGGTGTCTTATTAGAGCTCCCAAGACTGAATTGAATGTCCTGTACCATCAGCGTAAAAAATCGAGTTAAGCAATTGCAATTTGATTAATCAATAAATAGGTGAGACCAACCTGAGAGAAGAATTACCTACCCAAAAAAAAAAAAAAAAACTTGAGAGGAGAAAGTTTTTTCCGTGCCCCAAAAAAAGGGACACACCATGCCATGTAAGTGGAATTTCATTTATTATTGGTAAACCAATCTACTAATCAGGTTTGCCATGCAGGTGAAATTCGTTCTGTACATCCCTTTTTTTCCTTTTGGACCAAACGATAGTGAATAAAATCTGTTTTCCATTTTTTTTCTTGGGACATTGAAGTAATTGATGTTTGTGAGCACAGCTTGTGGATTTTATTACACTCATATTTGCATTACAAGCTTTTGAGAGGGAGAGATTTAATTACACTCATATTTGCATTAGAAGCTTTTGAGAGAGAGAGAGAGAGAGAGAGAGAATATGATACCATGGCGAAGTTACTTCAATTGAAATACTCCTGATGCTTGAATTGAGAAATTGGAACCTGGCCTTGTAGCTCTTAAGACCTCCAATTCAGTTTATATAGATGGGAATTACGTGTCAATAGAAAATGAACTTGACATTTGAATGCAAATTAGACCGGTTGCATCAATTCACGGGCCCCACCCCTTACCGCGTGGGTTATTTTATCTTGAAAAGACGCAGAATAATGTGAAAAAAATAAATAAGCGGAGGAGAAGAAACTTACAAAACCGAAAGGTATGTTGGTGTATGTCAATTCACTCACTTGGCCCTCCATTGCGTCGGACAAGGATAAGGCATATTATAAGAAAGGTCCAACAATCAAAGAATGTAAGGACATATTACGTGTCTGCCCATGAAAAACATCCACAGTAGAAAATTCACCGTAAATCTGAAGATCAATGGAGAGAAATGTGGACCACATTTCCTTCAGAAGTACTAGGATGTAGCCTACCCACCCATGAATGTGACCTGACACAATCTGTTGATGGCTTCAAGGATGAGGCTACCCACCCATGGATGTGACCTGACACAATCTGTTGATGGCTTCAAGGATGAGAACTATCAATATATATCAAGGAGTTACGGATTTTAGTATTTAATAGAATTAATGGATAATTAGGATTAGTGTGAACTATCTTCATCCACGGCCATCTAATACTAAGGCCGAAAAACTCTTTGAGTAGACTCGTGACTTAGCCAAATCACCTCATTTTGGACCAAGGCTGAGTCAAATTCAGGAGAAGACTCAGTATATTATGGAAAATTTTGGTAAGAATGTTCTATTTTCTGTCTTTGTTTTTTTTCTTATTTTTTGAATATGTGAATTTTATTAATTTGGATTAATCATCATGGATATGGGTAAATTAACATATATTTTATCTATTTCTAAATATTTTTAAAATAACTTAAATAAAAAATAAAGCTCTCATTCTGGCACTTCTGAAGTGTTTTTGAGTTGGGCGAGTTGAGTACTGAGTTCAGAGTTTCCCAACCAGGTACGATACTAATGGGGGAAGCCCCTGACCGAGGTAGAATCTTTTGCCTATTTAAATAGTGGGACCGGACACCACCAAAAATGAACCTTGTCGTATCCAAACGAGGAATTTGATGCTTTGATGCCCCAAGTGGAGGAAATTGAGTGAGACAAAGGGATTTTCTTCTATTGAATTATTGGAAGTTGTGGAGCCCACCTTATCCTATTGGTTAAATGCACATACGTGTAAATATATTTGATACATGTTTAATCTGATGGCGTCAGTTGTTACAATCGGGAATAATTGAACTATGGGAGGACCACATGGCAGCTGTGTGGAATCTTCCGCGCTCTCCTTTTAACTAGGGTGTTTTTTCTAGACGGTGAAGATTAAAAATTCTGCAATGCCCTTGCTTGGGCGTCAAGAGGTGAAAATTCCGCCGTGTTAATCGAGTGTCGATGTCCCCTGTGAATTTTATATTATGGATAATAAAAAATATTTGGTAGAAGATAATAAAATTGATAATAGAAAAGAATCGTAGGCATAATAGGCTTACAACTCTGGATAGTTCAGGGATCTTGTACGGCTAGATGTGAGACCCCACCCTTGGTGGGCCCTCCTTTTGAATTTAAATATTATTAATTATGATATTAATAGAGAAATTGCACTAATTAATGGGGATTAGTAAGGGTAGATAGTTATTTTCCTAAGTTTTAGCTCATTTTATAGGAATTAGGACTATTGTGTATTTTATATAATGTATAGGGTGTCTTTATAACTTTTATAGGGTTTTAGGTGTTGAGGTCCTTTTTAGTAAATAGGTTTTTATAAGAGGGGTTTTCCACATGGAGAAGCTTCTAGAATCTCTACAACGATCTAAATGCGTATATCCTTATCCACATTCCTATGCAAACTAAAAGGCCCTTTTGGTAATTATTCAAACCCTAACCTGTAAAAATCTAACTATTGCATTGGGAATAGAACCCTAAAATCCACTATCATTTGCCTCTCATTTCACAAAACCCTAGGCAAGAAGGAGGCATCCTACACCATTGCTATTACTATCTCCAAAGGGCTCTCTCTTGCTAATTTCTTCTTCTTTTTCTTCAAATCAAGGTATTTCCCCTTCTCCCTCTCACACTATAGTTCCATTTCCACAGGATTTCCCTTTCTCCTTAGACTTCCTTTTCTTTGTGGTAATCCTCTTGTGGAATGGATGTTAGGTTTGATAGATTGATTTGGTTTTGGTGAGAGAATGCCATTAGAGGTTTGGAGAGCTTGTGATTGCTTCTTCATGTTATTACCTTTGCAAATTCAGAGTTAAGGCAAGTGTAATATACTCACTTAGCATAGAATGTGTGTTTACTGTCTTTGATTCTTAAATTCTATCTATATGATATCAAGATGCTTAGATTTACTTTTGAGCTTGTGTTTAAGGATTTTTTGCCATTGATGGACGAGTTCTCTCATTTGAAAGATCAATGACCTGGTTTGATGATGGATGGCTGGGCATTGAAGTGTTTTTTGTTATTTTGTATGATTATATGATGGATGGAAGAGTCTGGGTTGTGTTGGATGAAATTTGGATGAAGGAAAGAGTGAAAAACACAGAAATTCGGGTTCGCCTGTCGCAGGTCCGATCGATCGGGTAACAGGCCGATCGATCAGAATGTGTATGTAACAGTGAGACCATTAGGTTCGATCGATCAGACAACAGGTCCGATCGATCGGACTGTCATTTAACAGTAAGACCTTCAGCTCCGATCGATTAGACAGGGTCAGTAGTTGGGTAACGTGCAGGTCGGGTACACCGAGATTCAGGGTCTGAAAAAAACATACTATATGACTGATTTGATTGATCTAGGTGGACCGGTGTACCAGGTCGATCGGCTGGCCACCTGGTCGATCGGGCGCACGGGGAATTCCGGAATCCAAACATCAGTCCCTGACCTCTGTGTATTAACTTGCCACACTGCAGACTGTAAGTTCTGGGTTTGGACTCCATTTGTGTTGTGATCTATTGTGGGGCCCATTAAACATCCAAATAGACTTCCATCGATGTGCCAAGCACGAGTCAATGGTGTGGCTCAACCTTGACTCGTGGGGCCCATTAAGTAGGGTCTAGGGGTTTAATTTGACGTCGATTAAACCCTTAAACGTCTTAGAAGATGCCCGTAACTCCAAGAGCACCAAACACAGCGTCTTTGGCATCTGAAACTTTGTTTAGGGATCTAATTAACTGAAATAAACTTGGACTCGAATGTGGACCATTACTTAGGATTGGATTTTCCTATTTTCTGCTTGATTCGCTTACTTTGGAGGTTTATCTTATCTATAACATTACTGTCACTCCTATGTCCTAGTCATTGCTTTATACATGTTAATTTAAGGGAAAATGAAGGATCTGTACCTAGGATTACTTAAAGGTGACCTGATGATGTGATAGGACAATTAATGACCCGTGTTTATGACTAGGCGGGCCCTTCTATGGCCTAAGTTGGGAGATGTGGCACCCTAGGTGGAGAGGTTGGTTTTGTTTGGACTAATTGATATAGGATTAAGACTGGTGATCTCTCCTGGACTATTTAGACTGAGGCCATGGCTTGGTAGGCTTTAGTATGGATCCAATGATTGGACTTGATCTGTGTTCCATGATGTTGAACTTGTACTTGGACCTCTTAGGCACATGTTAGGACCTTGCTCGCGCAAGGCAAGCCTAGACAGACACGGACCTGTATTTGTATTCCTTTAGTGATGAGTGGGCTATCATGATGAGCTATGTTCAGACGGACGGTGTGATACCGGGTTCGGTCTTTGAGTGATGAGTGTTGAGAGTGATAAGTGTGATTTGTGGGGCTCGTCATTCCCCAACACTGTTACTTTTCCCACCGCGACTGTGTTTAGTACTGGAGGGTCGCGGCAGAATATGCCGCGGTATCCAACTTATGTGAATGTGCCACTTTGACGTCTGCTAGACTAGATATCTCATTATCATGATTATAAATGCTTGTCTTACACAATTGCTTAGCACATGTATCCTCGATATTCTTATTGATCATATTATTGTCTCTATTCTTTTGATGCATACATCTTTATATGTATACTGTGACTTGCCAGATCTTTAGATCTGACCCTTCTTGGTGCTTAGGTTTTGACCCCGATCTCGAGGATGGTGTGCTCGCGCTCGTCGAGGCACCCGTAGCAGATGACTACGGTTGGGGACCAGCCAACCAGGACATCAAGCTGGAGGATGGAGCGCCCAGTACTGGGGGCTTGAGTGGTCTTTCTTTTGGTTTTGAGTGACTTTGTTGTGAGTAAGGAAATAGTCTGTTATGTTTAAAACATGTTATTAACTATACTTTGAGATTTAGGCTGGACTTCAGCCCCGCTACACTTGCTTCATTTTATATAATATCATATGCTAGCTTTTGCTTTATCTTTTACGCTTCTGCAAATTTCAACCATTGAACATGTTGGTAAAAAAAAAAAATTTAATTGGACCTCACTGTGGACCTACACTCTTGGAAGTTCTCGGATTTTTCAGAAAGTAGAGCGCCAACTTCGGGTACCTTGACGGTGATCTCGGTATTCGGAATTGGGGCGTTACACTAGTGATGGGAAAGTGACCTTTCATTATGATTTTAAAGGGTGTTATTTTGGATGTAGGTGTCGATGAACTAAAGTTGCCTCTTAAAAAAATAGGCTGAAAATAGGGCCGTTTTAGTCCCTTTAGAAAAGGCTAATATGTATATGGTGTCATATGCCAAAGAGGATGTTCAAGTGCTGAAAAAAGATGATAATTTGCCTATTAATCATATTATCTCAGACAATAAAAGACTGGCCTCTTTTACAGAAAGAAAGATTGGGCTCTTTATATTTTTGTGGATCTCACTTTTATCCATACGAGTTTCAATGGTCAAGCACATAAGCTTGCCAAACTCTACTATTCTATTAGTGAGGATATTATAAGAGAGATGACGGCTATTGTGCTAGGGCTGAAGAGTTAATTTGGATTTTTGTGATCCCTGTCCTTTTCTTTGTGCTTATGTTAGGTCGGTGATGGTAAATAGAGCTTATATTTACTGAACATCCATGACTTAATTGATGGTAGATAAAGCTCAGATCGATATCCCCACATCACTTAGAATGAAGCTAAACCTATGAAAAACAAGTCACCACAATTGGATATCCAACCTACCTGATTTGAAATCCCAAGAAGTAGGTTTATTTGGAGCCCTAGAACAACGGGTCTTACCCAAAAATAAACAGCCCCAAGCAATTAGCTTGTAAAAGGCTTGAAGGATCATTAAATTAAAAAGGTAACACAGTAATTAGATCAAACATAGACTCAAGGCTCATGAATTTAATCTTCCCAATTTTATCATATCTAAACTGGGATCCATCCATTCAACTCTTTGGGCCAGTTTGGGCATACGAAAGCCCAAGTGCATGTAAATGAAGGTTCGTGTATTTGGATGACTTGAGCTGATTGTTCTAATTGTAAGTCACATTTGTTTTGTTTTGTTCTTTACAAATAAGTACAGGTAAACTAAGGTACATGTAATTTTGTAGATCGAATGCAAGCTTTTAGAACATAGAATCGTCTCCTGACTCCTCCGCTCACAGCAAGAAAAAACACCCGAAAACCTAAAATTATAAGGTACAGTCCGTGGTACATGCACTCCATCCTCCGATTCCTTCTCCGGATCTACCAGTCCCCACCCGTACTCATCGACTAAAGGCGCGTGCGTCACCTTGAGGAGCGCATCACCCTTGGGGATGGGTCGATATCAATATTTAAGCACCAAATATAATGGGTCAGATCCAAATGATCTAGTAGGTACAGTATACAAGTAGCATATAATATATGCATCTAAATGGAATAGAGACGATAATAAGATTAAATGAGCAGCAAATGTACAATACTAAGCAATTGTATAAGATATATCAGTAAGGATCAACAAGAAAAAAAGGCAAGCTAATTAACCATCTAAACGATATAGTACATTCACATGAGCTGGACACCGCATGATATTATGCCGCGGCCCTCCCATACTGATTACTAGTTGCGGTAGGGGAATAATAGTGCAATGCAAGGGATAATAAGCCCCACCGATATAATAAGTCTCTTAAATAAGCATATATGCATTACCGAAGTCTATCAGCCGCGAATGCATATATACTACTAGAGTCTACCGGCCTTCTAGTCATAACTAATCATGATGGTCCCATCTCTAATAATTAGCTCCCACCAAGGGTGATAAGTCCAAGGCTAGCCTTACAACAATTGAGTCAATGTCCTACTCCGACTCACAAGAACCAAGTGAAAGTGTATGACTAGGCTATCCTTCGGTGAGCAAGGTCATCTCATATCCATAAAAGGTTCGGTATCCATGTCCAATCCATATCCATAGTCCACATCCATAATTGAATCCACGACCATGATCCACCATGTCATGGTTTTTGTCCATTCCCATTGCATTCCATAACCAACATTGATCAATTTATAACCCGTCTATAAATGGGTCCCTAGGTCAATAGCACAATTATCTACTCTAAGGTGATCTCATCCACCCATTCTTAGGCCATAGGATGGCCCGCCAAGCTACAGACTCGGATTAAGTGATCTCCATTCACAATTCGGGTCACCACTAGGACATCCTAGGTTCATGTCCTCTAATTTTCATTTATTATACGGGTTTAAGCAATAGATAATAACAAGAGCGAACGGCAATGAAAACCATCTATCATAACTAATATCCATGCCAATCATATGAAGGATATAGCAAGGGTCCACCTAGGTTAGTGCTCTCTTTCATGTCTGAGGTCCATGTCAGCCAATTCAATTCCGAGATAAAATTTTAGATGCCAAGACAATGGATTTTGTGCTTTGAAGTTACGGGCATCTAATACAATATTTAAGGGTTGAGTCAAAATCCAATTAATACCCTAGACCTTACTTGAGTGGTCACATGGGTCAAGGCTAAGCCCAACTCTCGACTCATGTTTGGCACATCACTGGAGGTCCACATTGAAGGTTGAGCCCCATATGTCACTAATTTCAAACAGGAACTAGATCCGGAAACTTCATTGTCTGTACTGTGCCCAGTCGACCTGGCACAGGGTCCGGTCGACCTGCCACACAAAGATCTCTGGACTTGGCTTGCAGTTTGAAAGATGTGTTGTAGTGTACCCGATCGACCGGGTGGCTAGCTAGGTCGACCGACTGCACTATATCAATAACAACATGGTATAGGCTATGCCTCGGTTATTTGTGCCCTGAGTGTGCCAGGTAGACCAGACACAGGGGTTGATCGACCATGTATAAAGGTGGTAAAATATGATCCAACCCACCAAACCGACCCGACCCGACCCGCGTATTACCCGCTTAAGCCGACCCGTTTAATAGGCAGGTCGGTCACGGGTCAAGTATTCATGACTCGTAATTAAGCGGGTTCGGGTTAAGGTTGACTCGCTTGACCTGCATAATCCGCTTATTTAAGCTAAAATTGAATGTGATTGTTTTAATGCATAGGCTAAAAAGGAATAAATGGACCTTAACCAATTCAACCCCACGCTTTTTTTTTAATGGAAAACAATATAATGCGCATCAAATGATTGTTGAAATGAGATTAGACCAAATTTGAGCTTAAAAGTCAATTTTGGTCAAGCAAGGAATCATGGTTGAGTCGATTGATTTACTCGATGGAAGTGAGTTATGTGGGTGACCTGACCTGTATAATCCGTAATGGTTATGCCGATTTAAGCGGGTGGGATCGTGTCGGGTCAGATTTAAGTGGGCCTTAAAATTGTAATTGAGAAGATAGAAACTGCCACAGCTCATAAGCCCTCCAATCCAATTTATATAGATAACAGTTTTAGTGTCAATCAAAATTAAAATTGACATCAGTTGCATCAATTCACTGGGCCCACTCCTTTATTTCTGACCAAGAAGAATAAAACAGAGAGAATAAAGTGAAAGGAGGAAAGCTACCGAAAGTGAAAGGACAGAAGGCTGTGTCCGTTCACATTGGGCACACCTCGCGTGGCACAATGGTAAGTTGTATTTCCAATTTTCCATCATGGGTACTAGGTCAAGTCTTTCGACCTAAGTATTATATTAAAATAAATATTTTTTATATAAATTCATTTATAATAAAATAATTAAAAAATTAAAACCAACCAAACAATTATAATAATCAAACCTTTTTTCCCTTAATCCACATCAGCATACACATTTCATTTTAAAAATAAAGAATTTCTGCTCAATTTTGAATACTATTTAAAAATTTAAAAATAAGCTTAATTTATAGAGTTGTGAGGCATCCATTTGAATTGAGTTACATCAACACAATGGGCCAGAGAAACATTTTAATGAAAATGCACATATATATTTTAAAAAGACACATTTAGAAATGGGCCCTAAGAAGATGCACATTTTATTGAAAAGGCACATGTGTGCTTTTGGAAAAATAAATTAACAAATGGGCCCCAAGAAGCTGATATGACTTCTCCTAAGGTCAGAATTGAGTTTTTTTTTTTCCAAACCAACATTCAGCTTTAAAGAGAAAGAATGGATGTCAACATCCTTATCTGTTTTTACAAGCATGCAAATTTATCACATAGTAAACTATAAAAGAAAATTTGTTGATGTATATATAAAAAAAAAACCAAGTTGTTTGACAATATTGATGATGGAATTTTCTTTACATTTTGTTACTTTTTGGGAAAAAGGAGAATGATATTAACAATGACTCAGTTAGAGAGCCTCAAACACTTGTTTGGATAAGTTTTAAGTCAAATAGATAAATTATTATTATTATTTTTTGGGTACAAGCCACCTTGGCTAGACTCTTGAAAGACTCGAGTATTTGTATCAAATGAAATAATTTTTCATCCAAACTATGTTTTACTAAACAACACATTTTACAATATATTTTATTAAAATAATTAGAAGATGAAATTCTAAACTAAGTGAAAAATTAAAATAAAAAATAAAATAATAGATAAGGGCCAAGGGATTGTTTGATTGAACTTTTCAAAAGTGGTTTTTAGGATTCTGGCTTTTAATAAGTCTAAAAGCCCTAAAAAGAATTAATTTAACCAATTTTTTCAAATAGATTAGTTTCAAATTAGTACATATGTAAACAACTCAAGTCAAAACTTACGAGTTAAAATGGGTACTATCTAATAATTTACTAGTATAAGAAATTTAAATATACAAGTACAGTCACTGGCCACATTTTTCAACCTACGATGTTTGGTGGACATTACCAGTATTAAAGATGGCCCACAAGCACTTAAAAGAGACATATTTCGAATAATATGATTATAAGGGAAAATTATAAAACAGGGCCAAAGTTTATGACAGATTTCAAAACAGGACAAAAATAATATCATATTTTAAAATGGGCCTAAGTTTTTCAATTGGATTTCAATTGAGGACATCCGGTCAATATGGCGTCGATTTTCCTTTTTTTCAAATATACCAAACTGCCCTTATTAGGGCTTTGAGTTGGAAAAAAAAAAAAGAAGAAGAAAAGAGTCGTCCCTTTCTTTCCTCTCAACGTCTCGTTCCCTGTCCTTCCCTCTCCACACTCTTCTTCCGGAAAGAATGTGATTCCTTTGCAATATTTGCCTAGGAGACTGGATCATAGGCCAGTGAATACTAAGTGGTTTAATCTTGAGAAGCATGTGGCTGTAGAGGGTAATCAAAAGGAGGTAAAGGTTGCTAGTTTGATTCATTTGAGGATTCTGTTTGATTGGTGGCTATCATGTTTTGGATGAGTTATGGAAGCAAAGTATTGGTGTTTTGAAATTGGGAATTTTGAGTGCTCGGGGCTTGTTGCTAATGAAGACCAAGGATGGAAGGGGAACTACGTACAGATGCTTACTGTGTAGCAAAATACGGGAAGAAGTGGGTACGGACGAGGACTATTATAGATAGTTGGACACTTGGACTCAAAGTGGAATGAACAATACACTTGGGAGGTATATGATCGATGGACTGTAATTACAAGGAGATAAGGCGTCGGCACAAAAGGATTCTCGAATTGGAAAGGTGAGGGAATGAGACGTTAAGAGGGAAAAGGGAATAGGTATTTTTTTTTTTTTTGGCAACTTAAAGACCTGAGGGCAGTTTGGGGTTTTTTTAAAAAAAGAGGAAAATCGGCCGTCCGGCACCCATTTAGGCAGGATGTTCTGTATTAAAATTCAATTGGAAAACTTATCGCCTATTTTGAAATATGATCTTAGTTTTGCCTTGTTTTGAAATATGTCAGAAACTTAAGCCCTATTTTGTAATTTTCCCTTAAAATTTCTATAGATGACAACCTCCAAAAAAAAATTAAGGGGGCGGGGGCGGGGCGGGCTTCATTTTCGTAGCCACTACCCTTCTCTCTTATTATTAGTTTTTGTGGGAAAAAGAGAAAATAGTAAACAATTGTATATTAGAAGTACGGTTGTAAATGGGTTCCCGATTCTCCGATTACCCGAAGGTTCCGACCCGTTAGGATCTGGGTCTGAGTCCTTATTTTGGTACCGAGAAGAAAATGGTTCCAGTTCCGGATCCTTTTTTTGGAACCGATACCTAAACGGGTCCGGTTCCGGATCCACAGTGGCTCAGACCCGTGGACCCGGGACCCGACCCAATATACACTAACATAAGGTGACTTTAGTATGTGAGAACAAAACCCTTTTTACTTTTTTACTTTTCTACATTAGAGTTTTCTACCTTTCTGCATCTCATTGCCGATTTGGATGTGATTTCTGAGTTTTTGGTTAAAAGTGCCTGTTATTGATAGACAAAATGTCACTTGCAGGTACGTGATCCAATTGAAATGTGGAAAAAGCATAATTTTTTTTTTAAAAAAATACAGGTATTAGTCTAGACCCAGAACTGGAACCAGACCCGCCTCACAGACGGTTCCAGTTCCGGTTCTGGTTCCCATTAATATTATCGGTTCCGGTTCCGGTTTCACCCTAGACCCGGACAAGAACCGACCCGTTTACAACCCTACTTAGAAGGACGGACTAACCACTTTTTTGATAGATGATTTAATAATATAACTTGAGGCAAATTAAAAACATGCTTAAAGGTTATATAGACGATCACTTCCTAACAAAAACAGCTCCTTAACCGAGTGGTAAGGAGTGCCCGTTCTTACCTGGCTATACGTCACCTTTTTCCGCTTCTACGGGCTCCTTTCTCATTTGAGTGAACTGCTTTCCTGTATGTATACGTGTCTCTTGGGTCTCAACCCCCTTAGCTGGGGTACGAAAAAAATAATTACTTCGTAACAAGACTATCTTGACCTGTTTGATAGTTGTGGGACCTATCCTTGCCCCCTGTCTACAAGATTAGTTAATGTTAATTTGTTTCCTTTTTTGGGCTGATGTCTAATTGTTTTGTTGGTTTTTGTGCTCTTTTCTTTGTTGGGTTGAATGCATTTCTCTCCTTTAAAAAAAAAACAGGGGGTGGGGCACTTATCCAAAATTGTCTTGAGGAGAGGGATGCACACTATAATAGCTGGGGTTACCCAATATCCAGAAAGTAAAACAACAGTGGGAGACACTTACAGTGATTGGTGTTGGGCTTAGTAGGTCCAGACCAAGTAGATTTATGGTCATGGGTATTATGGTAATTGTACCGGGACTTTCTTATTGACTAAGATAGGGTTTCTTGGGGGGTAAGAAAGAGAGCATTATATATTCATATAATGTGTAACCCACGAGATACACACAGACAGAAGAGTGAACCTAAAGGAGAGTCGAGTTTTCTTTTCCGTGGACGTAGGCAAGATTGCCGAAGCACGCAATTCTCTTGTGTGTGATTGATTATTCTTGTGTGATTGATTGATTACTCGATCGCATTAATTTACGTTTTTGCATACACGTGCACTAAAGAGATATGGTCCTTTGTTTGAGGGGAGGATTGTTGGGTATGTGCAACCAAAGTCCCACATCGGCTAGAATTGAGAAAGATCATTGGCATATAAGTTGGACTAAGTACTCCATTGGTATGAGGCCTTTTTGGTAGAACCCAAGAACAAATTCATGAGGGCTTAGGCCCAAAGTGGACAATAACATATCAATGTGGAGTTTGTGGTGGTCCACTGCACTAACAATTGGACCACCCTGACCACTAGGCCAAGCAGTGTCATATGGATTTGGTTCTTCCAAGATGACTAACCCACACAACCATTATTTACTTCACTAATTCATACTCCTCACACTTGAGCTAACTTTATTTTATTTTATTTTTTATTCTCTTGTATAAGATAATAACTTTCTCCCATCCCTATGTTTGCTCTAGTCCGTCTCCTATTTGCACACACTGACTGTATTGCAAGTTGTCTCGACTTCATAAGAGTACAAACACACTGAGTTGACTCGGTCTAAGAGTCAAGGGCCCCCAACCTTTTCTATTTTACCTCCTAGCTATAAGGCTGTGTACACATCTATTCTCCAAAGGGCAAATGGAACTGACCGCGTGGAATGCCTGAGATTGGAACCTGTGTCGGTCTAAGAGTCAAGGGCCCCCAACCTTTTCTATTTTACCTCCTATAAGGCTGGGTACCAGGGGTGTATCAAAAAATCCGTCGATTCGGAAATCCGATCCGATCCGCAGATTTTTATCTGATCCGAAGGTAAACGGATTGGTGACGGATTTAGAATTTTATAATCCGTTGGCAACAGATCGGTGGCGGATTTCACCCTCAATCCGCGGACTCAATCCGATCCGATCCGTTGGCATTAAATATAAATAAAAAAATATAAGGGGTCTAAATATAAATTAAGATGTCTAAATTTAAAATAAGAAAAAAAATTTAAGGGGTCAAAATGTGATTTTTTATAATATATTTGATATTCTTATTTTAAAATTAGATTGAACGGATTAATCCGATCCGATCCGGTCCTCCACGGATCGGATCGGATCGGATTTTAACAGCAACAGATAGGTGACGGATTTGGCCCAATCCGTACCAATCCTATCCTTGTACACCCCTACTGTGTACACATCTATTCTCCAAGGGGCAAATGGAACTGACCACGTGGAATGCCTGAGATTGGAACCTGTGCCCACTCTTGCCTTTCTTGAGGGATATATATCATGCGGCAATCGTCTTCATCATGTGTAATTAGACCGCAATATTTACATATAGAAGGAAGTTTCTCATATTTAACATAGATCCATCTATTCTCTCGCGTAAGTTTGATTGCTGGTGGGAAGCTCTTTCAGAGATCCATGATTAGCCGAATCCGGACTATACTTCATAAGGTTCTGTTGAGGTCAACGTCCACGCTCGCTCCTAAGCGGTTTTAATTGTGGTCGAGCCCTCGCCCTTACCATAAAACTATTGTCGTGTCGTTTCCTATCACCAATTGATTTTGGGATAAGTGGTAGCTCAATAGGGTGTAAGATCTTACAAGTGGCTTCACGCATTTTGCGAATTTGCAGCAGTAGTCGCGGCAAGTGTGCTGTTGAGTGAGGGATTATTGAGGTCAACGTCCACCCTCGCTCTCGTCGATCCCTCGCCCGTGGATTCCTTTAAAGAATGAGAATTGTTAGTTTCTTTTTTTTTTTACTAATTCATGGGTTGGACAAAACTCTGAGTCTTTTGAGCTGTATTCTTTATTTAGAAAAAGATTCTGAAGATAGAAGATGAGAATGACTCTAAGAAGAAAGTCTGAAAGAATTAGCAGAAGAAAGCTGGAAGAAAATAGTGTTGAATTTCCGGATCTACCAAAATGGGGTCCGCTTGAGCGCCCAGATCTTTGCTCGAGTGGATGTAAGAAAGAGAACCCCAAACACCTAATAGAAGCTCTTTATGGGTGGCTGATTTTGAAAAGCCCTGATTAAGGAGATCAAGCTCCCACCCCCAGTGCTGATACGAAGATTAGAGTAAGGGGGAGTCAAAATTGAAGGGGAGCTACTGCATCTATATTGACAGAAGCTGCGTGATTTTTTGTTTGTCAATTATGGACAAATTCCGGGGGAGAAGAATGAAGCCATGGTGAATTCAACTAGCTAAGGCAATTCAAGATCTATAATACTAATTTTTTTTACATTCAATATATTTTGGAATTTTCTTTTGGGTAGATCATATTGTATTGTTTTAGAAAGATTTGTCTAAGCATTGCCAAAAGGGGGAGATTGTAAGGCCGAAATCTGTCAGCAAGACAGAAAGTGGTCTCGCTATAGCGAGACTATAGCGAGAAAGACATGTCAGGCGGCCAGGCGCAGGAAGCCCAATTGATTTCGGACTCTATTTTAGAGTTTGAAAAATGACTCTATTCTAAGTGGAATATTTTTACGAGTCTTATGCACGAATTTGGGGCTATATAAATTGGGTGTTTCTCACAACCCAAATAGACACAAATCATCTCTCAAGTTCTGAATTAGTAATCTAATTGAGAGAAATATTCTCTAGAAATTTATTGAAGAGTTGTGCTGCCAAGTACTCTAGTACTCTAGAGAGCCAGGTTCTTCTGCCTCCCTTATAGAAGATCATCTTCTTGCGTATAAGATTTGAGGAGTCAAGAGCTGGATTGAATCTGTTGCAATCAATGGTGTGAAGTCGTTGAAGCGTGAAGCGATACAAGGTAATGTCAATCTTTAGATAGGGGATATCTGGGGATGAAATCTGATTTTTTTTTGTAATTGCGAGATTCATAGTGTTTGATTTGATCCAGTTCGGATCGGTGGTTTTTCACCCGGTTAGGGTTTTTCACCTTAAATTTGGTGTCCTTGTGGTGTGTGCTTGTGATTTTATTTCCGCTGCGTAGATTATTGTTTTTTTTTTTTTTTTTGCACACTTTTGATTTGATTGATTGAGTGAACCAATCTAGAGATCACGGATCCTAAACCTTTATGCAGGAATCCCGATCTCCATGTAGACCAACTTGAGGTACCTAGAGGCTCTTTGACATCTTTCTGTACCGAGAAAATAACTATTTTGAGAATTGAGCATGCTAAACTTGTTTGATTATAACGTAATTGATTTACTCCCAGATCATTTTCTTTATAAAAATACCTCGTTTTTCGAAAAAGACTGATCTCTGCTTCTGGTATTCTATTTGAAATAGAGCTATCTCATTAAATTGAAATGGGTTTATGCATGGCCTTTCTTGCTCTTCAACTGAGAGTCCAGTGAAATGTGATTTGACTCTACTAATTTTTGAAATCTTTTAGCACAATGGGATAATGGCAGTAGACCCTTTAATTGTCATTCACTGCGGTCAAGATCTCATTGATGTTGCAAACCTTAGGACCCATTTGGATCTTTGTAAACCGAGCGCAAGTGACTTTACTTACGTCTGAAGGATTTTCTTGGATCTTTATAAACTTGGGGTAATGTTTCTTCGTTCTCACATGATGAGAATACATCTAGTTGCAGTTTCTTGATCATCCTCTTTAGAAAGAAGATTTAGGAATGCAAACAATGGAGAATGCAAAAAATGAAGATGCCTCACTTTCCAAATAGAACACCAGAAGCAAATTCCTTTGTGCCCATTCGTTTTTTAATTAAAGATGCCCCACGATCATATGACAAAGGCGGATTAAAAATATGATTATTAAAGATTATATAGATGACCTCCTTTTTTTTTTTTTTTTTTTAGTTATGAGACCTACCATGCACAGTCGTGGCATTGACCTAAATTTGGCCTTTTAAATCAATTCAATGGCATATATATAACACAAACTTTTATCAATAAGCAAGCAAGCATTACACAATAGCCTCTTGGGATCCACAAAATACAGAAATGATGTAAATAACTATCTTCTTATTATTTTCTAAACACAGGCCAACATTACTTCCTGCATCACTTGTAGTAACCTGACAACCTTGACTTAGTTGACAATAGGGTGCCTAAAAAATAAAAAAAGAATATTGATAGTAGATGATGCTTATACATTACATACATGAAACATGGATAACGGGGACATAAGTAAAATCACTAATGGTTGTAGCTAATGGGGACATGTGTAACTTTTCCGTTTCCTTCTACCACCACGATTTCCCTGGGTGGCCAACTTTGCGTACCTCCAGGATATCCTTGAGTTCCCAAATTGACGTCACCTCCAGCACATACTTGATATCCCAAGTTGATGTTACCTTGACCACATACTTGAGTTCCCGAATTGACGTTATTTCCAGTACCTGCATTAAGATTCCCTTGGACCTGAGGGTTGTTCCCTCCCCTACCATACTGGGTATTGCCCGGCAGCATATCAGCCATAAAATGGTTAGGTAGTTGCAACATGAATCCATAAATATGTGACACCCAATTGATAGTAGATTCTCTTTCTTTGCCCACACAAAAAGGGAACTTCAAGGCATGTAAATGGGGTCCAACTATCACTAGTCAGCAAAATCTACTAATCAGGTTTGCTTTTGGACCAAAGGATAGTGAATGAAATCTATTTTTCATGCTTTTTTTCTTTATGGTACATTGAGAGTGCTGAAAATTGTGGACTCGCTTTTGAAATCCAAAACCATTAAAACCATTAGTGCGTAGGGGATGTTTTGGATTTCTTTTACATTCAAACACCCCAACCTAGCTAATTGTGCACTATCATTGAGTATGGACTAGGGAAAGAAAAGGAGAGAAGGATACCTGATTATAACTCATAATTCATATGAGGTCTTGAAGTTGCAATTGAGAAGTTAGAAACTCGATCGCTTGTAGCACATATGGCCTCTGATCCGGTTTAAATAGAAAATGCTAGGGAGACAAAGGGAATTATAAAATTTGAGAAACTTCCCCGCATTGTGCTCAATGAATGGTTGAAGAATAGGTTATTAAAATTGGGCACAACTTGCAATTAATTTTATCTAGTTGTTGTCCATTAAGATTTTGATAGGTTCCTTTCTTTGTTTGACCACTTCAATAGTGTCCCAGCATTTCTCATTTCTATAGTCAACAATGACCTGTCAATAACAATTAAAAATGAAATTTGAATGGACATTACAACTGCTGCATCAATTCATTAATTGGCCGACTTTTTATTTTACATTGACCAAAAAGACGCAGACTAGAGTCAAAGAAAACTAATCATAAATAAATGTATGAGGATAAGGTTTACATTAAACAAAGGCTTGCTTAAGGACTTTAGCACGAGCTAAAAAGAAAAGAAGTCTTAGCTTGTGCCCCTCTTGCATGTCCCACCCGACGCGTCCCACAAGGCAACTCTTATTTTCATTATGAGAACTTGAAGGCCATTTTTGTTCTTTTGAATTCTTTTTTAACCTTTTAAGAGTTATTTCTCCTCCAACAAATAATAAAGATTGTATTTATTTAATCAGATATAAGCCGTCCATCATCTAATTCTACAATTAAGATGTTGATCCTTGTTTTTACCATATGAACAAGTTTATATATTTGTTTAAGAAAAACAGGTTATCAGACATTGATGATCGGATTTTCTTTCCATTTATTACTTTTAGAAGAAAAAAAATGATATTAACAATGACTTGGTGAGAGGGCCTTAAATAATTTTTTTTTTGATAATTTTTAAATCAAACATAGAACATTTTTTTTTCCTGTTATAAGCCAAGTTTGCTAGACCCTTGAGAGACCCAATTAATGTGAGAGTGTTGTCACGTGCTAGGTAAAGGGATTGCTTGCACATGGAGGGGAGAGGATTTAGGAATTTAGTAATTCAATCACAAATATAGTATGCTTCTTTTTTGCTTGGGTAAGAAAATATATTATACTTAAAATACCTATTATCATACACCTCCCAGATTCCCTAGTATGAACTCCATCGAGCCGGTACTCCATACTAGAATTAAAAATGGATCTAAAATTTGACCAAAACCCAGACCCCAATTAAATATAGGTCAAGTCTTGGTCCTTTAATGCTTATGCTGTTTTGTCCTTTTTGAAGTCAGTCATTTGCGTATTTAGGTTTCCATGGAGCATTTTTATATTAGGGGTGCATTCAG
The DNA here is from genome assembly GCA_012931725.1 of Litsea cubeba. Taxonomy (NCBI): domain Eukaryota; kingdom Viridiplantae; phylum Streptophyta; class Magnoliopsida; order Laurales; family Lauraceae; genus Litsea; species Litsea cubeba. The sequence goes on along the minus strand of CM022945.1, from coordinate 105,243,144 downwards.
TGGTGGAGCCAGGGAGGGGCTGGCAGGGAAAACACCCCCCACCCCACCCCCCGCAATTTAAAAAAAAAACCTATATATATTTTGAAAACGATATGCACTTTTTTCCTTAACTTTATAATAAAACCATGGGATACATTTAGCATGAAGAATTGCGGTTTTATGGTATTTTCTCGCTACTTGCCATTTCCGAAGTCGAGCAAATTTTCTCTTGATTCATGGAATCCTACAAGTAGAGAAATGTTGAAAAACTGGTTTATTTTCTCTGCTGTGGAAAATGGAAATGGGAAGGACTAGACTGCGGCTTCATGAAAATTCTACTAGTTTTATCTGGTTGAGTTTTGGCATTAATCGAAATGACATGTGAAATGCAGTATATTTGAAATTTTTTTTTTTTTTAACATGAGAACCCGCCGACCCCCCTTCGGTTGATCATTGGTAAACCCACGGATACATAGAATCATCCACTAGCCCTATGTATCAGGTAACGCCTTAAAGGATTCGAAGGCAGGACCTCCAGGTTAAAACTGGACTTCCTAACCACACGAATATTTTAAGTTTGGGTATTTTAAGTTGACACATTCATACACATTTTGTGATTCAAGGCCAATGTAGTAAATGCAATCATGATTCCATAATTCATTTGTTACACATGCAATAATAAAAATAAATAAACCCCAAGGGTGGGCTTAGTTCGCTTAGGACCATGGTTTGCACCCGGAGGTTGTACGTTAGAAATTGCACTACCTCTTTCTAGCGGATGGAGGGTCTGCTCCAACGAACAAGGCGGTAGTGTCCAAAATTAATTAGAAACCTCTTTCTAATTGTGCCCAAATTGTTTGTTTTAATCTCAATAAAGTTAGGCAACCTTAAGCACGACCTAAAGGCTATTCTAAACCTAGACCTCACATTTTCGAGTTCTGAGTTAATGATTTAATTGAGAGAAATCTTCTCTAGAGATTTATGAAAGGGTTGTGCTGCCAAGTTCTCTAGAGAGCCGGTTCTTCTGCATCTTTTGTAGAAGATCATCTCCTTTCTTGCGTAGAAGATTTGAGGAGTCAAGCGCTGGATAAAGTTTGTTGCAAACAATGGTGTGAAGTCGTTGAAGCGTGAAACAACACAAGGTAACTTCATTATTTAGATAAGGGATATCTGGGGAGGAAATTTGAGTTTCTTATAATTGCGAAATTCATAGTGTTTTATTGTTGATCCAGTTCGAATCAGTGGTTTTTCACCCAGTTAGGGTTTTCCACCTTAAATTTGATGTCCTTGTGGTGTGTGCATGTGATTTTATTTCCGCTGCGTTATTGTTTATTTTTACACACTATTCGGTTGATTAATTGAGTAAACCAATCTGGAGATCGCGAACCCAAAACTTTCAAGAAGGAACGTTGTGAAGTTGAACCCAAAAGGACATCCTGGTGATGGTCACATCTTCGAATGCTTAGATTACTTGTAACTTGCTTAAGCCCCATGATTACACCATCGAAACGAATCGATCTACTATTGCCAATAGTAGACATCTCGGGTGAGGCAAATGCACCCAACTTGACATTGGCTATATATTCGACACCCTGAAGATATAATCTTTTACGTGGGATCGGATAACCGACCATCACAAATTCTTCATCAGGTTCAGTTTCCGAAACTTCATACTTGTTTGGCATAGCTACCAGATCGAGGAAGCAAAGACACACAAGCAGGGGGTAATAGATGAAGGAAGAGAGAAAGAAGAAGCCAAAGTGGAGAGCTTCAAATTATCAGAGAGGAACTGGAATGCTTGTTATGAGGTGAAATGGCATGGTCTATAATTAATTAGAATTGAGACAGTGGGAAACTGGGGCTTGGAAATTACAAGGTTAGTTGGAAACTAGGGCTTGGAAAGCGCAAGGCCTCCTTTGAAGTTTTTATGGATAGTAATTCAAAGCCCATTACATGGCTTTGCATCAATTCCAGTTGGTCCACCCCTTATCCTTCAGATGGGTCCTCCTCAAATTATGAACCAAAAAGAGAATAACTTAAAGTGAGAATATGGTGATATTCTATGGTCTCATGGGTGTACACGGATCAGATTGGTGCGGATTGGGCCAAATCCGTCACTAATCCGTTACTTACGGATTGGCGGATTTGGAATCCGTCACTAATCCGTAGCTATTAAAATCCGATCCGATCCGATCCGTGGAGGACTAGATTGGATTGGATTGGATCGGATCGGATCGGATTAATCCGTTCAATTTAATTTTAAAAGAAAAATATCAAACATGTTGTAAAAAAATTACATTTTGACCCCTTGAATTTTTTTTCTTATTTTAAAGTTAGACATCTTAATTTATAGTTAGATCTCTTATATTTTTTTATTTATATTTAATGTCAAAGGATCGGATCGGATTGAACCAACGGATTGAGAGTGAAATCCGTCACCGATCCGTTGCTAACAGATTACAAAATTTTCAATCCGTCACCAATTGGTTTACCTTCGGATCGGATAAAAATCCACGGATCGGATCGGATTGGATCAGATTTCCGGATCGACAGATTTTTTGTGCACCCATATGATCTCCAGGCTTCTTGGACAGTTGGACTAGTTGGTGAAGAGCCGGTGTAAGCTTTTGTTTCATTTGTTTTTTAATGACATTCACCCTTTATACAAAAAAAAAAAAAAAGTGCTCTGACTAATAGTGCTCTTTGAGCATACTCAAGTTGAACAGAGGCACTTTGATGAGAATGAGATCCCAACATATACTATCTTTTTATTATCATTTGTAAACACAGGCTAACATTACTTATTGTATTATTACATCTGGAGAGCCTGACTTGGATGATAGTAGATAGAGGTTCATATTGCATAAGACATAAGTAACAGCAAGCGCTGAGGGTAGCTTCAGCACTCTCATTGAATAGGGGCTATTTTTCAGTTAATTGTGAAGTTTCCACCATCAGTGATTTCAGGTCCCATATTGATCTTGCCACCTCCATATGCTTTGTTCCCTCCTTGGACTTGTGGGTTGTACTTGCCCCCACCAGTCTGGACATTTTTGGTCTTGTTATTAGGCTGGGGGTGGTGGTGACTTCTTAGAGCGCCAGGCCGGCCCTGGGGGATCAGAAGTGCGTTCGCCCCGGGCCCATTTTTCAAGGGGGCCCAAAAACGAGATTGACTACACTCACTGGAAAATAAAATTAATTTTAAAATTATTAGATGAGTATGCTCAATTTTAATTTTTCATAATTAGGCCCACTGAAAAAATTTGATGCTTAGTTTACTATTACACAATTCCTTGTCCAACACAATTTTATTTTTTCATAATTAGGCCCACTGAAAAATGTGTAATGTTATATGCAAAATTAACTGATTTTGATTTATCATAATTGGGCCCACTTAAAATTTTGATGGCCAGTTAGCATTTAGCTTTGTTACAAAAGTCCCTAGCCCACCATGAATGCAACAATATTATTCTTGATTTGGAATTAAAACAAAATGTTGATGAAACCTTATAGCCTTAGATTTATTTTTTTGAGCTTTTGTGGGCCCCCATAATCAACATCTGAACCTTTAATCCATTTAATCATCTGAACCTTTTGCAAATTAGAAGTATTTGTCTTGTAAAAGTACTATTGAATTGTTACAACTTACAAGTATTTGTCTTGTTTATACATTATAGCCTTTTATTTTGAATGTTTATATATTGAAGTTTGAATTTATATGCTTTGAATGTTAAATTTTTAGTTAATTTTGACATGTTAGATATTGGTTGAAAAATGAATGAGGCCATCACTAAATTTATATATACATATGCCTAATTTTTACTCTTGCCCTGGGCCTTGAAAAATTCAGAACCGGCCCTGTAGAGCGCCCAAAACTAAATTGAATGTCCTGTACCACCAGCGTAAAAGATCGAGTTAAGCAATTTCAATTTGATTATTCAATACATAGTTGAGACCAACCAAAAAAAAAACTTGAGAGAAGAAAGTTTTTCTATGCCCCCAAAAAAGGGACACACCATGCCATGTAAGTGGAGTTCATTTATTATTGGTCAACCAATCTACTAATCAGGTTTGCCCTGCAGGTGAAATTCGTTCTGCACATCCCTTTTTTCCTTTTGGACCAAACGATAGTGAATAAAATCTGTTTTCCATTTTTTTTCTTGGTACATTGAAATAGTTGATGTGTGTGAGCACTGCTTGTGGATTTAATTACACTCATATTTGCATTAGAAGCTTTTGAGAGAGAGAGATTTAATTACACTCATATTTGCATTAGAAGCTTTTCATATTTGCATTAGAAGCTTGAGAGAGAGAGAGAGAGAGAGAGAGAATCTGATACCATGCCGAAGTTACTTCAATTGAAGTTGTCCTGATGCTAGAATATGATACCATGGCGAAGTTACTTCAATTGAAGTTGTCCTGATGCTAGAATTGAGAAATTGAAACCTGGCCTTGTAGCTCTTGAGACCCCGAATCCAGTTTATATAGATGGCAATTAGGTGTCAATAGAAAATGAACTTGACATTTGAATGCAAATTAGACCGGTTGCATCAATTCACAGGCCCCACCCCTTACCGCTGCTGTGGATTTTTTTATCTTGAAAAGATGCAGATTAATGTGAGAAAAACATAAATAAGCGGTGGAGAAGAAACTTACAAAACTGAAAGGTATATTGGTGTATGTCAATTCACTTGGCCTTCCATTGCATCACACAAGGCTGAGGCATATTTCCATTATATGAAAGGCCCAAAGATCAAAGAATGTGAGGACATATTACGTCCGTAGATGCAAAAACATCCGCAGGAGAAAATTCACCATAAATCTAAAGATCAATGGACAGAAATGTGGACCACATTTCCTTCAGAACTACTTGTGGGTGGTACCAGGGATGTAGCCTACCCACCCATGGATGTGAGCTGACACAATCTGTTGATGGCTTGAAGGACGAGAGCTTGGCCTTTTGATCATAGTCATCCGATCAAAATAAATAACACAAATCAATATATATCAAGGAGTTAAGGATTTTAATATTTAATCAAATGGATATTTAGGATTAGTGAGAACTATCTTCACCCACGGCCATCTAATACTAAGGTCGGGAAATTCTTTGAGTTGACTCGTGATTTAGCCAGATCACCTCATTTTGGACCAAGGCTGAGTCAACTTCAAGAGAAGACTCAGTATATTATGGAAAAATTTGGTAAGAATGTTCTATTTTCTGTCTTTGTTTTTTTCTTATTTTTTGAATATGTGAATTTTAATAATTTGGATTAATCATTATGGATATGGGTTAATTCACATATATTTTTATCTATTTCTAAATATTATTAAAATAATTAAAATAAAAAATAAAGCTCTCATTCCGGCACTTCTGAAGTGTTTTTGAGTTGGGCGAGTCGAGTACTCAGAGTTTCCCAACCAGGGGACACTAATGCGGGAAGCCCCTGGGCCCGGACCCAGGTAGAATTTTTTGCCCATTTAAATAGTGGGACCCAACACCACCAAAAATGAACCCTATCGTATCCCAATGAGAAATTTGATGCTCTCATGCCCCAAGTGGAGGAATTTGAGTGAGACAAAGGGATTTGTTCTTTTGAATTATTGGAAGTTGAGGAGCCCACCTTATCCTATTGGTTAAATGCACATAGGTGTAAATATATTTGATACGTGCTTAATCTCTGTAAGTGCACAAAGATTTACAGACCCGGGGGTACTGATTTTGAGACTCACTTGAGGAGGACGGAGGTTGTAGGCTTGTAGCTTCTTGATTATGATGGATGAACCGCTGCCTTGAGACCTGGAAGAGGAAAAAGAAGAGAGTCAGAGGACCCTAGCTTGGGCAGCGCAGGGCTCTCAGATGCCTAAGTCAGTTCAGGAGAACTCAACAGTAGGATAGAGATTTTTTGGAGAAGAAGATGGCATACCAGTGTGTTTATGGCCGTTCGCCCCCCTCGTTCTGAAGCTGTAGCAATTATTATATAGAGGAAGAGAGAAGGCAAGGAGGTGGTTGACCGTCCCATCATAGCCCACCTCCGTCCCATCATAGCCCACCTTGTCAGGTACCAGGGAGGTACAATCTCATCGTAGCCTACTTTTCTTTAATTGCAGTCCCATCGGGCCTTATGCTAGCGCCTTAGGAGCTGTGAACGGCGATCTGTAAGGGACTATAGGCGGTGCCCTTGTTTTGTCACACGTTCTATCACGTGGGTGAATGTACGCAGGGGCACAGCTGTCAGTGCTCTTATCGAGGCCGAGACCGAGGTATGCTGCTGAACCGTCTGGCCTGCCGGCCGAGGTGAAGTACCTGACCGAGACCAAAGATGGAAGGAGCCTAGACCGAGATCATGGCTGGTGATCTTGGTCAATGCCCTCGCGCTACTGTCGAGGCGGGACAGTCTTGGCCGAAGTGGTGGAGTTCGGTAGCACTGTTGCCTAGGAGGCCGAGGCCAAGATACATCAGCTGGTACTCATACCGAAGCTGGATGGTCTTGGTGGTGCTGTTACCGAAGCAGCTTTGAAATATTCATCCCCACACAGTGTCAGTTGCTACAATCGGGAATATTTGAACCATGGGAGGACCACATAGCAGCCGTGTGGAAACTTTCGTGCTTTCCTTTTTACTAGGGGGTTTTCTTTTTGGACAGTGGAGATTAAAGATTTTGCAATGCTCTTGCTAGGGTTTTCAGCAGCTGAAAATTATGCTGTGTTAATCGAGTGTCAATGTCTCCTATGAATTTTATGGTATGGATAAGAAAAAAAGAGGATTTGACATTTCAATGTCCATTAAACACTCAATCCCCAATTTCATGACTAAAAGTATCTAAATGTCACCAAAGTCGTTTGACTCTGATTGACTGAGTGAAAAAAAAAAGAAAGAAAAAAAAAAGAGAGAGTTCTGGTGACTCATGATTGAAACGATGCCTTATGGCAATGGACATTCCAAGTCTTTTCGCCTACAAAGAAGGTTTGAGAAAGAAAAACATATGAATAAAACCATCATCATCAGATGAGGTTTTGATGATAGAAAAGAATATTGTAAGGTTGGCAGAGGCTCCCCTTTGTTTTGGTCCAACTCGCTAAAGGTATTCAAACGGGAAAACAAATGGTCACTACCGTGTGAATAGGCTAAATTCTAACACCCCTAAAAATTAAGGTATTCCTACTTTTTCACACAGCCCCCCCTAGGGTCACAACCCAGGATTTAGTTTGGGGTGTGGATTTGGAGGGTTTGGAAGCATGCTTTTAAAAAATTTGTTTTGCTGACGGAAGAATCTTTTCAGGAACGCTTGCTCTCGCAAATAAATAAATCGCTAATAAATAATTAAAGCAAGCAACAATACAATAATCAAATAGGATATCTATTACTACATAATATTTTATTCATATACTCTATGTTGCGCTTGGCAAGAAAATTATTAAAAAAAAAAAAAAAATCTTGGACATAAGACAAGTACAAATCCTCTGGATTTCCCATTGCCTATAAGGCTAACGATGGGATAACCTTATTTAGTTTTGTAATAAGTTTAAATTGTATTATTGTGGATGCTATATAGATGTTATCCACGGACTAGAAGTCGTCTTCAAAAGAGGCTGAAACGAGGGAGGTCTTAACTGTGTGGTAAAAGGAGAAACCATTTTGACAGGGGCCACAGGGCTCGTGTTTTGATGGAACCCCGATCTGCATGTAGACCAATTTCAGGTAACTAGAGGCTCTTTGGCATTCTTTTGTGTTGAGAAAACATCTATTTTGAAAATTGAGGAGCTAAACTTTTTTTTATAATAACTTATTAGATTTATTCCCATGTCATTTTCTTCATTTTCCGAAATAGAATGATGCGGGAGAGAGAGGCTTCTCCATTCTTTGCATTCCTAAATTTTCATTCTAGGGAGGATTATCGAGAAACTGCTAACAAGATGTATTCCCATCCTGTGAGAATGAAGAAACATTTCCCCTAAGTTCATAAAGATCCAAGAAGATAATTTAGACGTAAATAAAGTTACTTGCACTCGTTTTACAAAGATCCAGATGGTGCTAAGGTTTGCAACATCAATGAAATTATTACTACATTGATCGAATGACAATTAAAGGGTCTACTACCATTATCTCGTTGTGTTACTAAATCGCATTAAAAAATTCCAAAAATTAACAGAGTCAAATCACATTTCACTGCCCTCTCGGTTAAAGAGCAAGAAAGGCTATGCATAAACCCATCTCAATGTAATGAGTCGGCTCTATTTCAGATAGATAAAAGTCTTGAATAAGGAAGCAACAAAACCATTATTGGGTGAAAATGCATGACAAGACCTTACTGATTTTTGGAAAGAACACCAGAAGTAGAGACCATTGTGACCTCTTTTTTTTTTAATTAAAGATGCCCCACGATCATATGACAAAGGCGGAATAGAAATAAGATGATTAAAGATTCTATAAATGACCTCATCTCATCTTAACAACATTCCCTTGACATCCATTTTTTATAGTTGCCATTTTTTGTAGTTGTGAGACCTATCATGATTTAACCATGCACTAGCCGGGGCATTGACCTGAATTTGGCCTCTTAAATCAACCCAATTGCATATATATATATATATATATATAATACAAACTTTTATTAATAAGCAAGCAAGCATTACACAATAGCCACTTGGGATCCACAAAAAATATAGAAATGATGCAAATAATAAGCACACATGAAATATTGATATCTGAGACATAAGTAAAAGCATTGATGGTAGTAGCTTCAATATTCTCATTCAATGAGGGATATATTCCTCATTTCTAAGTTCAGGTACGACCACAATATCCTTGAAATCCCGGACAACTATGACTTAGTTTATAGTAGACAAAGCTTAAACATTACGTGGACACACATGAGACATGGATAACTGGGACATACATAAGTAAAATCACTGATGGTAGTAGCTTCAACATTCTCATTTAGTTCCCATATGGACGTATCACCGTCACATCATTGAGTTTCGTAACTGTGCCTCTAACAGATCCTTGAGGGCCCCAATCGAAGGTACCGACGCCTAACTGATTTTCCAAATTGATGTTACCTTCACCAAATAATTCAGTTCCAGAATTGAGGTTACTTCCATCACAATATTGAGTTCCCAAATTGACGTTACCGCCACCACATACTTGCTTTCCGAAATTGACGTTACCGTTCGCACTGATATTCCCTTGGACCTGGGGGTTGTTCCCTCCCGCACCATACTGGGTATTGCCCTGCAGCATCAGCCATAAAATGGTTAGGTAGTTACAATATGAATCCATAAATAGGTGACACCCAATTGATAGTATGTCATTTTTTTCTGCCCAGGCTAAAATGAACTTCAAGGCATGTAACTGGGGTTCATCTATCATTAGTCAGCAAAATCTACTAATCAGCTTTGCCGTGGAGGCAAAACTTGATCCATGCATCATTTCTATGGCTTTTGGACTAAAGGATAGTGAATGAAATCTATTTTTCATGTTTTTTTATTATTATTATGGTACATTGAGAGAGCTGAAAATTGTGGACATCGCTTTTGGAATCCAAAACCATTAGTGCGTAGGGGATGTTTGGATTTCTTTTCCGTCCTAACACCCCAACCTAATTGCACTAGATATTATTGAATATGGACTTGGGAGAGAAAAGGAGAGAAGATACCCGGTAATAACTCATAATTTATAAGAGGTCTTGAAGTTGCAATTGGAAGTTAGAAACTCGCTTGTAGCTCATAAGGCCTCCGATCCAATTTATATAGAAAATGTTAGGGAGACAAAGGGAATTATAAAATTTGAGAAACTTACCCGCATTGTGCTCAATAAATGGTAGCAGAATGGGTTATTTGATTTTCATTAAAATTTTGATAGGTTCCTTTCTTTGACCATTTCAATAGTCAAAACAATGATCTGTTAATAACAATTAAAACTGAAATTTGAATGGACATTACAACTGCACTGCATCAATTCATTAATTGGCCGACTTCTTATTTTACATGGACCAAAAAGACGCAGAGTAGAGTCAAAGAAAACTAATCATAAATAAATGTATGAGGATAAGGTTTACATTAAACAAAGGCTTGCTTAAGGACTTTAGCACGAGCTAAAAAAAAAAAGGTCTCACATGTCCCACCTGACACGTCCCACAAGGCAACTTGTATTTCCATTATTATGAGAACTTGAAGGCCATTTTTGTTCTTTTGAATTTTTTTAAACCTTTTAAGAGTTATTTCTCCTCTAGCGAATAATAAAGATTGTATTTATTTAATCATATATAAGCCGTCCATCATCTAATTCTACAATTAAGATGTTCATCCTTATTTTTACCATATGAACAAGTTTATATATTTGTTTAAGAAAAACAGGTTGTGAGGACTCAGAATTGATAAATTCAATCACAAATATAATATGCTTTGTTTTTTGGGGGGGGAACTAATTTATTATGCTTAAAATACCTATAATCATACACCTCCAGATTCCCTAGTATGACTCCATGGAGGCTGTTCTCCATACTGGAATTAAAAATGGATTCAAAACTTGAGCTAAACCCAGTCCCCATTCCCCAATTAAATATAGGTCTAAATCTTGGACCTTTACTACTTTTGATGTTTTCCTGTTTGAAAGTCGAGTCATTTGCGTATTCGGGTTTCCAGCATGGAAATCAGGCACTTTCGGGCACTTTCCTCCACCGACTTCTCACCAAACCAAACAACAATGACGCCGGTGCAGGATCCTTCCCTTTCTATGGTAAACCTCCTGCACAAACGCCCCAGGCCCATTTGAAAGTTCACTTATAAAGTAGATTCAAAGTCATCACTTTTGAAAGACAAGAAAAGAAGATAGGTTTTGTAAAAAAGTACGAAATTCCAAAAATCACCTCTTCTTTTTTAAAGAAGTCCAAAAGTCAATATATCATTCTACTAAAAGATAAAAAGGTTTATTCTTTTTAGGAAATTGATATTGGCACTCCTTTTTTTTTTATTTTTTATGGAGGCACTCCTTTTCAAGGTAACTGGTGAGAATGAATTTGGCTTGAATTGGAGTGCTTCCATAAAAAATGGAGTGCCAATATTAATTTCCTCTATTTATCCTTAAAGTCAAACCTATTCCTTCACATGTCAATACATTACAAAAATTAATGTAGATTTTAGAATTTTGTATCTTTTGATAAGATTACTCTGATTTTATTGTCTCTTAAAAGTAATCCATCCAATTTGGGGATTTTTTTCTCACACACACACACACATTGAGAGAGAGAGAGAGAGAGAGAGAGAGTGATTTGAAGGTCTTATCCAATTTGGGGATTTTTTTTTCTGAGAGTGAGTGAGACAGAGAGAGAGAGAGAGTTTGGAAAAATGGATTGGGCTCAACAAATTTTTAAGTGGGGTTGGGTTGGATCGGCTTTAAAGAACCCATGGGGTGTTTTTTCAGTTGGGTGGGTGCTGAAGCCCCCAAACCCCAATATGTAGGTCCGCCCATGGTTGTTAGTAGTCTGTTGTGTAGCCGTTTCTAAAGATATAGCTCCTGCCTTGGAAAAAAAAAATTCTAAAGAATGTCAAACTTGACGGTTAGGTCTCCAAGTAGGCCCAGTTGGCAGTAACAAGCTGGGTCAAATTTACATTCATATCGCAGGCCCACTTGATAGGCGCCCCTTTACTAAAGTATTTTTCTCAAGTCTTCCTTGTGAGAATATTAGACATGACTCATTTCCTACTGGGTTCTGATGAGCCCTATTTTTTTTCAGTTGCTTGCAAGAAAACTCCAATCTCTAATTACCTGGAGGACAATCACTGTTTAGTGTTTTGGACAAGGAAAAAGAAGAAATGCCGAAGGGTTGCTGCAACCTACCCATGGTACCACCGGTATCACCAACTTCACTTTTTTTTTTTTTATTTGTGCCAAAGTCCTAAAGCAAGACTTTCACTCATGTAAGCCTAACCATCAGACATTTATTTATGATTATTTTGCTTGACTCTACTTTGAGTCTTTTTGGTAACTGTAAAATATCCATTCAAGTTTTAGTTTTAATTGTTATTGACAGATCATTGATGTCTACAGACCTGAGAAATGCTGGGAGACTACTGAATTTGTAAAAAAAAAATAGAGCACATTGCGGGGAACTTTCTCAAGTTCTATAATTCCCATTGTCTCCCTAGCATTTTTCTATATAAGTTGGATCGGAGGCCTTATGATCTACAAGCCAGCTTCTAACTTCTCAATTGCAACTTCAAGACCACTTGTAAATTATGAGTTACCAGGTATCCTTCTCTTCTTTGCTCTCCCAAGCCCATATTCAATGATAGTGAAATTAGGTGGGTGTGCTTGGAGGTAAAAGAAATCCAAAACATCCCCTAGCACTAATGGTTTTAATGGCTCCAGATTCCAAAAGCAATGTCCACAATTTTCAGCTCTCTCAATGTACCAAGAAAACAAAAACATGGAAAATAGATCTCATTCACCATCCTTCGGTCCGAAACCCATGCAAATGATGCATGGATCGAGTTATGCCTCAATGGCGAACCTAATTAGTAGATTTGGTTGACTAATGATAGCTGGACCCCGTTTACATCCCATGAAGTTCCTTTTTTCACTGGGCAAAGAACGAGAAAATATTTACTATCAATCAGGTGTCACCTATTTATGGATTCATATTGCAGCTACCTAACCACTTTATGGCTAATGCTGCAGGGCAATACTCAGTATGGTGCGGGAGGGAACAACCCCCAGGTCCAAGGGAATATCAATGCAGGTACTAGAGGTAACGCCAATTTGGGAACTCAAGTATATGGTGGAATACGAGATATGGTAGCTAAAGGAATTATAAGTCCAGGTATTATTGCCTATTCGGAGTATGAATTAAATTATAATGGTGGTAACATCAATCGAGGATATGGTGGAGGTGACGCCAATTCAGGATATCAAGGATATGGTGGTGGTGCCTCGACTCAGAAATGAAAAATATATCCACCTCCGAGTGAGAATATTGAAGCTACTATCATCAGTGGTGGTTTTACTTATGTCCCAGTTATCCATGTTTCATGTGTGTCTTATGTAATGTTTAAGCTTTGTCTACTATTAAATAAGTCTGGTTACTGCAAGTGATGCAGGACAATAATAAGAAGATACATGTTTCATGCGTATCTTATGTAATGTTTAAGTTTTGTCTACTATCAACTAAGTCAAGGTCGTCCGATTGCTACATGTGATGCAGGACAATAATAAGATGATAGTTATTTCCATCATTTTTGTATTTTTTGGATTCCAAGTGGCTATTTTGTAATGCTTGTTTGCTTATTACTAAAAGTTTGAGTTATGAGAGCATCTGTTGGCACCAGATTTTGGTTTTCCCTGCCGCACTAAAAGAAATTTTTTTTCCTAAACTACCCCTACGCCCTCCACCCTCTTCCCTCATCTCTCCCTCCCCATCCCCCTACCCCAACCCTCCCAGTTTCCAGTAGGGAGGGATCCCTGCCCCCATGCACCTGCCCCCCCCGCCCCCCCGAGATTAGGAGGGTTGGGTGGGGGTAAGGAGAGAGAGAAGGGAGGAGGTGTAGTTTAGGAAATATATTTTCTTTTCTTCTTTGTGGTGGGAAGAGATTTTTTGCTCTGCAAATAGAAGCTCTCTTGTGTTATATATATGCCATTGGGTTGATTTAAAAGGCCAGATTCAGTTCAATGCCCCGACAGTGCATGGTAGGTCTCACATGTTAAAAAAAAAAAGGAGGTCAAGGGGAGTGTCGTTAAGGTGAGAACACGAAAAAGGTCACAATGGTCTCTACTTTTGGTGTTCTTTTCAAAAATCAGTTAAGGTTTTTGTCATGCATTTTCACCTTGTACTGGTTTTGTTCCTTCTTTATACAAGAGAAGAAGTAAAGTCTGTTTTACATTGTTTTTCTCCACAACTCTAAAACTAAAATGGCTTTTGGTCGGAGGTCCCTCAATTTTGGTTTTTATTTCAAACTGTCCACGAATTAATTTCGTAGAGGCAAAGGTCCTTTCCGCCATTTCAAGTAATTGAAAGGACAATAATACCCACATAATCTCTTATCTCTTTATTAAAAATGCTAAGCCTAAAATCGCGGTAACTTGCCAAGAAATGAATGAAAGTGAGAAATTAGAGATTTTGAACATCGGGCGCAACGAGGAGGGAAAGTAAATCAAGGAAGGAGACAATTCATCAGGTGGATCCCACCATGGATGGGCATCGATCAACAAATCCACTTAACCAGACCTTCGTGATTGCGAAATTGGTGAAAAAAATCCCACCCAAAACCGACAGTACCAAATATAAAGATCTACCGTTCATTCATGGCCATTGATTATGTGGCTAACATTGCCCAATCAGAGCCAATGTCCCCCAAAATGCCCTATACATAATGGGGCACACCAGCTGAATGGCCTTGAATGGAAGCATCTATTCCCCGTATCCAATTAAATTGTTACGGTACTCAGATAAGTTTGTTCTAGAATTCAGATAAATTTGTCCAAGAACCCAAATAAATTTGTCCAAAACTCATAAGTTTGTTCTAGAACTTAAATAAATTTATGCAAAACTCAGATTAATTTATCCGAATTAGCGATATATGAATATGGATCACCTTTTTTAATGTGAATATGGGTCACACCATTAAGAATTATAATTGGCTGGGACCCAAGAGAGCCCGTACAAGCGGGAAAAAGGGCCACACAAGTACAAAAGGTTCCCGGACAAGTGGGAAGAGGTGGCGTACCCAAGGTTCGAACTCTAAACAGCCAGATGAGAACTGCCGCCACTTACTAGTGAGGTAAATTGCTTCAATTGGGAATATTTGAACTATGGGAGGACCACAAAGCAGTCGTGTGGAATCTTTCGCGCTCTCCATTTAATTAGGGGCTTTCTTTGTGGATGGTGGAGATTAAAGATTCTGCAATGCCCTTGCTTGGGGCTTCAAGAGGTGAAAATTCCTCTGTGTTAACCGATTGTCGATGTCTTCTTTGAATTATATGGTGTGGATAATAAAAAAAAATTCGGTAGATCGAATATAATAAAATTGATAATACAAAAGAATCATAGGCACAATAAGCTTACAACTCTGGATAGTTCAAGCATCTTTTTAAGGCTAGTGAGGGGAACAGAGACAACGCTATAATTCAAATGAACTTATCTCCTTCCAGGTTCTGTCTATGTTTGAGACCAATGAGAGCCTCAATGGTTAACATTTAGTTTCCCCATTAAGATAAAGAAAATGAAGAGACAACGCTTAAATTCAGCTTGCCCATCATTCAAGTTGCTGCATGGATGAAGGGACAGAGATAGCAATTTGGCAAACCGGGCTCTATAATTATGTCCAAACATGGTGATATTTGCAAAATAATATGATATTGTAATGAAAAAGTGGGGCCCGTCTTCCATCACCAATAGGAATTCGCCATTGATGTATCTATTCATAAAAAACATGTGTATAAGCTTCAGGATTTAACCTTTTTAAAAGTGAAGCAAGAAGCTCCACATGGGCCTCTCTCCCACCAGTGGCTGCCGCCATGTAAACTATATAAACAATCTTCTCATCCTCTTCATCTGCTCTAATTCCAAAATGGGAAAAAAGTAGAAAGAAGGTAAGAAATCAAATGGACTTTCATTATCTTCTCTGAAAGAAGGTAACTCAGAAAGTAGTAGCTGGTAGAGGAAGATAAGAGTATCTCCTTAAGAAACTTTTCCATGCATGCAGAAACCATTTGCCTGGATGATATGGGTACAATTTCAAAGGTACAAGAGAATGACACTCAAGAAGACATAGTTAAAGAAGTGGATGCCCACATGAGTTGCTTGAATTTGATGAATGTGGGTCGTCGGATGACACCACTTTATGTAGCTATTTGTTAGAAACTCAGAAAAGTTGTTCAAAACTCAGATAAAATTGTTTGAGTTTTGCCAGAAACTCAGATAAATTTGTCTGAGTTTTGCCAGAAAATCAAATAAATTTGCAAAACTCATATAAATTTATCTCAGTTTTGGGCAAATTTTTCGGAAACTCAGATAAGTTTGCCAAAAACTCAGATAAATTATCTGAGTTTTGCATATTTATCTTTATCAGAGTTTCCGAAAAAATTATCTAAGTTTCCAACAAAATTTATCTCCCTTTTGAAATTCTTAATTGAGTTTTTGAACAAATCTGTGTGAGTTGACAACTTGGATTAGAGGGTATGGACATGTCAGGGCCATGTGATGGATCGATGGTAATAGGAAGGTCATGTGTTGAAATGGAGAGATTAGGCATGGAAGTATTGGTTGCAGGTGTTGGAATGGCGGGCCCATGTATTGGATCATGAATAGCAAGTGGTGGTAATGGATGTTGGGTTACAGATGGAATGGGACCAGGTTTTGATGTAGGTGGATGGGACATGTCCAAAGAAGGTGAGTGAGTAGGAACAGTTAATGGTTCTGTTTGGAGCAGAGTGGCTGATTCCGAACCTGAGGTCGATGGAAAGTGGATGTCTGGAAGGGCCAATGGAAGTACTGGATTTAAAGGAAAATCCTGAGAATGATCAAAGGTAGCATCCTTGAATGGAAATGTTGTCTCATAAAAACTACATCCCTCAATTTGTAGAGCTCTCTGGTGATATCCCTCGTTCCTAGAGAAAAAAACGGAAGGGGATCTCCAGGACAACAGAGAAAAAGACGGAAGGTGTTATGCTGAAACTGTTGAAAGGCGCAAATTAGACATAAAAATATTTGATGTGGCATATTAGGGACCTCTCACCAAAATATCTCCAGCAGTCTGGACTAGAGACATTAGAGAAAAAGTTGTTGTCCTTGATGCCTTAGAAGACTGTGCTCAGGGACTTTTACCTAATTTACCCTTAAAAAAAAGGGCTGAAAATAGGGCGATTTTAGTCGCTTTAGAAAAGAATAAAGGAAAAGGCTAATTTGCATATGGTGTCATATGCCAAAGAGGTGGTTCAAGTGCTGAAAAAAGATGATAATTTGTCTATTAGTCATATTATCTCAGACAATAAAAGACTGGCCGGCCTCTTCTACAGAAAGAAAGATTGGGCTCTTTATATTTTTGTGGATCTCACTTTTATCCATACGAGTTTCAATGGTCAAGCACATAAGCTTGCCAAACTCTACTATTCTATTAGTGAGGATATTATAAGAGAGATGGCGGCTATTGTTTTGTTTTGTTCTTTACAAGTACGTACAGGTAAACTAAGGAATGTGTAATTTTGTAGATCGAATGCAGGCCTTTAGAACATAGAATCGTCTTATGACGACTCCTGCTCGAAAAAAAAAAAAAACCTCGAAAACCCAAAATAAGGTAGTCCCTGGTGCATACACTCTATATATCCTCTTACTCCTTCTCCGGGTTCACCGGTCCCCACCCATACTCATCGACTAAAGGTGTCTCAAGGAACGCGTCACCCTCAGGGATGCGGTTGGCATCAATACTTAAGCACCAAATATAATGGGTCAGATCTAAAGGATCTAACAGGCACAATATACAAGTAGCATTTGTTGTATGCATCAAAAGGGAATAGAGACGATAATAATATTAAATGAGTAACAAAGGTACAATACTAAGCAATTGTACAAGATATATCAGTAAGGACCAACAAGAAAAAAAAAGCAAACTAAATAATCATCTAAACAATATAGCACATTCACATGAGCTGGACACCGCGGGATATTATGCCGTGGTCCTCCTATACTGATTACCAATTGTGGTAGGGGAATAATAGTGCAATGCACGGGATAATAAGCCCCACCGGTATAATACATCTCTTTAATAAGCATATATGCATTACCGGAGTCTATCGATTGCAAATGCATATATACTACTAGAGTATGCCGGCTGTCTAGTCATAGCTAATCATGATGGCCCCATCTTTAATAATTAGCTCCCACAAAAGGTGATCAGTCCAAGGCTAAGCTTACAATAACTGAGTCAATGTCCTACTCCGACTCATGGGAACCAAGTGAAAGTCAGTGTCTGGCTAGGCTATCCTCCGGTGAGCAAGGTCATCTCATATCCATAAAATGTTAGATATCCATCTCCAATCCATATCCATAGTCCATATCCATAATTGAAGCCACGACCATGATCCACCATGTCGTGGTCTTTGTCCACTCCCATTGCATTCTATAACCAACATTGATCAATTTATAACCCGTATATAAATGGGTCCCTAGATTAATAGATCAATCATCTACTCTAAGGTAATCTCATCCACCCATTCCTTAGGCCATAAGGATGGCCCGCCAAGCCATAGTCTCCGATTAAGTGATCTCCATTCACAATCTGGGTCACCATTAGGACATTCTTGGTTAAGGTCCTCCAATTTCCATTTATTATATAGGTTTAAGCAATAGATTCTAACAAGAGCGAACAGCAATGGAAACCATCTATCATAACTAACATCCATGCAAATCATAGGAAGGAAATAGCAAGTGTCCACCCTAGGTTAGTGCCCTCTTTCATGTCTGAGGTCAATGTTAGCCAATTCAATTCCTAAATAATGTTTTAGATGCCAAATAAAATGAATTTGGTGCTCTAAAGTTATGGGCATCTCAAACAATATTTAAGGATTGAATCAGAATCCAATTGATACCCTAGAGCCTACTTGAGTAGTCAAATGGGTAAAGGCTAAGCCCAACCCTTGACTCATGTTTGGCACATCACTGGAGGTCCACATAGAAGGTCAATGGCCCCATACATCACTAATTTCAAAAAGGAACTAGATCTGGAAACTTCATTGTCTGTAGTGTGCCCGGTCAACCTGGCATAGGGCCCGATCGACCTGCCACACAGACATCTTTGGACTTGGCTTGCAATATGGAAGATATGCTATAGTGTACCCGGTCGACCGGGTGGCTAGCCAAGAGACCAGCTGCACTGTATCCATAATAGAAGGGTGCATGCTAAGCCTCGGTTATTTGTGCCTTGAGTGTGCCCGGTCGACCAGGCACTGGGGCTAGTCGACGAGTTACATGCGAAAACTGCATTTTTCAGATTTCTGAAACTTTATTCCATTCGTCAATCCTCATCCAATTCTCCTCTAGGTAGTCTCCAATCATCACCAATCCATCACAAAACATGAAAACCTCCTCAAGCAATACATGTACGTCATCTAAGGGCCATTGATCTTATGGGAGATCTCATCCATCAAGGGCCAAAATTTCATAAAACAAGGCTTAAAAGAAGAGATCCAACAATCAACAGACACACACATATATGAATTGAATTACATAATTCAAGAAAGAAATCATGCATTCCATGTTAAATAGGTATATCGTCCTTGCCTCTAATCCAAAGTAAGGGTTTCTTGGCTTGATATATAAGATCCAACCTCCAAATCACCAATTCCAAGCTCTAATGGTTTCCCTCTCCCAAAATAGTACACAAAAGCTCAGATCTACAGATATCTAGGCTGCCTACACCCAATTCCCATGGAAAAATACTTTTAGGAGACAAAATTCTAGAGAGGGTAAGGGAAATTCAAGGAAACTGAGCTATGGGAAATGACTTACCTTGTTGTGTTGAGAAAGAAGATACCTAAGAGGTCGAAAGCTTCTCCTAGCTTGAAAAGGGCTGTAGCTTCAAGGATCTAGCTCCCTTTTGGTGTTGAAACCCTAGATCTAGGTTTTCTTGTAGAGATAGAGAGAGAAATGGAAAGAATTCTTGGAGGGAAATGAGAGAAATGAGAGAGAGATGGTTCGGACGTTTGGGAGGGAAGTTGGTCTGGCAAATGACAAGAATGACCTTTTTGTTTTGTTTTAGGTTAGGATAAGTACATGGGTGTTTCGGAAAATTCAAGTTTAATTGCAAATTCTCCAATAGAAACCCTCCTGTTCTTCATAATTATTTCTTAGGGCCTCTAACTAACTAACAAACTCCCTAAAATCCATCTAGAACCATATGGTTTCTAGAAAATGGGTCTAAAACCTAGGAAAACTCCTAAAGTACCCTTACTAAGTCCTATTAATTAGTACAAATGTATTAAATACTATAATTAGCACAAATCAAAATATAAGTGGGGGACCACAAGGGGTGGGGCCTCACACATTGGTATCTCTGACAAGCCTAGGGAGCCTAGTGATTCATCCCTGAGTTTCTAAAATTGATTGTATCTCTTCTAACTAGTGGGCAAACAAAAGAAATTAAAACCTCTCCGCTTCCATCACACGACAGCCTTTTCAACCAGCTATTCTTCTCATGTCGTCACAAGTGGCACTACTAGAAACTTAGGCATTGGCGGATGAGAAAGCGGGCGGCCGCTTCGGGCGGTCGCAAATAGGACTATTAGCGACAGCCAAATGGACCAATAGCGACAACTTATGGCGGTCGCTGAAGCCGTATATACCCCTGCGCGAACCACTTCTCCTTCCAACTTTTTTTCCCCTTTTCCCATCCCGCGCTCTGCACACCCCTGCTCCCGCGATCTGTACTCCCGTCACACCAACGACGATTCCACCGGAGCCCGCCTGCGCCGGAGCCGCCACCGGTTCTCTCCCTCCCTCCCTATCTGTCTCCCTCTCCCTCCCTCTCTATTTCTCTCTCTATCTCCCTCACTCCCTCTCCTTGTCGCTCTGCACTCTACCCTCCCACGTGCCGGAGCCGCCACCGGAAATCTCTCTCTTGCTCCCTGTGCCGGAGCCGCCCCTCGGTCTCTCTCTCCCCCTCCCTCGCTCTCCCTATTTCTCTCTCTCCCTCACTCCCTCCCACTCTGCCTCTCTCCCTCTCTATTTCTCCCTCCCTCCTTATTTCTTTCTCTATCTCTCTCTCCCTCCCTCCCTCCCTCTCCCTCTCGCTCTGCACTTTGCCCTCCCGCCCCAAGATCTTGTGTTCATCGGATTCTAGACCGGATTCGCTAGAATCTGTGCAGGTGCTGTGACATTGGCCGATTTGTTGTGCTGCCTCCCTTTCCAAACCGACCATCGCCTCTCACTACTTGTCAGAAGGAGAAATCCACTTCTGGGATTTTTTGACTTGCAGGTAAGTTTTTTTTTTACTACTCTTTTCCATGCTTTCTGTTTACATTTTAATTGATTGATTTTAGTGGATATGGTTTCTACTTCGGTAATTCAATTTTCATCCTTGCATTCTCTTTCAAGGTCTGTTTAGGTTTAGATCTGATGCTTGTTTTGGATTGCATTTGGTAGATGACATTAACATTTTAGAAAAATTCAATATCCATACAATTTGCTGATGGATCTGACGCGTCTTTGATGAGGGAAGGAAGTCGAAAACCATTGGACAGTTGAAGAGTTTTGGATGATGATGTAGAAAGATGGTGATAGATCTCAAATGGTTAGAAAGATCTAGTTTGCCCACATTTCTTTTTTGTTGTTGTTGCCATTGATCTGGAAATCTGCTGATTCCTATATGAGTTATATATATATATATATGGTTGATGCCATGTGGTGAATGGAATTGAAAATTGAAATCCAAACAGATCGGAGATTGGATTTGGACTTTGGATTGGTAGTTATACTGACTTATGCAATTTTTCTTCTTTTGGGTAGTCACCACTTTGACTGGATTTCATTTCACGCTGACTGCAATCATCGGTTGGATTTTTGGGGGTTGGGCTTGGAGACTTGTTGTTGTGGATGGAGGGTCATGGTCTAGGATTTTTAGATGTGGGTTTTCTTTGAATTGGTTTTTTGAGTTTTGGGTTCTCTTTTGTTTTCAAGATTTTTCTTTTTTTGTTCTTGGTTTTGTTTGTTTCTTATAAGAATATGGGTGCATTTTGTATGTGAGTTTCTCCAAGATTCATTTTCGATAGGAAGGTGTTTTGCAATTTGTTTTTCTGATTTTATTTTATGTTTGCATTCTAGAGTGATGGCCTGGGGGCCTAGTGCCCTTGTTTCTCCCTTCTTCCTTTAATTCAATTTACCATTAAATAAAAAAAATTAAAAAAACTAGTGTTCAGTTGTTGATCTACAAAATTACGTTTGGGACTTGAATAATGAGCAGGGCTGACAAAGGTTAGATTTTGAGTCTTTTGTGCTTTCAACTTTATTACATGGATATTGGATATTCAGAATGAAATGGGAGCTCTTTCCCTTTAATTGCAGCATTTTCTTGTTTAGCTTTTATAACCCAAGTGTGGAACATTGCATTTTTTTCTGCAGTGTGATGGATCTTTTTTTTGTATATCATGCAATTTATTCCTCTTTTTTTTAGTAGTTTATTGATCCGTCTGTATAACCCTGTTGAAAAATTTTACTTTTTCTGCCACTTGTTGGAGATTCTGAATGAATAATATCGCTTTTCCTTTTATGTTAGCATTTTTTTGCTTAACCTAAGTGGGATTATGAATGTTTCACTATAGGGTCTATTTTGGAAGAGGAGGAAAAGATGTAGAAAATGTAGTTGGAACTTGGTACAGTGAACATTGTGTGGCAAGTAGTAAAATTGTTGGAAATATCTTCTTTTTTTCCTTTTTTTTAATGGATGATCTTACTTACTATATATGCCAAGTGGGATATTTTCATCTTTTTGCCTATTTTTTGAATAGTATGGCTCTAGGGGCACTAAAAGTTCAATGCTACTTGATGCTAAATTGGGTTTTCTCAGAAATAGTATAAAACTACAACTTCTCTACATCCATGAATTGGGTACGGTCTTGCAAAAAAACTCAGAAATTTTTTTTTCAGATACAGAACCCAGCGCTAGAATTCCAAAACTACTCAATATCATTCATTGATTCTTTCTAAAATGGTGACTTGTGTTCTATCTTATATAAGAATCAGGAAAAGAAAGAAAACTATAATTTCAAGACAAGGCTTATTAGAAACAAACTCATAGGGTTAGCTTACAAGTTAGTTCCTTTGTTTGAAATTTTATTAATAACTGATGCCCAAGTCACAAAGATCCTCTCAATGGCTCTCTTCGATTTTGATCTCTAATAATCCTGTAAGGATTTAGTGAGATGCTCAAGACCATAACATAGGCACTAAGAACTATAGAGCATAAAACAACATATAGTACTAGGCTTTATAAATATTCCAAGGAAGATGACTCACCTTTTTAACCCTTCATTGATGGAATGTTTCTTGTTAAAGGAAACCAAAAAGGCCCCATTTTAATCACTAGCCAAAGATCCATCCAGACTATAAAAAATTGCACAAATGTCATGACCCACATCCAATAAAATGAGAAGAAGAAAACAAATCACATTTGGGATAAATCACTTACAAGAGAATGAAGAAGATTGAGAAGAAACAACTCATAAATTGGAGAAATCACCCACAACACAAATAGACACTGATGTTGGAAACGAGTAAATTAAAATAATCTATTCATATATTTCAGTCAAACCCCTACCCACCGACCAAGAAGAAAAGATGAATAAATCACTACAAGAAATTTGGGGTTTAAGGACGACACAAATTTGTCCCAAAATGTACACATTTCGTCACCGAAATAAATTAAGACAAAAATTTTTCGTCACCTGTTTTGTTGCCAAAGCCTCGTCTCTAAAAGGTATTGGAGACGAAAAAAAATCGTCATTAAAAAAGATAAATTTGTGACGATTTTTTTTGTCTCCAATGCACTCTGTTGGGAACATACTTGTAAGTAATTGGTGATAAAGGAAGAAATTAGAGACAAAATTTTTTTGTCATAAATATAAGAAATAGAGACGAAATAATTTTATCATGTTTAATATAAAGGAAGACAAAAAAAATTTGTCAAAGAAGCTACCAGTGGATGACGATTTTTCTTGTCTCCAATCGACTCAGCATGCAAATAAGTGACCCAAACCGTAAAGAATGAGTAAACAGCAAGAAAAGGGAAAGAGAACCCATCATCACAAATGACCCTATTTCTGACATACATTGACCCATGAAAATAAATAAAAATCAAATCTTTCTTCTCCTACAATAACAAAGAAGGAGGAAAGCAACCCAAAAAAAAAAGAAAAGGACATACAACTCATCATCACAAATGAAAAAGTTCTCCACAAATATTACCCAAAAAAAAAAAAAACAATCTGTCATCTCTTACTCACTACCTTTCATGGTCACAACCACATAAATCACTCCCCCGTAAAAAAAAAAAAATCCAATAAAAACCCAATCTTTCATCTCTTATTCACTACCTTTCATTAAGATAACAGACAACAAGAAAGAAAGCGACCAAACAGAGCAAAACATGAAAAGAAAAAGCATACCTATTGGAAAGAAAGAAATTCCCTCGTACACTATAATGGGTTCTTTTCTCTTTTTTTTTTCTTTTTGTGGATATGCTTGAGATATATTTGCCATGATTAAAGGGGGGTGTTTAGAGAGAGGAGGGGAAAGGCAGCTACACCAATCCACAGCTGCACTACAACCAACAACAACAATCAACAACAAATTTGTACGTTTAAATTGTCAATTATGTCAATGTATCAATACTTATGTTTCTTTTTTCTTAAAATTATTTTTAACTGTATAATAAATAATTACAGGCACCTAACGCTGGCAGCGGCTACAAAGCGAGACATGACTCGGTTGGAGAGAGTAGTCATGATCCAGCAGGCTCGACTGATCCTGACCGGTATAATTATTTTTTTTAATTCAAGAGTCTAATTATCCTCTATATACAATCACTGAGCAGACGGGCTCCGGTGAGTCACATTCATCCATTATTATAGAGATGCCACACTTTCTTCTCTAATCTTTGAATGTATTATTACAAGAGAGCAATAAAGAAAAGTTCAAAAGTTAAATAAAAAGGTCAAGGTTGTTTAGACTTTAGAATAAATTAAATCTCGTTGTGCAGTTCATGTTAATTGTATGTTAATGTTGCTCTTCGTTTTTTTTTTTTTAATGCAGGATTGAAGAAAAATGGATGCAGTGTTGCTCTTTGTTTACTGCTAAACAGTGTTGCAGGTATTGGAATGTCATAACAATGTCTTTTTTTAGGATGATTTTTTATTTTGCAATGGTAATGGTAAAGTGCTTTTAATGGTGTAAGAATATTTGAATATATATATTGTCATTGGCATCTGAATGTTGGTATGTAGAAGAATGTTTGCATGAATTTTTATTTTGCAATGGTAATGGTAAAGTGGAGGAGGAATGAGTTGGCAGCGTGTAGGGGCTGTGGCAGGGAGGAAATGATTTAAAAGAAGAGAAGTTCCCACATTTTTTTATGAATCCACATTTTTTTATTGACCCCCTCCATCCAAGTATAGTCCCACATTCTCATTTTCACCCTGCAGGTATCTGGCATCTTTCCTTTTTTTTTTTTTTTTTGTGTGTGTGTGTCAATCTGGATTGATGGTATGACAATTTGACGATTGACACATTGAAAATTGATAAATTCAGATCGGATGAGAGTTCTTTTCATTTAACAGGTTACACTGGCGTACAAAAGAAAATGTGAGGAGCTGATGAACAAAGGACTAGATGAACAAGAAGTCATCAAAGAGCTGGAGCTCCTCAAGGTAAGTCATTTTATGGACAGCTTGGATTATGTTTTCCTTTGTTACCTTCTCCATATATCTAAATGAATGGATAGAAAAATCTGATTTAAATTTCACTTCATGTTAGTGTTTACTGTCTAATTTTGCATTTCCAACATGTTCTCAATCTCAAGAATCTTATGCAATTCTGTCACCTCCAGTATGCATACATACACACCTACTCTTTCCATTATTTTTATACATCTAATGTTGTTTTTATATGACCCAAATGTATGGATTCAATGGCTCATCTAAATTGTTTTAAGGACCAAGAAATGCCTTTTATAATTAATAAGGGCATAACTACAATGTAGTGCCCAAACTAAATCCAGTAGCGCCCCCACCTTCAAGAAATCCAAACTTCTCAGGACTCTTGTATTGGGAGCCAATGAAATTTTATATCAATCACACTGATTACGAATGGGGAATTTGATTACATGTCATAGTTGTGAACTCTAGACAATTTTCCGAGCCAAAAGGGCAAAGTTTAAATAGAATTTATCACTTGTTAAAACATATGATCAATTCGATGGTGGTCCTGATGATGATTAAAATGAGATTTCATCTGGTCCAATATGAGGAGATCTACTTTGTAGGTTTGTGTGGAGCTTGGATTTAAGAAAGGTAGGCCCTTCTCATGGATTTTGGGCATGCTACAGTGGCTTTGCCCTCATGATAGAATTTATCATCGACGAGGCTGTGCTGAATCCACATTTCCACGAAGAGCCCGTTTGGATGTGCCCTGGGATAAGCTTGCACTCAAAAGTCTTTTTTGTCAGATCAACAAGGTGGCTTCAAGTTAGGGGTTGTCTGGGGTTGTTTGGCAAATTTGTTTTCTTCCCTTTCCAAAACAAAAGGGCTTCTTGAAATTTGTTGTGCAACTTGCAAGTGATGAAAGACATCTGGGTTTATTGCCTAGCCACCATTTCATGTCTAGATATTTCCTTCTAGTTTCACAGATGTGGATTTGGGGTGCATCCAAACAGGCTGATAAGGAAAACATAAAATCTTTGTTGCACCTTCATCTGAACATAAATGTATCTTCTTTATGAACATGCATGTGTGACAGGAACCAGAAGATGTGGGACCAACAAGGCTGGTGGGGTATTTTTTATTGGCCTGGCCGATATTGTCTTTTGCACTGTCTGTTACTCTGAATCGGTAGTTGGTTTGGGTTATCTAAGTTATGGTAAAACAAGATCAGAAGAAAAATTGTATTTTAGTACTTGTGCTTATAAAGTAGTTCATCTCCTTCAATTAGTTATGATTTTGAAGTAGTTCATTGTAGGTGCAGAAAAATAATGACCCACAATAATCTGGGTGCCTTACAGGACTTATCCAAATGTAATGCTTAAGCTTAACCTGCTGCCTGGAAACCTGAAAGGCAAAGAGCGAACGGTCAGAGGACCCTGGCCTGGACGGCGCAAGGCTCTCCGATGCCTAAGTCAGTAGGTGAACAAAGGAAGGAGAGAAAAGAGGCAGAGTAATGGCTCTGGTTTTCGATGTGCATACCTGTAATGGAGAGTGTTGATCTTCTTATAGAGGAAGATGCTTACGTTGCACGGGGGGAGGTTAATGATGACACCTTGACGTGCCTAGAGGCGCCATCATGTCAGCCCACCATTCATTAAATGGGGGTCCGATCAGCCCATAAAGCAATAAATGCCAGTCGGGTCAGCCCACAATGCATTTAATGCGTGTCGTGTTGGGCCAGATCGTGCTGGGCGCCTTCGGCGGCAAGGGTACCATCGGATCCTTCCTCGGGCCTTGCCTCGATTTGCCCTTATCCATTGGATGCTGCCCTGTCAGCGATCTGGTAAAGATTATGGACGGCTGGATGTCACATCTGTCCCCTTGGTTCGCGCCTCTGCTCTTTCACGTGTCTGACGACGCGGGGGGCGAAGGGCGCGAGTGGAAAGTCTTCCTGCTTTGGCCTCCGTCCCGACGTCTTCGGCCGAGATGGAGTCTCTAACCGAGGTGGACGCCCGGGCAGCCGAGCTCGGCACTAGCGGCCTGGTCCTATTTGGCTTCGGCTGAGGCCTCCGTCCCGGTAGCCGTGGTGAGCCTGAGGGTTCATGATCAGCGCGCGGGGGCACGTGAGGCTTGTGAGAATGCTTAGTCCCATTGGGCAATTGTGATTAACGTAACCCCCGGAATTGTGGAAATCTCCCCACACAATCGCCCCTAGCTTCCGGCCTCGCGAGGCTCTCCGACGGAGTGAGGTTGGGAGCTACGTGACGGGGAGGTTTCTTGGGATCGTCCCACTTTAGGTGGCCGAGGCAATAAATGGTATCCACTAATTAATGTCGAAGATGTATCGACAGTTCCGCGTGGCATCCTTTGATTGGTTTTCCTGTCGCCTCGGTGTCGATCACGCCGTTCTGTCAGGGACGTTTTCAATATTTGAAATGATTAGCGCGGAGTCCCAGGGGGCGCTATTTAGCGCAGGCGGCTAGGGTTTCTGACAATGAGTTTACTCTGTGCTATATAGAGGCCTGTCCTCTTCTTTATTTGTCATTCTAAATCGAGGAAGAACAGACTGCTGTGAGGGGAACTCATCTGGGTAGAGGTGCGCCGCTGGGGTCGAGTCTCTTTTGCTACTCAGTGTCTTCGTTCCGTTCCCATAAGTCTCCTTTGCCTTGCCTCCTTTCTGTGGGTTTATCTGTTTTTGAGTTGGGATGGGAATCTATAGCCACTGGTTAGAGAGCGAGGCAGCGATTGAGGGTTTTAGGTCGGCCTTCGGGATCCCTGCTAATGTCCAGGTCAAGGGCGCTGACCCTGACGGTATTAACCTTCGTGATTTCTAGGGGGGTTGGATGCCTTTTCCTTTAGTGGCAGTGACGGAAGGCGGGGTCCGATTTCCCCTTCACCCACTCCTCAGGAGATGTCTCAGTCAATGACGCCTCTGTCCATGCCAACTACTACCCAACGCCTTCAAGATTGTGATGGGCACGGCCCGATTAAACGAGGTTTTGGGGATTAACCTCGGCGTCTTCGATATCGAGGACGTATATGACATATGCAAGTCCGGGGATGCTTATTATCTCCGGGCTAAGCCAGGCCGAGATGGTTTCATCCGATACTTAGAGAAATCGAGCAAATACGCCGGAGACGATCTTCTGTATGTCTCGGGCGACTGGGAATTTGGGGTGGCCGACACCGATAGAGGCTACCAAGTCCCTCGCCATTTCGAAACTGTTCCAAGTAAACAAACACCCCTCTTTTTTTTTTTGGTGCCATCATACTGACGCCCTTGATCGCTGCAGCATTGAAGGAGAGGAAGCAGGCCGCTCGATACATCTGGAAGAGGAACGAGGCCTGGCTCCGCCTGGTAAAGCGGTACGGCGGTCGTGATGGCAGGGCAGCCTGGTCGCTGTTAGGGTACCAACCGAGGTATCGTGGGTACTTACGAGGCACCGTAGAGCCGACCCCGGGAGAGGGCGCTGGTCCTGTGGAGAGGCGAGAACAGGCCGACCCTAGAGCGCAAGCCGCAGAGGGGCCCTCGCAAGCGTCATCCGTCGTCAGGGCTGCGTCTGGTGCCTTCGCTTCCACGTCGGGGACAGGTCCTCTTCGGGCTTCGGGGGCGGAACCGAGACAGATCGCCCGACCTCCCTCGCCGAGCTCCGAAATGAGGCGCGGTAGATGCTTGTCTTTCGAGGATCTCGAGGCGTTGGCGCTCGGAACCGAGGGTGCCCGGGCCCGCCAAGAGCCAGCGAGCCCGATTCTTCCAAAGCCTCCCTCCCCGGGCGCTCGGATAGCTTCCCCTGCGACTGTGGTGGAGGTTCCTGCGCCCCCAAGCCCCGCCAGCCCCGCCAGCCTGGAGGTTCGTCCGCCCCCGGGTGAGGTCGTGCAAGAGGAGACTCGGCCACTGAAAATGCCGAGAACCGATGCGGGTCCCAGTTCGACCGCGGTCTCGCTGCCCCCAAGTCCGCCATTATGGGAGCCGAGCTTTGTGCTGGGACCGGGGAGGCCAATGACGACGGAGGATCGCGTCCTTTACAGGATCGATCCCCTGGTCCTTGAAGCTCTCGGGCGAGCTTGCGCCCTCCCTCGAGACATGGAGCAGCTGGACAGGTACAACGACCAGAAGCTGATTCTGTCGATGCTGCAGTCCAACCTCACGGTAAGTTCTCTTGCATTTTTTCATATCACTCGGCCGTTTTTGATCCAGAGCTTTCTAACTTTTATTAAGGGTCCTCTTCAATAGGCGGTGCAGAAGACAATGGTTGTAGCCGATAGACTCTGTAAGTACAGTATCAGCGCCGCCGAACTGACCGTGGAGAAAGATGGACTTCAAGAGTCCCTGGATGCTGTTTCCCAGAAGCTAGCGATGGTAGAGGGAGAGTACGCGGCGAGGCTCGAGCAGGCGAAGGGGGAGGCCGAGGCGGAAAGGACCAGGGTGGCCGAACTCGAGGTCTCTATTGCGAAGATGGAGGACGACTACGCGGCCCTGCTTCAAGCCGAATCCAAGAGGGCGGATGAAGCAGAGGCGAAGCTCGAGTCGGAATGTGACGCCGCGTTCGAGGACGCCAGATCGCAGGTCACTGCCTCCTACAAGGGAAAAGTCATTGTCGTCAGGGATAAGGCCTGGGTGAAAGGATGGCGTGCCGGCCTGAAGGAGGCCGAGGTTTCGGAGGACAGCCCTTCTTTCCGAGATCCCCCTCCTTTTCCGCTCCCGGCGCCGAACTCTGCTCCTCCAGCCGGTGAAGCCTCTGATGCTGCAACCCGTGCGTCTGACCGGGCATGACCTCGGGACGGCCTTGTTGCTTCTGGCCACGAAGGCTTTCTTGCCTTATGATTTCTGTAATTTTCTTTAATTGTATTTGCTATGCACTGTAATCGGACTAGGACCTTAATGCAGATGAAAGTTTCTCTAGCTGCTTGTCTCTTCTTTTAGCAATTTTACCACCTTTTGCTTCGAATGTGTACGGACTCGGTAGGAATAGATGCCGAACTGCCCCCAGTTTAGCTTTGTGCCGAGCTAGCGGGAATGCCGAAGCCGTTATAGACTCCCGATTCCCTTGCTTTTGCTTCCGCAATGTGTTTCGTCCATCTTTTCGGGCTCGGCTTTTCTATGTTTGTGGCCAAGTGCTCTTGGTGACGCGACGCGTGAGTCGAGTTGGGGGGAGTACCGAGCGGTCTTCTTAGGTCTTCGCGCTGATAGTCCGCATTCTGGGGATCATAAATAGCAGTAAATAGGGCGGCATGGTCGACGAGGGAATCAAGCAGATGGCTCCACGCGTCACCATCGGAGCCGGTGGTTGACGTATCGGGGGATGCGCGCTCCTTGTAGAGCGTGGGAGACCCTGCCCCATAAATTTCCTTGAGTGTCGGGCCTCCACCCTTCTATAAATATGGGGGATAGATTCGCCAAGAGAGAGAGTATCTAGACCAGTGGCCCTTCTTCCCTCTGTTCCTCGGGTGTGATGGAGACTTCTTCGCTGCTACCAGACACTCTGGCGGCTAGGTACTGTAGAGGCTTAGGGACCTTTGACCCGGGTGAAACCCCGGCCTCAGAAGACAGTCTCCTTCGGTGGGGACTGTTTGTCGTGGTCTGCACTCCCTCTGAAGGCGGTCCCCACGGACTGCGCACCCTCTGAACGAGGGTGCTCGGTGGACTTCCAAGCATCGGCAGTGCACTAAGGGCCCAGACTTTCGGGCAAATCTTGTTCTGGCCAACCAAGGTGCATGGCGGAGCTCCTGGCACTGTCCACTGGAACCGATAGTCCTTAGGCCGTGGGGGGCCTTATTTTCATCCCATAGGACTCTGTTCTGCCGCCAACCCTTTCTCCTGTGGGATGTCAAGGCCTCGTGGCAGGATGCGACAAGCCTGCTAACCGAGGGTCTCCAGCTGGTGGAATCAACGAAGAGCGGCCTCGAGGGCTTCTTTCTTTTTTGCTTTTAGAGGACTGAACCTCCTTTCTGTATTTTGTTTCCTTTCCTGTAACCTTTGTAATGAAGTAATTACAGTGAATGAAAAGGGCAAACTTTGCGTTCATATGATCTATGTACAAATTCCTGTATTCCCTTTTTGCTTTCCTTGTACTGCTTTGTGGTACTTGTGTTTTTGCGCTACTTTTTCGCACTCCAGTGCTTGCACTATTTTTTCGAAAACTGACATTGGCCGAAATGGACCAGCACTGACCAAGACGAACCGTCTTTCGCCGAGATGGGCCCGGAGTCTCGAGGACCTCGGCTACGCGTGCTTGAGTTCGGGAACGGTCTCGAGGGGCGTATGAACCCGTAATTTACGAAGCGACTGGATGTATGAATCCGTAGCCCCTTCCAAGGTCATAGACCCGAATTTTAGAAAACGACTGAGTGTGTGAACTCGATGCCTTTTCCAGGGTCAAGGACCCGAACTTTAGGAGACAACTTGAGTGTATGAACTCGCGGCCTTCTCCAAGGTCAAGGACCCAAACTTTAGGAGACGACCTGAGTGTATGAACTCGGGGCCTTCTCCAGGGTCAGGGACCCAAACTTTTGGAGACGACCTGAGTGTATGAACTCGGGGCCTTCTCCAGGGTCAGGGACCCAAACTTTAGGAGACGACCTGAGTATATGAACTCGGGGCCTTCTCCAGGGTCAGGGACCCAAACTTTAGGAGACGACTTGAGTGTATGAACTCGCGGCCTTCTCCAGGGTCAGGGACCCAAACTTTAGGAGACGACCTGAGTGTATGAACTCGCGGCCTACTCCAGGGTCAAGGACCCAAACTTTAGGAGACGACCTGAGTGTATGAACTCGCGGCCTTCTCCAGGGTCAAGGACCCGAAACTGCCGAACTCAGATAAGAAAAGGTGACACATTGATGGCAAAAACTGCTTTCATTGATCCTGAGACTTGTTACATCTTTTCAAAAGTAGAACTTCTTCAAATGGGATGCATTCCATGGTCTCGGCAATGGCTTTCCTTCTAAGTCTTCGAGCTTGTAAGAGGATCGTCCCGCCAGTGCGACCACCCTGAACGGGCCATGCCAGTTCGGAGCCAGTTTTCCTTCATTTGGGTCTTTGTCAGCTGGCAGGGTTTTCTTTAGGACTAGTTCGCCAACAGAGAAGCTCTTTTCTCTGACTTTTTCATTGTAGCCTCTGGCTAGCCGCTGTTGGTAGTCGGTTAATCGTAGGGCCGCTGCTTCTCGGCGCTCGTCCGCCAAGTCGAGTTCCATTGCTAAATTTGCTTCATTTCGGCCCTGGTCGACCAACTCTGTCCTCAGGGTAGGGAGACCAATTTCTAAGGGAATGATCGCTTCCATCCCATAGGCCAGAGAGAAAGGGGTCACCGAGGTGGATCGCCTTGGAGTTGTCCTGTACGCCCATAGCACGCTGGGGAGCTCTTCAGTCCATCGCCCTTTTGCCTTGTCTAACCGCTTCTTGAGGCCATCTAGGATTATCTTTTTAGAAACTTCGGCCTGGCCGTTACTTTGTGGGTACGCTGGGGTGGAGTAATGGTTTTTGATGCCATGCTCTCGGCAGAAGTCCTTGAAAGATTTGGAGTCGAACTGAGTCCCATTGTCCGAAATCAGGGTCCTGGGGATGCCAAATCTTGTTATAATGTTCTTCCATACGAAATTTCTGGAATCCCTATCCGTGATGGAGGACAGCGGCTCAGCTTTTATCCACTTCATGAAGTAATCCGTTGCAACGATCAGCCACCTTTTGTTTTTCGGAGCTCGGTGAAGAGGTCCCACAATGTCCAGCCCCCATTGAGTGAAAGGCCATGGACTGGAGAGGGGGCTTAGGTCTTGCGGCTGATGAAGAGAGTGGGAGAACTTCTGGCACTTTTCGCATTTCCTGGCGTACACTTGTGCATCCTTTTGCATGTAGGGCCACCAGTAGCCTTGGCTTATTGCCCTGTAGGCCAGCGATCGGCCCCCGATGTGGCTACCACAGATTCCTTCATGGATTTCATACAAAAAGTCGTCCACCTTGGTCGGGTGGACGCATTGGAGGTATGGGCCCGTGAATGATTTTCTGTAGAGTTTGCCTTCCGGAGAGAGCCAGAATCGAGCTGCCTTGAGTCTGATTCGGTGGGCCTCGGTCTTGTCCTCGGGGAGCCGGTCATCCTTCAGGTAGGAGATGATTGGGTCCATCCAACTTGGGCCGAGACCAATACAGAGGATCTGCTGGGGCGAGTGCAGCTCCAGGCTTGACCTCGGTATCGATCCGACTTCGACGGTCCTTCTCTTCCCTGCCTTGACAGCGGAGGCCAGGTTTGCAAGCGCATCGGCGTGCATGTTGGAGTCTCTGGAAATTTGCTTGACCTCGGCTGTCTTGAAAGAGGAGAGCAGTTTTTGCGCGAGGGCCAAGTAGGCCGCCATCCTGTCGTCCCTGGCCTGGTAGTCCCCAGCGAGCTGGCTAGTTACCAGTTGCGAATCGCTGAACATCACCAGGTGCTGGGCTCCGAGGATTCGGGCGCTATCCAACCCTGCTATCAATGCTTCATACTCTGCTTCATTGTTCGTTGCTTTGAAGTCGAAGGTGAAGGCTTGCTCTATAACCAGTCCCTCAGGCAATTGGAGGACTATGCCGGTGCCAGCCCGCCGAGAGGTGGACGAACCGTCAACGAAGACCTTCCATACTCCGGCGGGAGCTTGTTCGACCTCGGTGACTTCAGGCTCCTGGCCTATGCCCCCCAGTGCCGTGCCGGGTTGGGTCGGAGCCGAGCTTGGCGAAACGAACTCCACGATGAAGTCAGCCAGAACTTGGGCTTTGATCGCAGTTCGGGGATGGTACTGAATGTCATACTGCCCTAACTCGACTGCCCACTTGGAGATTCGCCCTGAAAAGTCAGCTTTTTTGAATATAGAACGGAGTGGGTGCTCCGTGGTCACCACAATGGTGTGGGACTGGAAATAATGTGAGAGCTTGCGGGAGGCGCTGATGAGCGCCAGCGCGAGTTTCTCCAACAAAAGATACCTGGTCTCGGCATCGAGCAAGATTTTGCTCGTATAGTAAATCGATTTTTGCTCCCCCCCGTCCTCTCTGACGAGGACGGAGCTCACAGCATGGTCTGAGACCGCAAAGTATAAGTACAAAATCTCCCCCTGGGTCGGGGTAGAGAGTAAAGGAGGCGAAGACAAATAGGTTTTGAGTGCTGCCAACACTTGGTCGCACTCGGGGGTCCATTGGAATTTTAAATTTTTTCTCAGAAGCTGAAAGAATGGTCTGCACTTATCTGATGATTGACTAATGAAGCGATTGAGCGCTGCAGCCATGCCTGTGAGCTTCTGGATTTCCTTGGTAGTAGACGGGCTCTGGATGCCCAGGATTGCAGTGATCTGGTCCGGGTTAGCCTCAATTCCCCTCCGCATCACCAGGCTTCCGAGGAATTTACCGGAAGCTACGCCGAACGCGCATTTGGAAGCATTCAGCTTGAGCTTGAATGCACGGAGGATGCTGAAGACTTGGGCCAGGTCCGCCAGGCGGTCGCTGGAGAGCTTGGACTTGACGACCATGTCGTCGATGTAGACTTCCACCGTTTTGCCGAGTTGAGCCTGGAACATCTTCGTCACGAGGCGTTGGTATGTCGCCCCCGCGTTCTTCAGCCCGAAAGGCATGACTTTGTAACAATATGTGCCGCGGGGGGTTATGAAAGCGGTTTTTTCCTCGTCTGGCTCGTACATCGGGATCTGATGGTAGCCTCTATAGGCGTCAAGAAAGCTCATTCGGTCATGGCCGGCGGTGGCGTCGATCATCTGATCGATCTTTGGAAGGGGGAAACTATCCTTTGGGCAGGCCCTGTTGAGATCGGTGAAGTCCACGCACACCCTCCATTTGCCTGTCTTTTTCTTAACCACCACCGTATTGGCCAGCCAAACTAGATACTGGACTTCCCGGATTGCGCCCGCCTCTAGTAGCTTGCCGACCTCGTCGATCACTGCGTCTGTCTGCTGGATCCCCGTCCTCCGGGCTTTTTGCACCACTGGCCTGTGGCTAGGGTCCACATTCAGCCTGTGGCACATGACCTCGGGGTCGACCCCGGGCATTTCGCTCAGGGTCCAGGCGAAGACGTCTACGTTTTGTACCAGGAACCTTGAGAGCTTGGCTTTCTCATCATCTGGCAGCTGCGTGCCAATCAGGAAAAATCTACAAGGGTTGGCTGGACCGAGTCTGACTTCGGCTAGGTCTTCAATACTTTTCTTGTCAGGATCGCGGCCGATCTCCTCTAGCCCCTTCTCAAACTCTGCCAGGTTGACGCGCTCCGGCTCCCTCTCTGCTGGGACGACGGCCAGCAAGCATTGTCTAGCTTGCTGCTGATCTCCTTCCACCGTGACTACCTCCATCGTGCCCTCTTTGTTCTCGAGCACGAACTTTAGCTTTTGGTGGAGGGAAGAAGGGACTGCTTCCAATTTGTGGAGCCATGTTCTGCCCAAGATGGCGTTGTAAGGAGAAGGGGCGTCCACGACCAGGAAGTCGGTCAACACCGACGCCCCGCCTACTTGGGTTTCTAGGGTGACTCTGCCCTTGGGATAAACCGGTTTAACGGATAGCCCAAGTAGGGGTGCACGGACCTCTGTGAGGTCGGCTTCGGAGAGGTTCATTTTCTTGAAGCAATCGTAGTAGAGGACCTCGGAAGAGCTGTCGGAGTCGACGAGGATCCTCTTTACGGTAAAGTCTCTCAGCTTCATTGAGAGGAGCAGGGGATCATTGTGGGGAAGCTGGATTCCCTCAAGGTCTATGTCTGAAAACGAGATGGCAGGTCGGTTGCGACGCGCTCTTTTGGATGCCGGTCCGAGCTCGGCTCTCATCACCTCTTTCCCGTGCGAGGCCTGTCTGGCCTCGGCACGGGTTTGCTGGTTGTCTCGAGTTAAGGGCGAGGGAACCGAGGGCGCCAGATGGATCACATTGATGATCTTCTCGGAGTCCTCACTGTCTGGATCCCTGGCCGCGCTCTGATGAGCTCGGCCACCGCCACCGCTGCTGGCATCTCCTGCCTTCACGAACTCCGCGAGGTGGCCTTCCTTGGCGAGCTTCTCCAAGTGAAATCTTAGGGTCCTGCAGCCTTCGGTCCTGTGCCCGCTACCCTTATGGTAGGCGCAGAACTTGGACTGATCGCGAGCGGAGGGATCGCCCGCCATGGGAAGAGGCCACCTGAAGAATGGCTGGGATTTGACTTTGTTCATCACTTGGTGGATTGGCTCTTTGAAGGTGACGCTCATGGCCTGGTAGGCGTCGGGGGGAGATCTAGCCCTTCTACCGCCTCCAGAACGGGTTGATGAGGGCCTCGCTGAATTGGAGACCCACGTCTGCTTCGGCTCCTGTCTCTGGAATGGCTTTTTAGCCTGCTGCTGAGGCTGGCTGCCCCTCTTCTTGGGTTCCGGGCCCGCGGTTTCTCGGTCATCTTCCTCTCGAGCTCTGATTTCGTCTTCTTCCCGGGCGATAAAGCGTTTTATCCGGGACATCAAGGCTGACATGGAGGGAGCGGGATCTCCTGCCAAGTCCTTCCGAAGCTCGTGCCCGGGTAACAAGGCGTTCTGGAAGGCGAAGGTTGCCACCTCCTCTCTGGTGTCCACGATTTGGCTGTAAATTGCCCATAACCGTCGGGCGAATTGGGAGAGAGTTTCGCCTTGTTTCATCTTCAGTGCGAGGAGGTCGGCATCGGTTTTCGGGACGACGCTGTAGGCCTGGAACTTCTTTAAGAAAGAGAGCTGGAGCTCCTTCCAACTTGAAATAGATTTCTCCGGCAGAGCGCAGAACCACTTTAGAGGGAGATCGCTCAAACTGGAGGAGAAGATCTTGCAATTGAGATGACCTTCGTTCCCCCAGATAGACATCTTTTGGGAGAAGTGTCGGAGATGCGCGGACGGGTCGGACAGTCCATCATAGGGGATGAACCTCGGGACCGAGAACTTTTTGGGCAAAGGGGTTCACTCGATGTCCCGAGTGAAGGGAGAGGCCCCCAGGTCGGTGGGGCCACAGATCTCTTGCTGTTCCCGCATCTCCAGGTTGCGCTGGAGAGCTAGCTTAATGCGCTTGTCGAGCCGCTCCTGCTCGTCATCCTTCTCCGGTGTCGGCGCTCTCGGCTTCCGCTTCGCATGGCTTCGACCGGGGTGGCTATGAGCTTGCCCGTCACGGCCATGATGGCTACGGGTATTGCTCGAGCCTTCATCGTAGGCGTGGCTGCGCTTCTGGTCCAGAAAGGCTCTTAGGTCTTCTCGGGACTGCTGGAGTACCTTGCTCTGGACCGCTCTCTTCTCGCCTCGGGGCTCTGAGGGCTGCCTCTGGGAGGCGTTCTGTACTGCCCTCAGCTGCTGCTGGAGCTGGCGGATTACTCGCTCCTGCTCCTGGAGGAGGGCGTTTTGGGCCGCGATGTGTCCTCCAGCATCAGGGGGTTGCACATGACGCGGCTCCTCCGCTGCCGGAGCTTTGCCTTTAAGAGGGCGCTCGCGTCGACGCTCTCCCCGCGGGGGAGGCGGGACCCCTCCGTCTGAGCATGAGGTCTCGACTCCCTCTGGGAAGGGGGATTCAGCGAAAGGTCGCGAAGCCACTCACTCTTCGCCTGCTGACGCGCCACGGTCTGCTCCGGGCCGTCCTTGAGGAGGGACGTCCGTCGACGGGCCTGGACGCTCGAACAATGCTCGCTGGGACTCTCCACCTTTCTT
Source organism: Litsea cubeba (assembly GCA_012931725.1). Classification (NCBI taxonomy): domain Eukaryota; kingdom Viridiplantae; phylum Streptophyta; class Magnoliopsida; order Laurales; family Lauraceae; genus Litsea; species Litsea cubeba. Next base: position 105,205,139 of record CM022945.1, on the reverse strand, counting down.
GGCTTTCAGAGGCATGGTTTCTGGGAAGATCAAGAGGATTGGGATAGTGCTTTCCCACAGACGGCGCCAATTGTAGGTGCAGAAAAATAATGACCCACAATAATCTGGGTGCCTTACAGGACTTATCCAAATGTAATGTTTAAGCTTAACCTGCTGCCTGGAAACCTGAAAGGCAAAGAGCGAACGGTCAGAGGACCCTGGCCTGGACGGCGCAAGGCTCTTCGATGCCTAAGTCAGTAGGTGAACAAAGGAAGGAGAGAAAAGAGGCAGAGTAATGGCTCTGGTTTTCGATGTGCATACTTGTAATGGAGAGTGTTGATCTTCTTATAGAGGAAGATGCTTACGTTGCACGGGGGAGGTTAATGATGACACCTTGACGTGCCTAGGGGCACCATCATGTCAGCCCACCATTCATTAAATGGGGGTCCGATCAGCCCATAAAGCAATAAATGCTAGTCGGGTCCGCCCACAATGCATTTAATGCGTGTCGTGTTAGGCCAGATCGTGCTGGGCGCCTTCGGCGGCAAGGGTACCATCGGATTCTTCCTCGGGCCTTGCCTCGATTTGCCCTTATCCGTTGGATGCTGCCCTGTCAGCGATCTGGTAAAGATTATGGACGGCTGGATGTCACATCTGTCCCCTTGGTTCGCGCCTCTGCTCTTTCACGTGTCTGACGACGCGGGGGGCGAAGGGCGCGAGTGGAAAGTCTTCCTACTTTGGCCTCCGTCCCGACGTCTTCGGCCGAGATGGAGTCTCTAACCGAGGTGGACGCCCGGGCAGCCGAGCTCGGCACTAGCGGCCTGGTCCTATTTGGCTTCGGCTGAGGCCTCCGTCCCGGTAGCCGTGGTGAGCCTGAGGGTTCATGATCAGCGCGCGGGGGGCACGTGAGGCTTGTGAGAATGCTTAGTCCCATTGGGCAATTGTGATTAACGTAACCCCTGGAATTGTGGAAATCTCCCCACACATTCATCTTCTTCATGGGTGTTGTATGATTTTTTTTTTCTAACAACAGGCCAATTTATCAAAAAATGTGGGAATGAAAAAGAAATTTGACAATGCATGTATTATGTGACAACCAAGCTCTTTATTAGGAGAAACATATCAAGAGTTGGTAAGAAGGTTGGATGAAGGTAATTTTCAATGCTTATTCTTTTATTTTATTTTATTTGCTATTTGTAATTAATCTGTTCATTTTTTGTATTTTCAATCGGAAACCAGCACGAGCACTTCAATCAAGGGTAGAGTGACTTGTCGGAACTGACGGCTCGCAAATAGGAAGTCCGGTTAGAGAATTACGAGCGAGAACATCGGATTTTCCAATACTTAGGATCGAAAACGGCCCGCTGGGGGTCCGGAACATGAAACGGCCCCCGGAAAAATAAAAAAAACAGCACGAGCACTTTGGTCAAGGATAGAGTGACTTGTAGGAACTGACGGCTCGCAAATAGGAAGTCCGGTTAGAGAATTGCGAGCAAAAACATCGGATTTTTCAACACTTATGCTCGAAAACGGCCTGCCGGGGTTACGGAACGTAAAACGGCTCCCGAGAAAATAAAAAACCAGCAAGAGCAATTCGTTCGAGCGTAGAGAGACTTGTAGGAACTGACAGCTCGCAAATAGGACTCCCGGTTAGAGAATTACGAGCGAAAACATCGGATTTTCCAACACTTGGGCTCGAAAACGGCCCGCCAGGCGGTCCGGAACGTGAAACGGCCCCTGGAAAAATCAGAAACCAGCTAGAGCACTTTGGACAAGGATAGAGTGACTTGTAGGAACAGACGACTCACAAATAGGAAGTCCATTTAGAGAATTACGAGCGAAAACATCAGATTTTCCAACACTTAGGCTCGAAAACGGCCTACCGGGGGTCCGAAACGTGAAACGGCCCCGAAAAAATTGAAAACCAGCACGAGCCTTTGCTCGAGGAAATAGTGACTTGTAGGAACTGATGGCTCGCCAATAGGACTCCCGGTTAGAGAATTACGAGCGAAAACAACGGATTTTCCAACATTTAGACTCAAAAACGCCCGCCGGGGGGTCCGGAACGTAAAACGGCCCCCCAAAAAGTTGGAAACCAGTATGATCACTTTGGACAAGGATAGAGTGACTTGTAGGAACAGACGGCTCGCAAATAGGAAGTCCATTTAAAGAATTACGAGCGAAAACATCGGATTGTCCAACAATTAAGCTCGAAAATGGCCCGCCGGGGATCCAGAACTTGAAATAGCTCCCAGAAATCGAAAACCAGCACGAGCACTTCGCTCGAGGGTAGAGTGACTTGTAGGAACTAACGGCTCGCAAATAGGACTCCCGGTTAGAGAATTTCGAGTGAAAACATCGGATTTTCCAACGCTTAGGCTCGAAAACGGCCCGCCGGGGCTCCGGAACGTGAAACGGCCCCCGAAAATATCGGAAACCAGTACGAACACTTCGGTCAAGGATATAGTGACTTGTAGGAACAAACGACTCGCAAATAGGAAGTCCGGTTAGAGAATTACGAGCGAAAACATCGGATTTTCCAACAATTAGGCTCGAAAACGGCCCGCCGGGGGTCCGGAACGTGAAACGGCCCCTGTAAAAATCAAAAACCCGCACGAGCATTTTGCTCGAGGGTAAAGTGATTTGTAGGAACTGACGGCTCGTAAATACGACTCCCGGTTAGAGAATTACGAGCGAAAAGATCGGATTTTCCAACACTTAGGCTCGAAAACGGCCCGCCTGGGGGTCGGGAACTGGAAACGGCCCCCAGAAAAATAAAAAACCAGCACAAGCACTTGTAGGAACAGACGGCTCACAAATAGGAAGTCCAGTTAGAGAATTACGAGCGAAAACATCGGATTTTCCAACACTTTGGCTCGAAAACGGCCCGCCATAGGTTCGGAACGTGAAACAGCCTCCGAAAAATATAGGAAACCGGCACGGGCACTTTGCTCAAGGGTAGAGTGACTTATAGGAACTGACGGCTTGCAAATAAGACTCTCGGTTAAAGAATTACGAGCGAAAACATCAGATTTTCTAAAACTTAGGCTCGAAAATGGCCCGCCGGGGGTCCAGAACGTGCAGTGGCCCCCGAAAAAATCTGAAACCAGCACGAGCACTTCGCTCGAGGGTAGAGTGACTTGTAGGAACTGACGGCTCGCAAATAGGACTCCTGGTTAGAGAATTATGAGCGAAAACATCGGATTTTCCAACACTTAGGCTCGAAAACGGCCAGTCGGGGGTTCGGAACGTGAAATGGCCCCCAAAAAAAATCAGAAACCGGTGCGAACACTTCGCTCGAGGGTAGAGTGACTTGTTGGAACTGACGGCTCAAGATTCTGACTCCCAGATTGCTCGTATAGTTGAAATATAGGTTTAACTTAAAACGTTAACTTAAAACTTAGAAAATTAGCTTCCGATCGTCCAAACCGAGAAAACGGGCTCCGGTGCTCGTGAAACTGGATGGGCATGAGCCCATAGTCATTCCAGACTTTCCGGAACTAACGGATCTAGATTCCTGACTCCCTGATTGCGTGTATAGTTGAAACGTAGGTTTAATTTAAAGTGCTAACTTAAAACTTAGAAAATTAGCCTCCGAACGCTCAAACCGAGCAAACGGGCTCCGGTGGGCACGAGCCTATACTCATTCCTGACTTGCCAGAACTGACGGCTCGAGATTCCGACTCTCGGATTGCTTATATAGTTGAAACGTACGTTTAACTTTCAAAATTTTGATTTTAATACTTAATTTTGTTTATATTTAATATATATTGCCTATTTTTATAATTAACTATTAACAAGAGTTTTCCTTTTTGGTCTTCATGTTTGAGAGCATCGGATCGATCACGGCACCCCACTCAACAAATATATATATTTATTTATTTTTTTGCTGGAATTGTAATGATTATAATTTGTTCAAACTTTTGTAATGTTTTAAATGTTGTTAATATAAGACTTTGTTTTTTATTAGTATTTTTAATTGATTGTTATAGTTGTAGATAATATATTCAGGTACAGATACACGTATAAAAGCAAGATAAAAATTAGAAAATTTGCAAAGAATTAAAAAAAAACAATAATACGCATTAGCGACCGCCACTAGTAATGGCCATCGCAAAAGGTCAAAATAAAATAAAAAATATTTAAAAAATAAAAAAGAGCATTAGCGACCGCCATTGGCGGTCGCAAAAGACTGTAATGGCGGTTGCAAAAAGTACTAAAAAAAATTATTTAAAAAACTTAAAAAGAGTATTAGCGACCGCTATTTGTACGGCGACGGCCAATGGCGGTCACTAAAAAGTTTTCGAAAGTATTTAAAAACTAAAAGAAGGGTATTAGCGACCGCCATTTATACCATTAGTGACAGCTTGTGGCGGCCGCTAAAAGTTTCCACATTATTGCATTTGCCGTCGCTAAGCCGTCGCAAAAGATTTTGCGACCACCACTAAAACGTTTTTGCGACGAAGTTTTCGCGGCTATTACTTGGCGGTCGCTAAAGAGTATTAGCGATCGCCAGGGGACTTTTAGCGACGGCTAATGGCGGCCGCTAAAGGTCCTTTTTCTAGTAGTGATATTAGATGAATCACTTTTTACTCTCTAATGTTTTCTCATCATAAGCTCTCTTGAATTTGGTGAGACTCGTAAAAACCATAAATTTTGGTGCCTATGGTTATTATTATTATTATTTTGAGTAGAAATCTTCATTCTAGTTGGGACGTCTAATGTAGGGCGACTACAATGCACCCAATAACTACATGTGCAACTAGTAACGATTAATATATTAAGGTATTGTGTTGGCATTTGTGATGGGACCCACTTATGTTTACATGTGGATGGACCCCACTCACAAAGATACACCCCTCACATGGAGTCTCATGGTGATATGGATAAGGATAGCTTGAGGTTTGTCCAACTCTCTATCTCTTTATCATATCTACATTCAAATTCAAATTGAGAGAGATTGATCATAATCATCTCTCAATTCGAATTTGAATAGAGATCTTATCACCCATTAGCCTAAGGGCTATATATAGACATGAGAAATATAGCTTGAGATAACTTTGAAGAATTAATCTTCCTTTCACTAGATCTCCAATTCTCCATCATCAGCTTCTGCATCCAGGGTGTCCATCCTTGCCCTTGGATCTTGAAGAGTGACTTATATGTGACTGATCTCTTGTAGACAGTCATAGATCTCCACACCATTGCCTGATTCAAGCTGATATTGTCCTTATTGCGTTTGTAGCAGCCAGCACCCATAGATCCTTGCTTCTGCTATAATTACCTCCTTCATTGGTATCAGAGCATTTATTGGCGTGCTCACGCAGGAATTGGATTGATTTTGGTTGCGAATCAGGTAATCCGAAACCTTGGTAATACTATTAGATTGTGTATAAAATTGGATTTTTTTTTATATAAACCGTGTGATCACATTAATATGATGGAGAAAGGGTGTCCTTTTCCAGCTAGTTGTGTGGTTTCCTTTTCTATATATATAGGAAGGACCGCAGGAGTACTACTTGGCAGCCTTGCACATGGGTGCTCAGTCTACAAGCAACCCTGCTAATATATATGTTTTGCATGATACCGTGCGAATCAGATCTCACATTGCTCATCACCGGGATAATAAATATTGAACTGATCCATGTTTATTAGCCATGATTGGGCCATCTAGTGTCAGAACCGTTCATATATATAAGAGCTCAGAATGTGTGCCTGACTCATCTAGTGTCAGACATATGAAGGGACCCTTCACAGCGCAATGCTCCTCATAGCTCTTATATAGAATAAGAATTAATGCTTCTGCCATTAATTCTGCCATGTGGAGACAAATAGAATGGTAGGATATGTGTACATCATAATTATGCAGTCCGCCCTAGGTGTTTGAGCTTGGAAAATGAAGCCACTCATCTAGTCCATTTGTCATTCAAATCTGAAATAGTTTGCTAACAAAAAGAGAAAGTTCTGATTAATAATTGGTATATTGTTTGATGGGACCATATGATGAGTCTGTTTTAAGCTCTTCTTTACTGGATCATACCAATGTCAGATTTTAAGCCTCATTTTTTAGATTTTTTTAAACCAATTTCGTCTGTTGGCTCACTTAGACCCTAATAGTGTGACTGCTGGACACATGTATGGTTTGAGGACCGTACATTATTATAAATTTCTTTTCTTTTAATTTGATATAAATGCCCATTATGCCATCATGCGTGTACATACTATGTATTATACAAAGGACATGCACCCCAGGTCAATCATGTTCTATGGATAGTATTTTTATGAGTTTGTCTTCTTGTTGAACATGTGTGTTCCGGGACCTACTTGCTATCCCTTTATCACATTTTTTATATATAGCATAAACTATAATGGATACAGCAAGATGTCATCATGAATTGGTTTTGGCCCAATTAGTATTAAGGCTATTAATTCATTACTTGATTTTTTTTTTGTTTCCATGTTAATAACTTAGTAATCAAATTGGCTATGATGGATTGAGTAGCTTTGATGCCTATGCTTACTCCCAATTACTGCTTAAGTTTTATGCACTAAATTATTGACTCACGTTATGTGTTCATGACCTGATGTCTTCACTATACATAGCATAAGCATTACATGCATCCCCGTATATCTTTTGGGCCAAGTCATAGTATATTATGGCCAGTCCCTAGGAGTTCTTGCTTAATAGGACAAAGACCACCGAGTTGCACCAATTGCGCTTTTTGATCAAGTTGATTCCAAGAAAAGCCTTGTCCAACTAAAGGGAGACAGTCTATGTTCGAGGAAAGTGGTTTTTAAGCGGGACCATTGTGACCCCACCACTTTCCTGGGGGCTTACTTGATTGATTTGATTTCATAAGACCGAATTGGAGGCTTAGGTACAAGCTTTATCCAGTTGAGCATTTCTTTCCAGTCCCTAATAGATGCGGGGGATAATAAACTTTTTACAACAATTTTTTCCTATTAAAAGGATTCACATCATCCAATAATAGTCTTTTGTTGTATTTTTTTATATGCATATTTGTCATTGCATCAAAGTATTAAATTGCAGGATGCTATCAAATCACCCATGTAATTACGATACTTGTTTTTGATTGCCCTGAATTAGCCCTAGGCATGAAGGGTTTTCACTACAATGTCCTAATTCTCGGAATGATTTAAGTGCAAAAAAGGGCAATCGATACGTATGTGTGAGTTGCCAATGTTGTGCATTCATTGATCATCATACTTTTTTTTATCTTATTTCTTTTTCAGTGATGGCTTCCAAAAATATCATTGCTGACCTTAATAAGAGAGATAAGTTAGATGGTAATAACTATGATAAGTGGTACCGTACCAAGATTTACTTGTTTGATGAACAAGAGGTCACGTATACCTTGGAATAGATTAAGACCCGACCCGAATTAGCAAATGACGCTGCACCCATGCCCGCATTGAATGATTTTGAGAAATGGGATAAAGATAATCGGACTGCTTGCAACTTTATGCTGAGTAGTATGTATTTTGAATTAGTTCCCACTTATGAAACCTATGGCACGGCTAAGGAAATGTGGGATGCCTTAAAAGGAGAATATGGTGAAATTACCGCTGGTAAGACCCGTGTAATGACCATGGAATTTGATGCTTATAGGATGGCCCCAGGTGTAAACCTCAGGGACCACCTCCGCAAAATGAGTCAAATGATTGCGGATCTTGCTAGGACAGGGAATGTACTAACTGAGGACCAAAAGATCATTGCAGTCCTGCGATCTTTACCTGATTCTTGGCGCACAATAAAACAAATTTTGACCCACACAGAGGCAGTCAAAACTTTTAAGGATCTGTGTCGCCATCTCGAACTCGAAGCCCAAAGAGTTAAAGTAGAGATCGCTGGACAAGTAATATTTGCAAAACAACAGCCTGTATCAGGGTTGGGGACTAAGGGGACTAAAAGTAAACGTAAGTTTCAAAATGGGACTTCTCAAAATGGGGTAGTCAACCGGAAGAAGCCTAAACAGGACCAGAATGCACCCAAGCAAGACCAAAAGAAGCATTGAAAGCATAACAAGCCAAGAGACTTAGCCAAAACCAAATGCTATAAATGTCAGGAACTTGGCCACATCGCTAAAACTTGCCCTAAACGAAAATCGGTAAACACCCTAACTTTGTCACTCTCTTTGGTTTGCTCCGAAGCACTTAATGTGGATGAAAGTTCTAATGGATGGATAATTGATTCAGGGGCAACCAGGCACGTGACAAAGGATAGGAGTGGTTTTCGAGAGTTCCAGTCAATAGATGTCGGTTGTGTAGGTACAGAAAATTATGACCCACAATAAGAGGGAGCCTTATAGGACTTATCCGGGAAGATGATGATGTCTGGGATGTCTGGATGCCGTCCGGAAGCCTGAAAGGGAAGAACAAACGGTCAGAGGACCCTGGCCTGGGCGGCGCAAGGCTCTCCGATGCCAAAGTCAGTATGGGAACTGGAACAATGGAAGGAGAGGGAGAAGAGAGACAGAGTTAGGGCTCTGTGAATGGAATTATGCGTACCTTGCATGGTTCATGGAGTTCTATTTATAGAGGTTTGGATCGTATCTTTCAGAGGATATTTTGGTGTGGGTCCCACGATTTGACTGGGAAGTCATGATCAGCCCACAAGTAATAAATGCAGTCTAATCCGGCCCACTCAGCATTTAATGCTAGTCGGGTCAGCCCACATTGCATTAAATGCGTGTCTTGTTGGGCCAGATTGTGTTGGGCGCCTTTGGCGGTTGGAGTACCAGCGGATCTGCCCTCGGGCCTTGCCCTGATGTGGCCTCAGCCGCTGGATGCTGCCATGTCAGCGATCTGGTGAAGATAGCGGGCGGCTGGATGTCGTGTCTGTCCCACTAGCTCGTGACCCTATCCCTCCACGTGTCAGATGACGTGGGGGATGAGGGGCGCAAGTGAAGGTTCTCTCTTGCTTCGACTACTACCCTGGCTTCTTCAGCCGAGGTGGCTTTAGCCGAGGTAGGGCTCTCTGCGGAGATGGCATCCGGGGTGGCCCTGCCGAGGTGGACTCTTTGCCGAGATGATACCCGAGGTGGTCCAGTTCGGCGCTTGTGGCCTGGAGATGCTTAATGTCGGCCAAGGCCTCTGCCCTGGTAGCCGGGATGAGATCGGTGCTACGTAGATGGCACGCGGATGGCACGTGAGCATGCTTAGTCCCATCTGATGGCTGTGATTAGCTTAATCCTGTCGCTCTGGAAATCTCCCCAAACAATTGCCCCCTAGCTTCTGATCTCGCGTAGAACGTCAGTGTCGTGAGGTCGGGAGCTATGTGCCGGGTCTATCTGGAGGAGAGAGCCTCTTTCGGCCCTGACTCGCTGTCGCTTTGGATGTTCGAGGCAATAAATGGCGTCCCCTATTCAATGCTGAAGACAGGTCGACGGCTCCACGCGTCATCTCCTAGCTGGTTGTCTGTCTCCTCGAGGTCGTACGCGCCGTCTCATCAGGGGCGCAATCAATTTTTGAAATGATTTGCGCGCCGTTTCGTCAGGAGCGTAATCAATTTTTGAAATGATTCGCGCGAAATCCCAGGGGGCGCCCCTTGCCTCTCTGCTATATATAGGGCGGTTGAGGTCCGCTTTATCCTTCGTTTGCGATTCTGAATCAGAGGCGAGCGTCAGTAGTGGGCAAGCTACTGTGAGGGAGCTTCATCTGAGGAGTGGTGCGTTGCTGAAGTTGAGTTCATCTGCTGCCCAGCATCTTCGTTCTGCTTCCGTAAGTTCCTTCTGCCTTGCTTCTTCTTCTGCGGGTTTCTCTGTTTGTAGACTGGGATAGGAATGGGGATTTATAGCCACTGGTTAGAGGGTGAGGCAGCGATCGAGGGTTTCAGGTCTGCCTTTAGGAGCCCTGCTGATGTCCAAGTCAGGGGTGCGGAACCCCATGGCTACAACCCTCGCGACTTTTCGGGAGGCTGGATGCCCTTTCCGCTAGTGGCTGTGATAGAAGGCGGGGTCTGATTCCCCCTTCACCCCCTTCTCAGGAGGTGCCTTAGTCAGTGGCGTCTCTGCCCCTGCCAATTGCTGCCGAATGCCTTCAAGATCGTGATGGGCACGGTCAAGTTGAATGAGGTCCTGGGCACCGACTTCGGCGTCTTCGACCTTGAGGACGTCTATGACATATGTAGGTCCGGGGATTCTTATTATCTCCGGGCTAAATCAGGCCGGGACGGCTTCGTCCGATACTTGGAGGATTCGAGCAAGTATGCCGGGGACGATCTTCTGTACGTCTCGGGGAACTGGGAGTTTGGGGAGGCGGACACCGATAGAGGCTACCAGGTCCCTCGCCACTTCGGTACCATTCCAAGTAAACACCCTTCGTTTCTTTCTTTTTCATGAGTTTCTTTTTGTTCTGCCGCGCTTATGCTTCTGATTGTTGCAGCTTTGAAGGAGAGGAAACGGGCTGCCAGATACATTTGGAAGAGGAACGATGCCTGGCTCCGTCTGGTGAAGCGATACAGCGGTCACGACGGCAGGGCGGCTTGGTCGCTGCTAGGGTATCGGCCGAAGTACCGCGGGTATTTGAGGGGCACCGTAGAGCCGATCCAGAGTGAAGGTGCCGGATCCGAGGTCGGTCAGGAGCAGGCCGTTCCGGAAGTCGCAGAGCCCTCGCGGGCGTCGTCTGACGTTAGGGCAACGTCTGGAACCCTAGCTTCCGCATCGGGATCGAGACTTCGCCAGGTCTCAGGAAGGGAATCGAGTCAGCTTGCCCGATCTCCCTCGCCAGGCTCCGAGATGAGGCACAACAGGCGTTTGTCCTTCGAGGACCTCGAGGCTTTGGCGCTTGGAGCGGAGGATGTCCGAGCCCCCCAGGAGCCGGTAAATTCTCCGAGGCACCCGTCTCCGAGGGCTCGGGTGGTTTCTCCTGCAGAGGTAGCGGAGGTTCCTGCGCCCCCTAGCCCTGTTGATCCAGGGGTACGCCTGCCCCCGGCTGATGTTGAGCAGGAGGAACCTCGGCCGCTGAAGATGCCGAGGACTGACGCGGGCCCTAGCTTGGCTGCTGCCTCGTTGCCGCAGGGGCCGCCGTTATGGGAGCCGAGCTTCATGCTTGGGCCGGGGAGGCCGATGACGATGGAGGATTGCATTCTTCATAGGATCGATCTCCCGGTCCTCGAGGCCTTAGGGCGAGCCTACGCCCTTCCCCGGGACATGGAGCGGCTGGACAAGTACAGCGATCAGAAGCTGATCCTGTCGATGTTGCAGTCCAACTTCGTTGTAAGTCTTCATTTCCCTTCGTCAAACCAGCGATTTAGCGTCTGACGCTCTTTGGATCTAAGTACATCTCGTTTCTTTGACAGGCGGCACAGAAGTCCATGGCCGTTGCTGACAGGATCCGCAGGTACAGCGCGGACGTTGCCGAGCTGTCCGTGGAGAAGAACGGCCTGCAGGAATCCCTGGACGCCGTTAGCCAGAAGTTGGCCAGGGTGGAAGAGGAATACGCGGCGAAGCTCGAGCAGGTGAGGGAAGAAGCCGAGGCGGAGAGGACTAGGGTGGCCGAGCTCGAGGTCTCCATCTCGAAGATGGGAGACGATTACGCGGCCCTGCTTCAAGCCGAGTCCAAGAGGGCGGATGAGGCCGAGGCGAAGCTTGAATCCGAGTCCAAGAGGGCGGATGAAGCCGAGGCGAAGCTCGAGTCCGAGTGCGATGCTGCATTCGAGGATGCCAAAGTGCAGGTCACCGCCCACTACAAGGAAAGGGTTCTTGTTGTGAGGGATAAGGCCTGGGTGAAAGGGTGGCTTGCCGGCCTGAAAGAGGTCGGGGTCTCGGAGGGCCACCCCTCCTTTCGGGAGCCGCCTCCGTACCCGCTTCCGGTGCCGACCTCTGCCCGTCCATCCGGCGAAGCCTCTGACGCCGCAGCTCGTGCAACTGTCCGGTCATGATCTCGGGACCTCGGGATATTTGCTTTTGCTTTATGCTTTGTAATTTTCTTCAATTTGTATTTGCTGAACACTGTAATGAGTGATTTTAATACAATTGAAGTTTTCTTCAAATACTCGTGCTTCTGTCTCTTTTAAGCCTGGTACTTTGATGCTTGAGTTCGGCAGAGTGCTCCTTGTGACAGAACGTTAGAACTGAGTGTCGAGTAGTCTTCTCGAGTGCTAGCGTCGATACTCCGTACCTTAGGTGATCTCCATTGGTATTTGCGCTGATCTTCCGTATTTTAGGTGATCTCCATTGGTATTTGCGCTGATCTTCCGTATCTTGGGCGATCTTAAATAGCGATAGATGTGATGGCGCGGCTGACGAGGGAATCGGACGGATGTCTCCACGTGGCGCCATAGGGATCGCTGGTCGACAGTCGCGCCTTCCCAACAACGCGTGGGAGACTTCGCCCCATAACTCCTTTTGGAGACTGAGCCTTCTTTCATCCTATAAATAGGGGGAGCAGGCTCGCCATGGGAGAAGGAAGGAGCATAGTTGCAGGAACCATGTCTGGGAGGTGTCTGAAATTGCTTGATCCGGGGGGAACCCTGCGCCGTTGGACGGCTATCCCCGAGGGGGGGAAGGCTGTCGTGGTCCGCACGCTCTCTGAAGGGACTCCCCGTGGGCCACGCGCTCTCTGAACGCGGGTCCATGGCCGTCGGCCCTTGGCCAGACAGAGTGAGGATGCGCTGCAGGGGGACGGTGGCGCATTCTCGTCCCACACGGCCCTGTGCGCCCGTCGTACGGCAGGCGGGATGGGGCCCCGCTGGTCCGGGAGGTTTCTTCAAGCTTGGCTGGTCCCGCTGGCCGCCGAGGGTGTTGCAGGGCCCAGCGAGGTCCAGGATCGCTCAGAACCTCCAGGCGGCGACCCGGCGTCCTCGAGCCTTCTGCCTGAAGAGTTGGTGAAGATCAGAGTCTCCTAGCCTCTCTCTTTTTTCTGTTTTTAGAGGACTGTGATCCTCCTTTCTGTACTTTGCTTTCTGTTCTGTATTTCTTGTAATGAAGCAGTTTGCAATGGATAAAAAGGAGTTCTCTGATTACCCAAACTATGTTCAGTGCTTTTGAGTTCTTTTTCTCATCTCTTTGCGCTGTTCCGGAATGCTTGGATTTTTGTGCTTGAATGCCGGAACTGACCTCGGCCGAAAGGGCTGGCTTTGGCCGAGACGAGATGCATTGTGCCGAGATGGACCCATTTCGTTGGCTTCGGCTCGGCGAAAGTGAGTTCGGCAATGGCCTTCTGATGGGTGTATGAACCCGGACTTCAGGAAACTGTCCTTGGCCGGACTGCCTTGAGGGGTTTACGAACCCAGACTTTAGGAAAGGCTGAGTGTAGGAACTGCAGGCCTTTTCCAAGGCGTAGAGCCTGAGTGTGTCCAAGACACGGGATTTTAGGAAAGGCTGAGTGTAGGAACTCGAAGCCAATTCCAGGGCGTAGAGCCTGAGTGTGTCCAAGACACGGGATTTTAGGAAAGGCTGAGTGTAAGAACTCCAGGCCGTTTCCAAGGCGTAGAGCCTGAGTGTGTCCAAGACACGGGATTTTAGGAAAGGCTGAGTGTAAGAACTCCAGGCCGTTTCCAAGGCGTAGAGCCTGAGTGTGTCCAAGACACGGGATTTTAGGAAAGGCTGAGTGTAAGAACTCCAGGCCGTTTCCAAGGCGTAGAGCCTGAGTGTGTCCGAGACACGGGATTTTAGGAAAGGCTGAGTGTAAGAACTCCAGGCCGTTTCCAAGGCGTAGAGCCTGAGTGTGTCCGAGACACGGGATTTTAGGAAAGGCTGAGTGTAAGAACTCCAGGCCGTTTCCAAGGCGTAGAGCCTGAGTGTGTCCAAGACACGGGATTTTAGGAAAGGCTGAGTGTAAGAACTCCAGGCCGTTTCCAAGGCGTAGAGCCTGAGTGTGTCCAAGACACGGGATTTTAGGAAAGGCTTGAGTGTAAGAACTCCAGGCCGTTTCCAAGGCGTAGAGCCTGAGTGTGTCCAAGACACGGGATTTTAGGAAAGGCTGAGTGTAAGAACTCCAGGCCGTTTCCAAGGCGTAGAGCCTGAGTGTGTCCGAGACACGGTATTTTAGGAAAGGCTGAGTGTAAGAACTCCAGGCCGTTTCCAAGGCGTAGAGCCTGAGTGTGTCCGAGACACGGGATTTTAGGAAAGGCAGAGTCTAAGAACTCCAGGCCGTTTCCAAGGCGTAGAGCCTGAGTGTGTCCAAGACACGGGATTTTAGGAAAGGCTGAGTGTAAGAATTCCAGGCCGTTTCCAAGGCGTAGAGCCTGAGTTGCTGGAGTCGACCAGAGAGACAGATTGACGACAAGGCAAAAGCTGCTTTTATTGATTCTGAAGTTCATTACATCATTAGAAATAGAATTTCTTCAAATGGGATGCGTTCCACGGTCTCGGCAGCGGCTTGCCTTCCAAGTCTTCGAGCTTGTAGGCTGACTTTCCTGCCAGTGAAACTACTCTGAACGGGCCGTGCCAGTTCGGGGCAAGCTTCCCCTCGTTTGGCTCTCTGTCAGCTGGCAGGGTCTTCTTTAAAACGAGCTCTCCCGTGGTGAACCTTCTTTCCCTGACATTTTGATTGTATGCCCTGGCTAACCGCTGCTGATAGTCGGTTAGTCTCAGGGCTGCTGCTTCTCGTCGTTCATCTGCCAGCTCCAGCTCCATCGCCAGGTTCGTCTCATTCCGGCCTTGGTCGACCAGCTCTGTCCTCAGGGTAGGAAGGCCGATTTCCAAGGGAATGACCGCCTCCATCCCGTAGGCCAGAGAGAATGGTGTTGCCGAGGTGGACCTCCTTGGAGTTGTTCTGTACGCCCACAGCACGCTCGGAAGCTCTTCTGTCCATCTGCCCTTTGCCTTGTCCAGTCGCTTCTTCAGGCCGTCCAGGATCACTTTGTTGGAGATTTCTGCCTGGCCATTACTCTGTGGATATGCCGGGGTGGAGTAATGGTTTCTGATGCCGTGCTCTTGGCAGAAATCTCTGAAGGATTTGGAATCGAACTGAGTCCCGTTATCCGAAATCAGGGTCCGGGGGATGCCGAACCTCGTGAGGATGTTTTTCCAGACGAAGTTCCTGGAGTCCCTGTCCGTGATGGAGGATAACGGTTCAGCCTCTATCCACTTGGTGAAGTAGTCCGTAGCCACTATCAGCCATCTTTTGTTCCCTGGAGCTCGGTGAAGAGGCCCCACGATGTCCAGGCCCCATTGAGCGAAGGGCCATGGACTGGAGAGGGGACTCAGATCCTGCGCTGGCTGATGGAGGGAGTGGGAGAACTTCTGGCATTTCTCGCATTTTCTGGCGTAGACCTGGGCGTCCTTCTGCATGTAGGGCCACCAGTAACCCTGGCTGATTGCTCTGTAGGCCAATGACCGACCTCCTATATGGCTGCCGCAGATTCCTTCGTGAATCTCGTACAGGAAGTCGTCCACCTTGGTCGGGTGGACGCATTGGAGGTAAGGACCTGTGAAGGACTTCCTGTAGAGTTTGCCTTCTGGAGAGAGCCAAAACCGGGCTGCCTTGAGCCTGATCTTGTGGGCTTCGGTCTTGTCCTCGGGGAGCTGGTCGTCCTTCAAGTAGGCGACGATTGGATCCATCCAGCTGGGGCCGAGGTCAGCACAGAGGACAAGCCGAGATGAATGGAGTTCTAGACTTGACCTTGATACTGACCCGACCTCGATGGTCCTCTTCTTTCCTGCTTCGACGGCGGAGGCCAGGTTTGCGAGCGCATCTGCATGCGTGTTGGTATCTCGGGATATTTGCCTGACCTCGGCTTTCTGGAATTGGGAGAGTAGCTTTTTCGCCAGGGCTAAGTAGGCCGCCATCCTGTCGTCCCTGGCCTGGTAGTCTCCAGCGAGCTGGCTAGTTACCAGTTGAGAGTCGCTGAAGATCTCCAGGTACTGGGCTCCGAGGATTCGGGCGCTGTTCAACCCTACAATCAGTGCTTCGTACTCTGCCTCATTGTTCGTCGCTTTGAAGTCGAGGGTGAAAGCCTGCTCTATGACCAGTCCCTCTGGCGATTGGAGAACTATGCCGGCGCCAGCTCTCTTGGAGGTGGACGACCCGTCGACAAAGATCTTCCATGCCGAGGTGGGAGACTGCTGGGCTTCTGTTTCTACTGGCTCTTGCCCTGTGCCCCCCAGTGCCGTGCCGAGCTGGGTCGGAGCCGGGTTTGGGGAGAGGAATTCGACTATGAAGTCTGCCAGGATCTGGGCTTTGATCGCAGTTCGGGGACGGTACTGTATGTCATACTGCCCCAGTTCGACTGCCCACTTTGATATGCGCCCTGAAAAGTCAGCTTTTTTGAACAATGAACGGAGTGGGTGCTCCGTGATCACCACAATAGTGTGGGATTGAAAATAGTGGGAGAGCTTGCGGGAGGCGGTGACAAGAGCCAACGCAAGCTTCTCCAGCAGTAGGTATCTGGTCTCGGCATCGAGCAGGGTCTTGCTCGTGTAATAGATCGGCTTTTGAACTCCCTCCTCCTCCCTGATGAGGACGGAGCTCACTGCATGATCCGAGACCGCAAGGTATAAATACAGGATCTCCCCCCGAGTTGGGGTGGAGAGTAATGGTGGTGACATCAAATAAGTTTTGAGTGCGGCCAATGCCTGGTCGCACTCAGGGGTCCACTGGAACTTCAGATTTTTCCTCAAAAGCTGAAAGAAAGGCCTGCACTTATCTGATGAGCGGCTGATGAAGCGATTGAGTGCGGCGGCCATTCCTGTAAGCCTCTGAACTTCCTTTGTGGTATAGGGACTTTGGATGCCCTGGATGGCAGTGATCTGTTCTGGATTGGCCTCTATCCCCCTCCGCGTCACCAAGCTGCCGAGGAACTTGCCAGAGGCTACGCCGAAGGCGCACTTGGAAGCGTTTAACTTGAGCTTGTAGGCGCGAAGGATGCCGAAGACTTGGCCGAGATCCGTCAGATGGTTATTGGAGCGCACAGATTTGACGACCATGTCGTCGATGTACACCTCTACCGATCGGCCGAGCTGGGCCTGGAACATCTTCGTGACGAGGCGCTGATAAGTCGCCCCCGCGTTCTTCAGCCCGAAGGGCATCACTTTATAGCAGTAAGTGCCGCGGGGGGTGATGAACGATGTTTTCTCCTCGTCTGGCCCGTAGAGCGGGATCTGATGATAGCCTCGGTAGGCGTCAAGGAAGCTCATTCGGTCGTGACCAGCGGTGGCGTCGATCAGTTGGTCAATCTTTGGGAGGGGAAAACTGTCCTTAGGGCAAGCCCTGTTCAGGTCAGTGAAGTCCACGCACACCCTCCACTTCCTCGTTTTCTTCTTGACCACCACCGTGTTGGCCAGCCACACCGGGTACTGGACCTCCCGGATGGCCCCTGCTTTTAGCAGGTTGTCGACCTCTTCGACGACCGCATCTGTCTGCTGCAGCCCGGTCCTGCGGGCCTTCTGCACTACCGGCTTGTGGTCGGGGTCGACGTTGAGCTTGTGGCACATGACCTCAGGGTCGACCCCAGGCATTTCGCTTGGGCTCCAAGCGAAGACGTCCACATTCTGCATCAAGAACCGAGAAAGTTCGGCCCTTTCTTCGTCTGACAACTGGGTGCCAATCAGGAAAAAACGGTCTGGGTCTGCCGGGTCTAGCCTGACCTCGGCCAGGTCCTCGATGCTCTTCTTCTCAGGGTCCCTGCCGATCTCGTCGAGGCCCTTCTCAAACTCGGCCAGGTTGACGCGTTCTGGCTCCTTCACTGCTGGGACAGCGGCCAGCATGCACTGCCTGGCCTGCTGCTGGTCTCCCTTCACTGTGACTACCTCCATCTTGCCTTCTTCGTTCTCGTGGACGAACTTCAGCTTTTGGTGGAGGGAAGATGGAACTGCCTGTAGCTTGTGGAGCCACGTTCTGCCCAGAATGACATTGTAGGGAGAAGGGGCGTCCACAACCAGGAAGTCGGTCGACACGGAGGCTCCGCCAACCCGGGTTTCCAAGGTGATTCTACCCTTGGGGTAGACTGGCGTGGCGGATAACCCTAACAAGGGTGCTCGGACCTCCGTGAGGTCTGCTTCGGAGAGCTTCATTCTCTTGAAGCAGTCGTAGTAGAGGACCTCGGAAGAGCTGCCGGAGTCGACGAGGATCCTCTTCACGGTGAAGTCTCTCAACTTCATGGTGAGGAGCAGGGGATCGTTGTGAGGGACCTGGACTCCCTCTAGATCTTGATCTGAGAACGAGATGGCTGGTCTGTCGCGGCGGGCTTTCTTGGGTGCCGGAGCGAGGTCGGCCTTCATTACTTCTTTCTCGTGCGAAGCCCGCCTGGCTTCGGCACGGGTCTGGGAGCTTCCCCGGGATGAGGAAGCGGGAGCTGAGGACGCCAGATGGATCACATTGATGATCTTCTCTGAGTCCTCGCTGTCTGGAGCCTGGGCCGTGTTCTGGTGAACCCGGCCCTCGCTGCCGCCGGCATCACCTGCCTTGACGAACTCTGAGATGTGGCCTTGTTCGGCCAGCTTCTCTAGATACCCCTGCAAAGTCCTGCATTCTCCAGTCCTGTGCCCGTTGCCCTTATGGAAGGCGCAGTAGAGCTTGCTCCGGGAGCCTTCGGTGGGTTCACTCTTCATGGGCGGAGGGTACTTGAAGAACGGCTCGGATTTGATCTTGGCCAGGATGCGGTAGATCGGCTCCTTGAAGACGACGTTGACGCTCTGACTGGCGCTGGAGGGAGGTCTGGGCTTCCAATTGCCCCCAGACCTGGACGACGAAGGCTTCGTCGAACTGGAGGCCCAGTCCCGCTTAAGCTCCTGCTTCTGGGAGGGCCTCCCGCCTTTTTGCCGAGGCTGGCTATTTTTCTGTTCGGGCTCCGGATGCCCGTCTTGATCCTTAGCTCGGATCTCGTCTTCCTCCCGGGCGATGAAGCGCTTCACCCGGGACATTAACTCTGACATGGACTCTGGGGTGTCCCCGGCCAAGTCCTTTCGCAAGTCGCTGCCGGGGATCAGGGCATGCTGGAAGGCGTAGATGGCTATCCCCTCCCTCGCGCCCTCGATCTGGCTGTAGACCGCCCAGAATCGGTGGGTGAACTTGGCGAGAGTTTCGCCCTGCTTCATTCTCAGGGCGATGAGGTCCCCTTCCTTCTTGGGGACGACGGTGTATGCTTGGAACTTCTTCAGGAAGGAGAGCTGGAGCTCCTTCCAACTGGAAACTGACTGCTCCGGGAGAGAGCAGAACCACTTCAAGGGGAGGTCGCCCAAACTGGAGGAGAAGATTTTGCAGTTCAGGTGACCCTCGTTCCCCCAGATGGACATCTTCTGGAGAAGTGTCGGAGGTGTGCAGATGGGTCGGACAGTCCGTCATAAGGGACGAACCGCGGGACGGAGAACTTCCTGGGCAAGGGGGTGCGCTCGATTTCTTTTGTGAAGGGCGAGCCCCCGAGATCAGTATGTCCACAGAGCTGCTTCTGGTCCCGCATGTCCAAATTGTGCTGGAGAGCCAATCTGACACGTTTGTCAAATTGCTCTTGCTCATCGTCCTTCTCCGGAATCTGAGCTCGGTGCTTTCGCTTGGGATGGCTTGGGCTACGATGGCTATGAGTTCGGCCATCGTGACTGTGGTGACTTCGGCTGTTGCTCGAGCCTTCGTCACGGATCTGGCTCCGTTTCTGGTCCAGATGATGTCTGAGGTCTTCACGAGGAGGCTGGGCTGCCCTGCTGGGAGCGTCCTTCTTTTTCCCTTGGGGCTCAGAGACCTCCCTCAAGGAGGCAGTTTGCACTGCCCTCAGCTGCTGCTGGAGCTCGCGAATCATCCGTTCTTGCTTCTGGAGTTGCTTCTGGAGGAGGGCAGCTTCGGGAACCTCTCCTGGGGGTTGAGCGTGGCGCGTTTCTCCTACGGCCACGGCTTTGTCCTTCCGGGGACGCTGATGCTGACGCTCATCGCGCCTGGGTGGTGGGACTTCGTCCGCTGAGAGCGAGGCCTCGACTCCCTCTTGGAAGGGGATCTCGACAAAGAGTTGGGAGCCCAGGCGGCCCTCGCCTGCGGTCGTGCCATGCACCGTACGGGAGCGTCCTTGGGGAGGGACGTCCATTGGCGGTGGTGGCAGCTCGAGCGCTACTCTTGAGGATTCTACGCCCTTCTTAGCTTTCGGAGGCATGGCTTCTGAGAAGATGAGGTTAAGAAAGATTGTTTGGAAAGATTTGGAGAAGATTGGGGAGGCTGGGATATTGCTTTCCCACAGACGGCGCCAATTGTAGGTGCAGAAAATTATGACCCACAATAAGAGGGAGCCTTATAGGACTTATCCGGGAAGATGATGATGTCTGGGATGTCTGGATGCCGTCCGGAAGCCTGAAAGGGAAGAACAAACGGTCAGAGGACCCTGGCCTGGGCGGCGCAAGGCTCTCCGATGCCAAAGTCAGTATGGGAACTGGAACAATGGAAGGAGAGGGAGAAGAGAGACAGAGTAAGGGCTCTGTGAATGGAATTATGCGTACCTTGCATGGTTCATGGAGTTCTATTTATAGAGGTTTGGATCGTATCTTTCAGAGGATATTTTGGTGTGGGTCCCACGATTTGACTGGGAAGTCATGATCAGCCCACAAAGTAATAAATGCAGTCTAATCCGGCCCACTCAGCATTTAATGCTAGTCGGGTCAGCCCACATTGCATTAAATGCGTGTCTTGTTGGGCCAGATTGTGTTGGGCGCCTTTGGCGGTTGGAGTACCAGCGGATCTGCCCTCGGGCCTTGCCCTGATGTGGCCTCAGCCGCTGGATGCTGCCATGTCAGCGATCTGGTGAAGATAGCGGGCGGCTGGATGTCGTGTCTGTCCCACTAGCTCGTGACCCTATCCCTCCACGTGTCAGATGACGTGGGGGATGAGGGGCGCAAGTGAAGGTTCTCTCTTGCTTCGACTACTACCCTGGCTTCTTCAGCCGAGGTGGCTTTAGCCGAGGTAGGGCTCTCTGCGGAGATGGCATCCGGGGTGGCCCTGCCGAGGTGGACTCTTTGCCGAGATGATACCCGAGGTGGTCCAGTTCGGCGCTTGTGGCCTGGAGATGCTTGATGTCGGCCAAGGCCTCTGCCCTGGTAGCCGGGATGAGATCGGTGCCACGTAGATGGCACGCGGATGGCACGTGAGCATGCTTAGTCCCATCTGATGGCTGTGATTAGCTTAATCCTGTCGCTCTGGAAATCTCCCCACACAGGTTGCAACAAGCTCTATATGGGAAATAATTCTTCAGAAGACATATTGGGAATCGGTGATTATTATCTCTCAACGTCTACAGGAAAAACCATGGTGCTCCATGAGACGCTTTTTGTACCTGGCATGAGACAGAACCTCCTCTCTGTTTGCCGACTCGCGAGGGACGGTTTTGATTTTCGTTTTACTAAGGATAGAGTTTCCATTAGGAAAAATAGTTTTATTTATGCATAGGGTTTTATTGTAGGAGACTTATATGTTTTGGATTTCAATAATTCAATGGTTGGATTTTCTGATTTATTTATGGTGCATGACACAAGTTCTGAATCTATAAAGTGGCATGCTCGATTGGGCCATATAGGAAAAGATCGAATGATCCGATTGGCTAAGGAAGGCCTGCTTGGATCTCTCACACAAGTACAGTTGCCCACATGTGAATCTTGTGTGACAGGCAAAGCAACAAGAAAACCTTTTTCCAAAAGCTGCAAGATCCAAAGCCTCCCTTGAGATCATCCACTCTGACATTTGTAGACCAATGAAAGTGGCTAATAGACAAGGAACTCGATATTTTATTACTTTCATTGATGATTACTCTCGTTATGGTCGTGTGTTTTTGATTTCCCACAAATATGAGGCAATTGATTTTTTCAAAATTTTTACAAAAGAAGGTCAAAATAAGTTTGACAAAAACATCAAGACCCTCAGGACCGATCGAGGTGGAGAATACACTTCGGAGATTTTTAAAAGTTTTTGCATGGAAAATGGAATTTCTCGTCAACTGATTATGGCTTACACCCCACAACAAAACGGAGTTGCGAAAAGACGTAACAGGACCCTGTTAGACATGGTTAGATCAATGATGGCTCATGCAAATTCATCTGTCTCTTTTTGGGGAGATGCGTTATTAACTGCATCATATATCTTAAATAGAGTCCCTTCTAAGTCTGTTCCTAAGACTCCGTATGAGTTGTGGACCGGTAGAAAACCTTCCTTGGGAGACCTACGCCCGTGGGGTTCTTTAGGGCATGTCCTTATCACGAATCCTAATAAATTGGAGCGTAAGACAATTCCAAGTATCTTTGTGAGATACTTTGAATTGTTAAAAGGATACGTTCTAGTTCATGAGGATGTCAATGGCAGATTAATTGAAAAAGAATCTCGTGATGTAGATTTCTTCGAGTTTCAATATCCTGAAAAGAAGAAGACAAGGGTGTCCATTGAATTATTTGAAATGGATGACTTCTCCTACCACGAGGAGCCGACACCACTTGCTGGTCTTAGTGGGAGAGATCCTATGGAGCCACAGGCAAGTGGGAGTGATCAGGATGCCCTTCGTCGTTCTTCTCGTGGATTGATTCCAAAGAAGTTTTTTGAAATTGAGGGAACTTCTTATGCATACATTGTAACTGATGACGACGAAATACGTTCTTATAAAGAAGCAATGGAATCAGTAAACTCGAAGGCATGGATGCTCGCGATGAATGATGAGATCAGCTCTATGCCTAAGAACCATGTATGGGATCTTGTGGATCTTCCCAAGGATAGGAAAGCCATTACAAACAAATGGGTTTTGAAAATTAAGCAAAAAGCCGACGGTTCCATTGACAAATTTAAAGCTAGGCTTGTGGCTAAGGGGTTCACACAGAAAGAAGGTGTGGATTATGAAGAAACTTTCTCCCCTGTGGTGAGATTTTCTTCTGTCCGCATGATCTTATCTATTGTGGCCCACATGGATTTAGAATTACACCAGATGGATGTTAAGACCGCTTTTTTAAACGGTGATCTTGAGGAGGAAATATATATGAAACAACCAATAGGATATGTGGAAAAAGGCCATGAGGATAAAGTTTGTAAACTCAAGAAATCTATCTATGGCCTTAAACAATCCTCGAGACAATGGTACAAAAAGTTCCATAACACAATCCTGTCAAATGGTTTTTCCATGTGTTACGAAGATCATTGTGTTTACATTAAGCGATCTAAACATAAATTTGTGTTACTATCTCTTTACGTTGATGATATTCTTTTGGCTTGTAATGATATTGGTTTTCTACTTGAGACCAAAGCTTGGTTGTCAACTATTTTTGAAATGAAAGATTTGGGTGAGGCTGAGTTCATTTTAGGGGTTAAAATTACGCGGAATCGTTCAAAACGCATTCTTGGCTTGTCCCAAACAACTTACATTGAGAAAATTCTAGAGAAATTTAGAATGACCAATGCTAGTCCCGTTAAGACCCCGATTGATAAGGGTTGCAAATTAAGTGTAATGCAATGTCCTCAAACCGATGCTGAAACAAAAAGAATGGCTTCCATACCCTATGCCAGTGCTGTAGGAAGTTTAATGTATGCTATGTTGTGCACACGCCCCGATATTTGCTATGCGGTTGGGTTGGTTAGTCGATTTCAAAGTAACCCGGGTATTGCTCATTGGAATGCCGTCAAACGAATCTTCCGATATTTTAAAGGGCACAAAAGATATGATGCTTTGCTATCACGGTGGTGGCTTGAGTTTATTAGCATACAGTGACTCATCTTTTTCGGATGATCCCGACGACGGCAAATCCACATCGGGATATGTGTTCTTACTAGGCGGGGGAGCCATTTCATGGTCCAGTAAGAAGCAGGAGTGTACGGTCATGTCAACCACTGAGGCCGAATATGTTGCTTGCGCACTGGCGACCATGGAGGCTGTATGGATTCGCCGTTTTCTGTTGGATTTGGGACTAGTATCCATTGCTCGTGATCCCATTCCATTGAGAACAGATAGTACAACTGCCATATGCTTGGCAAAAGACCCCCAGTTTCATTAGAGGGCAAAACATATCAAGCGAAAGTGGCATTTTATCCGTGAACAAATAGAAGCAAAAGAAATAGCAATATCTCATGTGCCATCTTTGGAAATGATTGCTGACCCAATGACCAAACCCTTGGCGCGAGAACTATTCGCTATTCATGTAAGGCGTATGGGAATGCAATATATGTAATCCTTTTATTTAGTGGGAGTGTATTGGACTTATTTCAATAAAAGTTTTTTTTGGTTATATGCGTGTTATATTCCTTTCATTCATACATGTGCATACACTTTACATTGGCAACATACACAATAAGCGTGTGTATTAGATGCACACGTGGCACCAAACAGGTGAGGTCATCCACTCGCACGGATAAAGACCGCCCTTGATGTCTTTGTGACTGATAGGATGAGGTGCATGCATTTGTATGATATGCTGATTAAGCCAATATGGATCTTATTGGTGCGTACAGATGTATGGAACGCCGACTCAGTCTTGTGTGCATTGGGGTGATGTGGATCACCAGACTGAATGAGACTTAGCATTAGTCGTCAGACAAATCACACCCTAATAAGTCCGATAGCCTGTTTTAGAAACCAAGCGTGGTTGTGTCTGTGACAATCAGCTTGCGCAGTAGTGAATCGGTGCAATGTAAGCATGGGCTCCGTTATAGAGCTAATGCATTTTCACACTGCGACGCCTGTCTACAGACATGCGTGTTTAAGGACCTACCTACGAGCAACGGGATAATACCCTAGAAATCCTGTTTGTTGTGCGAGTGTTAGTCTCGTAGGTGACTCTTGAGCTTAGAGTTGGTTATTGTGTGAACCAATTCTTGAGGCTCTTGTGCCCTTATACCAACCTCTACGTTGGAAAGATGAGATCGGTGATGCTACTTCAGCTGCGGTTGTGCCACGGCAACATTGGGGCCTACGAGCCGCCGTGCTAGGAAAGCTGCTTGGTTGATTCTGACCATCGTAAGTCCATGGGAAGACCCCTTGACATCACACTCTAGTTTATACGTGCTTATGATGCTTATCAGCCCGGGCTATATCGAGTATTTTGAAAATTTTAAGACAAATAATTTTCTAAATTATATATATGTATAAATATGTTATTTTATAAAAAGAAATGTTTGTAAAAGGTTTTACTCGATAAGTTGAATAAGCACGTATGTGGGTTGAACACGACTCAAGGGTATGAGTCAACATCCAATCCGGTGTGGTCATGCGAGTGTCTAGGGCAGACTGATGTGTCGATGAGTTAGAGTATTCTAGTCAGATGTCGACTTAGTGTACATTCTCTCCGTGAATAGGCATAGTGGAGGTCCCACTCTTCAGGTCCATTTTTACTTTGTAGAATTTGATGATGGAAATTAGTGATCAAATGGAATGAATCTTGTTCGATGCGAGTAGGAGATGTTGGCATTTGTGATGGGACCCACTTGTGTTTACATGTGGATGGACCCCACTCACAAAGATACACCCCTCACATGGAGTCTCATGGTGATATGGATAAGGATAGCTTGAGGTTTATCCAACTCTCTATCTCTTTATCATATCTACATTCAAATTCAAATTGAGAGAGATTGATCATAATCATCTCTCAATTCGAATTTGAATAGAGATCTTATCACCCATTAGCCTAAGGGCTATATATAGACATGAGAAATATAGCTTGAGATAACTTTGAAAAATTAATCTTCCTTTCACTAGATCTCCAATTCTCCATCATCAGCTTCTGCATCCAGGGTGTCCATCCTTGCCCTTGGGATCTTGAAGAGTGACTTATATGTGATTGATCTCTTGTAGACAGTCATTGATCTCCACACCATTGCCTGATTCAAGCTGATATTGTCCTTATTGCGTTTGTAGCAGCCAGCACCCATAGATCCTTGCTTCCGCTATAATTACCTCCTTCATATCATTCTTTCTGTCGGGTGAAATATGAACACAAATTAGAAAAAATAAGCCTATCAGATCAACCAAGTCACCAGCTATGTTGATTCTAGACGTTAGTTGTTACTGCAATCTTTTTTTTATTTTTTTCTTTTGTTTTTTTGGCTAGACGTTGAGGACTTAGATTTATGCATTCTTGGCCCTAAAAGAAAAAAGAGATTGTTGCATCCCTAAACAGCCAACTACAGACTATGATTCCAACTTTGTTTGCTGCGATTTTTTTAATTTTTTTGCCACATGGGGACTCGAACTCATATGACAAAGGCAGAATAGAGAATAGAAATAAGATGATTAAAGATTCTATAAATGATCTCATCTCATCTTAACTACACTCTCTTGACCTCCTTTTTTTTTTTCTCGTAGTTATGAGACCTATCATGCACTAACCGAGGCATTGACCTAAATTTGGCCTTTTTGATCAAACCAATGGGCATATATATAATACGAACTTTTATTAATAAGCAAGCAAGTACTACACAAATAGCCACTTGGAATCCACAACATACAAAAATGATGCAAATAACTATCTTCTTATTATTGTGTAAACACACGCCAACATTACTTCCTGCATCACTTGTAGGAACCAGAAGGGCTTGACTTCGTTGATAGTAAACGAAGCTTAAACACTTTATGGACACACATGAAACATGGATAATTGGGACATAAGTAAAATCACTGATGGTAATAGCTTCAACATTCTCATTCAGAGTTCCCATATGGACGCATCACCACCACATCATTGTATTTCGTAATTGTACCTTGAACATTTCCTTGAGGTCCCCAATTGAAGTTACCAACAGCTGATTGGTTTCCCAAATTGGCGTTACCTTCACCAGATAATTCATTTCCTGAATTGAGGTTGCCTCCATCACAATATTGATATCCCAAATTCACGTTACCTCCACCACATACTTGTTTTCCCAAATTGACATTACCGTCCGCATTTATATTCCCTTGGACTTGGGGGTTGTTCCCTCTCGCGCACCATACTGGGTATTGCCCTGCATTGTCAGCCATAAAATGGGTAGGTAGTTGCAATATGAATCCATAAATAGGTGAGATCCAATTGATAGTACGTATATTTCTTTTCATTGCCCAGAGAAAAAACGGAACTTCATGGCATGTAAATGGGATCCATCTATCAGTAGTCAGCCAAATCTTCTAATCAGGTTTGCTGTGGAGGCAAAACTCAATCCATGTATCATCTTTATGGCTTTTGGACTAAAGGATGGTGAATGAAATCCGTTTTCCATGTTTTTTTTTTCTTGGTACATTGAGAGAGTTGAGATTTTAAAAATTACTTAAGGAATTTGACGGGTCAGGCCCGAATGACCCAGAATGGATGATGGGTCTGGCCAAGTGACCCAGTCCGTGAGAAGTCCAGGTCCAAATCCATCCACTGAAGCTCAGGTCCAAGCCCACGAAGAGACCAAGTCAGGGCAGCCACGTTGCTTCGGAAGCAGTCCCGCTCCTACCAGGTCCTGCGGAGAAATATCTCACCTGCCTCGTCCAGCGCGAGGGCAGTTCGAGGGCTCCAAGGGCGAACGTTGCAGAGGAGCGTCCCCATCTGTTAGGGTAGACTATAAATCGAGGAGCCCACCAGCACTTGGGAAAAACTGATATCTTCATATTTCCTGGTACTCTTGTATTCCTCTGGCTTGTAATCCCAACTCATTGAGGAAGTAAAACACTACAGGAAACCTCTGCCTTTCTGAAGTGGACGTAAGTCATTTTGATCGAACCACTATAATCTCTTCTCTCTCTCATTAATTTACTGCATTTATTACTTTATTACTTGACCGATGGTGTCCGAAACTCAATTTTGGCATCATCAGAATTCAAAACCATTAAAACCATTAGTGCGTAGGGGATGTTTTGGATTTCTTTTACGTCCAAACACCCCCACCTAATTGCACTATCATAGAATATGGACTTGGGAGAGAAAAAGAGAGAAGGATACCTGGTAATAACTCATAATTTATAAGAGGTCTTGAAGTTGTAATTGATAAGTTAGTAGCTGGCTTAGAGTCCAGGCAAAATAAACATAAATAAATGTACGTATGAGGATAAGGCTTACATGTGTGAAAGTCTTGCTTGGGGACTTGAGCACCATTAAAGAGAAAAGGTCTAAGCTTTTGTCCATCACATGTCCAACCAACGCGTCCCATAATGGCAAGTCGTATTTCCATTATGAGAGAGGTTCAAAGAACTTGAAGGCCATTTTTATTCTTTTGAAAGTTTTTATTTTTGGTAAGTCTTTTAAAAGTTATTTCTCCTCTAGTGAATAATAAAGATTGTGTTGATTTAATCAGATCTAAGTCGTCTATCATCTAATTCTACAATTAAGGTGTTCATCCTTATTTTTACTATTTTTACTATTTAAGCAAATTTATATATTTGTTTAATGAAAACAAGTTGTCAGCCATTGACGATGGGATTTTCTCTCCCTTCGTTAGTTCTAGAAAAAAAAAATTGAAAATGATATTAACAATGACGTGGTAAGAAAGCCTTGAACATTTGTTTTGATAAGTTTTAAGTCAAAACATAAAACTTTTTTTCTCTGTGTTATAATGGCCAGACCCTTGAGAGACCCAACTAATGTGAGAGTGAAACTTGACACACGTTGGGGGAAAGGAATTGCACACAAAAGAGAGAGGACTCATAATGGGGCTGCTCCCAACCACTAGGATATCCCTTTATTCTCCATTATTGCATGTTAAAAAAAATTATTAAATAAGAGCTAAGGGTGTATTTCGTTGATGGTGTTTCTAACAAGAATTGGCCCTGTTGGGGATTTCTGCAAGTGCTCTTAAAATATGTCTGTTAGATGTAAGTGGCCCCGATGACTACATGTTTAATAATATAGGGCCCCACTTTAAGTCAATTGATAAACTTTCCCGTTTTATGTTTGATTTTAATAAATCTTTCTTGGATTTACTGTAAGAAAGCCCAATCTATTAGGACTCCGAAAGCCCAATCTATTAGGACTCCTGTTTTGCTAATCTTATTGAGGGAATAACGGAAATAACTTATGTTAGAATTCTTTGATGGGAAGAGAAGGAATCTCTCTACCTCTCTCTTGACTCACTGTATTTGCGAAGTACCCATTAACCACTCATCTTAGAGTGAGTGACAAGGGAGAAAGGAGAAAACCATATTTTGATAGAGGTCGTTGATCTCGCAGCGGGATAAGCTTTAGATCATTCCATACCGCCCATCATCCAGATCATGGCACAAGCTACGCTTTTTAGTATTTAAGATTACCCGTTGTTTAATGCATAGATCAAGATCCTTAGCAATGGCGGATCCAGGATTTTCATTTGGGTGGGGCTAAAATTCTGCTAGACTTAATATTTGAAAAAAAAATATTTGCTACACTTCGCTAAACTTTTTCACATTACCAAATAGCACCTATAAGTTTTTCTTTAGAAAATGTACAACTCGTGAAACTCAACTAGATGCATGATAATTATTTATTGAAGATTAGGCAATGAAGATGTTAGGAATTAGGATGTTAATCAGAAGTACCAAGAATCATCAGATGGATAAAAAACTACTCTAACCTAAATTTTAGATACTCAAACTTACATTATCATATTTCACTAAATCTATATGTCAAAACCAATGACCAATGGAGATCGCTGCTAGTTAAGGTGAGTGAGTGTGTAAGAAAAAAACTGTATACAAGAACATTTCGAGGACACCCATCATTTCCCTTTTGACTTTCTCAAGCCTCCAACCTTTGGATAATGAAAGTGGAATTCTATCTTTGAGTCATAGTGGGGGTAAGAAGAAATGATAATGGGAATGGATTTGGTCATCTTTAGATTTGTTGATACGCTCAGATTTGATGGTTTAGGGTTTAGGATTTGGATTGGGATTTGGGGATTCATGGTTTTGAATTAGGATTTAGAGATTAAGCATTCAGATTTGGATATAGAGTGATTAAGAA
The DNA here is from genome assembly GCA_012931725.1 of Litsea cubeba. Taxonomy (NCBI): domain Eukaryota; kingdom Viridiplantae; phylum Streptophyta; class Magnoliopsida; order Laurales; family Lauraceae; genus Litsea; species Litsea cubeba. The sequence goes on along the minus strand of CM022945.1, from coordinate 105,175,368 downwards.
GGATTATACTAGATATGTTTGGTAGATGAAAATGCAGTAGTCGTACTATACATAGGGACTAGAGATGAGGACCACGATCGATAATCGGTGCGAAGGGATTTTGGAAATAAGAGGTTGAAGAAGATGAAGCGGTGTGTTGACGTAATGTTTTTTTTCTTTTCTTTTCTTTTTTTTCTTTTTTTTTCTTTTTACCAACAAAGCTTTACATATGTGGGGCTATCTTTAGACATATGTAGAGCGACAAGTTTAGACATGTGGGGAATACTCCAAGGCCCATTCAACTCTATGGGGATTTCAATTCCGACCTGGGGCACTTGGCCAGATTGCTCTAACTTAAGTCCACCCCCGCTCCAAGGCTCCATTCAAATTTCATGGTTCTACAAAAAAAAGATAAAAATAAAAATAAAAATAACTCTAATGGATTTAGTTTTGGACCTGTGGCGACCACCCCAGGTCCCACAAACCTAGGACCGCCCCTGATCCTTAGGTTATTTTAGATCTTCCAATCGGTATCAAAGTTGAGAACCTAATTTATGCATTCAACAATTTTTTGGATTCATAATCTTTTCTATTAATATCACATCTCTTGTGATTAATATCGGATTAGTGCATGGTGGTAATCAGGTCTATGTGCTGGATCACCGCAACCCATGTCCGTGGTTCTGGGCAGATGAAAAACTCTTCACAGTTTTATGCACAGAGCATTAGCAATAGTAGTATTGCTTTCTTATGGGTTACGTACTTGAGTACTCTGTAATCTGATGTGTTAGCAACGCATTAAGGCCCTACGTCATGCGTTGATGATGTGTTCTGGTCTTTACACATTAAGATCGGGCCTATAACCATGATTTGAATCTAATCCATTTTGATGAAGACAATGGCCACTTATAAAGTGCATATACCTAAGTTGTTTTAAACAATTGTGTGAGATATGGTATATATGATATTACAGAAACAGTAATCTGACAATTGTGTGCACATCCGTACTCCGAATTTCTGGCTCCGTCGCTGCGCACATGTGAGGCCCATTGTTGGGTCATCTAGCTTGGCCACACACATACCTCCGGAATTTCACATGGCTCCGGATTTAGATAGATTCGAATGGACTAGACTGTTGGATCGACCGCACACCCCATTCGAATCGACTGAACTTGTGGGTCCTGGATGATAAGGTTAGCATATATGATCTGATTGGGATGATATATATATATATATATATATATATATATTAGCGTGTGTGTGTGAATATTGGTATTTTCAGTGACCAGGGAACAAACACCATGCTTAAATGCCTAAGAAAAAACTGTGATAAAATCATTATATATGTGTATATGGAAAAATCTCAGGTGAGCATGCGTGTTTAGATGCTCAGTACATGGGGCTCACTTGGTGATCCATCTAAGTGGACAATAAAACTAAGACCCCCTGATAGTCGGCGATCATAGATTTGAAACCCACCCAAATAGATTGGACCTTTGGATCAATTGTGTACTCATTTTGGACGGCAAAGACTTTTCGGCTGTTGATCAAGTGGTTGGGATAATGATTCGAGCCTCCATCGCCTTACACAGTTAAGTGGGGGCAGTGACCCATAAGAAATGGTGGTGCTCACCTTATCATGAGCGCTGGTGCTCAAATGAGGGGCCTCGTGTTTACATATCTATATAATAAGGGAGCTCGGTTTTTGAATTCCCTATATTTTGGACCCGTGGATTTATGTACATAAATCCTAGGGATATTTGGACCCTTGGATTTAAGCCGGGAATGAAGAAAGGGGCTAAAAGTTGGAGAAATTTACAAGTTTTTGCTATCCCCATCAAAAGCACGTTCACATCTTGGTTTGTACGGCGCAAAAAGGGGCAGCAAGTTTGAGTTATTTACAGGTATTGACATCCCTTCTTCATTTAAAAGAAAAACAAGACTGTTTACTTTCTTATTGTTTTGCCATTGATAAAAAAGGTGTCAAAAGAGGAAAAAAAAAAAAGAAAAAGAAGCTTCTTTTGTAAGGGAGCTCAGTTTTTGAATTCCCCATATTTTGGACCCATGGATTTATGTATAAAAATTCTAGTGCTGAGATTAAGAGGAAAGGGGTTGCGGGGTTTAAGGGGGTTTGGGAGTCCAGAGATCTGGGACACTACTTCCCCAGATCCCTGTACTCTTTCTCCCCTATCCGGGCGACGGGTCAAAGAGTCTGGACCAGGTCTGGGCTTAGGTTCAGGTTAGATGGTTTGGGTTGGATTTGAGTTCGGATTGATTTGGGCTAGAGTTTGATGGGTTGTATTGGGTCAGGTTCAGGTCAGGTCTGAAGGGTTTAGTTAAGGGCCCAATAAGGGTCTGGATCAGAGGTTTGGGGCCCAAAATGTAGGCTGCAGTGGGGTCCGGTCTGGGCAATAATCACTGGGACCCAGGTTTCGAAGGTTTTGATCCGCCCGTCGGATTTCAAAGTTCTATATATGGATGGAAAGCCCTCGATGAGTAAATCGCGATGAGCCAACTTTCGGGGCAATCAGGGGTCTAGAAGTGATAGGTGATTTTTCAAGTGGGCACCCCGAGGGTGCGGGACCTGCTATTATGATTTTTGATTCGCCCGTCGGATCTCGAAGTTCTATACATGGACGGAAAGCCCTCGACATACAAATTGCAATGAGCCAATTCCTAGGGCAATTAGAGGTCCAGAAATAATAGGTGATTTTTGACTTGAAACCTAATCAGGACATCGTTAAATAGGGTGGACCGAATTACCCTTCATAGGGTGCCAAAATTTAGGTTAGTTGTTAGGTGGTCAAAAGAAGTGTAATTAGATTTAGTTGTGCTCAGAACATGGTGCGCCGTGCCTTCAGGTACAGGCAATCACTAGTTTATATATAAAAGATGATTTTACCAAAAAAATCCCATTAGATGCACTGTAGAGCAAAGCGGGCTTAAAAGATATGCCATGACCGTACTAATCCTAGGAGCCCTTTTTGATTCAATTTTTTTGTTGTTTTTCCGAGCGGTGATATACCCGCTGACCTGCATATACAAGCAGGGATATCCCTTCTCGTTTTTTCTTCTTCTTCACGATTAACATAACAACTCCTTTTGCTTTTCTTCTTCTTCCCCAATTCTACTTTCATTGCATAGTAAGTTTCATGTATAGAAATTCAGTTTCATCTTGTTCGTTTGTAATCACAATCTATGATCTTCTCTTGTTTTTCTAACTTAGTTTGCTTAGATTTGTTGTTTAGTTTAAGGTTGGATTGTTTGATCTTTCTCATTTTTTGTTTGTTATACATTCTGCTATGATCTTTTTCTGTTTCCTATTCTCATGATTTTTGCTGCTGAAATCTGAGCTCAGTTTTGCTTAAATTTGTATACTTTGTGTTTGTTTTTAATGAAAATTTGTTGCAAAATCCGAGCTGAATCTTTGGTTTTTGAGATTAGGGTCTACCACAAGTTTGATTCTCTCGAATTTTCTATCTTCCTTTGCTTCTAGGGTTTTGTATAGATAGTGTTGTTTTGGAATTGAGATTAGTTACTACAATTATCCCCTGATAATGCTTTGAGGTTGATTATTGCTCATTGTTAGAATTATTTCTATATATATATATATGATCAGGTCTTGTTCAGATTGAGAAACGATTGCTGTTGGCAATTTTCTCCATTTGCGGCAGTTAGGATTTCTTAGTTTTTTGGGAAATGGATTTAGAGGTTGTTTGGATATAGAGGATATCGGTGGAGAAAACGTCTATAGTACAAATAAGAGCTATGGCCAGTTTTCTATACCTCTATTTCTCCACCTTTCCACATATAATGCTAGTAGACCCATGAATTAGAGGAAGGAGTCGGAGGAAGGGGAATAAGAAGAATAATAAATGAGTGGGGATCGATATCCCCGCTTGTATATGTGAGTGGGAAGGGATATCACCGCTTAACTATGAAGAAGAAGAAAAAGCAAGAGGGGATATCCCCGCTCGTATATGCAGGTGAAAGGGGATATCGCCACTAGGTGAAACAAAAAAAAAAAAAAGAATCGAAAAGGCCTCTAGGATTCATACGGTCAGTTAATATATTTTAAGTTCTTTTTGCTCTACAGTGCATCTAATGAAATTTTTTCGGTAAAATCCCCTATATAAAAATGATATTTTCTTGACAATATTATGATGTTTTTAAAATATTGGCACAGAATAAAACAGATATAATTTTCAAGAAGGAGATTTGTGACATTTCTATGGCAATTGACTGTTAGGCAATGTTAGATAACTGAGTGAAAAAAAACAGAAAAAAAAAAAAGAGAGAGTTATGGTGACTCATGATTGAAACGATGCCTTATGGCAATGGACATTCCAAGTCTTTTCGCCTACAAAGAAGGTTTGAGAAAGAAAAACATATGAATAAAACCATCATCATCAGATGAGGTTTTGGGGTGATTCTAAATACACCCACTACTATTGCTGTACACACCCACTTGCTGAACCCACCCACCATATGTTTATATTGGAAAAGAGTTTGCTGAGCCCACCCACCATATTTCCCAAATTGCCCACGAGCTTCCCCTCCTCCAACGTTCCCTCTCGTCGATGGTTTGAAGTTTGAAGACGACAGCAGCACGACGCGCTCCAAAAAGCTCCACTGCCCAGCGCCTTTCTTCTTCTTCTTTTTCTTCTTCTTCATACGAATCCAAGAAGGTGGGTTATTCTTCTTCTTCAAATTCCTTTTAGGTTGTAATTTTGACATTCTTTTTAGGTCGTAGTTTTTTTAGTCAAAGATTACATGCAAACCGTTTGCATTAGGGTTGTAATTTCTTTTTCTTCTTCTCTTTCTCATCCGAAGCATAATCTCTGTGCATTTTGAAAAAAAAAAGATCAATGGATTCATCTTGATCTGCTCGGCATCGCAGGTTCGTGCACGGTGTATTTGCACGGCATACATACTTCGTGCAAATGAATTTTGCACGGTAGATATGAGCCATGCATAACATACATATGCTGTGCAAATGAATTTTGCATGGCAAATGTATCCCGTGTAAAAAATAAATGCACGGCATATGTGTGCTGGGCACATAAATTCTGCACGGCATACAATTTCCATGCAAAATTATTTTGCACAGTGAATAAGTGTCGTGCAGAATGCATTTGCACAGTATAGTTGTTCCGAGCAGCACAAGAAAACTTGATTTCTTCTGGATAAATTCTATATGCATCCCTTAAAGTGTTTAGGACAACCACATCCCATTATGAACAGTGATTTTTAGCGAGCTGTTCATAAAGGGATGTGGGTGTCCTCCGCAAAATGGGAGGGTGCATAGCTCATAGAATTCCTCTTATTGCTTTCTTCTGTTATGCTTTTTCTCTTACTGATTTTTATTTTGGATCCAGATTGGAAAATATGCCGAGGAGATCAGCTCGCCGTATTGGTGCCATCTCAGATCCTACAGAGGGACGTGCTAGTACTTCTAGCGATCCACCCAGAGTGCGGACGAAGGTTGGCGTTGCTCGACCTCCTCGCTGAGGTGTGCATGCTACTTCTTCGACCGCCGCCGTCAACGGCCAACGGCGTCTGAACGAAGACGCAAATTACAGCATGATCCACTGCCTGAGAGCCCTTTAGAGGATGATGCCTCAGAGGATGAGGCAAGGCTGTCTAGTTCTCCCCAGCCGTCTAGTCCTCTTATGGCGCCAGCAGCGGAGGATGATTCATCAGAGGATCGGGCACAGCCATCCAGTCCTCATGCAGCGGCAGCAGGGGATGGCCCTATTCCCGGCGGTCCGGCCGACCTATCCGTCCTTGTGAGTGTTAGGACTCACGTGGCCATATCCATATGGGATGGGGAGGTACGCATTAATTTGTTATATGTTTTAAGCAATTGTTTTTCAAAAGAAGGGTTTCATAGGCTATAATAACAGATGATAATGAAGATTTATACTTGTAATGTGCAGGAACGTGGCCCGCTCAAGTGTATCAGTCATTGGCGTCAGCTGAAGGACTGGTACATACATCTCCCTGGAGATGGGCTTGATCTTGATGTGCCTCTTTTTCGCGCTATCATAGAAGAGTCTGGATTGGCAGAATTAAGGCGTTTCAGCTATCGATATATCTCCTGCCCATTGGTCTCGAGCTTTGTGGAGAGATGGCAGCCCGAGACCAATACCTTCCATATGCCGTTTAAGGAGATGATGATCACATTAGATGATGTGAGTTCTCTACTCGGCATCCCAGTCACAGGACTTCCTGTCCACGTATCTACTAGTATGGGGTTTACTGAGCAAGCAGATCTACTCGAGTTAGGACTAGGTGTGGATAGGGCATCTGCCGCAGCAGAGTTGAACCTGGCACGAGGTGGGGTAGTGAGGATGGGGTGGATCTGACGGGTGTGCAGCGATGTGACTCCTGCGTCGTCAGTTGAGGAGGTATAGTGTGCAGCCAGAGGGTATCTTCTTTATTTGTTGGGCTGCACACTAATCACTGATAAGTCCGCCACTCGAGTCCCAGTCTACTACTTATCTTTACTGATGGACCTGGCACGGGTCCGTCATTACGCACGGAGTGCTGCCACACTAGCGTATCTGTATCGCCAGTTGGGGACCGCCACGAGGGCAGATGTGCGACAGATTGCAGGATACCTGACACTGCTCTCGGTAAGACCAGTACATTTTATACATGCATATACCTATTCCATCATATTTGATATCTTAGATTGTATAATTAATAATATTTGTCATTTGCAGTCTTGGGTGTACGAGCACTTCCCATTTGCCCGTCCTCCTGCACATTGGGGATACACTGCAGGGATGCCTCTAGCAAGCCGCTGGAATCCTGGACAGGATTCCGAAAATGCCAGAGAAAACATACAGCTGATGCGGGAGAGGTTGGATGCCTTACACCCGAACGAGGTGAGCACCCAATAGAACTTGTTTTATTATATATTTTACGTTTTTTACTTTTTCTTTTACGTTTTTTGCCAAGGAGCATGTTTTATTATATTAGTGACTTATTTCGTTTACATGTGACAGATTGCTTGGGATACGTATGCTAGTGCTAGGGCTCAGCATCCACTACAGCAGATATCCTTCTTCTGTGGTTGCTTGAGAGCCCTAGATGTCATTGAACCCTACCACCCACACAGGGTTCTTCTACAATTTGGCTACGTACAGACCATCCCACCCGCACCGTTCGCCCCCATCCGTGCTACTCGGGGAACTACTGCTGGTAAATACAAGGTCTCCTATTCGTTTCTCAACCAGTATTGGATTACTTGGGAGGACCATGTATTATCTCTGGCGCACCGTGGCCATCGAGCACAACATGCATCGGAGTGTTCACCGGACTACCTCGAGTGGTACACTAGGATATCACACCCTCGTGTACAGAACCTCGCCCGCCATTCCCACTATGACCCTAATGAGGGTAGAGACGACCCGACTTCGAGAACGATGAGGGCATTTTAAACTATCTTATTTTATACATCGATGCAACTATTCTTTAAAATTTCCTTTGACACATTCTATTGTTTCTTATAGATCCTTCGAGCAAAGGACCATATTCGTGCCATGCCTACCAGAAGGCACTGCAAACTACCCTCGATATTCTTGATGGCTTGTCGGTGACGTATCGCCGACGTGCGCAACAGTGATGCTCGGAGGGCTTTTGGATTGGTCAATGTGTTTTTTTTTATGATATGTATAAGTAATTTCATGAAGGAATATCTTCTTATTTGGTTGAGCTGGGATATATACTACATACTTTAATGTGTCAATTGAAGATTTCTTTGGAAATATCATTCACAAAAAGACTGCTTAAGTTACCACTAGTCATCTTTCATCTGCTGCTGCCAATCACCTGGCCTGACATTCAAGTATCTGCAGGCATTCATTAGCTATATTACCAGATGACTTCCTCAATTGTATTAAGAGTAAAAGGATTCTGACACATATGGGCTTTATAACCCCATAAAACACTGATCTGGAGTTCTAAAGCCCATATGTGTCAGAATCCATTTACTCTTAATACGACTAAGGAAATCATCTGGTAATGCCGTGTTCGCTGGACAAGCCAACAGAATCCCGATACTCTCCAACAGTGAAACTGCAAGCTAAGATTGCTCCAGGCTCTTTTGGAAATTTGGATTGGACAATGTATTCTTTTGATGAGATGTATAAGTAATTGCAAGAAAACAGGGTTCTTTTTAACAGCTTGAGCTCGGATATGTACTACAAACTTTAATATGTCAATTGAAGAATCTTGTTTCATGGATACGAACTTTTATGATTTTTGACTTCTGGTCATGAAATGGTTGATGCCTTTTACTTTTTTTATGAACATCTACATGCATCTTCGAGGTGGGATACAACAGGTCCACCAACCTACAGTACTGCATGACCAAAACAATCCACGCATATAAATATTGCCCGGCCAACATGTACCATGCAGATGCATTTGGGTCGGCCAACATGTACCATGCAGATACATTCTGCTCGGCTAACATATACCGAGTAGAAACTGTCTACTCGGCCAACAGGTGCCGAGCAGATCCATTGTGCTCGGCAACTGTTGGCTGTGCTGAATTGTTTTGCACATTTACTTGTGTGCCATGCAATCTATTTTAATTGACGATAGATTGGCTGACCCACATGCAACCAAGGAGGGGTCTTAAAGAATAAAAAAAACATAATAACATAAAAGGTTGCTTGCATTGATCACATCCTCTATTAAATTTGTTTACATCAGGTTGAAACTACAAGAAATTAATCACTGTCCAGATTAACCGACTCCTTTGTTGCGACATTGTCTCCAATTATTTCTTTGAATCGCTCGATGCTCTGAGCATATGGTAGTTGCCATCCGTCAGCATTGGGGTGGTGGTGTCTATATCAATTTGTAGCAATGGGAGGTATGGGAGCCCCGGGTGTCATGAAGACCCGAACAAAATGGTTACCATTGACGAAACCAATCGCGATTGCGATTACAAGGTGGAATCGAGGATGATCTGAAAGGCAGGAAAGTAAGACTTGCACGGAAAGATGGACCAATACAACATTATAATATGAAGATATCAGGTGACCCATGTCCGGCATTGTCATCCAACGAGCAAATGGAGGATGGCTATCATAGTACGCCAGGGAATAATACAGCTCCCCAACCCTATCATCTCTTCCATATACCAATGAATAATCATTTTGATACCTCTGCAGTTCATTGCTCAAATCCAGTCGAACCTGCATCCAACTATCCTCGCCCATGCCCAGAAGACCAGCTATTGCTCTGAATCCACAATTACCATCTGCTTCAACAACCTTAATAGTTTCGATATAGGGTCCTAAAGACTTAGGAAGCAAATGCTCTAACGTGCATGAACGAGTGCGATGGACACTTAATTTCTCATTCCCCTTCATTAATTCTAGACTGTTGGTTCTAACTGGAACGCTATCTTCGATCGAGAGTGCATACTCGAAAGCAGATGGCTCCCGACGCGTAGACCGATCCAACTTCTTCTTTTTTAAGGATGAACGACCACGGGTATTCAATTTAACATCCGTCTCAAGAAGAGAAGTAGACGAAGGACACCCCAATTCTTGGAGTTTTTTCAATATTTGTATTTTACCAGCCTGATCGGTACTCCGAAATTTCCTATTGTTCAACTCAAACTTGGAAGTTGTGGTCAATTCGGGGTTCATTCCCCTTAGTGGAGTCTAAATTGAGCTTCCTCCAGTACTGATGGACATAACTCAGTGGTATTTGAGTGCCTTCCCTTATGTATTCGGCAATCTCGTGTGCACATGGTAACCCATGGGTCCGTCGAATTACGCACCCACGTGCCGCCGAATCAGGACCAATATAACCAGCTCTTATCGACTCATTCAGTACTATATCCATAGCATTCCTTGATATAAATCCTCTTAACTCACGAAACAGTGCCGGTTTGAACTTATGTTGCACGGTGTTTATGCTCTTTTCAAATGAAGCCTTTATCTCCGTAAAAAGCAACTCAAGCAATGCATGGATAACCTGCCAGGACGCATCAAAGCTACTGTTCGATGTGCCAAGGTGTGTCTTCAATTTTGCATGTGCGCTCTCAGCCCTATTTGTAGTCACGTTTCCAAATTGCATATGCCGATTCGTTCAAGCAGCTACAAATTGTTCCTTGTGGTTATTCAACCACGATTTCTTCACATAATCAACAGCATTTGGATACCCACATAAATTCCGGTCCAATGCACTTAGAAATTGAATATAGTCATTTTCAGTGGGAGAGACTACCAACATGTTCCAACTAGATATAAACGCATCCCATCTGTCGTTGGTCTCAAAATCCTTCTTATAATTTGCCAAGATGTTCCTTGAAATATGCCACCTGCATAATAAGCTTGCTGCATTCGGAAAAGCAACGTTAATTGCATTGATCAGTGCTAACTCTCTATCGGTTACAATCACACGGGGCATAATACATCCATCCATTAATTCCTTAAGCCTCTCCAAAGCCCATCTGTAATTGGCCTCCCTTTCTGATTCAAGGTACACAAAAGCAACGGAGAAAGTCAGTTGAGTAGATGTGACACCGACAATCTCAAGCAAGGAAAGTCGATATCTATTAGTCTTGTACGTGCAATCCATTATCAAAACTTCTGGAAATGCACGTAACAACTGAATAGATGATGGATGTGCCCAGAATAGGTCCATCGTAGCATCTGTAGTGGCGTTGCTAGTGTGATACTCAATGTAGTTGTTCTGCTCCAAATGCATCATGAGTTGTTGCATCTGTGATTGACCGGCCAACTCAGTCACCCTCCACTTCTGACGGGCATTGTAGATACTCTTCATCATACTCGTGTTGTGCACGTCCCTTTCCTGCAACGTTCGAAGGATGTTCCTTGGCTTCACCATACTCTTTGACATATCAATCAAAACATTGATTTCCTCCCCTGAAAGCCTTCCAGCAAATGAGTGCCCCTCGAGATGTTGTGCGTTTGGATGATTGTGCATCCCACAAACCACTGTTAACATCCAATCATCATCATTTGCCAACTTTCGGCCCTTCAAAGCAAAAGGGCAATTACACTTCTTCGTTCCCGTTACCTTATTAGGATTTCTCTTTTCGGAGAACTTCGATGGACCCTTATAGCTTCCGCTTCTCTCACAAGATAAAACTATTCTCGGCTTCCTACCATCTCCACCAGCATCTGAAGTTTTGATTATAATTACCAAGCCATGTTTCTTTCCAACTTCCCTTGTCCATTGGATTAGGTCCTCTCGGCTTCTAAATATCATGTCAGTGGTGAAGACATTAGTAAAATCCAAAGAGCACTCACTGGCACCGGTTGACTGAATCTCCTGAAAATATAATTGCTAAATATTAGTATATTAATGCACGAGACTATATGCAGTCCTTGTGAACTATGCTCGGTTTACTCATGCTGTGCAAAACTATTTTTGCACGAAATAAATACGCCGTGCATATTAGTTTTACACGGAATAAATACGCCGTGCAAAATGTTTTTGTAGGGCGTAAATATGCCGTGCAAAATATTTTTGCACGGCATAATTATTCCGTGCAAAAATATTTTGCACGGCGTATTTATTCCGTGTAAAACTAGTATGTTTGATGGTATTTCGTCGTGCAATATTCATTTGCACGGCTCTGGAATACCAATCACGATGCACGAATTTTAATTAAAATGCTGGAAACGAAGTAAAATGTATACCTCCTCTTGATAGATCATTAGTTGCTTGTCCATATTGAAAATGCCTACTTCCAATAGACAATGTGATGCAGGGAGATGAGTGCCTCAAATATCTTTAAACAAATGGAGGAGACTTGAGGAAACTTTTTAAGAGTTGGAGAAGATGATGAGGAAGGAGATGAAGATCAATGGGAATGAATGAGTGCAGATGAATAATGTCGAAACAGTGGATGTAAGGGATAATGAAGAATAAGAAGAAGAAGAAGCAGAAAAAGAAGAAGAAGTGATGAGTAGAGAGGAGGGCACGAAACGTAGGAGAACCAAGGAAGAGGTTGATGGTAAAGGGTGAGTTGGTCATTTCACCTGAGGGTATTTTGGTGATTAATAAAAATTTAAAATGTGGGTGCGTACGTACAGCAATAGTAGTGAGTGCATATAGAATCTCCCGAGGTTTTGATGATAGAAAAGAATATTGTAAGGTTGGCAGAGGCTCCCCTTTGTTTTGGTCCAACACGCTAAAGATATTCAAATGGGAAAACAAATGGTCACTAGCCTGTGAATAGGCAAAATTCTAACACCCCTAAAAATTAAGGTATTCCTACTTTCTCACACAGCCCCCCCAAGGGCCACAACCCAGGATTTAGTTTGGGGTGTGGATTTGGAGGGTTTGGAAGCATGCTTTTAAAAAGTTTGTTTTGCTGACGGAAGAATCTTTTCAAGAACGCTTGCTCTCGCAAATAAATAAATCGCTAATAAATAATTAAAGCAAGCAACAATATAATAATCAAATAGGATATCTACTACTATATAATATTTTATTCATATACTCTATGTTGCGCTTGGCAAGAAAATTATAAAAAAAAAAAATTCTTGGACATAAGACAAGTACAAATCCTCTGGATTTCCCATTGCCTATAAGGCTAACGATGGGATAACTTTATTTAGTTTTGTAATTAGTTTAAATAGTATTATTGTGGATGCTATATAGATGTTATCCAAGGACTAGAACTCGTCTTCAAAAGAGGTTGAAGCGAGGGAGGTCTTAATTGTGTTGTAAAAGGAGAAACCATTTTGATAGGGGCCACAGGGCTCGTGTTTTGATGGAACCCCGATCTGCATGTAGACCAATTTCAGGTAACTAGAGGCTCTTTGGCATTCTTTCGTGTTGAGAAAACATCTATTTTGAAAATTGAGGTGCTAAATTTTTTTTTTTTATAATAACGTATTATATTTATTACCATGTCATTTTCTTCATATAACTACCTCATTTTTCGAAATAGAATGCTGCGGGAGAGAGAGGCTTCTCCATTCTTTGCATTCCTAAATTTTCATTCTAGGGAGGATTATCGAGAAACTGCAACAATATGTATTCCCATCCTGTGAGAATGAAGAAACATTTCCCCTAAGTTCATAAAGATCCAAGAAGATCCTTTAGACGTAAATAAAGTTACTTTTGCACTCGTTTTAGAAAGATCCAGATGGGTGCTAAGGTTTGCAACATCAATGAAATTATTACAACATTGATCGAATGACAATTAAAGGGTCTACAACCATTATCTCGTATTGCTACTAAATCGCATTAAAAGATTCAAAAAATTAACACAGTCAAATCACATTTCACTGCCCTCTCTGGTTAAAGAGCAAGAAAGGCTATGCATAAACCCATCTCAATGTAATGAGTCGGCTCTATTTCAGATAGATAAAAGTCTTGAATAAGGAAGCAACAAAACCATTACTAGGTGGAAATGCATGACATCACCTTAACTGATTTTTGGAAAGAACACCAGAAGTAGAGACCTTTGTGACCTCTTTTTTTTTTTTTTTTAATTAAAGATGCCCCACGATCATACGACAAAGGCAGATTAAAAATAAGATGATTAAAGATTCTATAAATGACCTCATCTCATCTTAACAACATTCCCTTGACATCCATTTTTTTGTAGTTGTGAGACCTATCATGATTTAACCATGCACTAGCCGGGGCATTGACCTGAATTTGGCCTCTTAAATCAACCCAATTGCATATATGTATATAACACAAACTTTTATTAATAAGCAAGCAAGCATTACACAATAGCCACTTGGGATCCACAAAAAATATAGAAATGATGCAAATAATAAACACACATGAAATATGGATATCTGGGACATAAGTAAAAGCATTGATGGTAGTAACTTCAACATTCTCTTTCAACGAGGGATATATTCCTCCTTTCTAAGTTCAGGTACGACCACAATATCCTTGAAATCCCGGACAACTGTGACTTAGTTGATAGTAGACAAAGCTTAAACATTACGCAGACACACATGAGACAAGGATAACTTGGACATACACACATGAGACATGGATAACTTGGACATACACACATGAGTAAAATCACTGATGGTAGTAGCTTCAACATTCTCATTTAGTTCCCATATGGACGTATCACCGTCACATCATTGAGTTTTGTAACTGTGCCTCTAACAGAACCTTGAGGTCCCCAATTGAAGTTACCATCACATAATTGATTTCCCAAATTGAGGTTACCTTCATCACATACTTTAGTTCCCGAATTGAGGTTACCTCCATCACAATATTGAGTTCCCAAATTGACGTTACCGCCACCACATACTTGCTTTCCGAAATTGACGTTACCGTTTGCACTGATATTCCCTTGGACCTGGGGGTTGTTCCCTCCCCCACCATACTGGGTATTGCCCTGCAGCATCAGTCATAAAATGGTTAGGTAGTTGCAATATGAATCCATAAATATGTGACACCCAATTGATAGTAGATTTTTTTTTTTTTTTGCCTAGAGAAAAAGGGAACTTCAAGGCATGTAAATGGGGTCCATCTATCATTAGTCAGCTAAATCTACTAATCAGCTTCGCCGTGGAGGCAAAACTTGATCCATGCATCATTTCTATGGCTTTTGGACTAAAGGATAGTGAATGAAATCTATTTTTCATGCTTTTTCTCTCTTGGTATTATGAGAGAGCCGAAAATATATTGTGAACATTGATTTTGGGATCCAAAACCATTAACACCATTAGTGCGGAGGGGATGTTCGGGATTTCTTTTACGTCCAAACACCCCGACCTAATTGCACTATCATTGAATATAGACTTGAGAGACTAAAGGAGAGAAGGATACCTGGTAATGACTCATAATTTAGAAGTGGTCTTGAAGTTGTAATTGAGAAGTTAGAAGCTGGCTTGTAGATCATAAGGCCTCCTATCCAATTTATATAGAAACATGCTAGGGAGACAATGGGAATTATAGAACTTGAGAAACTTCCCCGCAATGTGCTCAATTTTTATTTTATTTTTATGGATAGTAATTCAAAGCCCATTACATGGCTTTGCATCAATTCCAGTTGGTCCACCCCTTATCCTTCAGATGGATCCTCCTCAAATTATGAACCAAAAAGAGAATAACTTAAAGTGAGAATATGGTGATATTCTATGGTCTTCAGGCTGCGCCTGGACTAGTTAGTGAAGAGCCAGTGTAAGCTTTTGTTTCATTTGTTTTTTTAATGACATTCACCCTTTATCCAAAAAAGAAAAAAAGGTGCTCGGACTAATAGTGCTCTATGAGCATACTCGAGTTGAACATAGGCACTTTGATGAGAATGAGATCCCAACATATACTATCTTTTTATTATCATTTGTAAACACAGCCTACCATTACTTATTGTATTATTACATCTGGAGAGCCTGACTTGGATGATAGTGTTGGATCGTTTATTGGGGTGGCCCACATGGCCACAACTCCTTATTAAAGAAACGGTTCTCTCCCACTAATATTCCATTTATGGTCAATAAGAGGTATTTACATGTTTCCATTAAATGCTAACTTAAAGGGACAATTAAAGATTATTTCTCTTCTTGATGGAAGGAGAGAATCAGGGCCTATAAAAGGCAACCCGGGTAACTCTCTTGACTACCGTAGTTTCTCTGCAACCATCACTTACCGGAGAAGAAAAGACAAAGCACAAGAGAGTTGTGATTTCCTATTGAAGACCAACCTTCTGTTGGATCAGACTTTCAAGATGGTACAGTCAGGTACCATCTTACTTCTCTATTGGTTTAGATTAAATGTTTATAGTATTATTGGATTGATTCCAGAGAGGGTTTAAAAATCCAAAGATTTATTTTCTAAGAGGGACAACTAATTGTTAATTTTGTCTCTCATAACAAGTCCAAAGGAAAAGGAAAAGGCAAAAAGAAAGCCAATGTTCAGGATGCAAAGCCCAACAAGAAAGAGAAAGGTGCACAAAAGAAATGTTTTTTCTGTGGAAAGGCTGGACATTTTAAGAAAGTGATGCCATGGAATTTGTAACTGAAGAAAAATAAATAAATAACAATAAGTTATGTGATGCTTTGAATTTTTCTACGCAATATACTGAAATTTAAAAGTGATATGTACATCATTGGAAAACCACCTTTGGGTTGGAAAAATAATATGTAAATATATTACTTTTTCTTTGATTAATATGACCATGTTTATAATATGTAATGTGATTGTATTGAATATATTCCTTTGGGTATAAATCAAATACAAGCAAAATACATTTATTAACCATGTCATATTCCAATTTTAGCTTATGGACAATCGTACCACAGATAGTAGATAGAGCTTCATATTACATGAGACATAAGTAACAGCAAGCGCTGAGGGTAGCTTCAGAACTCTCATTGAGTAGGAGCTATTTTTCAGTTAATTGTGAAGTTTCCATCATCAGTGATTTCAGGTCCATTGATCTTGCCACCTCCATCTGCTTTGTTCCCCCCTTGGACTTGTGGGTTGTACTTGCCCCCACCAGTCTGGACATTTTTGGTCTTGTCATTAGGCTGGGGTGGTGGTGACTTCTTAGAGCTCCCAAGACTAAATCGAATGTCCTGTACCATCAGCGTAAAAGATCGAGTTAAGCAATTGCAATTTGATTTATCAATAAATAGGTGAGACCAACCTGAGAGAAGAATTACTTACCCAAAAAAAAAAAAAAACTTGAGAGGAGAGAGTTTTTTCTGTGCCCCCCAAAAAGGGACACACCCTGCCATGTTGTTAGTATTTTTGTAATTGGCTAATTCATGTTGGACAAAACTCTAGTGGTCTTTGAGTTTTACCTTTTATTTAGAAAAGAACTCCGAAGATAGAAGAGGGAAGGACTCCAAGAAGAAAAGTCTGAAAGCATTAGAAGAAGAAAGTTAGAAGAAAATAGTGCTGATTTTCCGTATCTTCCTTCCAGCAAGGAGTCCGCTCGAGCACCCACATCTTTGCTCAAGCGATAGCGAGACAGAACCTCATTCGCTCGAGCGGATGAAGGGTTCGCTCGAGCGAACAGGTGCGCAGAAAACGGGAAAGTCTCCTATTTTGCACGAATTTATTTCCCTTTGAGACCCTGTTTCCCAAGTTGAGTCCTACTTGTGCTCTAAGTATTAGGCAAGAATTTGAGACAGTTAATAGGGTATTACTCTCAACCCTAAGAACCACCACTCTCATTAATCTAAGTCAGAGAGATCATTAGAGAGAGTTTATTCTCTAGAGCTAGTGAGAGATTGTTCTGAAGGCTGCTCTAAAAGGTCATTGTTGCTTCTGCTTTTCGAAGGAGAAGATAGTTCATCTTGACTGGCAAAGTGTGAGGAGATCAAGTAAGGAGAACGGGGCACGGTGGATGTCGTGTCAGTGGATTTTTTGCAAGAATAACTACAGTCCTTAGGTCGAGGTACAGATCCAGGTAAAGGAGCCGGTGATACATCTTGTAACTGTTCGTGAACTCTTGATTTCTGGTTCGTGGTTTTTCTCTCTGGATAGGGTTTCCACGCTATATTTTGTGTCCGCCTTTTTGTGGTAATTGATTGGTAAATTTAATTGCTAGTTCGTCTGATAGGTTATTTTCGCTATGCATTGATTGTTAAATTAAGAACTAGTAATAATCCATTCTGGTAGCCCATAAAATTGGTCTTTCAATTGGTATCAAAGCAGGTTGCACTATTTTACTGTGCTAATCCATATTTGCTAGATGGATATCTATCGCGAAGGCACTTTAACCAATTAGCCACCTCTGTTGGATGGTAGCAATTATGCTTATTGGAAAGTCAGGATGGTTCCCTTCTTGAAAGCCATAGATCTAAAAGTTTGGAAATCTGTTATGAATGGCTATTCCTTTTCCACTATTACTGCTGATGGGGTAACTAGTCTAAAACTTAAAGATAAGTGGACTAAGGATGAAGAGTTGGCTGCCACTTGTAACTCTAAAGCATTGAATGCTATTTATAATGGAGTTAATATGCCTAAGTTTCGTAGAATTTCTACATGCACTACTGCGAAAGAAGCTTGGGATATTCTGCAGACTGTGCATGAAGGTACTGAAACTGTTAAACAATTGAAACTTCAAAAATTATATACAGCCTTCGAAACCATAAAGATGGAAGATGATGAAACTTTTGATGATTTCAATTCGAAGCTGAATGAAATTGTGAATGATACCTTTACTTTGGGAGAGTCAATTCCTGAAAATAGGGTTGTGAAAAATATTCTGCGGTCTCTTCCTGAAAGGTTTGATGCCAAGGTTGTGGCTATTGAGGAGAATAAAAATTTGAATTTTCTCAAAGCTGAAGAATTAGTTGGCAACCTTCAGACTTTTGAACCAAACCTAAGGACTAATGTGAAATCAAAATCCAGTGGTATTGCTTTAAGGGCCTCCAAAGAATCATTCAAGAAAATTGCTAGTAATTCCGATTCTGATTCCGAGGAGATAGATCCCCAAGATGCTGTTCAGTTTATGAAGCAATTTCAGTCATTCATGAAGGGGAAGAAAAGTGATTTGAAAATCCCTAAAAATTTTGTAAAGAAGAAATCTTCTAAAGGGATTCGATGTTTTGAGTGTCATGGTTATGGACACATTGCTAGTGATTGTGCTAACAAAAAGCCAAAAAAGAAGGCTTTAAATTTGACTTGGGATGCTGATACTTCTGAAGAAGATGATAAAAAATATGAGTCTGAAAAGGCTAACGCTAGCAAAGAAAAATTCATCGCATTCATGGCAACTTCCGTTTCTGTTACTCCACCAGTGTCTGATATTAAGACTGATCACGAGATTAGTGAGTCAGAGACAGAACATGATTGGCAAGCTGAATATCAGATTTTGTTTGAAAAATCCATGGCAACTTCCGTTTCTGTTACTCCACCAGTGTCTGATATTGAGACTGATCACGAGATTAGTGAGTCAGAGACAGAACATGATTGGCAAGCTGAATATCAGATTTTGTTTGAAAAATCCATGAAGATGCTAAAGATGAATGAAAAAGTGGCTACAAGCTGGAAAGACTCTGAAGAGCAGAATACTTCTTTGAAAGCTGAATTGTCAGAAGCTATTACAAAGGTTAGTCACTTAGAGGAAGAAAATAACAGGTTGGCAGATAAATTGACTGTTGAAGCCCAAAAGTGCGCTTTGACTGATCATGACATGAAGACCTTGAAAGCTGAAAATACTGACTTGCAAGGAAGACTCAAGATAGTTCTTTCTGAGTTAGAAACAAGCAAGGCTTCGCTAAACAGGATGAATGCAGGGTCCAAAAAGCTTGACGACATCCTCTACTATCAAAAGGCAAAGACAGACATGCTTGGCATTGGCTACACTGACGGGGCATCTACATCTAACGCCAAAGGTACTGACTGTTTCGTTCAAAATTTAGTTGTTACTAATCCTGCTATTCATGTTGCAAAGCCAGCTGCCAAGAAGAAACATGTGTCACGTTCTGAAAGAATTCTCACTTGTCATCATTGTGGAATTAAAGGACACATTAGACCACATTGCAATAAGTTGCGAAAGTCACCAAATAAAAAGCAATGGAAAACACAAAAGACCGAGCTGAACAAGAATACCAAATTTGTGTTAAGAAAAAAGATCTGTCTTCAATGTTGGTACACACTTTGCTGAAGTACTTAAATTTGCAAGGGCGTGTGCCGAAACTTCATCACCCCTGATCTGCGAGATCACGCCCCCACCCCAGTGCTGATACGAAGATCTCTCTAAGGGGGATTCAAAATTGAGGCAGAGCTGAAGAATCCAGATTGACAGAAGCTGTTTGAAGATTTTGTCAATTATGGACAAAAAGGAGGAGAATAATGAAGCTAGGGGGAGAAAACTTGCAAAGATCTACAAGAGCTGACATGCAAAGATCTACAAGAGGAGCTGAATATTTTGTGTTGAAAATTCAATGCATTTTTGGTTTTTCTTAAGGGTAGATCATTTGTAGGAGTTTTGTCCATGAATTGCCAAAGAGGGAGATTGTTATTATTTTTGTAATTGGCTAATTCATGTTGGATAAAACTCTATGGGTCTTTGAGTTGTATCTTTTATTTAGAAAAGGACTCCGAAGATAGAAGAGGGAAGGACTCCAAGAAGAAAATTCTGAAAGCATTAGAAGAAGAAAGCTGGAAGAAAAGAGTGCTGAATTTTCGTATCTTCCATCCAGCAAGGAGTCCGCTCGAGCGCCCACATCTTCCCTCGAGCGATAGCGAGACAGAACCTCATTCGCTCGAGCGGATGAAGGGTTCGCTCGAGCGAATAGGTGCGCAGAAAATGAAAAAGTCTCCTATTTTGCACTAATTTGTTTCCCTTTGAGACTCTGTTTCCCAAGTTGAGTCCTACTTGTGCTCTAAGTATTAGGCACGAATTTGAGGCTATTAATAGGGTATTACTCTCAACCCTAAGAACCACCACTCACATTAATCTAAGTCAGAGAGATCATTAGAGAGAGTTTATTCTCTATAGTTATTGAGAGATTGTTCTGAAGGCTGCTCTAGAAGGTCATTGTTGCTTCTGCTTTTCGAAGGAGAAGATGGTTTATCTTGACTGGCAAGGTGCGAGGAGATCAAGTAATGAGAACGGGGCACGGTGGATGTCGTGTCAGTGGATTCTTTGCAAGAATAACTCACTACAACAAAATGCACTATTCCCGGCGTTTTTTCCCGGCGTTTTATAATTATGCCGGCAAAAGTATAATTATCCCCGGCGAAGTCCCATTTTGTGCCGGCAATAGTATAATCTTGCTGGCGAAATTTATTCGCCGGCATTTTCTAAGTTTCGCCGGCAAATAGTTTATTTTCCCGGCGTATATTCTGCTTTCGCCGGGAAATTTACAAGTTTTCCCGGCGTTATTCTGTTTTCGCCGTCGAAGGTAATTTAATCCCCGCCAACGAATTGTGATGGTTTCGCGCCTCCATTTTATTTCCCCCGCTCTGATGTTAACATTGCGCCTGCGTTTTATTTCCCCATTTCGATTTCATCGATCCCTCTCACGCTCTCTCCCAGCCCTCTCTTCCTCGATCGCTCATCCCCATCCCTCTCTCGCTCTCTCCCATCCCTCTCTTCCTCTTCCCGGATTCTCTCTCTCAGGCAGCGCCCACCTCTGCTCCATCGCCAGACCCATCTCGAGATTCCCTTCATCGATCTTCTCCTCTCCATTTTCCTCGCAGCGGCAGCATCCATCGCTCACCCTTTCCATCTTCCTCGCAGCGGCAGCAGCCATCACTCGCACATTCAGCTGACCGTCTCTCCCCTGCCATCCTCAAGGTCTGTCTCTCTCTCCCTCTCTCTTATTTTCTCTCTCTCTCTTCTTCTTTGTTTTCATTTGTTTTTAGATCTGAAATGAAATAAAGGCAAATATTTTTCTTCTCCTTTCATCGTTGCAATGATCTGGGGTAGTGGTTATTGATCGAAAGTGGGTTCTTGTCATTGGCGTTTTGTTGCTACCTCCCTTTTCTTTCGTTTCTTAATTTTGTCTGATTTTCGTTATGGGTTTGATATTGTGTGGAATTGATTAGGTTGAATTCCCTTTCCGTTTTGAGTAAAAAAGAAACTAATACATCAGTAATTAAATTACCAAATTCGTGCCACCACTGCCACCCCTAATCATTGACTCATTTGTTTATTAAGCATGATTGGTTTGACCCAGTGCCAGATACATGTGTCAAAACTTTTTTATCCTTGAGTTGCTACTGCCTAATGTGTTTGTTGAGGTCGGTCTCATTCTAACCTATGGTTGAGCCATTGGTCAATCTCTTTAGGACATATTAAAACGTTTGATGAAAGAAAATCCATCTGTGCAAGGTCATGTTCAACATGTTCTTGACCATTATAGAACTTATCAAACCTTCATCAAGCAGTTCAACTCCTGTACTGTTTTTCATAACATTGATCTTTAATGAAAGCATAGGAAGACCAAAGCGGCCTTCGATAGTGGATATACTAATTTTAGTGTTAATGAAATCACAACAATGCAGAAGCTTGAGGGCCTGTTTGCTTAATTCAAAGTGCCCAGGATTTCTTAGCGAATGAATTTTCTATCCAAAGAGCAGAAGTGGATGCCTAGCACAGACTATCAAAATATCACCCCTTTGATGAGAAATGATTGCCCACTTCTTAGTCACTGTATGCATGTAAATCCTTGAGCCAGTTTGGATGCAGAAAAAAGGAAGGAAAAAATTCCTCTAATGAAATATATTTGCCCTGTTTGGATCTGCTTTTAAGGAGGGAAGTAACACTCTTCTTAGATAACTCTGTTTTTTTTTTTTTTTTAAAAAGGAGAAAAGATTCTCTTTTAAGGGCACGGAGAACATCCTTTTTTTTCTCTAATGAAAATAAATTTTACATATGTAAATGTTATTTATGCAAATGTTACATGTATGAAATACATTACCATGAGTCAAATGAGTACATCCAATAGGGGAGGGGGTTGTAGCTAGGTGAGATGCCGGTTGACCAAATAATCTTTTGTGATTTGGGGTTTTGAGAAGCGAAAAAGTGTCAACGATGCAAAATAGAATGAAAAGCAGTTGATTTCCATTCTCTCTCTCTCTCTATCTCTCTCTCCTCTGCAATTTTTGCATTAATCTTACCTTAATCTAAGAGGAAAAGAGGAGAAGAAGTCCATAGATAAGAAGTGAGATTTAGATAATTGTATTATTTCTTTTTCTTGTTGTTTAGCAAAGGATGGGTTTCTTTCTTTTGTCATCTCTGTTTAGTCTGGAGGCAGGCCGGCCAGACCTCTCTTCTCATTGAGGTGTTTAGCCAATAAGCGATTGAGCATTGTCTGCTGACCAGGACTCATCATTGTCCGCTCAAATAAATGGCTCTGTGACTCTGAGACTTGACAGGGATATCTTCATCAAACCCCTGGCCCCGAACAGATCTTTGAAACTCAAGCCATGTCAAAGAACAGAACTACTTTAACTCGTAGGTATCTTTGAATCATAACAGCTAAAGATTTCATTTTCTGTCTTTTTTCCCAAATAAACTTGTATAATGTAGTTACTACCGACAGCCCACATGTGGATTCCAGCTTTGAGGCCTTTGTGCATTGAAGAATCAGCAATATCTTTTTGGTAAGCTGTTGGCATCACAAGTTGGCTGCTAATATTCAAGTTATTCAAGGTCTTGTGCCTTTAATCAAACGGCATGTTCATGGGGTTCCAAACACTAACAAACATAAAACTAGAGCTTCCTGGTTGGGGCCTTTGCACCCTTTGTTCATCTTCATCTTCTTCCTCTCTCTCTATCACAATTTAACACTTCAATTCCCTCTATCACAAAAGGACATGTAGATATTGTTAGTACGAGGTATTCTCTTAGCATAATGAGTACTCCATGTTTCTTAATTTGGCCTTCTGTGCATTCATGTGAAATTCTTTTTTAAGCAAAGAGGGCTTGATGTATAACATAAATGAATTTTTCATACCATGCACTACTTTTGGCGCAACAGCTGGTCTCAGCAAACTGCCTTGAGGCTTTCCTTGTGTATGATAAATTAAAGCTCGATTTTTCTCCTTTTGAAGCTGTGTTAGTTTCCATTTGGTGCAAAATACGGACGAAATCCACTTTAGCTTCAACCCAGAATCTGATTTCCTTTTTTTTTTTTTTTTCTCTTGTTAGGTTGGAGCTTTGAGAGTAGTAGCAGAGGAATCCTATCACTGTCTGCGAGCAGGTATCTCATTTGAATCTTAATTCCTCAGTTTGAAAGAAACATTGTTTCTTATGATTATAGATGGGAAATTAGTTGAAAGGATTGAATAAAATAAATGTGTAGATTGATTATGAAAACATGCATATCATATGGGCATGGGGCGAGAATATTCATGAATATGCTGAGATTTGAGTTGCATAGAATAATTAGATTCATGGAGAAGATATGTTGATGCAACCCAAATTTGAGTTTAATGGATATCTTATCATTCATTTCTTTTTTACATTTATTTTTAAACCATCTAATGGTTGAATTTGAGTTAACCACCACCTTACATATATATGAACAGATATGGACAAGAGTTGGATGCTACTGTATCATAATAGATTCAGTCAGCCGTATATAGACGGGGTGAATTCTTTTATTGAATTCGCGAAGGCAAATTCGCGCGGGAGTAGAGTGATCAAGTGCCCATGTAACTATTGCTGCAACAGTTTTGACCATGATTATGAGATTGTGAGAAACCATCTACTCGTACGTGGGATGCTGGTATCCTACGACACCTGGTTGCAGCATGGGGAACTTGCACAATCGGATGATAGCGAGGATGAATCGGATGAGGACCGGGATGGATATGATGAGTTACTAGAGGATCATGGCAGGGGGACTTACATGATGGATGATACCCTAGGGATAGATGATGTGCGAAACTTTGAAATTATGCTGGAGGCTTCCCAGCGTGGTTTGTACCCTGGTTGTAAAGATTCAGAAACGCTGTTAGCGTTTGTCATTAGGATGCTACATGTGAAGGTTCAATATAGGTGGAGCAACAAGTCATTTGACAAGGTCTTGGAGATATTTAGGGACGTCCTACCAGAAGGTAATGTGGTGCCCGCGTCCGTCTATGAGGCCAAGAAGCTACTGCGTGACTTGGGCTTAGGATATGAGCACATTGAGTCCTGCAAGAATGATTGCATACTTTTTTGGAAGGAGAATGCTCACCTGGATAAGTGTCCGGAATGTGGGGAGCCTAGGTACAAGGTCAATGATGGCAAGGGTAAGCAAATCGCTCATAAGATATTGCGTTACTTCCCATTGATACCTAGGCTACGGAGGTTATACATGTCCCGGATGACGGCCAAAGAGATGAGATGGCACCATGAGAATGGCATGGATGGCGATCTGGGTAGGCATCCGGCCGACTATAATGAATGGAAGGAATTTGATTTGAAATTTCCAGAGTTTGCACGGGAGATCCGCAATGTGAGGTTAGGATTGGCCACCGATGGGTTTAACCCCTTCGGCAACATGAGCACTTCTTACAGCATGTGGCCCGTCGTACTTATGCCTTATAACCTTCCACCCTGGATGTGCATGAAGGACCCATTTTTCATGATGTCCTTACTTATTCCTGGGCCGCAGGCTCCTGGGAAGGAGATCGATGTGTACCTAAGGCCCATGGTTGATGAGTTGAAGGAGTTGTGGGAGATTGGTGTCATGACTTACGATGCCCATAGTGAACAGACCTTCCGAATGCATGCGGCTTTGATGTGGACCATTAATGACTTTCCCGCGTATGGTAACTTATCTGGTTGGAGCACAAAAGGTTATTTGGCTTGTCCCCCTTGCAACGAAGATTCATTATCGTGTAAGTTGAGAAGTAAGATTGGGTGGGTTGGACATCGAGCTTACTTGTCTGAGAACCACCTCTGGAGAAGGAGCAAGAAGTTCAATGGTAAGCCAGAGCATAAAATAAAATCCTTGGATTTACCGGTGCAAAGGGTACTTGATCAGTTGGATCAACTACCAGAAGTTAGGTTCGGGAAGGGCCCCAACAGCAGGAAAAGACCTCGTGAGCCTACACTATTAAATTGGACAAAGAAAAGCATCATGTTTGAGCTACCGTACTGGAAGAAGTTAAACCTTAGGCATAACCTTGATGTCATGCACGTAGAGAAGAACATCTGTGAAAATGTTGTTGGGACAGTGGTAGGCATAGATAAGAAGAATAAGGACACAGATAAAGCGCGCGATGATTTAAAGGATATGGGCATCAGGCCGCAATTGCATCTGCAGAGGAATGAAGAAGGATCCATTGTGAAACCCCATGCATCCTATACGTTGGACCCGAAACAGAAGGAGGGTTTTTTCGAATTCTTGAAATCAATCAAGTACCCGGATGGCTATGCAGCAAACCTCTCAAGGTGTGTGACATCGAAAAATGGCAAATTATTGGGTATGAAGAGTCACGACTATCATGTGCTCCTACAACGTCTACTTCCGGTTGGCCTACGTGGTTATGTTGATAAGGAGTTAAGTACAACTCTATTTGAGTTTGGCAGGTTCTTCCAGGACCTCTGCTCGAAAACATTGAAACAGAGCGATTTAAAAAAATTAGAGGAACGGGGAGTGTTCATACTTTGTAAGCTCGAGAAGATTTTTCCTCCGGCATTCTTTGATGTAATGGTCCATTTGGCTGTTCACTTGCCTCGTGAGGCCATGCTTGCTGGACCGGTACAATATCGGTGGATGTACCCCATTGAAAGGTAACCGTTACCAAGTGCTAAAGTGTTTTTGGTTGTAGTAATGTGATTGTCTTGTATAAGTAACCTTAATACTAATGTCTCTTTATTTGAAGGTTTCTAGGGACTTTAAAAGGTTACGTTACTAACCGAGCACGACCCGAAGGCTCGATCGCAGAGGCCTACATTGTCAAAGAGTGTTTAACTTTCTGCTCAATGTACCTAAAAGGGACTGATCGAGATGAACGAAATGATGATGGTGGTGTGCGTGGTCCCGGAATGGAGATATTCACACAAAATGTCCGCCCCTTTGCACCGATCACAAGGGCACCAGTTCCTGTTCAAAATGAACGCAACATGGCTCACTGGTTTGTTTTGCATAATAGTCCCGAGTTAGAGCCATATCTTGAGTAAGTGCTTTGGCTTAACTACATGTTTGCATAGATTGTGTCCTTGTTGATCCTTCAACTACGTTTAATTGCTTATGAATTGCATTTCCTTACGTAGGGAACACAGGAATACAATACAAAATCCAGAAGGGCATGACCTAAGTCAAATACAGCGAGATCAATTTCCAAAATGGTTCAAGCAACGTGTAAGATATATGATCCCCTATTTGCACGGTAAACATGATCTAATTGGGCCTGAATTCACATTAACTCAATAAATTATGTTGCATGTTGCTCATGTAGATGAATGATTTGCGAAATCAAGGGTCGCCAGAAGCAACAGATGAAATGTGGTCGTTATCAAATGGTCCCGGTTCGATAGTATATATGTATTCAGGGTGCATATTCAATGGTGTCCGATTCCACACCAGAGATCGCGAGAAAAGGCGTTTGTGCCAGAATAGTGGTTTGGTCGTGCAAGGGGAGCATCTCGGGAAGACAATTGACTTCTACGGGTACTTGTGCAAAGTCTGGGAATTGACATACATGCATGGGGGTAGGGTGGTGTTATTCCAATGTGAATGGTACAACACCGGTACCAGAAACAAAGTATATACCGATCAACACATAACAAGCATTGATGTTACTGGTCGGTGGTATAAAGATGATCCATTTGTCCTACCAAGTCAAGCAAAGCAAGTTTTCTATGTTATTGATACTTGCAAAGGCAACAACTGGAGAATCGTAGAACGAGTCAAGCATCGAGGAGTCTGGGATGTACCAGAAGTTGATGATGTGCCTAACGAGGCCTTCCAGCAGCACGAAGCAAGTGATGTTGTCCCAATCTGTGTCGAAGATAACGATTTGAATTACTGTAGAGATGACATTCCGCCAGATATAGTTAATGGTGAGGAGCCATTGGCGGAGCATAGCGATGGCGAATGATGAAACTATGGCGGAGTATATAGACGAGGATGATGATGAAGACAATCTGCATAGCCAGTCCGATCCAGATATCGATCCTGACGTAGACTAGGATGTGTAGTTTTTTATTTCTAATTTCTGTATGGACAAGTGTTCTAAATTAATGAAGTTGTTCGTTTACATTTCATGACTCATTTTATATATATCTCATTTTATTTCATTTTATTCACCCTCATTCTCATGTGTGTCATATATAGTTCTCAAAAATGCCCAAGGGAGGTAAAACATATGTCAGGCCTGGCTGGGTGGCCAAACAGGCAAAGTTGACAGAATACGAGAAGGTGAGAAATAAGAACATCATGGAAAGAGACGAGAAATGTCGTGCTTTGGGGGTAAAGAAAATAGCCAGCACTGTTTTTGGATTGAGTCAAACGGGCAGAACGAAAAGTGGAGTGGGAAATAGAAAATCGGGTGAAGATGACGATGATGAGGAGTATCGACCGCCCCAGTGTGATTTTGGGTTGGTTTATTCAGATGAAGATACAGGTGATGATGGGGATGATTAGTCTTCTGGGTCTGATCATGCGAATATGGTAATTTCTGTCTATTGATTTATGACAAGCCATTCTAGTTATAAACATCTTTCATCCACTTTATTATGTATTTCAGTACTAATACTTCACTGTTGTGGCGTGACAGGTTACTGATATGACTCTAGGGAAGCGAAGTAGACATGCTTCCGTTGTAGCAGCTGCACTGTCCCAGACTATACCGGCACTACCTCAAGTCACACAGTCTTCCCGTGCAAACCGCACGCCCGATGAGGCGGCCGTAGCTAGACCGACACAGCCTCAAGAGACACGGCCTTCTC
The DNA here is from genome assembly GCA_012931725.1 of Litsea cubeba. Classification (NCBI taxonomy): domain Eukaryota; kingdom Viridiplantae; phylum Streptophyta; class Magnoliopsida; order Laurales; family Lauraceae; genus Litsea; species Litsea cubeba. The sequence goes on along the minus strand of CM022945.1, from coordinate 105,147,050 downwards.
ATGCGGATAGCATGCTTAAGGTGGCGACCAATTCTAGACCGATGGATCCTACAGGGATTGCCGTGTCTTCTGGCCAGCCTGACCAGGTTTTGAGTCAGCGTACTCCGAGCAGTAGTGTTGGTGAGAAATTTAGAATTATTTACGTTTAAGATTTACATTCTTTTAATTTTATATGCTTAGTAACAAAATTAATATTTTGATCATGACATCATTAGGCTTAGGCGAAGGCTCCCGCCGTGTACGGGGCATGACACGGGGGCTGAAGGTGCAAAAACTGAGGCGGCAACTTGGCCATGCCATACCAATTTCGATCCCAGCTTCGAGCCATGCGCCAGAGGGTGAATTTGCCACTGCTTTTGCGAACCTTCTCGGGCAAGTGATTCGAGCTGAGGCACCTGTTCGGAAAGAAGGCTGGAAGTCTGTGCCTGAGGTGATCAAGAATTTGGTGGTAAAGCGAGTTCAGGTAATTTCATTTGCGATAACTTGATGCAGATTCATGGAGACTCATTAATATTTATTTGTTGTCTCACATAACATGTTTATGTTTGCAATTACAGCAAACTTTTGACTTCGGGGACTATGTGAACGATCCGATCATCAGGGATGCCGTTGATGTGAAGTGCAAGAAGTTGTACAGGGACTGGAAGCACGAATTACATACCCACTATCTGTCCCTTTTGGAGGCAAGGGTGCCCGATCCAAAGAACCACCCACTAAAACCTTGTAATGCAGATGACTGGGCCTGGATGATCGATAATTTGTGGGAGACTATGGAGTGGAAGGTAAATTTTAATGGTTTTGTATATATATCTTCCTCAATTATTGATCAAGATCATTGCAGTAGTTAAATTTTGTTTCTACTAATACCTTGTTTTTTATTTATCTGTGTAGGATAAGTCAAAGAAAGCAAGAGTTAGCCGATCGAAGATGCCATGGAATCATACGAGCGGCTCTAGATCGTTCCTAGCACGTAGTTCTTTAATTGTAAGTGCAGATTTAAGAATTTATGCCATTTGACTAAGTTATGAAAATTAAAGTTATTATATTAACGAAAATTATAATGTCATAACAGATGGCACATAATGATGGGCAGGCACAGGCTTTTCCCGATTTCTACCACGACACCCACTATATGCATGGGCAGAAAAAGTGGATAAATGAGGCAGCTCAGAAGACACATGTACGTGCCTAAGTCATGTCTTATATATCAATACAAATATACTTTTATACATTTGTTAAATCACTTTATTTGATTTTTACATGTTTAAAAATGGCAGGAGGAATTAGTACGAGTTAGCGCCGAACAATCCCAACCCTCCATAACATCTCCGTTGACAGAGCAACAGATATCCGTTCAAGTGCTTGGGCATAGATCGGGATACCTAAAGGGTTTTGGCGTCCGGACAAAATCTTGTTTAGCTTCAAGCCAGAATCGGACAGGCCCTGATCCTGAGTTACAACAATTGAGGCAACAGGTTGCTGAGTTTTCCCAGAGAACAATTTACTTGGAGAACTTGGTCCTCCAGTTAGCTCAGCGTGTAGGCGTAGATCCAAACACAGCTGCTGGTGTGGACGGTGAAGGTGGAGATCAGGATAGGACTTCTCCAGGTTTGTATATGACTACTCTTATCAGCTTTGGGACTTGTTTTTGTTGTTTCTTATCAGCTTATAATGCCTTGACCTTTCTATTATTTTCTCCTTTAATGTTATACTTTGCCCTTAAGCAAGAATAGTACAAACAATTTAAAGGAAAAGAAACAGGATTAGTCATCTCTTTCACTGATATTTCCAGCCTTTCATTTCTTTATTATATGTTATATTAATCTCTCTCTCTCTCTCTCTCTCTCTCTCTCTCTGTTGTTTTATTTGCAGGATTGAATGAACATTGATGATAAAGTTTTGTTGAAAGATTCCATGCAGGAAAGATGCAGCCAACATGAAGACCAAAAAAGGATGCAGAGTAGCAGATTGCTATATATTAAAATGGGATGCATGGAGTTTTTTTAAACAACATTGCAAATGTTGGAATGTCATAGTAGAATGTTAGCATGGATTTATATTTTGTAATGGTAATGTTAAAGTGTGTTGTAAGGATATTTGAATGTTTAAATTTTTATGGTATGGGGTTTTGGTTGGTACTGTAGGTGCTTGTCTATTTGGGTTTTGGAAGATGATTTTTTTTTGTCACAGGGGAACAATTGAGCTAGTTGTTACTTTCCCCTCACAGTTCTTGCATCTGTTTTTTTCGTTGGCAAGGGGGTGGGTGAGAGAGAGGAAAGTAAGAGAGGAGGTGGTTGTTGAGGTGGGTGTGCAGGGTGGTGGAAGAAGAGGAGGCAGTGGGTGTGCAGGTGGGTGTGTAGGGTGATGGAAGAAGAGGAGGTAGTGGGTGTGCAGCAGGTGGGTGTGCAGGGTGATGGAAGAAGAGGAGGTAGTGGGGCAGCAGGTGGGTGTGCAGGGTGGTGGAAGAAGAGGAGGCAGTGGGTGTGCAGGTGGGTGTGCAGGTGGGGTGTGTAAAGGGTGGTTGTTCAGGTGGGCTGTGCAGGGTGGGTGTGGGCAGGGTGGTGGAAGAAGAGGAGGCAGTGGGTGTGCAGCAGGTGGGTGTGCAGGGTGATGGAAGAAGAGGAGGTAGTGGGGCAAGCAGGTGGGTGTGCAGCAGGTGGGTGTGTGCAGGGTGGGTGTGTGCAGGGTGGGTGTGCAGGTGGGTGTGCAGGGTGATGGAAGAAGAGGAGGTAGTGGGTGTGCAGCAGGTGGGTGTGCAGGGTGATGGAAGAAGAGGAGGTAGTGGGTGTGCAGCAGGTGGGTGTGCAGGGTGATGGAAGAAGAGGAGGTAGTGGGGCAGCAGGTGGGTGTGCAGCAGGTGGGTGTGTGCAGGGTGGGTGTGCAGGTGGGTGTGCAGGGTGATGGAAGAAGAGGAGGTAGTGGGTGTGCAGCAGGTGGGTGTGCAGGGTGATGGAAGAAGAGGAGGTAGTGGGGCAGCAGGTGGGTGTGCAGGGTGGTGGAAGAAGAGGAGGCAGTGGGTGTGCAGGTGGGTGTGCAGGTGGGTGTGTAAAGGGTGGGTTGTTCAGGTGGGCTGTGCAGGGTGGGTGTGGGCAGGGCGGTGGAAGAAGAGGAGGCAGTGGGTGTGCAGCAGGTGGGTGTGTGCAGGGTGATGGAAGAAGAGGAGGTAGTGGGTGTGCAGGTGGGTGTGCAGCAGGTGGGTGTGTGCAGGGTGGGTGCAGCAGGTGGGTGTGCAGGGTGATGGAAGAAGAGGAGGTAGTGGGTGTGCAGCAGATGGGTGTGCAGGGTGATGGAAGAAGAGGAGGTAGTGGGGCAGCAGGTGGGTGTGCAGCAGGTGGGTGTGTGCAGGGTGGGTGTGCAGGTGGGTGTGCAGGGTGATGGAAGAAGAGGAGGTAGTGGGTGTGCAGCAGGTGGGTGTGCAGGGTGATGGAAGAAGAGGAGGTAGTGGGGCAGCAGGTGGGTGTGCAGGGTGGTGGAAGAAGAGGAGGCAGTGGGTGTGCAGGTGGGTGTGCAGGTGGGTGTGTAAAGGGTGGTTGTTCAGGTGGGCTGTGCAGGGTGGGTGTGGGCAGGGTGGTGGAAGAAGAGGAGGCAGTGGGTGTGCAGCAGGTGGGTGTGCAGCAGGTGGGTGTGTGCAGGGTGGTGCAGAAAAATGGGCTGTGCAGGGTGGGTGTGTGCAGGGGTGGTGCAGCAGGTGGGCTGTGCAAGGTGGGTGTGTGCAGGGTGGTGGAAGAAGAGGAGGCAGTGGGTGTGCAGGTGGGTGTGCAGGAGGTGGTATGTGATGCTAGAGGACGACCAATGACCATTGGATGGTTGGAAGAACTGAGGAAGAAGCACTTTCAGAGGCAAATAACCTGTTCTCTGGGAAGAAACTTCAGATTGCTCGAGACCCAGATGTACTAGACACATGGTTTTCTTCTAGTGCGCCACAAATGGACTGGGCAATTCTTTGCTCTTAAGGTAATGCTTGATTTAAGATTCTGATGATGATTGAATGTGAGGTTTCCCCAATTCTTTATACAATGTAGAATCTAGTTTGGAAATACATATAACTTTTCAAGTCACTTTTGACAGTTCCAAATTTGAGGCAATATCATAAACGTCTGGTACAAAGGAGTTTGCTAGACTCCCTGCTTCTTCTCATCTGTTGTATGGAGAAGTTGAATTGAGAGTTGTTGCATCCTCTTAGGTTGTATGAAACTGATTTTTGTCTTGGTGATTCACATGTGTCAACTAGAAGTTTTACATGCATCAAAGTCTATTTTACATTCACAGTCCTTTAAGATGGCTGGATTGTTCTCTGTTCATGCTTCTGTGGATCTCATTTATATTGACCTGATTGTTCAAATTATCCATGAAACTAATTCGAAAGTTGCATTTTCATGACAAGTTGTGTTTAGCCAGCGCAAAACATATTTACTTTGACAAAGCACTATAAGGAAAACTCTGCTTGTGTCTATTTATAAAATCGAATCAAATCCTTTTTTTCCTCAAATGTCATCCTAAACAGATGTTTAAATACTATGATGCAAGTGCAGTCGTTTTAAGCTTTGATTATCTTCTTGGGCAGGTATGATCATGGGGGCAGCAAGAGTCAGCAGTTTACCATAATAAAGAACGTTCTATACCTTCCCTGTATTTTGAGCCAATATGTTGAGTTCCTTAACTGTTCTGAACTGATAACATGATTTTAATTTCAGGAGTCTGCACAATGTGCACTGTTAAATGGTAAGTTGCTCCCATGTTTTTCAATCTCATGAACAGTGTTTGTAGTGTGAAATCCAAAGTCGGTTTGGTAAAGAATGAGGATTGCCAAACTGGATTTAGAACTGGGTTGGAGTATCTGTCTCTGGCAATGAAGAAGTAGATTCCAAGCCTCTCCTTAGTGCTCCAAACAATATTGCTGTAAAGGAAACCGAGGCCTCTGGAGATACAGAGGTGAATATTGTGCTACTTTTTGTTTTTTTATCTCTATCAACTAATACTAAATTTACTTAACCGTTACAGGTCCCATTTCTTGAGAATGTCTACCGGAAGGAACTTGGCCTGCTCGTGTTTGTCTGGGTAGCGTTCCTTGCTTTACAGATTGCTCAGGTTGGTTCTTCAATTTCCACTATACCTTTTTCCTCTCCATCATATCTTCATGTTGGAAATTTCACCATGTATTGGATACAAATAAACCTAGGCTAACTGATAAAAGAAAGCTGCCTCTTCATGTTGGAGCAGAAACACACAGCATTGCTATAATGACTAGTTGCACAATGCATTGCTATATATCATGGGCTGATACCTGGCATAAGTGAATGGTTCCATGGTATGATTGGTATAATAAAAGTCTAACTTGATGGATGGCAGCTAATGTCCCTTTGTGTTTCAATTTCATTGAATCTTGATCTTGTGGTAACCCTCTGTAATGGATGTGATGTTGAACTACGCAGAAGCCAGCAGATATTCAGGGAAACTGCCCTTTTCTGGGGTTTGAAGAGCCATGCCCTTATGGGTTGCCCTGTAGATTTTCAGGTACACATAAGGACAATGGTCCTGCTGAAACTTTGAATGTTCAGAAGAAAAGCACTGAAGTGAATGGGCTGAACAAAGACGTGCAGAGGCTCTTGTGGAAGAATAAAATGAGTTTTCCAAAGGCAGATAGCCAGCTAAAACACCTTGGGCTTGTGGTGAGCACATAATTCAAATTGTTGTCTTGGTTACCATGATTCTTTTCAGCTTAGAAGTCATTGTGATGCTTCTGTTATGAGATAAGATGCAAACACCATATTATCAATGCAACTTCATCTAGCAGGCTCTGATGGATAGCTTCTAAAATCTATGCTTCATTTTGTGTTTTCTCATGTATTTTTCTACTTACCCTTACCTATCTGTGGTTTTCATATCCTTCATAGAAGTTCTGCTCTTTCCCATGAACAGTTTCTGAAGTTTTTTACTTTAATGCGATCCATTGGCAACAATAGTAAACACAATTGAGATGGAGTATATCAGAGAACCCACTTGTGGTTATACAGGTTTAGTTGTTTAATGAAAGAAGAAAACCCTAGCTTCTATTTTCTCTCTTTTGTTTTTGTTCATATGTATGGTTCATATAGGTTTGACTGATTTCACTTTGGTTAGGTAGGTTTTTCGTTGACTCATGATTACTGATCAAATAGCCCAAGGAACAATGATTAGAATTAAAACTCTAATTACATCATGAGGGGTATGGATTTGCCTTAAACACAAGTTAATAGCTCCAGTCAACAAAAAGAGAAAAAGGAGGTGGTCATTACTCGTTCATTTACTCTAGCAGCATTTTTCTTACCAAGCTTTTCCTTCTTGAGTGGGTATGGATGATTGCCCTTGAGCCCAAATCCTCTTCATTTAGTTTTTTTTTTTTTTTTGTAATTTTTTCAAATGTTATCTTTCCTCTGTGGATTTTATATCTTTGGGTGGAAAGTTCTTACACTAGTGGATAGTTCTTTCCCATTCTTTTGGTTGGACCACTTGCGAGAGAGAGAGAGAGAGAGAGAGAGAGAGAGAGAGAGAGAGATTTTGTTTTGCTAAACTATCTTTGTTATTTCAGCTTCTACTAACTTAATCTACTTGAGTGCATGTGCACTAGTTACAAATATAGGTATTGTTATTTGGTGATGAGTATTCCTGCCTTGTTTATGAGTGCAGATAACAAGGTTTGCATGTGGTGGATTTGCTGTGGGCTTTGGAGGGAGCCATTCCTTATTTGATGGTTCAGGAGCTTTCCAGTTTCTAGTATCTTGGGCTCATATCTCAAGTGAGAAAGATGAATCTCAGCTCATCTTGCCCAAACATTCAAGGGAAGGACTCTTGAACTCTCTATCTCCCCCAAACTCAACCCACGTTGTCGGTTCCATTTACGAGCAATCCCACATAGCTGCTATTCAAGATCTCTATGGAATACCCATGCAGGCAATAGCATCTGATGATTCAAGTTGGGAGACAGCACTCTCAAGCTTCAGTGGCCGAGTGTCTGACATTATATAACCAAGATTTCTCTTTTGCTGTTGGAGCATGTCTGAGTGTCTGACATTATATGTTATTTAGGATCATCTTTTGTGCTTTTTTTGAAATGCTATGTGATCTTGAATTTTTGGTTATCCTTGACTGCTACTGCAATCATAGTTGAAATTTAGATGACTGCCATGAAAAAAGCACAATTGGAAGGTGCTTATTGTCCAAACAATTGGAAGGCTTCATATCAAGTCATGTTAACTTACCTACATAAAAAATATTAGATTAGAATGTAAAATTTGTGAAAAGATGGCAATAGTTAGTGTTTTATTTGGTATTCTAATGATATTAGAAATGTTTAAAAAGTAATGTTTGTTGTGTTTGAAATTGTGCGTACAGGAGGCTGACAAATACAGGAAAAATATTAAAAAAATATTTTTTTTTAAAATATAAATGCTTTGCCGGCGCATTTAAAATGCCGGCAACAATTTTAAAAAAAATTATATTAATGTTTTCCCGGCGCACACAAACGCCGGCAAAAGTTTTTAAAAGTTTTTTGTTAATTTATTATTAAAAAAAATTACCTTCCCCGGCGCCAAAATAACGCCGGCAATGTGTTACCGGCGCATATATTCGCCGGCAAAAGCATTAAACAACGCCGGCAAAAGTTTTAAAAAATTGTAATAACTCTTTTCCCGGCGAAAATAACGCCGGTAAAAGGTTTAAAAAAATTCTTTTATTTGCTTTTTCCGGCAAAAAATAACGCGGGAAGTCCTTTACCGGCGAAACATAACGCCGGGAAAAGTTTTTAAAAAATTTATTACTCCTCTTTCCCGGCGAAGTAAATTATTTTGCCGGCGAAAAATAACGCCGGTAATGTTTATTCCTTTCCCGGCGTTTCTACATTTTGCAGGCAAAATACATTGCTGGCGTAGTATTACCGGCGAATTGCCGGCGCATCAAAAATCGCCGGGAAATCAATTTCCCGGCGCTTTCTTGACTTTTGCCGGCGTTTTCTTAGCGCCGGGAAAAGTGAAATTTCTTGTAGTGACTACAGTCCTTAGGTCGAGGTAAAGGAGCTAGTGAGTACATCTTGTAACTGTTCGTGAACTCTTGATTTTCGGTTCGTGGTTTTTCTCCCTGGATAGGGTTTCCACGCTATATTTTGTGTCTGCCTTCTTGTGGTAATTGCTTGGTAGATTTAATTGCTAGTTCGTTTGATTGGTTATTTTCGCCGTGCATTGATTGTTAAATTAAGAACTAGTAATAATCCATTCTGGTAGCCCATAAAATTGGTCTTTCACATGTAAGTGGAGTTCATTTATTATTGCTCAACCAATCTACTAATCAGGTTTGCCATGCAGGTGAAATTCGTTCTGTACATCCCTTTTTTCCTTCTGGACCAAACGATAGTGAATAAAATATGTTTTCCATTTTTTTTCTTGGTACATTGAAATAATTGATGTTTGTGAGCACTGCTTGTGGATTTAATTACACTCATACTTGCATTAGAAGCTTTCGAGAGAGATTTAATTACACTCATATTTGCATTAGAAGCTTTTGAGAGAGAGAGAGAGAGAGAGAGAGAGAGAGAGAGAGAGAGAGAGAGAGAGAGAGAATATGATACCATGGCGAAGTTACTTCAATTGAAGTGGTCCTGATGCTAGAATTGAGAAATTGGAACCTGGCCTTGTAGCTCTTGAGACCTCCAATTTAGTTTATATAGATGGCAATTAGGTGTCAATAGAAAATGAACTTGACATTTGAATGCAAATTAGACCGGTTGCATCAATTCACAGGCCCCACCCCTTACCGCTGCTGTGGATTTTTTTTATCTTGAAAAGACGCAAAATAATGTGAGAAAAACATAAATAAGCAGAGGAGAAGAAACTTACAAAACTGAAAGGTATATTGGTGTATGTCAATTCACTTGGCCCTCCATATATCCAACGACGGCATTCCATCCATATATAGAACTTCTAAATCCAACAGGCGGATGAAAATCTGCGAAACCTGGGTCCCAGTGATTATTGCCCAGATCGGACCCCACTGCAGCCCACCTTTTGGGCCCCAAACCTCTGATCCAGACCTAGATTGGGCCCTTAACTTAACCCGTCAGACCTGACCTGAACCTGACCCAATCCAACCGATCAAGCTCTAGCCCAAATCAATCAAAACCCAAATCCAACCCAAACCATCTAACCAGAACCTAACCCCAGATCTGGCCCAGACTCCTTGACCCGTCGCCCGGATAAGGGAGAAAGAGTCCAGGGATCTGGGGAGTGTCCCAGATATCTGGACTCTCAAACCCCCTTAAACCCCTCAACCCCTTTCCAAAATATGGGGAATTCAAAAACTGAGCTCCCTTACAAGAGTAGTTTTTTTTTGCTTTTGACACCATTTTGATTAATAGCAAAAAGTAAACACTCTTGCTTTTATTTTAAATGAAGAAGGAATGACAATACTTGTAAATAACTCAAACTTGCTGCCCTTTTTTGCGCCGCACATATCAAGATGTGAATGTGCTTTTGATGGGGATGGCAAAAACTTCTAAATTTCTCCAACTTTTAGCCCCTTTTTTCATTCCTCTCTTAAATCCAAGGGTCCAAAATATGAGGAATTCAAAAACTGAGCTCCCTTATTATATATATATATGAGATGGGGCTACTCCACTTATCTTCACTCGAAAACCTGTTCATCCTTTTTCATTTCAGTAGTAAACCCCGTTTCAAATTTATGAAAGCAATTTTTATATTTTTAGGTTGGAAAGCTAAGTCCCTCTCCTTTGTTGGGCGTCTACTTCTAATCAAACAAGTCCTTTTTAGCATACCCGTACATTTAGCAGCGGTTTTACCTCTCCCGGTCTCCACTTGCAAAGAAATTGAGAGATTAAAGAGGATCATTCTCTGGTCCGGCAATGCAACTTCTTCTAAGCCAAGTAATGTCAATTGGGCTATGGTGTGCCTCCCAAAATCAGAAGGGGGCTAGGGATCAGACGCCTCCGAGAAGTTAATGATGCCTTCGTCATTAAGCTAGGCTGGCAAGCTTCCAAGCTAACTCCCTTTGGTCACAATAGTTCAAGAATTGATATTTCCAAAGGAATCCCATTTGGATCGAGCAATGCCAACACTCTTTACGGCTCTTGTATTTGGAAAAAGATGCGTCGCCTTGCTGCCTCATCCACCTTGGCAGCAGATGGATCTTTGGCAAAGGGCAGGAAATTTATACTCGGCATGACTCTTGGTGTGCTGACAAACCAATCTCTGCTACTTTTCCCCATCTCCAATTCCCTGTAGGTCAGCGTCTCTCTTCCCTCTTCTAGAATGGCTCCTAGCATGTTCCCTCTTCCTCACACTTAGACATCCAAAATCTCTTGTTCCAAGCTACTATCAACCTCATTCCAAACCCGAACGGCATAGACGTGCATAGCTGGATAGCTTCCCTAGACGGCAATATCTCCCTCAAATCTGCTTAGAACTCTATCCGGACGAGCGCCAACAAACAGGCCTGGGTTAATCTCATCTGGAACAACATTTCCCTCCCTCGCATCTCTTGCTTCGGATGGCGTTTGATGCTCTAGAAAACTCCAACCGAAGTCCACCTCCAACATTTGGGGCTTCCTCTAGCCTCAAGATGCAACCTTTGCCATCATTGGGAAGATTCAGTTCCTCACCCCTTCTTCTCCTGCAAGTTAGCACAACAAGTCAGCAAGTCAAATCTCAGAGCCCTCCATTTCTTACAGCCTCCTCAATCTGGAAATCTGTTAGCAGAAAAGTTGACAGGCCTCAATAGTCTCGTCAGTCAACAAAAGTGGTGGCTGTAAGGAGGAAGTCACGTCTTGTCAAGTAGAAAGAAAAACGTTGAGAAGACCAAAGTTGCTGTCAGAAGAGAAAAAAACGCATAGATAGCAGAATGCACTCTCGCTATAGCGAGAGTACACCTCGCTATAGCGAGGGTACGCGCAGAGCCCAGTCTATTCAGGACTCTTTTTTAAGTGCTGGAAAAAGGACTCTTATTCTAAGTGGATAATTACAAGGAGTCTTAAGCACGAATTTTGGGCTATATATTGGGTGTTTCTCACAACCCAAAAAGACACAGATCATCTCTCAAGTTCTGAATTTGTGATCAAATTGAGAGAAATTTTCTCCAGAGATTTTTGAAGAGTTGTGCTACCAAGTACTCTAGAGAGACAAGTTTCTTCTGCATCCCTTGTAGAAGATCATCTTCTTGCGTAAAAGATTTGAGGAGTCAAGCGTTGGATCTGTTGCAATCAACGGTGTGATGTCGTTGAAGTGTGATGCGACACAAGGCAACTTCAGTCTTTAGATAGGGGATATCTAGGGAAGAAATCTGGGTTTCTTGTAATTGCGAGATTCATAGTGTTTGATTAGATCCAGTACGGATCGGTGGTTTTTTACCCGATTTGGGTTTTCCACCTTAAATTTGGTGTCCTTGTTGTGTGTGCTTGTGATTTTATTTCCGCTGCGTAGATTATTATTTTTTGCACACCAGTGGGTTGATTTATTGAGTGGACCAATCTAGAGATCTCGAACCCTAAACCCTCAATTGGTATTAGAGCGGGTTACACTAATTTGTTGTGTTTGATCACAAGAGATTTCTAGAATGGTGTTCAATCGAGAAGGGACATCAACTACTAAGCCCCCTTTGCTAGATGGTTCTAATTATGCATATTGGAAGCAAAGGATGATTGAGTTTCTTAAGTCCATTGATGATGATGTTTGGGATATTGTTGAGGAGGGCTACTCCAAACCAACAATTGTGGTTAGTGGACAAACTGTTCCTAAACCTAAAGCTGAATAGACTAAGGATGAGAAGCATGCCTCCAATTGTAATAACAAGGCAGTGAATAGTATATACAATGGAGTGTCTGCTGAAGAGTTCCGTAGGATTTCCACTTGCAAAACTGCAAAAGAAGCGTGGGAAGTCTTACAGACAGTGTATGAGGGTACAGACACGGTGAAGCAATCTAAATTGCAAAGGCTAACTAAAGAATTTGAAACCATTGTGATGGAAGAAGATGAGACCTTTGATGAATTTTACGCAAAATTGAATGATATTGTCAATTCTGTTTTCAATCTGGGTGAGGAAATTCAAGAAAACAAGATTGTCAAGAAAATTCTGCGGTCTCTACCTTCGAGGTTCGATTCTAAAGTTGATGCTATTGAAGAAAACAAGAATCTTGATACCCTCAAGGTAAACCAGTTGGTTGGAAATCTTTAAACCTTTGAAGCAAACCGTTTGGATAAAGGAAAATCAAAAGAGAAAGGTATTGCTTTGAAAGCCAACTCAGAATCAAGAAAGAAGCCTGAAAAGAAAATTGCGTCTGATTCTGAATCTGAGGCTGAAGATGATTTGACTGAAATGTTCAATTGCTTCAAGGACTACATGAAGTCAAAACAAGTCAAGTGGAAGAGTTCTAAATTTGCGAAAAGGAATTCTGCAAAATGAACTAAGTGTTTTGAGTGCCACGGCTATGGTCACTATGCTAGTGAGTGTGCCAACAAGAAAAAGGGTGCATTGAAAAAGGCTCTCAACACAACTTGGGAGGAACAGTCATCAGAAGAAGAACAAGATCCTTCAATTGAAACTTCTGAAACTGTGAATGGCAAGTTTGTGGCTTTCATGGCAAATTCTCTATCTGACAATGATACTGATGAAGATCATGCTGATGAGATGTCAGATCAAGAGAAAGATTATGAAGCATTGTATCATAAAACACATGCTGATTGTGTTAAGATGTCCAAGTATGGCTACAAGATCTCTATCAAGTTTAAAGCTGCTCAAGAAGAAACTTCTGCATTGAAAATTGAATTAGAGCAAGCACTTGAAAAGGTTCATCTCTTGGAAAGTCAGAAGATCTGCACGGATGAAAATTTGACCACTGAGAGTCAAAAACTTGAAAAGGCTGAACAAGAGATAGTGAATCTGAAGAAAGAGATAGTGATTGTGAAATCTGAAAAAGAAGATTTGCAAAGAAGACTGAAGATCACTTTGTCTGAGTTAGAAATCAAACAAGCTTCACTAAACAAGATGAACACTGGTTCGAAGACTCTTACAAATATCTTGTGTAGTCAGAAGTCTCAGTTTGACAGAAGCGGTCTCGGTTATGATCATGGTGCATCCACTTCAAATGCTACAGGTAAAACAATTTTTGTTTCAAGTGTTGCACATGCTGCTCCACATACTGCACTTTCAAATAATGTGTCGAGTAGTTTCAAGAAAAAGAATGTGTCTTGCACTGCACGCACATCCACTTGTCACCATTGTGGAATGAAAGGACACATTCGTCCCCATTGCAAGAAGCTGCAAAGTCTACCAAAGACCAAGCAATGGCGGAAGAATATTTCTCCACCCAAGACTATTCCAATTTGGGTTAGAAAATCTGATTTGCCTAAGGAGTTTGCTCACACTATGCTAAAAGTTCAAACTACAAAAGTGTGGGTGGCTAATCATAAAAAGCCCTGATCAAGGAGGTCAAGTCCCCATCCCTAGTGCTGATACGAAGATTATAGTGAGGGGGAGTCAAAATCGAGGGGGAGTTACTTCATCCAGATTGACGGAAGCTGCATGATTATTTTTGTTTGTAAATTATGGACAAATTCAGGGGGAGAAGAATGAAGCCCAGAAGACTTCTACAAGCTAAGGCAATTCAAGATCTACAGTGCTGATTTTTTTGTTTAAAAATTCATTGTATTTTGGGTTTTTCTTTTGGGTAGATCTTATTGTATTGTTCTAGGAGATTTGTCCACGAATTGCCAAAAGGGGGAGATTGTTAGCAGAAAAGCTGACAGGCCTCAATAGTCTCGTCAGTCAACAAAAGTGGTGGCTGTAAGGAGGAAGTCACATCTTGTCAAGAAGAAAGAAAAACGTTGAGAAGACCAAAGTTGCTGTCAGAAGAGAAAAAAACGCATAGATAGCAGAATGCACTCTCGCTATAGCGAGAGTACGTGCTAGCTTGAAACCCACCTTGAATGCCCCTTCAAGGTGCTTGATCACAGGGAAACAAAGTAATTCTTCAGCACAATCTCCCTTGCACAAATAAGTCCACAAAACTCTCCACAGATGAATCTTCAAACTCAAGTGAATATAATATCTTCTCTGGCTTGTTTGTGGATGCAAGGGGTTAATAAATAGCCCATGGTTATTGCAAAATCCTCTTAGTGATGAAACAGGACTCTTAGAAGAAGTTTGGAATGGCAGCATAGAAGAGTCCCGTTTGGGACAGAAACTCCCAGCTCACTATAGCGAGCTTCAGTCTCGCTATAGCGAGACCGCATTCTGTCATTGACAGAACTGCTTCTCGCTATAGCGAGATTACATCTCGCTATAGCGAGACTGGGTTCTGTCAACTTACCTGTTGTACGAGGAGTCTGTCCGGGAAAGTCTCTCTTGATGTATTTTGTTTACTTTGGAACACTTTTAAGTGTATCAAGATCTTCTGAAGAGGTCTTCACAAACCAAATGCTACCTTCACAGTCCTATTCTAAAATAAATAGAAAATACAACTCGATTAGGACTCTGAGTTTTGTTCAAGATAGAAGAATTAGCCAACTAAAATTCTAACAATCTCCCCCTTTGGCAATTCATGAACAAAACTCCTCATACATAATAGATCTTCTATCCCAGTACAAGATAAACTTTAAAAAGACTATTTAAATAACTGAGACTAATTGCCAACGAAGATTAACCTGCCTGAAATGCAATCCTGAAAATAAACCAAGGGAAAGAACAAGCATAATATCATAGAACTAGAATTAATCAGTTTGTTTAAACAGTCTGTCTAAGTCTAAAACATAAAGTATTCCAAAACATAAGGTACTCCCCCTTTTTGTTGATGGGATTGACAAAGCAGCATAACAGAAAATAAGGGAGAAAGAGGTTAGTAAAGAGACATAAAACAAAATGCAACATGGAGATAAATAACAGTACTGAGACAGATCACTGATGGCGAAGCTGATTGAACATGTCTGTGATGTGATTACGAAGATCAGTGAAGCCAGACAATATCCTGCCATCCAGTTGTTCAATCTGAACAGAATGATCATACACTGCATGTTCTAAAGCGAGGAGACGATTTTCAACTGTGTTTTCATCGTCATTGTCAATTGGAACTTGAGCTTGCTCCCCCTGAATGCGATTTCGAACATGAGTGTCCGACATGCTTCTTGTCCTGCCATCAATCTTTTGCCTCTTGGAACAGGCAGTTCATGTGGGTAGACATGGCAACCAGCATCAATCAGCAATTTGCTAATCATTGCGCCAAATGGAAGTTGAAGCTTCCGAGGTTCATCGAAGATCTTCAACATGCAGTCAAGAATTATACGCGGAATATCGACCGATGTGCCTGTACCCAAGTAGTAGAGAAGGAGAGCCTGGGCTGGAAGTAGATCGGAGGAATGTCCTCGAGGCTCAACATTATTGACGACAAATGTGTTAAGCAGGCGATAATCGGATTGCAACCTCGAAATTTTCAGCACTGGAGGATGCCCTGCAGTTGGTTGGCCACAAAGAATGGTAGCGACCTCATCTAAGAGATGAACTTGATCGTCCAGATCAGGAAAAGGATAGAGAGGTTGATCAGGTCGCCGAAGATGTAGCAAAGTGGCGATTGTTTTTGCATCAACGGAGATAGTTTTTCCTCTAACAAATGTGCAGAAGCCGTCTTCTTTTACTTCAAACATATTGCAGTAAAATTCTCGTACCCATTCCTCAAAACATTCATTATCCAAGTTCATGAGAAGCATATGCGATTTTGATAAAGCCATTGTGTGAAGTTTGACGGGGGTAGAGAATTTGAGCAATAATTCCTTCAAAATCACCGTTTCGGTCTTTGAAGGTAGAGTCAAACCGAGCGGAACTCTCAGCGTCCCGAAACCGATCAACATCAAACGGAGATGAGGAACTAGCGGGACGCTTTCCCTTAGAAGATTTTGGAGCCATGCTGATGCCAAGAAAATGCAAGAAATCACATACAACAGTGTTAATGTTCATTGAGGCAATATCCCAAACACTTTGTGTGCACATAATCATAGTGTAATTTCCAACAAAGTTGGACAGTCTTCCAAAAGAATCCAATGTGCAAGAGTATCACAAGGATAAAAACAAGCTGAAATCCATCAATGAAACACAATGATCTTAAAAAAAAATTGCAATCCATTCCATGCAAAAAGATCCAATTTTGAGAGAGACTCCATCAATCTTATATGAAACTAGAAGATGGAAAACATCAACCAAAAAGGAATGTTCTTCAATGCTCATATTGGAAAATAAAGTGTCAAAAACAAACAATCCTTTACCAAACACACCAATCTAGGTATTGTAGGAAACAATTTGTGAGAAGAAGAAGAGAGAAAAATCATGATTCTGCCACTTGACGAATTGTAGCCATCTGTCATCGCCTGTTGCCAATTTTATTGACTTTTTGTCCTAACAATCTCCCCCTTTTGGCAATTCGTGGACAAATCTCCTAGATCAATACAATAAGATCTACCCAAAAGAAAAACCCAAAATACAATAAATTTTTTAAACAAAAAAAATCAGCACTGTAGATCTTGAATTGCCTTAGCTTGTAGAACTCTTCTAGGCTTCATACTTGAAAGAAGAATGAAGCCCAGAAGAGTTCTACAAGCTAAGGCAATTCAAGATCTACAGTACTGATTTTTTTATTTAAAATTCATTGTATTTGGGTTTTTCTTTTGGGTAGATCTTATTGTATTGTTCTAGGAGATTTGTCCACGAATTACCAAAGGGGGAGATTGTTAGCAGAAAAGTTAACAGGCCTCAATAGTCTCGTCAATCAACAAAAGTGGTGGCTGTAAGGAGGAAGTCACGTCTTGTCAAGAAGAAAGAAAAACGTTGAGAAGACCAAAGTTTGCTGTCAGAAGAGAAAAAAACGCATAGATAGCAGAATGCACTCTCGCTATAGCGAGAGTACACCTCGCTATAGCGAGGGTACGCGCAGAGCCCAGTCTATTCAGGACTCTTTTTTAAGTGCTGGAAAAAGGACTCTTATTCTAAGTGGATAATTACAAGGAGTCTTAAGCACGAATTTTGGGCTATATATTGGGTGTTTCTCATAACCCAAAAAGACACAGATCATCTCTCAAGTTCTGAATTTGTGATCAAATTGAGAGAAATTTTCTCTAGAGATTTTTGAAGAGTTGTGCTACCAAGTACTCTAGAGAGACAAGTTTCTTCTGCATCCCTTGTAGAAGATCATCTTCTTGCGTAGAAGATTTGAGGAGTCAAGCGTTGGATCTGTTGCAATCAACGGTGTGATGTCGTTGAAGCGTGATGCGACACAAGGTAACTTCAGTCTTTAGATAGGGGATATCTAGGGAAGAAATCTGGGTTTCTTGTAATTGCGAGATTCATAGTGTTTGATTAGATCCAGTACGGATCGGTGGTTTTTTACCCGGTTTGGGTTTTCCACCTTAAATTTGGTTGTCCTTGTGGTGTGTGCTTGTGATTTTATTTCCGCTGCGTAGATTTTTATTTATTGCACACCAGTGGGTTGATTATTGAGTGGACCAATCTAGAGATCTCGAACCTTAAACCGTTCAAAATCTCTTTCAAGAGCATGTGACGCTGCTGCTACAAAACACTTGGCCACTGTCTTTATCTATGTCATCTACTATCTGTGGAAAGCAAGGAATGAAGCCATATTCAAGACAAAAGGGCTTCTCGTATCACTTTTAAGTCCCAGGTACTGGATGCTCTCGCTCTCTCCTTGAGGAAAATCTCCACTCCCTTCCAAAGCCATCATCTCTTGTCCCTCCTCAAGTTTTTGGGAATTAACAAAATTCCAACAAACTAAATTGTAATTTTAATTTGTTTGGCGCTCTCTTCTGGGGGCTCCTTGAGCTCGTGTATCTATTTTCCCCCTTTTTCCTCTTTAATACAAATTACCTTGTAAGAAAAAAAAAACATTATTTTCATTCTAATTTAGAACATTATAATTTGTGAACTTTGTATTTATTTTATTTGACCATTCAAGTGTTCATATTTAAATCAATCAACATCCAAGTGCATGCGGGGAGTTTATTTCATTTTTCTTTTATCTGTTTTGTTGTTTGTTTATTATTTTTTATTCTTTTTACTCTGTATCTTAAAATGGGCATTTTCTATTAAAGATGTTTTTTTTTTTTTTTTTTGGGGTGGTGGGTGTGGGGGTGGTTAATTTAGAGATGGGTTCCACTCTTTTTATGTCGTTTTCATGGAGCTTATTGGAAAATTGATTTTTTCCTGTGTCTTTTGGTGGCCATTTTGTGAGCATACTGTGTTATTTGGATTTTTAAAGTTTATAATTGTTGGAAGTAGGTGGGCCTCAGATGGGATTTCAAAACTAATGACTCTCTTTACTGAGGGATCAAACACCAAAAAGGTCAAGAACTCAATCCTAATATTTAAAACCCTTATCTCATGTATTAAGATCATAGATCTATCAGCAAAAAATGACTGATTTGAACATGCACAAACAAATAGAAAAGATCTACTAACATAATTGGTTGTGCTCAAATCGAGAAATGTATGTTCTTTGATCGACACTTAAATGTGCAATGCTTAACTGCAAGACTACGGTGTCGCCAAGTAGTAAAAGACTAAAGAGTCCGGATTATCGATCCCACAGAGAGATGATGGAACAAGCAATGAATCCAATTAAAGGACAATTGAACTAAGATATAGCTAATTTAAACAATTGAAACTATTAAACTATGCAATGTAAACAATTAATTAACAATCTAAGATATGAAGTTAATTAGGTCTAAGCTAATCTAACAAGCTACACTAAACTAATGTGTGAATATGGTGGTGGAAATGGAAGAATTAAGGTGAGAATGGGGTGTGAAATGTGTAGGATTTTAAAACAAGTTATGTGAGATATAGATCTAACAATCTAGAAGTGAAAATGACAAATCAAATAAAGATTTAAATTAACGGCAATAAGAATAATAGATTAGGCAATCCAAAATCCACTAAGTTATGTGTAATTAATTCAAACAATGCATGTTCTAATTCAACTCCCAAATCCACAATCCAATTAGCAATCTCTTGCCTAATTGGATAATTGGATGATATAACAATGAAGATCAATGTAAAAGAAAATCAAAGGCCAAGATCCTAGATCATCATCTAGCTACCCTAACAATAAATCATCAAAATCAAGTTACAAAAGATCTACGATAAGGGCTTTAGACCATGCTATGTGAGAGAACTTAATCCAACTACAAAGCATCAATTGAGATTATCCAAGCATCAAGTGTAGAGATAGAGCGTGAGAAATGAGAGAGATTAGCACAATTAGATCTAAAATCTACTAATCAATCAAGGCACAAGTAGGGAATTTAAACTAAAATATGCATGTAATTGAACTAATAACATTACTTAGCTTCAAAAGGATAGCCTAATCCAAGAGCTTTAGCCACTAAACATCAAGAAAGAGCTCCAAATCTTCATTAATGATCTTCACTTACACACACTCTCTCTAGATTAGTTACAAAGAAGCTCCTAATTACAATCTAAAAGTATAGAGAATGTAAAATAAAATTGCTAAAAGATTTAACTTGCCAAAAGATCTCCGAAATCTTTACAAAAACATTCAATTTATAGAAACTTTAAAGATATTTGATTGGCTCATTTCCATTCATAAGGATTGCTTTCATTTAATTAGTTGCAACTTGAAGGCTTTTGAAAGAAATGTAATTATTCGGGTTTGAACCCATAACCTATTTAATAAGAACCCAAGCTCTAACCAATACACCAACCACTCATTTGCATTGGAAAATGACTTCTTTTATGCTTAAAGTCTTATCCTCTTATTTTGGAATTCTTCAACACTTCACCAAGATTTTTTCATGTAATTTCTTTATTGAAATCTCTTCTTGATGCTTGCAAGACATTAGCCGGAAGGTTGGGTTAGTCGTGGGGTCCACCTACACAAGATAAATTACATAAAAATGCACTATAAATAATCGGATTTATGCATGATAATCCGGTAATCCGTTTAATTTGATAGAATGATAAAATCTATGTGTAAAGCAAATGATATGCTGATAAAACCCGGACTAATGAGGGGTTAAATATGCAATATTTAACACTCATCACACCCCCAAACCTACATTTTGCTAGTCTTGAGCAAAAACTATGAAGAAAAACTAAACTATATGCAAGAAAATGTGGTAAAAATCCTAACTCACTTTCGCAGGAATCGCGGTTGCACTTAGCTCGTGCAACAAGCTGTTAAACTCCTAGGTTTACCCTAGTGGATGAGTTTTGTCTCGTAAGGGTTTTCAGCGAATAAATCCCATAAAATTCTTTTTATTTTGGAAAGAAAATAGTTTTTATATCCAATGGTCTTTAGCAAGCTAATAAGAATGAGTACTGAGTTAGGAATACTAGCCAACTCCTGAAGATATGCCAGTCAATACCTAAGTCCCACTGTGTATGTGTGTGTATTTAGCCAATAATCATGCAATCTTCAAGTCGAAGCTCACACAACCTTAATCCCCTTCGGAATACATTCTGCCTTGACTACAGCCTTACAGATTATACTCTCAACAATGGAAGCACACGGGTTTTATTGACTAACTCTCAGTATGTGAGTATGAACAAGGCTAAGGACTCACATAATTAATGAAGAACGGAGCTTATGTATAGAATAATTGATCTCATATAACAAGATATAACCAATAGAAGGTGGAAATTCTCACTCCACTTCTCACTCATTCGGCACCTAACCTTTCCTAGGATCCAATAGGTCTTTCATAGGTTGTAATGGGGTTAGGGTTAATAGGAAGGATCTCATAAATCACATGTATTTGATCTGGGCATATCATTTTCAACTTAGTTTTTAAATTACATGTGATTTTGTCCTTTCACTTCAATCAAATATCTTTTTGTGTTTTGCACTTTCAAATGCTTTTAGCATACATTCATTGAGCTACATTTTAAAATTGATTGAAGTCCTTGTGCATCACATGTTTTTGTTCTTAAAATTTCACAATTTTCTTGAACTGAATATGTATATCTAGGCATGTAAATCCGGCCCGGCACGGCCACTCATGACCGGGCTCAGTCATGCCTGGGCCGGGCCGGCACGGCCCATGAGAATTATACGGGCCGTGCCGTGCCATGCCCATTGCTTTGGGTGTCATCCCAGCACGGCCCAAGGCACAGACAGGCCTGGGCCAGGCGACCATGGGTGGCCCACAGATTCCCCTCCCCGTTTTTAATTTGGAAGACACAAAGTCACAAACTTGGACTTAGACTCTTAAACCAATTTCATTAAAATGAACAAATTAAGAGAATATAAATAAGTAGAATAACATTAATGATGTTTTGGAAAAATACATCAAATAGATTATATTTCCTTGAAATTTATGTTACAAAAAGTCAAATAATTGTGGCTTAGGGTTTTTGAGAAGGTAAGGGTCTTCAAGTCATCATAGGAAGGTCTCCCACTGTCTTCACTTCTTCTTTTTGCTTTGTGTTCTTTATTCCACTCTATCTCTTTTTGGTGCTAGCTTTTCTTTGGTTTCCCATATCTTTTTTCTTTTTCTTTTGTTTTCATTTGGTTCTCATTTCTCCTTTTTTTTTCCTTTCAAATTCCTTTATTCCTTTGTCATCCCTTTGTAGAAGATCTATCTTTTGGTAGCCCATGTGAAGTCTTCATCGCTAATACTCAAATCCTTCATTTCTTCATGTATCCCTACCCTTCTAAAAAACAATAGGTCAAAAGGGATTATATATATGTGGGTGATGAGGCTTGGGACGTTGAAGGAATGTTTCTTGCAAAATAGGCTCAAAAGGGCTACTAAGGGTATAAAATGTAATAGGTGAGTTCAAAATTTGGCTATGTTTTTTTTTAGAATGCCTATCATCTTCCCCTAAGATTCGAAAAAATGCATCATAAGCTACAAGTCAAGGTTTATTCGCATTTTGATGCCACCTCTATGGTTAGAACAAGGAATAACACTTATGAGATCGGAAGTGCTGGACTAAGAAGCTCTAGGAGTAGCTCTTCATTCTACTCAAGAATAGCGAAGAAGAGTCCTCACCCAAATGGATATAGATAGGCTCAATCGCTCAATGGGTTCTAGTCTCCACTAATGATTCTTTCGGGTCTCTCAAAAGTGATTTGCTCTTCTATTGGACCACACTCATGTGGCTAAATGTGTAAAAAATTTCTAAGACTTGTACATATGACAACTCTCTAAGCAAAATCCATGGACAATTTTTGAATTTTTTTTTCAGATTTTTAGTGATTTTGAAAAATTTTCAAATTTTTAGGGTTTTTTTTGGTATAAATGGAAATCAAAATAACTTATGTACATGCAAAATACAATGCATGAAATGCAGCGCCTCACCCCCAAACCTATCTTAAACATTATCCTCAATGTTTATGCATAACAGAAATAAAATAGGATAAGGAAGATAAATTGGAATCTCTCACCATGGGGTGCCGACACACGGGTATATTGGGTTGCCTCCCAACAAGCGCTAAGTTTAACGTCTTCAGCCAGACGCAATTAACAGTGTATGAGACCAATCTATCCTGGGTCCATAAGAAGGACCTTTTCAGCAACATTCTCAGGATCCACAAACTTAAGATACTCTTTTAATCTGTGCCCATTCACTTGAAATGTGCTACCATCTATGGGATTCAAAAGTTCAACTGCACCGTGGGATTGGACTGAAGGTTCACAGGATGGTTTGACACCTTCTTCCAGATGAATCTGGTGCATAACTATAGACGTATTG
The DNA here is from genome assembly GCA_012931725.1 of Litsea cubeba. Lineage (NCBI taxonomy): Eukaryota > Viridiplantae > Streptophyta > Magnoliopsida > Laurales > Lauraceae > Litsea > Litsea cubeba. The sequence goes on along the minus strand of CM022945.1, from coordinate 105,124,298 downwards.
ATTCTTTTAATTTTCGGGATGGTCCAACCTAGGTCACTCTGATGGTCTTTTAGCACATCCAGTATTTTCTTTTCCTGCTCTTCCTCACAGTTTGAGGCAATAATTACTGGGTTGCTAGCAGAGGGCCCAAAGTAGGCATACTTTAAATTCTCGGGTAATGGTTTCAATTCTAACTTGGGTGGCTCAACAATAATTGATTCTTTTTCGACCTTAGATTCAGAGGTAGATGTAAAGATAGACTCAATCTTCTGCTTCCATTGGCCAACATTCATTGGCTGGGCCGAATCCAATAATGCATTAACTTCGCATATGGACCCGTCGATGTCTATGTCGGCATTGAAGTGAGGCAGACATTCCTCCAGCGGATTTGTGTAACATGATGATTGAACTTTTGATCAATTAATGTGTCAATCATGTTCACTTCCTCATCATCATCTAGGTCTGATGTTTGGAGTCCGTTACGAAAAATATTTAACTCCAACTTCATGTTCCCCAAACTAAGTGTCACAACCCCATTCCTGCATCGAATCACTGCATCTGATGTTGCAAGGAACGGTCAACCAAGAATGACAGGAATATGTCGGTCGGGGGCTGCCACTGGTTCTGTATCCAAAACCTACAAAATCAGCTGGAAAAGAAAATCCTTAACTTTTACGATCACATCTTCAACCACACCTTTTGGATACTTGACTGACCTATTAGCAAGACAAAGGGTAATATCAGCCTTCTTCAGTCCTCCCAGGCCCAACTGCGTGTACACGGAGTACGGTAGTAGATTTACACTTGCCCTAAGATCAAGGAGACACCTCTCTATGACAGAGTCTCCTATCTGAATGGTAATGGTAGGGCAGCTAGGGTTTTTGTATTTGGGTGCAATGGTCTGTTGGATACTGATGTTTTCAGCTTGACAGTGGTCAGGTCTTTAAAAAACTTGGAGTAGGAGGGGATTTGCTTTATGGCATCAAGGAGGGGTATGTTTATTTGGACATTTCTGAAAACTTCTAAGATTCCCTCAAAGTGATCCTTCTTCCTAGTCTCCTTCAATCGGTGTGGGAATGGTGCTCTAGGTACCACTTCTAAAGATGATGGTTCAACAACAATGGGCTTCTGAATCTTCTCTCTTTGTGGCTCTCCTCTTAGTATAGATTATTCTCTCCATTTCTCTTTTTCTCTTTCGACATTCTCTTTCAAATCTTTCTTTAAATTCTGTCTCTCGGGTTCGACAACTTTCATCGAACTCTCTAGTTTTCCTAAAAAAATCTTCTCTCTTTGATCCTCTTTAGGCATTTTAACTCTATTGTCAACAATCTTTCCTGATCTCAGAGTATGGATTGCATGCACATGCTCATTACTCTCTACCGAACACTGGCCTCTAGGCTGATTGGGCTGTCCTTTCGGATTATGAATGGTTTGGCTCGGAAAATGGCCATTTTCTCTCTTAGACAACTATAAGGTGAGCCGACCTAATTGGGCCTCTAGTTTTGCAATGAACTGGTTCTGGGCCTGGTTAGTCTGCTCTTGGATTTGAATGAATTTAGATAACAGGTTCTCCAAATGAGAGGATTGCTGAGGGGCTTGTGCTGGTGTAGACTAGTTAGGCATATGATTTGGGACTAGTGCCCTACATTGGTTCTGTGGTTGGAACTGATTCTGCTGTATGGGTTGCTGAGGATGGGGAACCATAGGATTATTGGTTTGAGCAGGCTGGTGGTATTGCTGCCTAGGATATTATGGCTGGAATCCTGGTTGACCTCCGTGGGACTGAATAGGCTCGGATTGACGATACAAAAAATTGGGGTGGAACCTATTGTCTGGGTGGTAGGTCTGATTGAAAGTGTTAACAGTTAGTTTCTGAAAGTTTCCATGGGAATTCAGCGCATTGGCTTGCTCGGCCTTAACAAATGGCAGACTCGGGCAACACTCAACCACGTGCTTACAACTATCGCATAACACACAAACATGATGCGGTTCACTCATATTTCTCAAGGTGGGCTCATGTTGCTGAGGGGTGGGTTGGCATGACATTACAGACTTAGATCCTATATTTTTGCTCAAATTCTCCACTCCTTGAACTAAACTGGTCATCACATTTTTCAATTCAGGGTCCTGTTTGATGTTGTGCATTCCAGGCTTCTAAATCTCTGTCTCATCTCTCTCCAAATCTTTCCTATTATTTCTCCAATTTTGTGAATTTTTTGCAAGCTTGACAAGGAATTCATATGCTTGATCGGCAGTCTGATTCATGAATTCTCCTTTGTGCATTGATTCAATCAAGATACGCTGGGGGTTCGTAAGACCTCTATAAAAGAAATGTATCAACTCTCTTTTGTCAATCCCGTGATGTGGGCATTTGATCAATAGGTCATGGAATCTCTCCCAGGTTTTGGCAAACTTTTCCTCAAGTCGTCCCCTAAAGTTCCTGATGGCACTCCTAAACTGCTCACTGGGAAAAATTTGGACATAAACTTTTTGACAAGCTCATCCCAGGTGGTAATGGAGTTTGGAGTCAATGAATTCAGCCAGGCGGCTGCATGATCTTCTAGTGAGAGGGGAAACAACCTAAGCTTCACGGCTTTACTATTCAAATTTTGATTAATAAACGTGTGGCAGATGGTCAGGAATTTGTTCAAATGGATGTAGGGCTGCTCACACTCAGATCCATGAAATTTTGGTAACATGTTGATGGTGGCGGGCCGGATTTCAAATTGGTCCGCATTATTTTCTGGCAAAACTATACAACTAGGTGAAGTGGATGAAAAGGGTGCAAATAGTTCATTGAGGGTCCTTTGCTGAGGGTTTTGGGCAGCCATTGTGGGTACTATGGGTGGGGCGGGTAAAGCAAGGTAATCAATCCTCACTAATCGGCCTTGGTCACATATCCACACTCGCATACAACTGCGACTATCCTAGCAATGCAATGGTCTACTCAATGAAATGAATGCAACATAACAAAAATTTTGAAAAATAAATGAAAAGCTAATCTAAACTAAGGTTACCTAAAACAATTCTAGACAGCTCCTAACTGTGAAGAGGACACTCTAGCCTCCAACCTGGACCTAAGAAATGAAAATTCTGGCCAGTTAACCCCTAGGTAGATGGTGGGATCTCGACGCGCTAGGCGAAGGTTCCTCTTAAAAACCAACTCCTCGAACAACAAAGTTGTCTCCCTATTTGGCAAGGTGGTAGCCAAGGGACAAGGTTTGGTTATGTAACACCTCGACCCGCCTTAATCTCGTTTTAGAGTTAATTAATTTAGATTAATTGCTTAATGGATGTTTTGATTGTGATTGGACTTGATTAGGTAGAATTAGTGGGGTTTGACCATTTACTAGGTAGATTATGACTTTTGGAGTGTTTTGGGTTTTTTGTGTGTACTTAGAAATTTTTGGGTTTTTAATGCATTGCATAGAGCATTTCATGGCTACTTTCATGTCTTGACCCATCGAATTCGGATCCATTTAGGCCCATTCCCGGCCCATTCACTTAACCCAAGCCTCTTTTTGAGATTTTCAACCCATTTGTGGACTTGCATGTAAAGCATGGAAAGTTTTGTTTAAAAGAACCCAGCCCAGCCATTTTTCTTTCTTCTCTTCTTTTCCTTCTTCATTCCAGCTGGGAGCTTTCCCTTCTCCTTCTCTTCTATTCTTCTTCTTCCTTCACTTCTAGCATCAACCAAGGGACCTTGCATGTGAAGAAGCCAGCCACCACTTCATCTTCTCCATCTCCTTTGTCAAGGACTACATTTTCTAAGCTCAAGCCCTCATTCATCTCTACATTTCCCTACTCTTGGTAAGTATTCACCTTCCTTTCTCTTGTGTTTATTTCAAATCATTTCCATTTGATTTCTTTCATCTTTGGAAAGCCACAAATCGTGCATGCATCATCTTCTTCCCCATTCATTTCATTCATTTTCGTTTTCACCATTTTTAGGGCATTTGAGCTTGCATTTTTGGGGATTTTTTATTAGAAAGGATTTGGAGTGTGAGATAGCTTCCAAGCACCTAAGGCAAGTTAAACTTATACATTGTATGCATGATTCCTTACTTGATTCATGAATATGATCAATCTTGATTAGATACCCATCTTTTGCTCATAAAATGGATTTTTGTGGATGATTTCTCTTGTTAATGTAATATGGGATTGATTGATGTTTTATGAGCATTTTGGAAGCTCAAAGATACCCATTGGTAATGTTTTAAAACCTGATGGAATGCCTTGAATGGCCTGGGAGAAACAAAGGAAGAACAGATTTCGGACACAGGATTTTGGCAGTTCACTCGAGCGAGCGTGAGTGAACGCTCGAGCGAAGGGCTCTCTGGGAGAGTTCGCTCGAGCGAACTTTTGGTCCGGTCGAGCGAACAGCTCTCTGTCTGGGGTCCACTCGAGCGAACATCTGGACGCTCGAGCGAATTTGATGCCTGTAATATGCAGATTTTCCAATGACCATAACTTTTTAACCGTATGTCCGTTTTTGGAGATCTACATACCGTTGGATTTTACATAATTGTGACAAATGGACGTTTCCAGGAGCCGGACATTGAACCGTAGCTTGTTCTAGTTGATTGGCCTGATAGATGGACTTGTAGGATGTGCACCCTGAACTTTTATCATGACTGATGGTTTGTTGAATTGTGGATATGGATTGAGCAACCGTACCCACAAAAGGGGCCTTGTGTTCTTCGGACTGTAACCGAACCAAATGTGTTCTATTAAGGGATTCGACATCCAAATTATGTAATGCCAAGGGGTCCTTGTAGCCCGATAATGTCGAACTCTTAATACTACCCCGAGTTGGACGGTGAAGACCACATGTGTTCCCAAGACCGTAGTCTTGGCTTGAATTACATCTTGACTCCGTGTATGATCTATATATACATGCATTGCATTCCGTTTCCAGTATTCTAGTATGACTTGCTCATGCTTCTGTTCAGTTATGTATTTTCTGTTACACATCTGTTATATTACATTTATTTCTGGCTTTGTTCAGTACATCTCAGTGAGTTCTGATTCTTTGTCATTTATATGTCTTGTCCTGTATATGTCCTGTATCTAATTAACACTGTTCTGCACCTGCTCTGTTGTTTGTACATTGCACTCTATGAGTCGGCACCACTTAGCTTCGACCCTATCTAAGTCGGACCCGGCTAAGTGTGGGTTTAGTAAACTTCTGGCCCTCTGCTAAATGGGAAAAATTATTCTGAGGGTTTACCGGCACCCTAGGTCTACGATGGAGAATTCTGGGTACCTCTGTCTCCTAGTATCACCACCCTGTCCTGCCCTGATATTCTGCTCTCATTTTATTTCTTGTTATATGATTAACTTGAGAGAACATAGCTTATGTGGATGTGCCAACTAGTCCTGTTAATATGTTTATCTGTTATCTATGACTTGTATGTCTCATGCTAATTCATGCACTGATATGCCTAGTGATCATTCCTTGATTTCTTATGATTTATCCCTGTCTGACTATTCATTTGTTACATGTTATATGGACTGTATATGTTTGTCTTGCTTAGCATAGTCTAATGGTGCTACACTTGGCGTTACAGGTGAATATATCGACGCCGTTGCCCCGGAGATCCTTGAGGAAGAGGAACCTCCACTTAACGTAGCGGAATGGACTCCTGATGATGTCTTCTAGACATCCACACGATGAGATGGAAGTTTAAATGACCCATTGACCATGGCTAGGATTGCCACATCTTTTGTAGTAGCTTATAAACTTGTTTAGCTTTTGGGATTGTAAACTTAACTAACTTACTTCTTCTCTTTCTATCTCTTGAACTTGAACCTTTAAATTTATGCTCATGGACTCTTATGCTCTATACTTGATACATGATAAATTATGGATGGATATCTATTTGACAAAATTTATACAGGCATATCGAAAAATACAAACCTCACACGTGATATCCTGTGGGTAAATTCCGTACGTGGGGACCTAGAGTCAATGAGTTTGACTCGAATTTCCACGCGGGTGTGTGTCGCGCCTCGAGATGTGTGAAATCTCGGGCTCGGGGCGTGACAGGTTAGGCACCAGAAAATCTGCCAAGGCACACAATTGGCACAACCGCGGTAGTCTTTCCTAGTGAGCTCGTTACCTAAGGTCACGTTTCTACTCAATTTTATTATGGTTTATTGGTTCTAAACTAAGTGAGAATTAAGGTGAAATCCTAAGGCAAGGAAACGGTGATGAAATCCGAATCCTTATCTTGTTGGGGTAATTTGCCCTTTACTAGTAGTGCACCAAATTAAGTGTATTTAAAACAATTACTCTACAAAGCAAGGAACAAAGTAAACTCGCTTGCAAGGGATACGCGGGGGTTAGGAAATGCAAACCTCCCGATTTATTTCGAGGGACGAATCGATTGTCGTCGACTCACACCGCAGACACCAATTTTCGTGTACGAATGTGAGGGGCCGCGACAGTATAGTCCAACCGTCCACCTTCCCAATAAGAAATTTATTGTAATTTTACTAAACAACTAACTACTTAAAGTAAGTAAAGTGCATAAAGTAAAGTAAATGGGTCACGGGCCAACCCGCAACCAAAATTATTACAATGCCTTGATAATAAATACCTAATACAACCAACTAAGAAAGAAAATAAATGTCTAAACTAATCCTAAACTAGGAAAGTAAGTAAAATCTTCAAGTTCTCCAATGCACTTTTCCACTTTCCTTTGCTCCAAGCGAGGAATTCCCTACAAAACAAACACAAACAATGTATAGAATCCGCAAGGAAAATAAAGGAAAAATAAAAAGTATACTAAGCTAGAAATAAGTTCGACTCTATGGAATTCAAAGCTTTCCAAAGCCTCTCCCCGGCAACGGTGCCAAGAACTTAATCCCCGGCAACGGCGCCAAGAACTTGATCGACACTTAAATGTGCAACGCTTAACTGCAAGACTACGGTGTCGTCAAGTAGTAAATGACTAAAGAGTCCCCATTATCGATCTCACAGAGAGAGGATGGAACAAGCAATGAATCCAATTAAAGGAGAATTGAACTAAGATATAGCTAATTTAGACAATTGAAGTAAACAATTAAAACTATTAAACTATGCAATGTAAACAATTAATTAACAATCTAAGATATAAAGTTAATTAGGTCTAAGCTAATCTAACAAGCTACACTAAACTAATGTGTGAATATGGTGGTGAAAATGGAAGAATTAAAGTGAGAATGGGGTGTGAAATGTGTAGGATTTTAAAACAAGTTATGTGAGATATAGATCTAACAATGTAGAAGTGAAAATAACAAATCAAATAAAGATTTAAATTAACAGCAATAAGAATAATAGATTAGGCAATCCAAAATCCACTAAGTGTGTAATTAATTCAAACAATGCATGTTCTAATTCAACTCCCAAATCCACAATCTAATTAGCAATCTCTTGCCTAATTGGATGATATAACATTGAAGATCAAAGTAAAAGAAAATCAAAGGCCAAGATCCTAGATCATCATCTAGCTACCCTAACAATAAATTATCAAAATCAAGCTACAAAAGATCAAAGATAAGGGCTTTAGACCATGTTATGTGAGAGAACTTAATCCAACTACAAAGCATCAATTGAGATTATCCAAGCATCAAGTGTAGAGATGGAGCATGAGAAATGAGAGAGATTAACACAATTAGATCTAAAATCTACTAATCAATCAAGGCACAAGTAGGGAATTTAAACTAAAACATGCATATAATTGAACTAATCACATTACTTAGCTTCAAAAGGAGAGTCTAATCCAAGAGCTTTAGCCACTAAACATCAAGAAAGAGCTCCAAATCTTCATTAATGATCTTCAATTATACACACTCTCTCTAGATTAGTTACAAAGAAGCTCCTAATTACAATCTAAAAAGTATAGAGAAAGTAAAATAAAATTGCTAAAAGACTAACTTACTAAAAGATCTCCGAAATCTTTACAAAAACATTCAATTTATAGAAACTTTGAAGACATTTGATTGACTCATTTCCATTCAGAAGGATTGCTTTCATTGGATTGGTTGCAACTTGAAGGCTTTTGATAGTTATTGCATTCAACTGATTCATTCAAAATGATAGTCCTCTTTTGTAGGCCTTATGGCTCATATCCTTTCACATAGATTTGTGCCATGGCGAGCTTTGATTGGTGGAAATGTAATTATTGGGGTTTGAACCCATAACCTATTTCATAAGAATCCAAGCTCTAACCAATACACCAACCACTCATTTGCGTTATAAAATGACTTCTTTTATGCTTAAAGTCTTATCCTCTTATTTTGGAATTCTTCTAACACTTCACCAAGATTTTTTCATGTAACTTCTTTATTGAAATCTCTTTTTGATGCCGCAAGACAGTAGCAGGAAGGTTGGGGTAGTTGTGGGGTCCACCTGTACAAGAGAAATTACATAAAAATACGCTATAAATAATCGGATTTATGCATGATAATCCGATAATCCGTTTAATGTGATAGAATGATAAAATCTCTGTGTAAAGCAAATGATATGCTGATAAAATCCGGACTAATGAGGTGTAAAATATGCAATATTTAACACTCATCATTCTTGATTTCGCGAAACCGTTTCACAGTTGTGATCTCCTAGGCCTTGGATCTTCCACGCTATCACCCTCTCAAAGAGAACTTCCTAAAGAAAATAGTGGGATCTCAGTTAAGATAAAACCCAAAGCAAACAAGTGGGAAACCAGAGGTGAAAAAAGAGGGAGAGGAGAGAGCCATGGAGCTTGTTGGGCGTGCACCAATATGTGGGAAGTCCACCCCATCTCTCATTTTATAGTTTTTGGAACAATCTCTCCTAATACACTTAGAAGTCTCACTTCCAATTCTCTTATGTATCCTACTCATCCTTTCCTTATGAGTTTCAATTATAATCAAACTGAGAGCCTTTTCTATGCCCTATTGAAGGTAAACAAGGTAAAGGTGATAGTTGCTCTTCTGGCCCCACCCACCAACGCCCCTCTCTTATGAAAGGTGAGGTTGGAAAAATAGTACGGGTTGAGATTGGAGGACGAAGGAAAAACGAAAGGGATAGGGAAAAAAATCCGAAAGCATTGTCAGCGATATTTGGACATCGCGCGTCTTGCACTTGCGGGGCTCAATTCGTAAAAAAATGACTGGAACACTACTTCCGCATTTAGCAGGGGATTTTTTTCAATTATTAGTACAACGATCAGATATTTGAGGTCCCAAATTGATGTTGCCGCGTCCATCTGCTTTGTTCCCCGTTGGACATTTTTGGTCGTGTTATTACGCTGGGGTGGTGGCGACTTATCAGACCTCCCAATACTAAATTGAATGTGCTGCACAATCGACCATAAAATAGTTGATGCAGTTGCAATTTGAATCCATAAATAGGTGAGACCCACTTCATAGTAGAATTTTTTTTTCGTTTGCCCAGAAAAAAAAAAAAGGACCCCATATATGTCATGTGAGTGGGTTCATTTATTATTGGTCCACCCATCTACTAATCAGGTTCCTACCCAAAAAGGAGAACAAAACAGGTTCGCTGGGTGGGCAAAACTCTCTCTAATGAAACTTTTTAATTGATTTTGGAGCAAAGGATGGTGAATAAAATCTAGGGGCATTCGGCGACAGGTCCCTCAACATTACACTTTATGGCCTTAGATCCAAAAAAAAAGTCATAGAGCCAAAGGTCCCTCTCACACTTATTCACACCTAAAATGTCTAATTTACCCTTTCTTCAAATCATAACCAATCCCATGATTGGTGGGATACCATGATTGGTAGGATATCCCATTAATAATGGCCAACTAACATTTAATTGCCCACGATTAATGGAATCCCCAGATTTTCAAATAAATTCTAAAAATACACAAATAAATTTCAAAATTACGAAAATAAATTTTAAAAAATAAAATAATTTCAAAAAATGCAATAAGTTAAAAAAAAAACAATATATAATCAAATAACGCAAATAAATTTTAAAAAATGCAAATAAATTTTAAAATATCAAAATAAACTTTAAAAAAATATAAATAAATTTCAAAAGACTCAAATAAATCTCAAAAAACCCAAAGAAAATCCCAAAAAATGCAAATAAATTTAAAATAATGAAAATAAAATTTAAATAATGCAATAATTTTAAAAAACGTAATAAATTTGAAAAGATACAAATAAATTTCAAAAGACGTAAATAAATTTAAAAAACGCATATAGATTTCAAGAAACGTAAATAAATTTGCTAAAAAACTCTTTGAAAAAAAGTCAGATAAATTTACAAAAAAACACAAAGAAATATGACAGAAAAACAGATAAATTTGAACAACACTCAGATAAATTTGACAAAAACTCAGATAAATTTGAACAAAACTTAGATAAATTTATCAAAAACTCAGATAAATTTTGAAAAAAATTCAGATAAATTTATAAAAAATACAAAGAAATATGACATAAAACAGATAAATTTGAACAACACTCAGATAAATTTGACAAAAATTCAGATAAATTTGAACAAAACTCAGATAAATTTGACAAAAACTCAGATAAATTTGACAAAAGACATAAACAGAGCCAAAATCAATCACCGGGGAGATGTCAGTCCTCCACGGAATTTGACAAAAGACAAAAACAGAGCCAAAAGACGCTGCTGCAAGTAGAGGTCCTCTTCCTCTCCGGTCAATGCAGCCCTGCTGCTTTCCTTCTCTGGTGATGGCTCAGCATCGTCGAATACGTTCGGCAATGATTGAAAAACTACAGTGGCGGCTACAACGGACCGGCATGCCTTCTTCCTTCTTAATCGATCCAATCCCCATCAGAACCCAATCAAACCCATCAGCACATGCAAAAAATCTATCCTTTTTTTTTCTTTTTTCTCTTTATTCTTCTTCTTCCTTTCATCACTACTGACAGCAACATTTCTCTCTCTCCTCTCCTGTTTCTTCTTCTTCTTCTTACAAGATCTCAGCTTCTTTGAAGAAGACGATGAATCTGCAACTTCCAGCAAGAAATCGTTCTCAGATCTAGATCATGAAAGCACTGGCGATAACTGTCTTCTCCGGCTACAGCAACTCCCACTGGGGATGACAAAATTCACCGATGGCAGTGCTGCTGCGTCTTCTTCTCTAGCAATAGGTGAACCCGGATCCTCTGTAATCTGGGTCTTCTCCTTCTCCGATGAAGATGGCAAAGGGCAGTAGCGGCTTCAAATCGCAAAATCGGCCTGAAAACGACCCAACGCAGGGTCTTCTTCTTCTTCAAATCTGTTCTGCACGCAGAACATCAATTGGTAGCGCCGCTGCTTTTTTCCGGCGAGAGCGGCGTCACAACAGCTGGCTTACGCAGAGATGACATGTGGGGTCTGCGAGACAATGTGCAGCGCTGCAACCCGGATCCTCTGCGTCTTTCGACTGCGGCAGGCAACAACTCAAAAACAGAGTGTGCTCCTTCCTCGGCAACGTTAGAGCCAAAGCCCAGAATAGAGATGGGAGTTCTCTATTTCGTCTTCTTTGTGACGATTTGCAGAGGAGGTGTTTGGGGTCGGATTTGCAGAGATCGGGGAAGAAGGTAATGCGCACATGCGATGAGAGGCCTGGATGGCTGGATGGAGGATGATGGGCGCAGTGATGGTGGGTTCTGCGTCTGGAAGTTCTGGGCGAGAGAGAGGTAGAGATGAGAGGGATGGGTGATGGGTATGCCGTCTGCGTGCGTTGATGGAGATTGGAAGGTGACTGGGTGATGATGATTGATGGCCTGATGGGGACTGGCGGGCTGCTGCCTGAGACGATGGGTGCCGGTGGGAGATCAGAGATGTAAGATGATGATGGCTGGGCTGCTGCGCTGCGCCTGGGAAGAGGATTGGGACTGCCTGCCGCCTGCCAACCAGCCCTTCTCCTTCTTCTTCATCTTCTGAGACGATGGGTGTGAGATCAGGATTGTCCAACCCAACGAGGGGGAATATAAATTTTGAAATTTTAAATTTCAAAATTTCATTCCTAAAACGGTTGAAAGGGCAATTTAGTCCTAAAAAATGAGAACATGTGGATGTAAGGACCTAAGGCTGGAAAAAGTCTAACTGAGTGGACCATAGGCCTTAAAAAGTTTTTCCTTGGACTGGAGGCTGGAAACATTGACTTATAGGGACCTTTCGCTAATTTTGCTTAAAATCTACTTTCCATTCTTCTGTTTGCTTTGTACTGAGATTTTCTTTTTTTATATTGTAAACCTTTTAAGAGTTATTTCTCCTCCCATGAGTAATAAAGATTGTAATTATTTAACCATATCTATGCGGTCCATCATCTAATACTACAATTAAGGCGCCCATCCGTGTTAACAACACACCGTTGACCTCCTTTTCTTTGTAGTTGTGAGACCTATCTTGATTTAACCATGCACTAGCTGAGGCACTGACATAAATTTGGCCTTTTAAATCAACCCAATGGCATATATTTAACTCAAACTTTTATTAATAAGCAAGCAAGCATTGCACAATAGCCACTTGGGACCCACAAAATGTAGAAATGATGCAAATAACTATCTTATTATTGTCCTGCATCACTTGCAGTAACCAGACTTATTTGATAGTAGACAAAGCTTAAACATTACATAAGACACACATGAAACATGGATAACTGAGGCATAAGTAAAACCACCACTGATGGTAGTAGCTTCAACTTTCTCACTCTGAGGGGGATATATTTTTCATTTCTGAGTCCAGGCACCACCACCATATCCTTGATATCCCTGATTGACGTTACCTCCACCATATCCTTGATGTCCCTGATTGATGTTACCACCATTATTTACTTGATTCCCCGAATTGACATTACCTCCACCAAATCCTTGAGTTCCGGCATTGACATTTGCTCCACCATATCCTTGCAATCCCAAATTGACGTTACCTCCAGTACCTGCACTAATATTCCCCTGGACCTGGGGGTTGTACCCTCCCGCACCATGCTGGGTATTGCACTGAAACAGCAGCAATAAAATGGTTAGGTAGTTGCAAAAGAATCAATAAATATGTAAGACCCACATGACAGTGGATGTTTTTTTTTCTTTGCCAAGAGGAAAAAGGAACTTCATGGCATGTAAACGGGACCCATCTACCATTAGTCAGCCAAATCTACTAATCAGGTTCGTTGTGGCGGCAAAACTCGATTCATGCATCGTTTTTATTGCTTTTGGACTAAAGGATGGTGAATGAAACCTATTCTCCATGCTTTTTCTCTCTTTGTATTTTGAGAGAGCTGAAAATATATTGTGAACATTGATTTTGGGATAAAAAACTATTAACACAAATAGTGTGGAGGGGATGTTCTGGATTTCTTTTACGTCCAAACACCCCTACCTAATTGCACTATCATTGAATATAGACTTGAGAGACTAAAGGAGAGAAGGATGCCTGGTAATGACTCATAACTTATAAGTGGTCTTGAAGTTGAATTAATTGAGAAGTTAGAAGCTGGCTTGTAGATCATAAGGCCTCCTATCCAATTTATATAGAAACATGCTAGGGAGACAATGGGAATTATAGAACTTGAGAAACTTCCCCGCAATGTGCTCAATTTTTATTTTTTTTTTTTTAATGGATAGTAATATATTCAAAGCACATTACATGGCTTTGCATCAATTCCAGTTGGTCCACCCCCTATCCTTCAGATGGATCCTCCTCAAATTATGAACCAAAAAGAGAATAACTTAAAGTGAGAATATGGTGATATTCTATGGTCTTCAGGCTGCCTGGACTAGTTGGTGAAGGACCAGTGTAAGCTTTTGTTTCATTTGTTTTTTTAATGACATTCACCCTTTATCCAAGAAAAAAAGGTGCTCGGACTAATAGTGCTCTACGAGCATACTCGAGTTGAAGAGAGGCACTTTGATGAGATGAGATCCCAACAAATACTATCTTTTTATTATCATTTGTAAACAAAGGCTAACATTACTTATTGTATTATTTCATCTGGAGAGCCTGACTTGGATGGTGGTAGATAGAGCTCATATTACATAAGACATAAGTAACAGCAAGCGATGAGGGTAGCTTCAGCACTCACATTGAGTAGGGACTATTTTTCAGTTAATTGTGAAGTTTCCACCATCAGTGATTTCAGGTCCCATATTGATCTTGCCACCCCCATCTGCTTTGTTCCCTCCTTGGACTTGTGGGTTGTACTTGCCCCCACCAGTCTGGACATTTTTGGTCTTGTTATTAGTCTGGGGTGGTGGTGACTTCTTAGAGCTCCCAAGACTAAATTGAATGTCCTGTACCATCAGCGTAAAAGATCGAGTTAAGCAATTGCAATTTGATTAATCAATAAATAGGTGAGACCAACCTGAGAGAAGAATTACATATCAAAAAAAAAAAAAACTTCAGAGGAGAAACTTTTTTCTGTGCCCCAAAAAAAGGGACACACCATGCCATGTAAGTGGAGTTCATTTATTATTGGTCAACCAATCTACTAATCAGGTTTGCCATGCAGGTGAAATTCGTTCTGTACATCCCTTTTTTCCTTTTGGACCAAACGATAGTGAATAAAATCTGTTTTCCATTTTTTTTCTTGGGACATTGAAATAATTGATGTTTGTGAGCACTGCTTGTGGATTTTATTACACTCATATTTGCATTACAAGCTTTTGAGAGAGAGATTTAATTACACTCATATTTGCAATAGAAGCTTTTGAGAGAGAGAGAGAGGGAGAGAGAATATGATACCATGGCGAAGTTACTTCAATTGAAGTGGTCCTAATGCTAGAATTGAGAAATTGGAACCTGGCCTTGTAGCTCTTGAGACCTCCAATCCAGTTTATATAGATGGCAATTAGGTGTCAATAGAAAATGAACTTGACATTGGAATGCAAATTAGACCGGTTGCATCAATTCATAGGCCCCGCATCCCTTACCGCTGCTGTGGATTTTTTGGGGTTTTTATCCGAAAATACACTTTAGATGGCCACTATACGCAACAGTGAACTTTAGCCATTTATTCACCTAACAGGGAATCCGTACAGGATTCCCAAATTTTTTTACCATTTTTTTGGGTGGTCGAACTCGACCTTCATTTGCTGTGTTAAAGGTCGAATTCGACCTTCATTGCAGCGCAGGAGGTCGAATTCGACCGTTATATATAATTCATTCAAACGCCCCCAAACCCTCTCTTTTCCTCTTTGATCAAAACCCTCCGAACCCTAAAGTTCTCTTCTTTATCCGCTCGACTCCTTTTCTCCACTCTCCCAAACGACTAAATAAAAAAAAATCAATCCTTTTTTCAATCTCTCTGACGACCGAAATATGGACCTACGCCTCCTCCGACCACCGTAGATCCATCTCGCACTGCTCCTCCAAACCTTTCTCGGCCTCTGCCTCTGGAAACCCCAACTGGTGGGCCCCGATCTTCAGATGGTCGTCCGAACCGAACTACATCGACGGCGACGATCGATCGAGGGCTCAGAGCTCAGATCCTCATTATGTGGGTTTCAATCATTTGTCTATGGTAACAAACATCTAGTAAAAGTTTAAAAGGAGGTGGGGTTTGTTTGTTTTGATATATTGAATAATGCAAGTGTAGGAGGTGGGGTTTTGAGTTCTTGAGAGGATCTGTTTTGGGAGGGTGAGATTTGATATGGGTTGTGTTAGTTTCTTCATTTTTGGATCTGTGTTGTGAAGATTTTTGCACATTATAGGGGGGTTTCTAAGGTTTTCAGGTTGTGTTTTGTGGGTGTCTGGACAGTGAGTGGAGATGGCTCCAAGCTTCAATTTTTTCGATTAGTGGGTGAAGGAAACTCGCAAGGCAACTCCGGTCTTTGTGAAAATGGAGAATTGTTGAAATTGATAGCCCAGATGCTGCATTAGGGCAGGTCGACAAAGATAGAGGGAAGAATGCCAATCAATTCACTTGGGTTCTTCTTCTCCGGGCTCATCTAGCTGTCGGTTGTATTTTTATTTTTTTTTTCCTCTCAGATTTGTTAGGTTGTATATGCTTGTATAAGTTGTTTGAGTGTAAGAACCAAAGTAGACTGCATCTCTCGGTGGCTTTTAATCCTCTATTATTAAGCTATTTGTAGACATGGGAATTGTAATTTTTAGGTTTCTACATAAAGTAGTTTTTAAAAAATATGATAATTGTGCATGTTCCAAAACATCAATCTCTGCTTCCACTTTGAGCAGCAGGTGAATGGTGTCTTCTTGAACTTATTTGGTTTTAATGGGACTCTCTTTGTGGGTTCTCTCTCTTTTGGATTCTTTTGTTCCTTTTGGTGGTGGTGACCGTTTTGCTGTGGTTAAAGGAACTGTGGCAGTTTTTTTTGCTAATTGGTAAGTTAGTATTGAAGAAAGAAGGGCAAAACACCCAGGGCAGGGGAAGAAAAAATACATCCACAAAAAAAACCCACTAACAGAAGGGGCTCAAAACAAAAGAAACATAGCAGAAACAAGCTAACAAAAAAACAAAAGAGAGCTCATCAAGAACTGATAGCATACCCGGATGGATAAGAAGCAAAAACATATATATCCAACCTACAAAAACTGATGACCTCTGCACTAGCCAGCACCCCAAACGAAGGCAGTAGAAGCTACAATGCCACAACCAAGGCAGACACTAAACTTCCAGCATCAAGGCTTGACTGAGAACTGGCAGAAAAGATCCCAAGAGAGCAACCAAAACTGAACACCCATCAAACTAAGGAGAAGAGGGGGTAGTTAGTCCCAACCTAAGGACCTCAAAATAGGATGGGATAGAGGTTTTTTACCTGTAACTGAGCTAATCATCTTACCCATCATATCCAAAAAAACCAGCTGAGCTTTGAGCAGAGAAGGGAGCTTGTTACGATGCTTGGCTTCATAACGGATGAACCAGAGGACATTGATGGCTAGAAAGAAAATAACAGCTGCGGTTTTTCTTCCGCTAACATCTACGCAGAAAGAGGATTTGAAGGAGAATGTCCTCCATGCTGGAGAATCCAAAACCAGAACTCCTTAGCTAAGCAGCAGAGGAAGAAAAGGTGAAGGTCTGTTTCAATCTAACTGAGGCAGGAGTAGCATCTGTGAGGTCAGTAGGAGTTTTGCGGAGAAGAAGCCGCCAACTAAAGCAAGATAACCTGGGATTGATATGCTTATTCCACACAAGATCATACCAAGGAACATGATGAGCTCTCGATCTCAGGGTGTCCCAGGCGTTTTTGACCGAGAGAGTTCCTGAAGAAGTAGCTTTCCAGGATAGCAAGTGAGCAGCTGAGGGGTCTCTGGTAAGGATGATGTTGGCTTGCTGGAGGAAGAATTCCTGCACCTCAACTGGGACAGTTGCTGGAAAGTTCCACTCATTGCCATAAATGATGTCTGCCACCCTGTCATTTTCAGAAAATTGTAGGTGGGGAAATCTCTGAGCTATGGGATCATGGTCAATCCAATTGTCATACCAAAGTAGAATAGAGAGACCATTCCCAATCGTCCAAGATGAACCAATCGGAAGGAGGTGAGCTAGAGATCTTAACTTGCGCCATATACAGGAACTTGCCTTGGGATTGCCTGAGAACCATATGGGGGACTTTTTGAAGTATCTGCCCCTAAACCAGGTCGCCCAGAGAGAGCTAGACGAGATAGCTGACCAGCCCAACTTCAGTAAACAACCATCATTGAACTCCTTTACCTTACGTAATCCGAGACCTCCCTCTGATTTAGGTAAGCAAACCACATCCCAATTAACCATATTACTCTTCTTTTTGTCTGCACTAGAGGACCACAAGAAGTTACGCATTATTCTCTCTATCTGTAAGCAAGTCCTGCTAGGGATGGGAATGGCTAAGGAGATGTGAAGAGGAATAGAAAATATCACATGCTTCACCAGAATCAATCTCCCTGCAAAGGACAGACATTTTGCCCTCCAACCATCTAGCCTAGCTCGAATCCTATCCAAGAGCTGGATAAAATGAGAGTGCCTGGAGGTTCCAGTAAAGAGAGGGATTCCGAGGTAGACAGAGGGGAGAGAGGCCCTAGGGATGGGAAGAAGAGCTGTAATCATTTGAGTTCTCCTAGAAGAACATTTCCCCAAGAACAAGTTACTTTTCTGAAGGTTAAAACATTGACCCAAAGAGGCTTGATACTTAGAAAGAAGAGCTTGGATGCTTCTCAACCCTGACTTGTGAGCTTTGAGAAATAACAGTATATCATCGGCATAAAGCAGGTGGCAAGGAGTAGAGGGAACTGGGGAGACAGGCACTATTTTCCCCAAAGTCGCAGCTGCTCAATGTGAAGACTGAGGACCTCTTCTGCCAGAATAAACAAATATGGGGACAGGGGGTCCCCTTGACGCAAACCACAAGAGGTAGAAAAGAAACCAGTTGGACTATTATTAATCAGCACAGAGCCTTTACAAGTACAGACCATCTCTCTAATCAGGTTGATCCAGGAAGAAGAAAAGTTGAAGAACTTTAGGGCTCGAAAGAGAAAGTTCCATTGTAGCTTGTCAAAGGCCTTAGATATATCTAACTTCATGCAAACTGAGCCTCCGCTTATCTTGGAATTGAGCTTTTGGATTAGGTCATGGGCCAATGCCACATTGTGATGGATTGACCTCCCTTTGACAAAGGCTGCTTGGTTATTGGAGATAAGGAGGGGAAGGATTCTGGATAGTCTAGAGGCTAGAATCTTTGAAGAAATTTTGTAGGTGAAATTCAATAGACTAATTGGCCTGAAATCTGAGAAGGTTTCTGGAGAGGGATTCTTTGGGATAAGAGAGATGAAGAAGGCATTAGATTCTCTCAGCAAACGTCCGGTCGAAAAGAGATGGGTGACTGCCTTAGTAACTTCCTTACTAACTATGTGCCAACAGGAGGTGAAGAAGACACCTGAGAATCCGTCCGGACCAGGAGAACTACTCCTTTTAAGCTGAAAAACTGCCTCGTTGATTTCCTCTAGAGCTGGAACTGCAACAAGAGACTGATTTTGCTCTACCGTGAGAGAGGGCCCAGCTAAGTTGAAGAGGCCTTCATATGGGATGATGGAATCAGGTTGAAAAAGATTGGAAAAGAAAGAAGAAGCCTCTTCTCTAATCAAAATGATGTCTTCAATAAGGGTGCCTGCTACCATAATCTTATCAATGCGGTTACGAATACCTTTAGCCTTGGCTGATAGGTCAAAGAATTTGGTATTCCTGTCCCCATCTTGCAGCCATTTAATTTTAGCTCGTTGCTTCCAATGAGCAGATTCGACATTCAACCAGTTATGAAGAGAAGTCTTAGCTAGATTCAAGTCCCTTAGGAGGGAGTCACTTGGCTGAGCTTCAAAGGCAGCTTGTCTAGACAAAACTTGGGACTCTGCTTCAGCTATGAGGATCTTTAAAGGACCAAAAACCTCTTTACTCCATACCTTAAGATCAAATTTGAGATTCTTTAGCTTGTTAGCTTAGATGAACTGAGGAGTACCATAACAGGGGGAGGCCCAGCTGTTCTCAACGACCTTGAGGAAGGATTCGTGAAAAAGCCATTTTTCTTCAAACCTAAAAGGTCTGTTATAAAATTGGAGGCTCTGTCTGTGGGTTAGGATGATGGGACTGTGATCGGAGGCTATTCTTGGAAGATGGTTCAAAACAGGATCGGGGAAGGAATCAAGCCATTTGGAGTTAGAGAAAACCCTATCCAGCCTAGCTGCCACAAAGGCCTGACCTTGCCTATTGTTTGCCCAAGTGAAACTGTTTCCTCTGAACCCAAGGTCAGATAGACCTGAAGCCATTGCCATCTCATTAAAGTCTTTGACAGAGAGGGAGGAGGGTGGGTCTGGTACTCAGCTTTTCTTTAGCAAGGAGAATGGCATTAAAGTCGCCAATCACACACCAAGGAAGAGAATGAGAGGGGAAGTTAACAAGGTGGTCCCATAGGTTTCTCCTCAGCCTATAGTCGGTAGAGCCATAGACACCAGTGACGATAAAAGGGGTGTGAGAAGGAGAATCAGAGATGGATATGGAGATGTGCTGTGAGGATTGGTCAAGAAGGGAGAAGGAGTAACTGGAACCTGGATTACAGAGGCACCACAAGGAATTCTCTTGATTGGAAAAGGAAGGGAGAAACCAAAAGGAAAGGCACCATTATAGAAGGTATCAAGATTAGCCTTTGGCTCTGAGATGGAAAGGATGTCGGGGGAATGGGAAGAAATCAAATGAGAGACCATGGTTTTAGTAGGGGAGTTGCAGATTCCTCTACAGTTCCAATATAGGATTTTTAACATTTAGACAAAGAATTGGGGAGAGGGCCTGGGGAGTTCTTGGACTTTGATCCTGCAGTCGAGAGACCTTTTCCTTTGGATTTTTTTTTAAACTTTCATTTGGAAGGGAGAAAGGTCGACCACCAAGGAAGTCTCGCTAGAGTGAGACTGGATTGGGATTGGGGAGAGGAGAGAAGATAGAGGGAGGGGAGTATCTTCTGAGATAGTAACTTTGTCTGGTACGATCCTTTTCTTGCTTTTTTGGCCTTCTAAGTATTCTTTGGAGAATGAGGATGATGAGGTAGGATCTGCAAGAGTACAATTATCCAAGATAGAAAAAGGATTGGAACGGTCCAAGATAGGGGCAGGGATTTTCTCAAGGATCTGAAAGGCGACATCCAAGGGAAAAAATGAAAGAGGGCAGTCTGAGGATTGGGGGCCATGGGAGTAAGGGGGAGCAGATGTGTGGGGCTCTAGAACCTGATTGGGAATGGGGGGAGAAGTTAGTTGGAGGGGCAATGTTGGAGAAAGTGGGCCAGATGTTAGGGGCAGCTCTTGGACCGTGGATGGAAGGGTGGGAATGGTGGGAGACAGAGAATTTGATAGGGGGCCAGTATTAGGGGTTGCCAATTTGGTTAAGGGGGGCGGATGAGTCACTGGTTTAATGGAAAGAGAGCCTGGGGGATTGATAGAGCCTAAGGGAGCCTTGTAAAACTGATTACCTATCTCCTGGGTGCTCCTTGGCTGGGCTGAGACTTGTCCAGAGAAACCACTGTTGAAGGTGGAAGGTGTTGAAGTAGCTATATGGCTTGGGGAGACCTGAAGATTAGCTCCCTTTGTAGACAAGAAATTCTCAGACTTTGTAGGAGCAATGAGCACAGCATCCGAAGTTGGAGTTTTCAACAGTCCCCGCTTTAAACTGAAAGGGCATTTAGAGGTTAGGTGACTCGTTGAGAGGCATTCTGAGCATGGAGTATTTTCATATAGAACCTCCACTTCCACTAAGGCTTCTCCTTCTATATCCACTGAGAGGCTATTCGGGTTGGCCTTTGTCACATCCAACTGCACTTGAACTCTGGCATAGGAGAGCATCCTCTGTTTAGCTGTGGTTTCGTCCAAGCGGAGAGGTTTCCCGATAGATGCTGCAATAGACAACAGGATATCACTACTCCAGCAGTGATACAAAATTCCTTTAAGCCTAATCCAAACTGGGACCTCTAATGGCCAATTGGATTCATTTTGGCCAGGGGACCATGGCCTAAGGAGAAGTTTTTTCCTATCCATAAGGAGAGGGCTGTGGCCAACTAGATCGTCCCTGTCTTCCTTGGAGTGGAATCTAAAAATGAAATTCCTTTTTTCCGTCAGAGAGATAAGGCACGGCCTAGAGAGACGCCAAGAGAAGGCTACCCACTGTTCCAGAGCTTCCAAAGTTGGTCGACGACCTGCAAATTTCCCTACAGCAGTGGCAGTGAAGAGTGAGGAAAAGAGAAAAATGAAGCTTATTGGCATATCCATCTTCCTCTAAATGATGAAAGGGGCTGGTTTGGAAAGAGATCTTCCTCTCAAGCATCTGGGCCCCAATGATCCTTTGTTTTTATTTTAGAACACAACCCACATGTGGGACTTTGACATAATCTAACTTCCACTCCTAGATGCCATATATTCTCCACTCACCATTTTTATTTCTGGGTCTACTCTTCTATGGAGTTGTGTTTTACCTTTTTATCAAGTGGATGATTTGGATGCTTCATTGATGTTTATGTGGTGTGGTTGTAAGAGGGTCCTGCCACGGTGGGAAATTAGCTTTTATGAATGGTATTGTGAATTTGGTGAACAGTGAGTACAGGATTAGGGACTGGGGGTGTCACATTCTGCTTTCTAATGCTGTGGGGCCCACTATGGACAAGCTATAGCCCCCAAATGGATATTTGAGTAATGTCGGCATCCACAGTGGGAAATTCAACTAATTGGATGAATGCTGAGGATAATGCTGCCTAACTAATTTGCACAATGCAGCTTCATTAAATATATTTTTTGGGGTAAAAGGCTTCATTTAATATGGTGGTGTCTTCTTGTACGGATTGGGATTCAATATTTGACCCGTAACCATTTAGTGGTTAGGCTCTCTCCATGTAGCATGTTCTCCTTTTCAAGCCTGTGTAGGGCTCACTATTCTTGAATCTATGTGGCTCTATATTACATGCTCATGAATGTACGAGGACCATAAAAAATTTCACTTTAGTCATGTGAAAACCTTCATTGGGTTGATTACATGTGATGTGACCAATCCAATAGTGCAGTACACTCTTGGTTTGAAATCGAGATGAGTGCCAATTCATAAGGTGAAAGTGGGAGGAAAAAAAATCCATCACCATGAAAGCTTATTCCAATCATGTCTGGCGTGAGTTACATGAATTTTGTTTCGTCATTCTAAGACTACTTTGGCCAAATCAAGAAAGACTGCTTTGGTTTTGTCTCATACGTACCTTCCTTTCATGCTTGGTAAAGGAAGCGGTCTTCATAAAGAGAAGGGTGTGTTTTACAAGTTTCTTGCCTTGCTTTGATGACAAACCACTTTTATGTTGGTTGTTGTAAATACAGTAATAAAGGTTCAATCTCCACTATTCATTTACAACTTTATATTAATTAAACGTGTGTGCTGTAATCATTTGAGAAAATAGGTTCTTGAGACAAAGATCAAGCCAAGCCTCTTGAACCTCCTTGATGGGGTGTTCTTTTATTAATAATGAAGCTATAAATGGCCACTACATGTAACAGTGAACTTTACAAGGTCGAATGCGACGTTGGGAGTAAAATAACCAAATTTCAAATTTTATATTATGGTCAGAGGATGCACTTGGTGATGGACTCATCTCTATTGCACACGAAATTAACACCCTGATAGCCAACTTACAAAGAATGCACGAACAGATGAAGGGATTGGATATATAATGAATTATATCTAACGGTCGAATTCGACCTTTAACACTGCAAATGAAGGTCGAATTCGACCTCCAGCATTGCAATGAAGGTCGAATTCGACCTTTAACACAGCAAATGAATGTCGAATCAAACCACTCAAAAAAATGGTAAAAAAAATTGGAAATCCTGTACAGATTCCCTGTTAGGTGCATAGATGGCTAAAGTTCACTGTTGCGCATAGTGGCCATCGATCTAAAGTATATTTTCGCGTAAAAACCCCATTTTTTTATCTTGAAAAGATGCAGAATAATGTGAGAAAAATATAAATAAGCGGAGGACAAGAAACTTACAAAACTGAAAGGTATATTGGTGTATGTCAATTCACTTGGCCCTCCATTGCGTCGCACAAGGGTAAGGCATATTATAAGAAAGGTCCAATGATCAAAGAATGTGAGGACATATTACGTCTGCACATGCAAAAACATCCACAGGAGAAAATTCACCATAAATCTGAAGATCAATGGACAGAAATGTGGACCACATTTCCTTCAGAACAACTTGGGGGTGGTACCAGGATGTAGCCTACCCACCATGGATGTGACCTGACACAATCTGTTGATGGCTTCAAGGATGAGAACTATCAATATATATCAAGGAGTTAAGGATTTTAGTATTTAATCGAATGGATAATTAGGATTAGTGAGTACTATCTTCATCCACAGCCATCTAATACTAAGGCCGGGAAACTCTTCGAGTTGACTCGTGACTTAGCCAAATCACCTCAATTTGGACCAAGGCTGAGTCAAATTCAGGAGAAGACTTAGTATATTACGGGAAATTTTGGTAAGAATGTTCTATTTTATGTCTTTGTTTTTCTCTTATTTTTTGAATATGTGAATTTTATTAATTTGGATTATTCATCATGGATATGGATAAATTAACATACATTTTATCTATTTCGAAATATTTTTAAAATAATTTAAATAAAAATAAAGCTCTCATTCTGACACTTTTGAAGTGTTTTTGAGTTGAGCGAGTCGAGTACTGTGTTCAGAGTTTCCCAACCAGGTATGATACTAATGGGGGAAGCCCCTGACCCAGGTAGAATTTTTTGCCCATTTAAATAGTGGGACCCAAAATAGCGGACCCCATAAAAAATGAACCCTGTGGTATCCGAATGAGAAATTTGATGCTCTGATGCCCCAAGTGGAGGAAATTGAGTGAGACAAAGGGATTTGTTCTTTTGAATTATTGGAAGTTGTGGAGCCCACCTTATCCTATTGGTTAAATGCACATAGGTGTAAATATATTTAATACATGTTTAATCTGATGGTGTCAGTTACTACAATCGGGAATATTTGAACTATGGGAGGACCACATAGCAGCCGTGTGGAATCTTTCCCACTCTCCATTTAATTATGGGGCTTTCTTTGTGGACTGTGGATATTAAAAATTCTGCAATGCCCTTGCTTGGGGCTTCAAGAGGTGAAAATTCCTCCGTGTTAACCGGGTGTCAATGTCTCCTTTGAATTATATGGTATGGATAATAAAAAAAAATTCGGTAGAAGATAATAAAATTGATAATACAAAAGAATCATAGGCACAATAAGCTTACAACTCTGGATAGTTCAGGCATCTTTTAAAGCTAGTGATGGGAAAGTGACCTTTGGTTATGATATTAAAGGGTGTTATTTTGGATGTAGGTGCCAAAGAACTGAAAATAGGGCCATTTTAGTCGCTTTAAAAAAAGAATAAATGAAAAGGCTAATTTGCATATGGTGTCATATGCCAAAGAGGTGGTTCAAGTGCTGAAAAAAGATGATAATTTGTCTATTAGTCATATTATCTCAGACAATAAAAGACTGGCCTCTTTTACAGAAAGAAAGATTGGGCTCTTTAGATTTTTGTGGATCTCACTTTTCTCCATACATGTTTCATTGTTCAAGCATATAAGCTTGCCAAACTCTACTATTCTGTTAGTGAGGATATTATAAGAGAGATGGCGGCTATTGTTTTGTTTTGTTCTTTACAAGTACGTACAGGTAAACTAAGGAACATGTAATTCTGTAGATCGAATGCAGGCCTTTAGAACATAGAATCGTTTTATGACGACTCCTGCTTAAAAAAAAATAAAAAATCGAAAACCCAAAATATGGTAGTCCCTGGTACATACACTCTATCCTCTGACTCCTCCGGTTTAATCGGTCCCCACCCATACTCATCGACTAAAGGCATCTCGAGGAGCGCGTCACCCTTGGGGATGGGGTTGGCATCAATACTTAAGCACCAAATATAATGGGTAGATCTAAAGGATCTAACAGACACAATATACAAGTAACAAATGACGTATGCATCAAAAAGAAATAGAGACGATAATAAGATTAAATGAGTAACAAATGTACAATACTAAGCAATTGTACAAGATATATCAGTAAGAACCAACAAGAAAAAAAAGTAAACTAAATAAACATCTAAACAATATAGCACATTCACATGAGCTGGACACCATGGGATATTATGCCGCGGTCCTCCCATACTGATTACCAGTTGTGGTAGGGGAATAATAGTGCAATGCAAGGGATAATAATCTCCATCGATATAATACATCTCTTTAATAAGCACATATGCATTACCGGAGTCTATCGATTGCAAATGCATATATATACTACTAGAGTCTGCTGGCTGTCTAGTCATAGCTAATCATGATGGCCCCATCTTTAATTAATAATTAGCTCCCACAAAGGGTGATCACTCCAAGGCTAAGCTTACCACAACTGAGTCAGTTAATGTCCTACTCTGACTCACGGGAACTAAGTGAAACTCAGTGTCTGGCTAGGCAATCCTCCGGTGAGCAAAGTCATCTCATATCCATAAAATGTTTGGTATCCATCTCCAATCCATATCCATAGTCCATATCCATAATTGAATCCACGACCATGATCCACCATGTCATGGTCTTTGTCCATTCCCATTGCATTCTATAACCAACATTGATCAATTTATAACCCGTCCATAAATGGGTCGATCCCTAGATCAATAACCCAATCATCTACTCTTAAGGTAATATAATCTCATCCACCCATTCCTTAGGCCACAAGGATGGCCCTGAAAGAAAATGCGATTCAGATCTGAATAAGCGGAAGAGATTCATGGCTAATTTGTAACATGACAGATTTTAAAAATCTGATTTGGCCAGCATAAATCAGCCATATAGATCGCATGAGAACTCCATGAATTCATGACCAACAAGTGTATAATTAAAGGAGAATGAAGAAGACTATTACCTCGAAGATTTGTAAACTTCAAATCTCTGAAAAAATAGATCCAAAGGCCCGAACTCAGACTTGCAATTAGCAAACAAGTTGCTGGAATTTTCTGCACTAGTATTGCCTTTGATCTTCTCCTCTATCTCACTTCCAAATCTGATTGGCTAAGATGGTGGGATCTTAATCTAGGAATCAAGAACTATTTCTCCAAGGGAAAATCTCAGACCTTAAGATCTCATCTATCAAGAAGAGAAGCAACCAAGGCTGGACGTGTGGGACTCCTAGGAGGCTTTTTTTTAGTGTTGGACGTCCAAGGGCCAAGTGGTTTCTTTTATATAAACTTTTGTGGAAACCTTTCCCATAAAGTTATCTCTCCACATTCTAAAAGATGTCCAAAAAGGAAAGACTTATTTCCTTTAAGAAACACTCTAATTAGAAAAGGAAACCAAAAGGAACTTTCCATACAATTAGTAATCCTAGTTGTAGAACACTTACTAATTTTAAGTTCCTAATCCAAAAAGGAAACCTTCTCATAAGAATACTAATCCAAAGAGGAGTCCAACTTTCCAAGTAGAGAGTCCTACTCAAAGTTGGAAACCTTACCCATGGAAATCTTATTATGGACGTCCCTTATAATAATGCACACCATGGCCCACATACAATTTATCTAGAGTTAAATTCATGTATGCCATCAAAGGCCTATTTGAATTTAAACTCAAAATTATTTTTCCACTAAAATAATTCATCCTTATGTTATCTAAACATCTTAGGAAACCATGCCAATCTTGGTAAGTGACTAGAGAAAGGATCAAAAGACATATTTGTCATTGGCTCCCAAAATGACCAAAATGTACATGCTAAACCCATAGCAACATTAAGACCATTTTAACCTTAACTCATTCCACTAAAGAGTTATGGTTGAACTCCAAGGACAAATATACATTATAATAAGCTCGTCATAAAATGACGGTTGTCTTCGACCTACTAAGTGTAATGACCTGAATGCCCCTCTATGTAACATCCATAATCGAGTCAGGTTATCACATGTACTATCAACCTTCCCGATTACATCTAAACCTTAGAACTTCATATCCTTAAACATAATCATCATTCGAATATCATTCTCTTGATCCAGGGAGCGACCCACAAGTTCAATATCGATATGGAACATCCATATACTAAGATCTTAGATTTTGATGATTAATCGGATAATTCTAAGGGGATGATTATTCCATCATCAGATGGCATAGATTCTATATTGCATCTGCACGTCCCAACTGATCAAGTCCGAGTACCCCAAAACACAGAGCTGTTGACCCATGAAAAGAATCTCACCGATAGTGAATTAAAGCACAAGAACTTGACTTCGTCAGTTCATCCACAAATGCTCAAGATTAAGAGCACCGGTCACTCAGTAGCATGAGGTGACTTGATCTCTTTCTGTGATAGTACTATTTTAGAGATCACACCTACCATGGTCCTGTTCAATGCATTGCATATGCACTAATGAGATGAATCCGGGAAAGCCCTCCCATGACTTAGGTAAGTCACCCTGAATGCAGGAGAGTCTCTCATTATAACTTATACCAAGATGAAGTGCACAGCTCCATCTTTCAGTTATGAACAAATATGATGTTTCCAGTGCCCATGAATTAGACCTATCTGTGTGTAGACACTACACACCTAATTCATTTACTAGAAACAATGGGCCTTACACAACCATACATATATACATGTTTAAGCATAAAAGAGTCTTTCCATTAAATAACCAGTAAATATCCAGTAACAAAAGATGAGAGTGCAGCTAGTGGGCTTTAGGGCATACACCAATCCCAACAGGCCCGCCAAGCCATAGTCTCGGATTAGATTATCTCCATTCACAATCCGGGTCACCACTAGGACATTCTTGGTTCAGGTCCTCCAATTTTCATTTATTATACAGGTTTAAGCAATAGATACTAACAAGAGCGAACAACAATGGAAACCATCTATCATAACTAACATCCATGCAAATCATAGGAAGGAAATAGCAAGGGTCCACCCTAGGTTAGTGCCCTCTTTCATGTCCAAGGTCAATGTTAGCCAATTCAATTCCTAAATAAAGTTTTAGATGCCAAGACAATGAATTTGGTGCTCTGAAGTTATGGGCATCTCAAACAATTTATTAGGATTGAATCAAAATCCAATTGATACCCTAGAGCCTACTTGAGTGGTCAAATGGGTCAAGGCTAAGCCCAACCCTTGGCTCATGTTTGGCACATCACTAGAGGTCCACATAGAAGGTCAATGGCCCCATACATCACTAATTTCAAAAAGGAACTAGATCTGGAAATTTCATTGTCTGTAGTGTGCCCGGTCAACCTGGCACAGGGCCCGATCGACCTGCCACACAGACATCTTTGGACTTGGCTTGCAATCTGGAAGATATGCTATAGTGTACCCGGTCGACTGGGTGGCTAGCCAGGTCGACCAACTTCACTGTATCCATAACAGCAGGGTGCAGACTAAGCCTCGGTTATTTGTGCCTTGAGTGTGCCCGGTCGACGAGGCATGGGGGCTAGTCGACCAGGTACATGCAAAAACTGCATTCTTCCATTCGCCAATCCTCATCCAATTCTCCTCCAGGTAGTCTCCAATCATCACCAATCCATCACAAAACATGAAAACCTCCTCAAGCAACACATGTACGTCATCCAAGGGCCACTGATCTTATGGGAGATCTCATCCATCAATGGCCAGAAATTCATAAAACAAAGCTTAAAAGAAGAGATCCAACAGTCAACACACACACATATATGAATTGAATTACATAATTCAATAAAGAAATCATGCATTCTATGTTTAATAGGTATATCGTACTTGCCTCTAATCCAAAGTAAGGGTTTCTTGGCTTGATCTATAAGATCCAACCTCCAAATCACCAATTCCAAGCTCTAATGGTTTCCCTCTCCCAAAATTGATCTACAGAGATCTAGGCTGCCTACACCCAATTCTCATGGAGAAATACATTTAGGAGATGAAATTCTAGAGAGGGTAAAGGAAATTCAAGGAATCTGAGCTATGCGAAATGACTTACCTTGTTGTGTTGAGAAAGAAGATATCTAAGAGGTGGAAAGCTTCTCCTAGCTTGAAAAGGGCTGTAGCTTCAAGGATCTAGCTCCCTTTTGGTGTAGAAACCCTAGATCTAGGTTTTCTTGTAGGGATAGAGAGAGAAATGGAAAGAATTCTTGGAGGAAAATTAGAGAAATGAGAGAGAGATGGTTTGGACGTTTGGGATGTAAGTGGGGTGTTTTTATAGGCTTTGGTCTGGCAAATGACAAGAATGACCTTTTTGTTTAGTTTTAGGTTGGGATAAGTACATGGGTGTTCAGGAAAACTCAAACTTAATTGCAAATTCTCCAATGGAAACCCTCCTGTTCTTCCTAATTATTTCTTAGGGCCTCTAACTAACTAACAAACTCCCTAAAGTCCATCTAGAAGACTAGAACCTAATGGTTTCTAGAAAATGGGTCTAAAATCTAGGAAAACTCCTAAAGTACCCTTACTAACCCCTATTAATTAGTACAAATAGGTATTAAATACTATAATTAGCACAAATCAAATATAAGTGGGGGACCACAAGGGGTGGGGCCTCACACATTGGTATCTCTGACAAGCCTACGGAGCCCAGTGATTCATCCTTGAGTTTCTAAAATTAATTGTATCACTTCTAACTTGTGGGCAAACAAAAGAAATTAAAACCTCTCTGCTTCCATCCCACGACAACCTTTTCAACCAGCTATTCTTCTCAAGTCGTCACAAGTGATTAGATGAATCACTTTTTACTCTCTAATGTTTTCTCATTATAAGCTCTCTTGAATTTGGTAGGACTCGTAAAAACCATAAATTTTGTTGCTTATGGTTATTATTATTATTATTATTTTGAGTAGAAATCTTCATTCAGGTTGGGACGTCTAATGTAGGGCGACTACAATGCACCCAGTACCTACAGTGCAACCAGTAACGATAAATATATTAAGATATTGTTCTTTCTGTTGGGTGAAATATGAACACAAATTAGAAAAAATAAGCCTAGCTATCAGATCAATCAAGTCACCAGCTAGCTATGTTGATTCTAGACGTTAGTGTTTACTGCAATCTTTTTTTTTTTTTCTTTTGTTTTTTTGGCTAGACGTTGAAGACTAAGAACTTATGCATTTTTAGCCCTAAAAGATAAAAGAGATTGTTGCATCCCTAAACAACCAACTACAGACTATGATTCCAACTTTGTTTGCTGCGATTTTTTTATTTTTTTGCCACATGGGGACTCGAACTGATCATATGACTAAGGCGGATTAGAAATAAGATGATTAAAGATTCTATAAATGATCTCATCTCATCTTAACAACACTCCCTTGACCTCCTTTTTTTCTTTAGTTATGAGACCCATCATGCACTAGCCGAGGCATTGACCTAAATTCGGCCTTTTAGATCAACCCAATAGGCATATATATAATACGAAGTTTTATTAATAAGCAAGCAAGCACTACACAAATAGCCACTTGGAATCCACAAAATACAGAAATGATGCAAATAACTATCTTCTTATTATTGTGTAAACACACGCCAACATTACTTCATGCATCACTTGCAGTAACCAGAAGGGCTTGACTTCGTTGATAGTAGATGAAGCTTAAACACTACATGGACACACATGAAACATGGATAACTGAGACATAAGTAAAATCATTGATGGTAGTAGCTTCAACATTCTCATTCAGAGTTCCCATATGGACGTATCACCACCACATCATTGTATTTCGTAATTGTACCTTGAACATTTCCTTGAGGTCCCCAATTGAAGTTACCAACACCTGATTGGTTTCCCAAATTGGTGTTACCTTCACCAGATAATTCAGTTCCTGAATTGAGGTTGCCTCCATCACAATATTGATATCCCAAATTCACGTTACCTCCACCACATACTTGTTTTCCCAAATTAACGTTACCGTTTGCACTTATATTACCTTGGACTTGGGGGTTGTTCCCTCCCGCACCATACTGGGTATTGCCCTGCAGCGTCAACCATAAAATGATTAGTTAGATGCAATATGAATCCTTAAATATGTGAGACCCAATTGATAGTAGATTTCTTTTCTTTGCCTAGAGAAAAAGGGGAACTTCATGTCATGTAAATGGGGTCCATCTATCAGTAGTCAGCCAAATCTACTAATCAGGTTCGCCGTGGAGGCAAAACTCGATCCATGCATCATCTTTATGGCTTTTGGACTAAAGGATGGCGAATGAAATCGGTTTTCCATGTTTTTTTTTTTTTCTCTTGGTACATTGAGAGAGTTGAAAATTTAGACATTGCTTTTGGAATTCAAAACCATTAAAACCATTAGTGCGTAGGGGGTGTTTTGGATTTCTTTTACGTCCAAACACCTCCACCTAATTGCACTATCATAGAATATGGACTTGGGAGAGAAAATGAGAGAATGATACATGGTAATAACTCATAATTTATAAGAGGTCTTGAAGTTGTAATTGATAAGTTAGAAGCTGGCTTGTAGATCATAAGGCTTCCGATCCAGTTTATATAGAAAAATGCTAGGGAGACAATGTGAAATATAAAACATGAAAAACTTCCCCGCATTGTGCTCCATTAAAATTTTGATAGGTTCCTTTCTTTGTTTTACAATTTCACACGTTTCCCAGCATTTCTCATTTCTATATATAGACAACAATGATCTGTCAATAGACGCGGAGTTGAGTCAAGCCACAATAAACATAAATAAATGTATGAGGATAAGGCTTACCCGTGTGAAAGTCTTGCTTGGGGACTTTAGCACCATTAAAGAGAAAAAGTCTAAGCTTTTGTCCATCACATGTCCAACCAACGCGTCCCAGAATCGCAAGTCGTATTTCCATTATGAGAGGTTCAAAGAACTTGAAGGCCAGTTTTGTTCTTTTGAAAGTTTTTTTTTTTTTTTTAAGCCTTTTATGAGTTACTAGCATGAAGCCCATGTGCGATGCAAAGGTTAAGTTTCTTGCGACCTAAATAATATATTAAAACTAATATCCCTTTCATGTAAATGTAACAAAATAACTAAAAAATTCAAATCAACCAAAAAATTATGAAAACCAAACCTTTCATCCTTTAATCCACATTAGCATACATATTTCATCTTAAAAATAAAGAATTTGTATGCATTTCCGCTCATTTTGATTAGTACTATATCAAAACTTTGAAACTAACTTTAATTTATAGAGTTGGAAGGCATCCACTTGAATTGGGTCACATCCATACAATGGGCCAAAGAGACACATTTTATTGAAAAGGCACATATGTAGTTCAAGAGACACGTTTATTGAAAAGGCAAATATTATGTTTTTTTTAAATATCACATTCACAAATGGGCCCCAAAAAGCTGAAGTGGCTTCTCCTAAGGCCATAATTGTTTTTTTTTTTTCCAACCAACATTCAGCATTAAAGAGAAAGAATGTGGTTGCAGGCTCCAATTGTACTAGCATGTTAAGTCCTGAATAATATATTAAAACTAATATCCCATTCTTTTAAATCTATTTATAACAAACTAATTAAAAAATTCAAATCAACCAAAAAATTATGAAAATCAAACCTTTCATCGCTTAATCCACGTCAGCATACACAAAATAAAGGATTCATATGCATTTATGCTCATTTTGAATACTAAATAAGAACTTTAAAAATAAACTTAATTTATAGAGTTGGAAGGCATTCCTTTGAATTGGGTTACATCCACACAAATGGGCTCAAGAGATATTTTATTGAAAATGCACATATTTAGCCTAAGAGACACCTTTTATTGAAATGGCACCATATTATATGTTTTTGAAAGGACATATTCACAAACGAGCCCCAAAAAGTTGATGTGGCTTCTCCTAAGGCCAGAATTGTGGTGTATTTTTTTTTTTTTTCAACATTCAGCATTAAAGAGAAAGAATGTGGTTGCAGGCTCCAATTGCAATAGAATGAAGCCCCTGTGCATCACACAGGCATAGGTTAAGTCCTGAATAATATATTAAAACTAATATCCCATTCTTTTAAATCTATTTATAATAAACTAATTAAAAAATTCAAATCAACCAAAAAATTATGAAAATCAAACCTTTCATCGCTTAATCCACGTCAGCATACACAAAATAAAGGATTCATATGCATTTATGCTCATTTTGAATACTAAATAAAACTTTAAAAATAACCTTAATTTATTGAGTTGGAAGGCATCCCTTTGAATTGGGTTGCATCCACACAAATGGGCCCAAGAGACATTTTATTGAAAAGGCACATATTTAGCCCAAGAGACGCCTTTTATTGAAAATGCACATATTAATCAACCAAAAAATTATGAAAACCAAACCTTTCATCACTTAATCCACATCAGCATACCAAAATAAAGGATTTATATGCATTTATGTTCATTTTGAATACTAAATAAAAACTTTAAAAAAAAAAAAACTTAATTTATAGAGTTGGAAGGCATCTCTTTGAATTGGCTTACATCCACACAAATGAACCCAAGAGACATTTTATTGAAAAGGCACATATTTAGCCCAAGAGACACCTTTTATGAAAAGGCACATATTATGTGTTTTTGAAAGGACACATCCACAAATGGGCCCCAATAAGCTGATGTGGCTTCTCCTAAGGCCAAAATTGAGGGTTCTTTTAGGTTTTTTTTTGCAACCAACATTCAGTTTTAAAGAGAAAGAATTCCTCTTCCAGTGAATAATAAAGGTTGCGTTGATTTAATCAGATCTAAGTCGTCCATCATCTAATTCTACAATTAAGGTGTTCATCCTTGTTTTTACTATTTAAGCAAATTTATATATTTGTTTAATGAAAACAAGTTGTCAGCCATTGACGATGGGATTTTCTTTCCATTCGTTAGTTCTAGAAAAAAAAATGAAAATGATATTAACAATGACTAGGTCGAAATTAAAGCCTTAAACATTTGTTTTGATAAGTTTTAAGTCAAACATAAAACTTTTTTTTTCCTGTGTTATAATGACCAGACCCTTGAGGGACCCAACTAATGTGAGAGTGAAACTTGACACACGTTTGGGGGAAAGGAATTGCACACAAAGGAGAGAGGACTCAGGAACCAAAGTTGAGTAATTGGGTGATAATGGGGCTCCCAACCACTAGGATATCCCTTTATTCTCCATTATTGTTAAAAAAAATATTAAATAAGACCTAATAAAGGGTGTGTTTCGTTGATGGTGTTTCTAATAAGAATTGGGCATGTTGGGGATTTCTGCAAGTGATCTTAAAATAGGTATGTTAGACTAAGTGGCCCCCACGACTACATGTTTAATAATATAGGGCTCCACTTTTAGTCAATTGATAAACTTTCCCCTGTTATGTTTGATTTTAATAAATCTTTCTTAGATTTACTTTAAGAAAGCCCAATCTATTAGGACTATTGTTTTGCTAATCTTATTGAGGGAATAACGGATCGGAATGACTTATATTAATATTCTTTGATGGGAAGAGAAGGAATCTCTCTACCTCTCTCTTGACTCACTGTATTTGCAAAGTACCCAATAATCGCTCATCTTAGAGTGAGTGACAAGGGAGAAAGGAAAAAACCATATTTTGATAGAGGCCGTTGATCTCGCAGCGGGATAAGCTTTAGATCATTCCATACCGCTCATCATCCAAATCATGGCACAAGCTACGCTTTTTAGTGTTTAAGATTACCCATTGTTTAATGCATAGATCAAGATCCTTAGGTTTATTTGTATTACAAACCAGTTTAGATCTTCCAATCGGTATCAAAGCTGAGGTCCTAATTTATGCACTCAACAATATTTTGGATTCATAATCTTGTCTATTAATATCACATCTCTTGTGATTAATATCGGATTAGTGCATGTTAGTAATCAGGATTATGTACTGGATCACCGCAACCCACATGATTCTGCGCAGAAAACCTCTCACAGTTTTATGCACGGGGAGCTCTATTGGCACCACGAAATTTACTCTTCCCACCGCGAAAAAAAAATATTTCCTAAACTACCCCTCCCCCTTTCTCCCTCCTCCTCCTTCTCCCTCCTCCTCCTCCCTCATCTTCCCTTCCTCTCCCACCCTCCCTCATCCCCCTCCACCTTCCCAGTCTCCGGCGGGAAGGGAGCCCTGGCCGGCAGCTGGTGGCGGAAGCCCCAGCCGGCTGGCCTCCTTCCCTCTCTCCCTCTTCTTTCCCTCTTCTCCCTCTCTCCCAGCCTCTCCTTCCCTCCCCTACTCTCCCTCCCCCTCCCCCTCCCCCTCCCAGTCGCCGGCGGGGAGGGAGATCCGTCAACTCCAAATTGACCAGGAGAGGAAGGCATGTATATATATGAGAGATGGGCTCTCCTAAGCTGTAGCTTCTGTTATCCTAAGCCGAAATAATGTTGGTCTCACAAATCAAAATCGACTATCTCTGTTTTTTGTCCTGATGGAACTGGAAAATCCGGTTCTGATTAGATTTATCTTGATTTTGAAAATGATGATTTGAAGCAGTTTATGACGGAGAGGAATTTGAAGACGATTCCATCTTAGGATAATATAAGCTACATCTTAGGAAAACCCCTCTATATATATATGAGAGATGCTCTTATGAGAGTGACTTTCATGGTACTATGGGAGTAAGGGGTCGACGCCCTCACATTTAGGATATTGGCATTGGATATGGATGTGAGAGCCCCTACCCTTACTCCCATTGTACCGTGAGTAACCTCTCACAGAAGCATCTCTTTCTCTCTCTCTCTCTATATATATATATATATTAGCATGTGTGTGAATATTGGTATTTTCAGTGACCAATAGAACAAACACCATGCCTAAATGCCTAAGAAAAAACTGTGATAAAATCACTATATATGTGTATATGGAAAAATCTCAGGTGAGCATGAGTGTTTAGATGCTCAATGGGGCTCACTTGGTGATCCATCTAAGTGGATGATAAAACTGAGACCCCTTGATAGCCGACGATCATAGGTTTGACACCCACCCAAATAGATTGGACCTTTGGATCAATTGTGTACTCATTTTGGATGGTAATGACGTTTTGGCTGTTGATCAAGTGGTTGGGATAATGATTCGAGCCTCCGTCGCCTGACACAGTTAAGTGGGGGCAGTGACCCATAAGAAACGACGGTGCTCACCTTATCATGAGCGATGGTGCTCAAATGAGGGGCCTCGTGTTTACATATTTATATATAAAAGAGGATTTTATCGAGAAAATCCCATTAGATGCACTGTAGAGCAAAACGGGCTTAAAAGATATGAAATGACCGTGCTAATCCTAGGAGCCCTTTTCAATTCAATTTTTTTGTTGTTTCGCCGAGCGGTGATATCCCCACTGACTTGCATGTACAAGCAGGGACATCCCTTTTCGTTTTTTCTTCTTCTTCACAGTTAAATTAACAACTCCTTTTGTTTTTCTTCTTCGATCTTCCCCAAATCTACTTTCATTGCGTAGTAAGTTTCATGTATAGAAATTCAGTTTCATCTTGTTCGTTTGTAATCGCAATCTATGATCTTCTCTTGTTTTTCTAACTTAGTTTGCTCATATTTGTTATTTAGATTAAGGTTGTATTGTTTGATCTTTCTCATTTTTTGTTTGTTATACATTCTGCTATGATCTTTTTCTGTTTCCTATTCTCATGATTTTTGCTGCTGAAATCTGAGCTCAGTTTTGCTTAAATTTGTATACTTTGTGTTTGTTTTCACTACTAGAAAATTGACAATTAGCGGCGGTTTATTGCGGCGGTTTTTATCCGCCGCTAAATGTAATTTTTCTTGTAGTGTTTTAGTGAAAATTTGTTGCATAATCCGAGCTGAATCTTCGATTTTTGAGATTAGGGTCTTCGACAAGTTTGATTCTCTCGAATTTTCTATCTTCCTTTGCTTCTAGGGTTTTGTATAGATAGTGTTGTTTTGGAATTGAGATTAGTTACTACAATTATCCCCTGATAATGCTTTGAGGTAGATTATTGCTCATTGTTAAAATTATTTCTATATATATATATATATATATATGATCAGGTCTTGCTCAGATTGAGAAACGATTGCTGTTGGTAATTTTCTCCATTTGCGGCAGTTAGGATTTCTTAGTTTTTTGGGAAATGGAATTAGAGGTTGTTTGGATATAGAGGAAATCGGTGGAGAAAATGTCTATAGGACAAATAAGAGCTATGGCCAGTTTTCTATACCTCTATTTCTCCACCTTTCCTCATTTTGGCTAGTGGACCCATGAGTTAGAGGAAGGAATGCGAGGAAGGGGAATAAGAAGAATGAATGAGCGGGGATATCCACACTTGTATATGTGAGTGGGCAGAGATATCGCCGCTTAACTATGAAGAAGAAGAAAAACAAGAAGGGATATCCCCGTTCGCATATGCAGGTGAGCGGGGATATCGCCGCTCGGTGAAACAAAAAAAAAAAAAAAATGAATCGAAAAAGGGCTCCTAGGATTCGTACGGTCATTTCATATCTTTTAAGTCCTTTTTGCTCTACAGTGCATCTAATAAGATTTTTTCGGTAAAATCCGATCCCCTATATAAAATGGTATTTTCTTGACAATATTATGATGTTTTTAAAATATTGGCACAGAAGAAACCAGATATAATTTTCAAGAAGGAAAATTGTGACATTTCTATGGCAATTCACTGTTAGGCAATGTTAGATAACGGAGTGAAAAAAAGAAAAACATAAGAGAGAGAGTTCTGGTGACTCATGATTGAAACGATGCCTTATGGCAATGGACATTACAAGTCTTTTCGCCTACAAAGAACGTTTGAGAAAGGAAAACATATTAATAAAACCATCATCATCAGGATGAGGTTTGGATGATAGAAAAGAAAATTGCAAGGTTGGCACAGAGTCTCCCCTTTGTTTTGGTCCAACACGCTAAAGATATTTAACTGGGAAAACAAATGGTCACTAGCGTGTGAATAGGCTAAATTCTAATATCCCTAAAAATTAAGGTATTCCTCCTACTTTTTCACACTGCCCCCGTAGGGCCAGAACCCAGGATTTAGTTTGGGGGTGGATTTGGAGGGCTTGGGAAGCATGCGTTTAAAAAATTTGTTTTGCTGATGGAAGAATCTTTTTAGGAACGCTTGCTCTCGCAAATAAATAAATCGCTAATAAATAATTAAAATAAGCAACAATACAATAATCAAATAGGATATCTACTACTATATAATATTTTATTCATATATTCAATGTTGCGCTTGGCAAGAAAATTATAAAAAAAAAAAAACAATTATTTTAATTTCTTGGACATAAGACAAGTACAAATCCTCTGGATTTCCTGTTGCCTATAAGGCTAAGGATGGGATAACCTTATTTAGTTTTGTAATTAGTTTAAATAGTATTATTATGGATGCTAGGTGTTATCCAAGGACTAGAAGTCGACTTCAAAAGAGGCCATGGCGAGGGAGGTCTTAACTGTGTTGTAAAAGGAGAAACCATTTTGACAGGGCTCGTGTTTTGCTGGACGCTAGAGGACTGGTCCAAGCTTTGAAGGGAGATCGGGATTGATCCATTAATGCCATTATTTTAGACATTAAAGCCTTGACTTCTTCTTTCCATTTTGTAGACTCTGATTATATTCCCTATACTCTAAATGTGCAGGTCCATATGGGGAATAACAAAACTATAGATAGGAAGATGGCTTATCTTAATCCTAGGACTGATGTATAAGTAATTCTATTTTGTCTTTGTGCTTTCTCTGGTTGGTTGTAAGTTTTTTTTTCTTCCGCCCGTTTAAAGTGAATTTAAGTGAAGGTTTTTAAAAGACGGGAAAAGAAGAGGGGTCTTATAAAAATGAAGGAGCTTTCTTGACTTTTTATCATTTTGTGGCATATGAATGAGCTTTTTTGACTTTTTTTTATAAAAATGGGGTCATTTCAGTTTTTTAGTAGCCTACGTGATTTATTGGGCTCTAAAGTCATGTTTTCATGCTATCTGCATACGTGAGTGAGATAGACTTAGAAGATCCGAACTCTATAGTAAATACATAACTTGGGGTCATTTCAGATTTTCTAGTATCCTATCAGATCAACCAAGTCACCAACTATGCTGATTCTAGATTTTAATGTTTACTGCAATCTTTTTTTTTTCTTTTTTCTTTTCGCTAGAGGTCGAGGACTTAGAACTAATGCAGTCCTGGTCCTAAAAGAGATTGTTGCATCCCTAAACAACCAACTACGGACCATGATTCGAACTCTATTTGCTTCAAAAAAGAAATTGTGACACTGGGATTCGAACTCAAGAACTCCCACTCAAACGCCCAGTTCCTTTTATAGCTTGGGGATTCAAGCTCTTATTCCTGCTACATACTCTTCACTGCAATTGGATATAAGAAGATACGAAACAAAGGCAGGAACCCCGATCTGCATGGAGACCAATTTCGGGTAACTAGAGGCTCTTTGGCATTCTTTTGTGTTGAGAAAACATCTATTTTGAAAATTGAGCGTGCTAAACTTTTTTTATAATAACGTATTAGATTTATTCCCATGTCATTTTCTTCATATAAATACCTCATTTTCAGAAATAAAATGATGAGGGAGAGAGAGGTTTCTCCATTCTTTGCATTCCTAAATTTTCATTCTAGGGAGGATTATCAAGAGACTGCAACAAGAA
This sequence comes from Litsea cubeba, assembly GCA_012931725.1. Lineage (NCBI taxonomy): Eukaryota > Viridiplantae > Streptophyta > Magnoliopsida > Laurales > Lauraceae > Litsea > Litsea cubeba. The sequence goes on along the minus strand of CM022945.1, from coordinate 105,084,307 downwards.
TGAAGAAACATTTCCCCTAAGTTTATAAAGATCCAAGAAGATCCTTTAGACGTAAATAAAGTTACTTGCACTCTCTTTACAAAGATCCAGATGGGTGCTAAGGTTTGCAACATCAATGAATTTATTACAACATTGAATGACAATTAAAGTTTCTACTACCATTCGTTGTACTACTAAATTGCATTAAAAGATTTCATAAATTAACAGAGTCAAATCACATTTCACTGTGGGTTAGAAAGTGCACTACCGCGCTGGGCCATAGGGGAATTTTACCCGGCTTTCTCTCCTGGGCTAGTAGGGATTATTCTGACCCAAAGGGCTAGGAACCCCGCGTTATCAAAAAAAAAAAAAAAATCACATTTCACTGCCCTCTCGGTTTTTTTTTTGTAAATAGATATTTCATTAAAAAAGCACAAGAACAAAAGGAGGGAAAAAAAAGAAAAAAGACAAAAGAGAAAACAGTTAACCCCTAGACAAAAGGATACTTGAGGCCCATTTCCAGTCTACATCCTGTCTAGTAAAAAAGCAAAGCTTTGCAAGCCTATGAGCTTGGTCATTTAGAGCCCTAGGAATAAATTCAAAGTTTACAGAAAGAAATAAGGAAGCCAAAGATTTAATGTCTAGAATAATTGAGTTAATGGACCAATCAAGGTCTCCCTTCAAAGCAAAAACCACTTCTTGAGCGTCCGTCAAAACACGAAGCCTATCAAAAACATTCTTCCAAGTTTTTTCTAGAGCAACTAAGACCGCCCTCGCTTCGGCCTCCTTTGAAGAGGCGACTTTGGGCCTTTGGATAGCACTTGCATCCACGATGACATCATTTAACATCATAATGAAGCCAAACGAAGCATAACCTTCCTTAGCCTTAAAGGTAGCATCCGAGAAGATTATAATATCATCTTTGTTTGAGATCAAAGGATCTAAGGAGAGTTTCAAGTCTTTTTTTAAGGAAATGTCCCTATAGTGGCATGTGGTATCCTCAAGCATCTTATGGACTAATCCAATGATCTTAGAGGGATCTAATGATTGACCTCTATGAATAAAATCATTTCTAGCTTTCTATATAGTCCACCACATGGAAAGGATCCACATTTTTGAGTGAACATCCCCAAGAGGAGGAGTCGGGTGGCCCTGCTCACATGAGATCGTCCACCATTCCATTAAGTCTAAATGGCGCATAGAATCCGATAAAACCCCCATGCGAGCCGAACCAACTTGCTCTAGCAAATTCACACTACATCAGAGAATGCCCAAGCGAGCTAGTCCTCCTCTTTTTCACATATAGGACATTTGTCATCTGAAGAATAAATCTTAGATTTAATGATGGCTCTTACCGGAACAACATTCCTGAGACATTTCCAACCAAACATTAGGACCCTTTGAGGAAGAGGAAGTCTCCATAAAGCTTTCCAATTTACCATCGAAAAGGAGTTAGCATCATTATTAGTGCATATTAATCTATAAGCTGATTTAGTAGTAACTTGTTCGTTTTTGGAAACGGGCCAAACTCTTTCATCCTTAGAAAAGGATCGAGAGATATAGATCTTACCAATATCCTCAATGTCTAGAGGGTTGTTAAAATACTCTTTTAGAGTGTTAGTATCCCAATCTTTATTAGTAATATTCCATAGATCTTTAACTTTAAGATCTGGATTAATTATAGAAGATAACGGCTTTCTCAAACCATTTTTTAAGGGAATCCAGTTACATTTCCAAACAGATAAGTTCTCTCCAGCTATATTTCCAGCCAACCTTTTCTTTTTGAGTGTTAGTATCCCACTGCCCTCTCGGTTAAAGAGCAAGAAAGGCTATGCATAAACCCATCTTAATGTAATGAGTCAGCTCTATTAAATAGATAAAGTCTAGAATAAGGAAGCAACAAAACCATTACTAGGTGAAAATGCATGACAAGACCTTAACTGATTTTTGGAAAGAACACCAGAAGTAGAGACCATTGTGACCTTTTTTTTTTCATTAAAGATGCCCCACGATCATATGACAAAGGCGGATTAGAAATAAGATGATTAAAGATTCTATAAATGACCACATCTCATCTTAACAACATTCCCTTGACCTCCATTTTTTATAGTTGTGAGACCTATCATGATTTAACCATGCATTAGATTGACCTGAATTTGGCCTCTTAAATCAACCCAATTGCATATATATAACACAAACTTTTATTAATAAGCAAGCAAGCATTACACAATAGCTACTTGGGATCCACAAAAAATACAGAAATGATGCAAATAATAAACACTTGAAATATGGATATCTGGGATAGAAGTACGACCACAATATCCTTGAAATCCCGGACAACTATGACTTAATTGATAGTAGACAAAGCTTAAACATTACGTAGACACACATGAGACATGGATAACTGGGACATACATAAGTAACATCACTGATGGTAGTAGCTTCAACATTCTCATTTAGTTCCCATATGGACGTATCACCGTCACATCATTGAGTTTTGTAACTGTGCCTCTAACAGAACCTTGAGGTCCCCAATTGAAGTTACCCTCACATAATTGATTTCCCAAATTGATGTTTCCTTCACCAAATAATTCAGTTCCAGAATTGAGGTTACCTCCATCACAATATTGAGTTCCCAAATTGACGTTACCGCCACCACAAACTTGCTTTCCGAAATTGGTGTTACCGTTTGCACTGATATTCCCTTGGACTTGGGGGTTGTTCCCTCCCGCACCATACTGGGCATTGCCCTGCAGCATCAGCCATAAAATGGTTAGGTAGTTACAATATGCATCCATAAATAGGTGACACCCAATTGATAGTAGGTCATTTTTCTTTGCCCAGGGACAAATGAACTTCAAGGCATGTAAATGGGGTTCATCTATCATTAGTCAGCAAAATCTACTAATCAGCTTTGCCGTGGAGGCAAAATTTGATCCATGCATCATTTCTATGGCTTTTGGACTAAAGGATAGTGAATGAAATCTATTTTTTCATGTTTTTTTTTTATTATTATGGTACATTGAGAGAGCTGAGAATTGTGGACATTGCTTTTGGAATACAAAACCATTAAAACCATTAGTGCGTAGGGGATGTTTTGGATTTCTGTTACGTCCTAACACCCCAACCTAATTGCATTAGATATCATTGAATATGGACTTGGGAGAGAAAAGGAGAGAAGATACCCGGTAATAACTCATAATTTATAAGAGGTCTTGAAGTTGCAATTGAGAAGTTAGAAACTCGCTTGTAGCTCATAAGGCCTCCGATCCAATTTATATAGAAAATGTTAGGGAGACAAAGGGAATTATAAAATTTGAGAAACTTCCGCTCATTGTGCTCAATAAATGGTAGCAGAATGGGTTATTTAATTTTCATTAAAATTTTGATAGGTGCCTTTCTTTGACCATTTCAATAGTCAAAACAATGATCTGTCAATAACAATTAAAACTGAAATTTGAATGGACATTACAACTACGCTGCATCAATTCATTAATTGACCGACTTCTTATTTTACATTGACCAAAAAGACGCAGAGTAGAGTCAAAGAAAACTAATCATAAATAAATGTATGAGGATAAGGTTTACATTAAACAAAGGCTTGCTTAAGGACTTTAGCACGAGCTAAAAAAAAAAAAAGGTCTCACATGTCACACCTGACGCGTCCCACAAGGCAACTTGTATTTCCATTATTATGAGAACTTGAAGGCCATTTTTGTTCTTTTGAAAAAATTTTAACCTTTTAAGAGTTATTTCTCTTCCAGCGAATAATAAAGATTGTATTTATTTAATCAAATATAAGCCGTCCATCATCTAATTCTACAATTAAGATGTTCATCCTTGTTTTTACCATATGAACAAGTTTATATATTTGTTTAAGAAAAACAGGTTGTGAGGACTCAGAATTGATAAATTCAATCACAAATATAATATGCTTTTTTTTTTTTTTTTTTTTTTTTTGGGGGGGGGGGGGGGGGGGGGGGGGGGGGGGGTGGGTTAACTAATTTATTATACTTAAAATACCTACAATCATACACCTCCAGATTCTCTAGTATGAACTCCATGGAGGCTGTTCTCCATATAGGGTTGTAAACGGGTCGGTTCCGGTCCAGGTCCAGGGTGGAACCGGAACCGGAACCGTTTTCTAAGAAGGGGAACCGGAACCAGAACCGTTAAGAATAATGGGAACCAGAACCGGAACCGGAACCGTTTGTGAGGCGGGTCTGGTTCCGGTTCCGGGTCTAGACTAATATCTGTATTTTTCTTTAAAAAAATTATACTTTTTTTCACATTTCAATTGAATCACGTACCTACAAACACTAATGTGACATTTTGTCTATCAATAACAGACACTTTTAACCAAAAACTCAGAAATCACATCCAAACAGGCAATGAGATGTAGAAAAGTAGAAAACCCTAATGTAGAAAAGTAGAAAAGTAAAAAGGGTTCTGTTCTCACATAATAAAGTTACCTTATGTTAATATATATATTGGGTCGGGTCCCGGGTCCACGGGTCTGAGCCACTGTGGATCCGGAACCGGAACCGTTTAGGTATCGGTTCCAAAAAAAGGATCTGAAACCGGAACCATTTTCTTATCGGGACCAAAATAAGGACCCAGACCCGGATCCTAACGGGTCGGAACCTTCGGGTAATCGGAGAATCGGGTACCCATTTACAACCCTATCTCCATACTGGAAATAAAAATGGATTCAAAACTTGAGCTAAACCCAGTCCCCAATTAAATATAGGTCTAAATCTTGGACCTTTACTACTTTTGATGTTTTCCTGCTTGAAAGTCGAGTCATTTGCGTATTCGGGTTTCCAGCATGGAAATCAGGCACTTTCGGGCACTTTCGTCCACCGACTTCTCACCAAACCAAACAACAATGACGCCGGTGTAGGATCCTTCCCTTTCTATGGTAAACCTCCTGCACAAACGCCCCAGGCCCATTTGAAAGTTCACTTATAAAGTAGATTCAAAGTCGTCACTTTTGAAAGACAAAAAAAGAAGATAGGTTTTGTCAAAAAGTATGAAATTCCAAAAATCACCTTTTTTTTTTAGAGAAGTCCAAAAGTCAATATATCATTCTACTAAAAGATAAAAAAGGTTTATTCTTTTTAGAAAATTGATATTGGCACTCCTTTTTTTTATGGAGGCACGCCTTTTTAAGGTAACTGGTGAGAAGGAAATTGGCTTGAATTGGAGTGCTTCCATAAAAATAAAAATAAAAAAAAATTAAAAAAAGGAAGTACCAATATCAATTTCCTCTTTTTATCCTTAAAGTCAAACCTATTCCTTCACATGTCAATACATTACAAAAAGTAATTAAGAAGGTAGATTTTGGAATTTTGTATCTTTTGATAAGATTACTCTGCTTTTGTTGTCTCTTAAAAGTGATCCATCCAATTTGGGGATTTTTTTTTCAGAGAGAGAGAGAGAGAGTGATTTGAAGGTCTTATCCAATTTTGGGATTTTTTTTTCTGAGAGAGAGAGAGAGAGAGAGAGAGAGAGAGAGAGAGAGAGAGAGAGTTTGGAAAAATGGATTGGGCTCAACAAATTTTTAGGGGGGGTTTGGATCGGCTTTAAAGAACCCATGGGGTGTTTTTTTCAGTTGGGTGGGGGCTGAAGCCCCCAAACCCCAATATGTAGGTCCGCCCATGGTTGTTAGTAGTCTGTTGTGTAGCCGTTTCTAAAGATATAGCTCCTGCCTTAGAAAAAAAAATTTTCTAAAGAATGCCAAACTTGACGGTTAGGTCCCCAAGTAGGCCCAGTTGGCGGTAACAAGCTGGGTCAAATTTATATTCATATCGCAGGCCCACTTGAGAGGCGCCCCTTTACTAAAGTATTTTTTTCAAGTCTTCCTTTTGAGAATATTAGACATGACTCATTTCCTACTGGGTTCTGATGTGCCCTACTTTTTAAAGTTGCTTGCAAGAAAACTCCAATCTCTAATTACGTGGAGGACAATCACTGTTTAGTGTTTAGGACAAGGAAAAAGAACAAATCTGAAAGAGTTCCAATGCCGAAGGGTTGCTGCAACCTACCCATGGTACCACCGGTATCACCAACTTCACTCTTTTTTTTTTTTTTTATTTGTGCCAAAGTCCTAAAGCAAGACTTTCACTCATGTAAGCCTAACCATCAGACATTTATTTATTATTATTTTGCTTGACTCTACTTTGAGTCTTTTGGGTAACTGTAAAATATCCATTCAAGTTTTACACTCTTTTTTTTTTTTTTTTTTTGTGCCAAAGTCCTAAAGCAAGACTTTCACTCATGTAAGCCTAACCATCAGACATTTATTTATTATTATTTTGCTTGACTCTACTTTGAGTCTTTTTGGTAACCGTAAAATATCCATTCAAGTTTTAGTTTTAATTGTTATTGACAGATCATTGATATGTCTACAGACATGAGAAATGCTGGGAGACTACTGAATTTGTAAAAAATAAAATAGAGCACATTGCGGGGAACTTTCTCAAGTTCTATAATTCCCATTGTCTCCCTAGCATTTTTCTATGTTAGTTGGATCGGAGGCCTTATGATCTACAAGCCAGCTTCTAACTTTTCAATTGCAACTTCAAGACCACTTGTAAATTATGAGTTACCAGGTATCCTTCTCTTCTTTTCTCTCCCAAGTCCATATTCAATGATAGTGAAATTAGGTGGGTGTGCTTGGAGGTAAAAGAAATCCAAAACATCCCCTAACACTAATGGTTTTAATGGCTCCAGATTCCAAAAGCAATGTCCACAATTTTCAGCTCTCTCAATGTACCAAGAAAACAAAAACATGGAAAATAGATCTCATTCACCATCCTTCGGTTCGAAACCCATGAAAATGATGCATGGATCGAGTTATGCCTCAACGGCGAACCTAATTAGTAGATTTGGTTGACTAATGATAGCTGGACCCCGTTTACATCCCATGAAGTTCCTTTTTTCACTGGGCAAAGAAAGAGAAAATATTTACTATCAATCAGGTGTCACCTATTTATGGATTCATATTGCAGCTACCTAACCATTTTATGGCTAATGCTACAGGGCAATACTCAATATGGTGCGGGAGGGAACAACCCCCAGGTCCAAGGGAATATTCAATGCAGGTATTAGAGGTAACGCCAATTTGGGACGTCAAGTATATGGTGGAACACAAGATCTGGTAGCTCTAGGAATTATAAGTCCAGGTATTGCCTATTCGGAGTATCAATTAAATAATGGTGGTAACATCAATCAGGGATATGGTGGAGGTGACGCCAATTTAGGATATCAAGTATATGGTGGTGGTGCCTGGACTCAGAAATGAAAAATATATCAAACTCCGAGTGAGAATGTTGAAGCTACTATCATCAGTGGTGGTTTTACTTATGTCCCAGTTATCCATGTTTCATGTGTGTCTTATGTAATGTTTGAGCTTTGTCTACTATCAAATAAGTCCGGTTACCGCAAGTGATACAGGACAATAATAAGAAGATACATGTTTCATGCGTGTCTTATGTAATGTTTAAGTTTTGTCTACTATCAACTAAGTCAAGGTCGTCCGATTGCTACATGTGATGCATGACAATAATAAGATGATAGTTATTTCCATCATTTTTAATTTGTATTTTCTGGATTCCAAGTGGCTATTTTGTAATGCTTGTTTGCTTATTAATAAAAGTTTGAGTTATGAGAGCATCGTTGGCACCAGATTTTTGTTTTCCCTGCAGCACTAAAAGACAATTTTTTTTCCTAAACTACCCCTACGCCCTCCACCCTCTTCCCTCATCTCTCCCTCCCCATCCCCCTACCCCACTCTCCCAGTTTCCAGCAGGGAGGGATCACTGGCCTGCAGCCGCCAACCCCCCCCCCCCCCCCCCCCCCCCCGCGGAGATTGGGAGGGTTGGGTGGGGGTAAGGAGGGGAGAGGGAGGAGGGGGGAGGGGTAGTTTAGAAAATATTTTTTCTTTTTTTCTTTGTGGTGGGAAGAGACTTTTTTGCGCTGCAAATAGAAGCTCTCTTGTGTTTTATATATATATATATATGCCATTGGGTTGATTTAAAAGGCCAGATTTAGTTCAATGCCCCGACAGTGCATGGTAGGTCTCACATGTGAAAAAAAAAAAAGGAGGTCAAGGGAGTGTCGTTAAGGTGAGAACACGAAAAAGGTCACAATGGTCTCTACTTTTGGTGTTCTTTTCAAAAATCAGTTAAGGTTTTGTCATGCATTTTCATCTAGTAATGGTTTTGTTCCTTCTTTAAACAAGAGAAGAAGTAAAGGCTGTTTTACATTGTTTTTCTCCACAACTCTAAAACTAAAATGGCTTTTGGTCGGAGGTCCCTCAATTTTGGTTTTTATTACAAACGGTCAACGAATTAATTTCGTAGAGGCAAAGGTCCTTTCCGCCATTTCAAGTACTTGAAAGGACATAATACCCTCATAATCTCTCATCTCTTATTAAAAATGCTAAGCCGAAAATAGCGGTAACTTACCAAGAATGAATATGAAAGTGAGAATTAGTAGATTTTGAACATCGGGCGCACTGAGAGGGAAAGTGAATCAAGGAAGGAGAAAAGTCATCAAGTGGATCCCACCATGAATGGGCATCGATCAACAAATCAACTAACTAGAAGGTTCGTGACTGCGAAATTGGTGAAAACATCCCACCCAAACCGACCAGTACCAAATATAAAGATCTACCGTTCATTCGTGGCCATTGATTATGTGGCTAAACATTGCCCAATCATAGCCAATGTCCCCCAAAATGCCCTATACATAATGAGGCACACCAGGCTGAATGGCCTGAATGGAAGCATCTATTCCCCGTATCCAATTAAATTATTACAGTACTCAGATAAATTTGTTCTAGAATTCAGATAAATTTGTCCAAGAACCCAAATAAATTTGTCCAGAACTCATAAGTTTGTTCTAGAACTTAAATAAATTTATGCAAAACTCAGATAAATTTGTTCTAAAACTCAGATAAATTTATCCGAATTAGCGATATATGAATATGGATCACCTTTTTTAATGTGAATATGGGTCACACCATTAAGAATTATAATTGGCTGGGACCCAAGAGAGAGCCCGCACAAGCAGGAAAAAGGGCCACACAAGTACGAAAGGTTCCCGGACAAGTGGGAAGAGGTGGCGTACCCAAGGTTCGAACTCTGAACAGCCAGATGAGAACTGCCGCCACTTACTAGTGAGGTAAATTGCTACAATCGGGAATATTTGAACTATAGGAGGACCACAAAGCAGCCGTGTGGAATCTTTCACGCTCTTCATTTAATCAGGGGGCTTTCTTTGTGAATGGTGGAGATTAAAAATTCTGCAATGCCCTTGCTTGGGGCTTCAAGAGGTGAAAATTTCTCTGTGTTAACCGATTGTCGATGTCTCCTTTGAATTACTTGGTATGGATAATAAAAAAAAAATTTAGTAGATCGAATATAATAAAATTGATAATACAAAAGAATCATAGGCACAATAAGCTTACAACTCTGGATAGTTCAAGCATCTTTTAAGGCTAGTGAGGGGAAAGTGACCTTTCGTTATGATTTTAAAGGGTGTTATTTTGGATGTAGGTGCCAATGAACTAAAGTTGCCTCTTAAAAAAAGGGGCATTTGGGCGGAGGTCCCTCAACTGTGGTTTTTATTGCAAACGGTCTACAATATTTTATCGTACTGACAGCAGTCCTCTTGTAAAAGTAACTCACTGAAAAAGACAAAAACGCCCTTGTACATGTCAGCAAAAGCAGAACTCAGACAATTTATCTGAGTTTTGGCAAAGTTCAGATAAAACTTAGTTAAATTTGCCAAAACTCAGCTATAATTCAAATGAACTTATTTCCTTCCAGGTTCTGTCTATGTTTGAGACCAATGAGAGCCTCGCCAGACAAGCTTTTACAGAAGCTTCCCAGTTCTATAGCTCATGGTTAACATTTAGTTTCCCCATTAAGATAAAAAAAATGAAGAGACAACGCTTAAATTTAGCTTGCCCATTATTCAAGTTGCTGCATGGATGAAGGGACAGAGATAGCAATTTGGCAAACCGGGCTCTATAATTATGTCCAAACATGGTGATATTTGCAAAATAATATGATATTGTAATGAAAAAGTGGGGCCCGTCTTCCATCACCAATAGGAATTCGCCATTGATGTATCTATTCATCAAAAACATGTGTATAAGCTTCAGGATTTAACCTTTTTAAAAGTGAAGCAAGAAGCTCCACATGGGCCTCTCTCCCACCAGTGGCTGCCCCCATGTAAACTATATAAACCATCTTCTCATCCTCTTCATCTGCTCTAATTCCAAAATGGGAAAAGAGTAGAAAGAAGGTAAGAAATCAAATGGACTTTCATTATCTTCTCTGAAAGAAGGTAACTCAGAAAGTAGTAGCTGGTAGAGGAAGATAAGAATATCTCCTTAAGAAACTTTTCCATGCATGCAGAAACCATTTGCCTGGATGATATGGGTACAATTTCAAAGGTACAAGAGAATGACACTCAAGAGGACATAGTTAAAGAAGTGGATGCCCACATGAGTTGTTGAATTTGGTGAATGTGGGTCGTCGGATGACACCACTTCACATAGCTATTTGTTCGAAACTCAGAAAAGTTGTTCAAAACTCAGATAAAATTGTTTGAGTTTTGCTAGAAACTCAGATAAATTTGTCTGAGTTTTGCCAGAAAATCAAATAAATTTGCAAAAATCATATAAATTTATCTGAGTTTTGGGTAAATTTTTCGGAAACTCAGATAAATTTGCCAAAAACTCAGATAAATTATCTGAGTTTTGCATATTTATCTTTATCAGAGTTTCCGAAAAAATTATCTAAGTTTCTAACAAAATTTATCTCCCTTTTGAAATTCTTAATTGAGTTTTTGAACAAATCTGTGTGAGTTGACAACTTGGATTAGAGGGTATGGACATGTCAGGGCCATGTGATGGATCGATGGTAATAGGAAGGTCATGTGTTGAAATGGAGAGATTAGGCGTGGAAGTATTGAGTGCAGGTCTTGGAATGGCGGGCCCATGTATTGGATCATGAATAGCAAGTGGTGGTGATGGATGTTGGGTTACAGATGGAATGGGACCAGGTTTTGATGTAGGTGGATGGGACATGTCCAAAGAAGGTGAGTGAGTAAGAACAGTTAATGGTTCTGTTTGGAGCAGAGTGGCTGATTTCGAACCTGAGGTGGATGGAAAGTGGATGTCTGGAAGGGCCAATGGAAGTACTGGATTTAAAGAAAAATCCTGAGAATGATCAAGGATAGCATCCTTGAATGAAAATGTTGTCTCATAAAAACTACGTCCCTCAATTTGCAGAGCTCTCTGGTGATATCCCTCATTCCTAGAGAAGAAGACGGAAGGGGATCTCCAGGACAATAGAGAAAAAGACGGAAGGTGTTATGCTGAAACTGTTGAAAGGCGCAAATTAGACATAAAAATATTTGATGTGGCATATTAGGGACTTCTCACCAAAATATCTCCAGCAGTCTGGACTAGAGACATTAGAGAAAAAGTTGTTGTTCTTGATGCCTTAGAAGACCGTGCTAATGGACTTTTGCCTAATTTACCCTTAAAAAAAAGGGGCTGAAAATAGGGCGATTTTAGTCGCTTTAGAAAAGAATAAAGGAAAAGGCTAATTTGCATATGGTGTCATATGCCAAAGAGGTGGTTCAAGTGCTGAAAAAAGATGATAATTTGTCTATTAGTCATATTATCTCAGACAATAAAAGACTGGCCGGCCTCTTCTACAGAAAGAAAGATTGGGCTCTTTATATTTTTGTGGTTTGGGCTCTTTATATTTTGTGGATCTCACTTTTATCCATACGAGTTTCAATGGTCAAGCACATAAGCTTGCCAAACTCTACTATATATTCTATTAGTGAGGATATTATAAGAGAGATGGCGGCTATTGTTTTGTTTTGTTCTTTACAAGTACGTACAGGTAAACTAAGGAACATGTAATTTTGTAGATCGAATGCAGGCCTTTAGAACATAGAATCGTCTTATGACGACTCCTGCTTGAAAAAAAAAAAAAAAAAACCTCGAAAACCAAAAATAAGGTAGTCCCTGGTGCATACACTCTATATATCCTCTTACTCCTTCTCCGGGTTCACCGGTCCCCACCCATACTCATCGACTAAAGGTGTCTCAAGGAGCGCGTCACCCTCAGGGATGCGGTTGGCATCAATACTTAAGCACCAAATATAATGGGTTAGATCTAAAGGATCTAACAGGCACAATATACAAGTAACATTTGATGTTTGCATTCAAAAGGGAATAGAGACGATAATAAGATTAAATGAGTAACAAAGGTACAATACTAAGCAATTGTACAAGATATATCAGTAAGGACCAACAAGAAAAAAAAAAGCAAACTAAATAATCATCTAAACAATATAGCACACTCACATGAGCTGGACACCGCGGGATATTATGCCGTGGTCCTCCTATACTGATTACCAATTGTGGTAGGGGAATAATAGTGTAATGCACGGGATAATAAGCCCCACCGATATAATACATCTCTTTAATAAGCATATATGCATTACCGGAGTCTATCGATTGCAAATGGATATATACTACTAGAGTATGCCGGCTGTCTAGTCATAGCTAATCATGATGGCCTCATATTTAATAATTAGCTCCCACAAAAGGTGATCACTCCAAGGCTAAGCTTACAACAACTGAGTCAATTAATGTCCTACTCTGACTCACGGGAACCAAGTGAAAGTCAGTGTCTGGCTAGGCTATCCTCCGGTGAGCAAGGTCATCTCATATCCATAAAATGTTTGGTATCCATCTCCAATCCATATCCATAGTCCATATCCATAATTGAATCCACAACCATGATCCACCATGTCATGGTCTTTGTCCATTCCCATTGCATTCTATAACCAACATTGATCAATTTATAACCCGTCCATAAATGGGTCGATCCCTAGATCAATAACCCAATCATCTACTCTAAGGTAATCTCATCCACCCATTCCTTAGGCCATAAGGAGGGCCCGCCAAGCCATAGTCTCAGATTAAGTGATCTCCATTCACAATCTGGGTCACCATTAGGACATTCTTGGTTCAGGTCATCCAATTTCCATTTATTATACAGGTTTAAGCAATAGATACTGACAAGAGCGAACAGCAATGGAAACCATCTATCATAACTAACATCCATGCAAATCATAGGAAGGAAATAGCAAGGGTCCACCCTAGGTTAGTGCCCTCTTTCATGTCTGAGGTCAATGTTAGCCAATTCAATTCCTAAATAATGCTTTAGATGCCAAATAAAATGAATTTGGTGCTCTGAAGTTATGGGCATCTCAAACAATATTTAAGGATTGAATCAGAATCCAATTGATACCCTAGAGCCTACTTGAGTGGTCAAATGGGTAAAGGCTAAGCCCAACCCTTGACTCATGTTTGGCACATCACTGGAGGACCACATAGAAGGTCAATGGCCCCATACATCACTAATTTCAAAAAGGAACTAGATCTGGAAACTTCATTGTTTGTAGTGTGCCCGGTCAACCTGGCACAGGGCCCGATCGACCTGCCACACAGACATCTTTGGACTTGGCTTGCAATCTAGAAGATATGCTATAGTGTACCCGGTCGACTGGGTGGCTAGCCAGGTCGACCAACTGCACTATATCCATAACAGCAGGGTGCAGACTAAGCCTCGGTTATTTGTGCCTTGAGTGTGCCCGGTCGACGAGGCACGGGGGCTAGTCGACCAGGTACATGCAAAAACTGCATTTTTCAAATTTCTGAAACTTTCTTCCATTCGTCAATCCTCATCCAATTCTCCTCCAGGTAGTCTCCAATCATCACCAATCCATCACAAAACATGAAAACCTCCTCAAGCAACACATGTACGTCATCCAAGGGCCACTGATCTTATGGGAGATCTCATCCATCAATGGCCAGAAATTCATAAAACAAAGCTTAAAAGAAGAGATCCAACAGTCAACACACACACATATATGAATTGAATTACATAATTCAAGAAAGAAATCATGCATTCCATGTTAAATAGGTATATCGTCCTTGCCTCTAATCCAAAGTAAGGGTTTCTTGGCTTGATCTATAAGATCCAACCTCCAAATCACCAATTCCAAGCTCTAATGGTTTCCTTCTCCCAAAATAGTACACAAAAGCTCAGATCTACAGAGATCTAGGCTGCCTACACCCAATTCCCATGGAGAAATACTTTTAGGAGATGAAATTCTAGAGAGGGTAAGGGAAAATCAAGGAAACTGAGCTATGGAAAATGACTTACCTTGTTGTGTTGAGAAAGAAGATATCTAAGAGGTGGAAAGCTTCTCCTAGCTTGAAAAGGGCTGTAGCTTCAAGGATCTAGCTCCCTTTTGGTGTAGAAACCCTAGATCTAGGTTTTCTTGTAGAGATAGAGAGAGAAATGGAAAGAATTCTTGAAGGGAAATGAGAGAAATGAGAGAGAGATGGTTTGGACGTTTGGGAGGGAAGTTGGTTGTTTTTATAGGCTTTGATCTGGCAAATGACAAGAATGACCTTTTTGTTTAGTTTTAGGTTAGGATAAGTACATGGGTGTTTCGGAAAATTCAAGTTTAATTGCAAATTCTCCAATGGAAACCCTCCTGTTCTTCCTAATTATTTCTTAGGGACTCTAACTAACTAACAAACTCCCTAAAATCCATCTAGAACCCTATGGTTTCTAGAAAATGGGTCTAAAACCTAGGAAAACTCCTAAAGTACCCTTACTAACTCCTATTAATTAATACAAATGTATTAAATACTATAATTAGCACAAATCAAATATAAGTGGGGGACCACAAGGGGTGGGGCCTCACACATTGGTATCTCCGACAAGCCTAGGGAGCCTAGTGATTCATCCCTGAGTTTCTAAAATTGATTGTATCACTTCTAACTAGTGGGCAAACAAAAGAAATTAAAACCTCTCCGCTTCCATCCCACGACAGCCTTTTCAACCAGCTATTCTTCTCATGTCGTCACAAGTGGCACTACTAGAAATTTAGGCATTGGCGGATGAGAAAGCGGGCGGCCGCTTCGAGCGGTCGCAAATAGGACTATTAGCGACAGCCAAATGGACCATTAGCGACAGCTTATGGCAGTCGCTGAAGCCGTATATACCCCCGCGCAAACCACTTCTCCTTCCAACTTTTTTCTCTTTTTTTCCCATCCCGTGCTCTGCACTCCCCTACTCCCGCGATCTGCACTCCCGTCACACCAGCGACGATTCCACCGGAGCCCGCCTGCGCCGGAGCCGCCACCGGTTCTCTCCCTCCCTCCCTACCCGTCTCCCTCTCTATCCCTCTCTCTATTTCTCTCTCTATCTCCCTCACTCCCTATCCTTGTCGCTCTGCACTCTACCCTCCCACGTGCCGGAGCCGCCACCGGAAATCTCTCTCTTGCTCCCTGTGCCGGAGCCGCCCCTCGGTCTCTCTCTCCCCCTCCCTCGCTCTCCCTATTTCTCTCTCTCCCTCACTCCCTCCCGCTCTGCCTCTCTCCCTCTCTATTTTTCTCTCTCTCCCTCTCTCTTTCTCTATCTCTCTCTCCCTCCCTCCCTCCCTCTCCCTCTCGCTCTGCACTTTGCCCTCCTGCCCCAAGATCCTGTGTTCATCGGATTCTAGACCGGATTCGCTATAATCTGTGCAGGTGCTGTGACATTGGCCGATTTGCCGTGCTACCTCCCTTTCCAAACCGACCATCGCCTCTTGCTACTTGTCAGAAGGAGAAATCCACTTCTGGGATTTTTTGACTTGCAGGTAAGTTTTTTTTTTACTGCTCTTTTCCATGCTTTTTGTTTACATTTTAATTGATTGATTTTAGTGGATATGGTTTCTACTTCGGTAATTCAATTTTCATCCTTGCGTTCTCTTTCAAGGTCTGTTTAGGTTTAGATCTGATGCTTGTTTTGGATTTCATTTGGTAGATGACATTAACATTTTAGAAAAATTCAATATCCATACAATTTGCTGATGGATCTGACGCCTCTTTGATGAGGGAAGGAAGTCGAAATCCATTGGACAGTTGAAGAGTTTTGGATGATGATGTAGAAAGATGGTGATAGATCTCAAATGGTTAGAAAGATCTAGTTTACCTACATTTCTTTTTTGTTGTTGTTGCCATTGAACTGGAAATCTGCTGATTCCTATATGAGTTCTTTTATATATATATATATATATATGGTTGATGCCCTGTGGTGAATGGAATTGAAAATTGAAATCCAAACAGATCGGAGGTTGGATTTGGACTTTGGATTGGTAGTTATACTGACTTATGCAATTTTTCTTCTTTTGGGTAGCCACCACTTTGACTGGATTTCATTTCACGCTGACTGCAATCATCGGTTGGATTTTTGGGGGTTAGGCTTGAAGACTTGTTGTTGTGGATGGAGGGTCATGGTCTAGGATTTTTAGATGTGGGTTTTCTTTGAATTGGTTTTTTGGGTTTTGTGCTCTCTTTTGTTTTCAAGATTTTTCTTTTTTTGTTCTTGGTTTTGTTTGTTTCTTATAAGATGGGTGCATTTTGTATGTGAGTTTCTCCAAGATTCATTTTTTATAAGAAGGTGTTTTGCAATTTGTTTTTCTGATTTTATTTTATGTTTGCATTCTAGAGTGATGGCCTAGGGCCTAGTGCCCTTGTTTCTCCCTTCTTCCTTTAATTCAATTTACCATTAAGAAAAAAAATTAAAAAACTAGCATTCAGTTGTTGATCTACAAAATTACGTTTGGGACTTGAATAATGGGCAGGGCTGACAAAGGTTAGATTTTGGGTCTTTTGTGCTTTCAACTTTATTACATGGATATTGGATATTCAGAATGAAATGGGAGCTCTTTCCCTTTAATTGCAGCATTTTCTTGTTTAGCTTTTATAACCCAAGTGTGGAACATTGCATTTTTTTCTCTTTTTTTTTTCTGTAGTGTGATGGATCTTTTTTCTGTATATCATGCAATTTATTCCTCTTTTTTTTAGTAGTTTATTGATCAGTATGTATAACCCTGTTGAAAAATCTTACTTTTTCTGCCACTTGTTGAAGATTCTGAATGAATAATATCGCTTTTCCTTTTATGTTAGCATTTTTTTGCTTAACCTAAGTGGGATTATGAATGTAGAAAATGTAGTTGGAACTTGGTACAGTGAACATTGTGTGGCAAGTAGTAAAATTGTTGTTCTTTTTTTCCTTTTTTTAATGGATGATCTTACTTACTATATAAGCCAAGTGGGATATTGTCATCTTTTTGCCTATTTTTTGAATAGTATGGCTCTATGGACACCAGAAGTTCAATACTACTTGATGATAAATTGGGTTTTCTCAGAAATAGTATAAAACTACAACTCTCTACATCCATGAATTGGGTACGGTCTTGCAAAAAAACCTAGAATTTTTTTTTTTTAGATGCAGAACCTAGCGCTAGAATTTCAAAACTACTCAATATCATTCATTGATTCTTTCTAAAATGGTGACTTGTGTTCTATCTTATATAAGAATTAGGAAAAAAAAGAAAACTATAATTTCAAGACAAGGCTTATTAGAAACAAACTCATAGGGTTAGCTTACAAGTTAGTTCCTTTGTTTGAAATTTTATTAATAACTGATGCCCAAGTCACAAAGATCCTCTCAATGGCTCTCTTCGATTTTGATCTCTAATAATCCTGTAAGGATTTAGTGAGATGCTCAAGACCATAACATAGGCACTAAGAACTATAGAGCATAAAACAACATATAGTACAGGCTTTATAAATATTCCAAGGAAGAGACTCACCTTTTTAACCCTTCATTGATGGAATGTTTCTTGTTAAAGGAAACCAAAAAGGCCCCATTTTAATCACTAGCCAAAGATCCATCCAGACTATAAAAAATTGCACAAATGTCATGACCCACATCCAATAAAATGAGAAGAAGAAAACAAATCACATTTAGGATAAATCACTTACAAGAGAATGAAGAAGATTGAGAAGAAACAACTCATAAAATTGGAGAAATCACCCACAACCCAAATAGACACTGATGTTGGAAACAAGCAAATTAAAATAATCTATTCATTTCAGTCAAATCCCTACCCACCAACCAAGAAGAAAAGATGAATAAATCAAAATCAGCATGCAAATAAGTGACCCAAATAGTAAAGAATGAGTAAACAGCAAGAAAAGGGAAAGAGAACCCATCATCACAAATGACCCCATTTCTGACATACATTGACCCATGAAAATAAATAAAAATCAAATCTTTCTTCTACTATAATAACAAAGAAGGAGGAGGAAAGCAACCCAAAAAAAAAGAAAAGGACATACAACTCATCATCACAAATGAAAAAGTTCTCCACAAATATTACCCAAAAAAAAAAAAAAAACAATCTTTCATCTCTTACTCAGTACCTTTCATGGTCACAACCACATAAATCACTCCCCCGTAAAAAAAATCCAATAAAAACCCAATCTTTCATCTCTTATTCACTACCTTTCATTAAGATAACAGACAACAAGAAAGAAAGCGACCAAACAGAGCAAAACATGAAAAGAAAAGGCATATCTATTGGAAAGAAAGAAATTCCCTCGTACACTATAATGGGTTCTTTTCTCTTTTTTTTTTTCTTTTTGTGGATATGCTTGAGATATATCTGCCTGATTAGGGGGGGGGGGGGGGGGGGGGGGGGGGGGGGGGGGAGAATTCCCTCGTACACTATAATGGGTTCTTTTCTCTTTTTTTTTTCTTTTTGTGGATATGCTTGAGATATATCTGCCTGATTAAAGGGGGGGGGGGGGGGGTAGAGAGGAGGGAAAGGCAGCTACACCAACCCACAGCTGCACTACAACCAACAACAATAATCAACAACAAATTTGTACGTTTAAATTGTCAATTATGTCATTGATGTATCAATACTTATGTTTCTTTTTTCTTAAAATTGTTTTTAACTATATAATAAATAATTACAGGCACCTAACGCTGGCCGCGGCTACAAAGCGAGACATGACTCGGTTGGAGAGGGTAGTCATGATCCAGCAGGCTCGACTGATCCTGACCGGTATAAATTTTTTTTTTTAATTCAAGAGTCTAATTATCCTCTATATACGTACAATCACTGAGCAGACGGGCTCCGGTGAGTTACATTCATCCATTATTATAGAGATGCCACACTTTCTTCTCTGATCTTTGAATGTATTATTACAAGAGAGCAATAAAGAAAAGTTCAAAAGTTAAAAAAAAAGGTCAAGGTTGTTTAGACTTTAGAATAAATTAAATCTCGTTGTGCAGTTCATGTTAATTGTATGTTAATGTTGCTCTTTGTTTTTTTTTTAATGCAGGATTGAAGAAAAATGGATGCAGTGTTGCTCTTTGTTTACTGCTAAACAGTGTTACAGGTGTTGGAATGTCATAACAATATTTTTTTTAGGATGGATTTTTATTTTGCAATGGTAATGGTAAAGTGCTTTTAATGTTGTAAGAATATTTGAATATATATATATATTGTCATTGGCATCTGAATGTTGGTATGTAGTAGAATGTTTGCATGAATTTTTATTTTGCAATGGTAATGGTAAAGTGGAGGAGGAATGAGTTGGCAGCGTGCAGGGGCTGTGGCAGGGAGGAAATGATTTAAAAGAAGAGAAGTTCCCACATTTTTTTATGAATCTACATTTTTTGATTGGACCCCTCCATCCAAGTATAGTCCCACATTCTCATTTTCACCCTGCAGGTATCTGGCATCTTTCCTTTTTTTTTTTTTTGTGTGTGTGTGTGTGTGTGTCAATCTGGATTGATGGTATGACAATTTGACGATTGACACATTGAAAATTGATAAATTCAGATCGGATGAGAGTTCTTTTCATTTAACAGGTTACACTGGCGTTCAAAAGAAAATGTGAGGAGCTGATGAACAAAGGACTAGATGAAGAAGAAGTCATCAAAGAGCTGGAGCTCCTCAAGGTAAGTCATTTTATGGACAGCTTGGATTATGTTTTCCTTTGTTACCTTCTCCATATATCTAAATGAATGGATAGAAAAATCTGATTTAAATTTCACTTCATGGTAGTGTTTACTGTCTAATTTTGCATTTCTAACATGTTCTCAATCTCAAGAATCTTATGCAATTCTTTCACCTCCAGTATGCATACATACACACCTACTCTTTCCATTATTTTTATACATCTAATGTTGTTTTTATATGACCCAAATGTATGGATTCAATGGCTCATCTAAATTGTTTTAAGGACCAAGAAATGCCTTTTATAATAAGGGCATAACTACAATGTAAAGCCCAAACTAAATCCAGTAGCGCCCCCACCTTCAAGAAATCCAAACTTCTGAGGACTCTTGTCACTACAACAAATTGCACTTTTAGCCACGTTTTTTTAAAATTCGCCAGTGAATGGTACACTTTTGCCGACGTTTTCACCTTCATCGGTAGAGGGTATACATTTACCGACGTTGTTTAAAAACGTCGGCAAAGTACAGACTTTTACCGACGTTTTGAAAAAAACGTGGCTAAAAGTACACCCTTTACCGACGTTTTTTAATAAAACGTCGGCAAAGGCCATTATTAAATTAAAAAAAATGATTTAGTTTATAAATTTTACCGACGAAATAAAACGTCGGGAAATATGCTTTTAATTCTTTTTTAAATTTACCGACGAAATTAAACGTCGGTAAATATGTTTATGAATATTTATTTATTTTTATATTAATTTTACCGACGAAAATACAAACTTCGGTAAAGATATTTTTTAATTATTTTTTAATTTTCCCGACGAAATTAAACGTCGGTAAATATGTTTATTTATTTTTATAATAATTGTACCGACGAAAATAAAAACATCGGTAAATATCTTTTTAAATTTTTATTTTTTACCTTTACCGACGAAATTAAACGTCGGTAAATATGTTTATTAATTCTTTATTTATTTTTATATTCATGTTACTGACGAAAATAAACACGTTGGTAAATATCTTTTTAAATTTTTATTTTTTACTTTTACATACGAAATTAAACGTCAGTAAATATGTTTATTAATTTTCATTTATTTTTATATTTATTTTACCGACGAAACTAAAAAAGTCGGTAAATCTGTTTATTAATTTTTATTTATTTTTATATTCATTTTACCGACAAAAATAAAATAATTATATCCATGATGAATTAAGCGATGAGATTTGACCAGATCCTAAAGAGGATTTTAGGTTTAGATCGGGAAAAAGTAGCCCACAAAAATTAAAATTGAACCATTAACCCTTTGGTCCTTTTGTCAATATCTCACAATACATGAAGGATCAATCGTTGGAATTTGATCCAGTAGACATTACTTGCCATATAAAGAGGGTCTATGGTCCAGATCGTGCATTAGTGATCCAGATTGTTCAGAAATGTAAAAAAACGGACTGCATGTCTTAACTCGTTAATGCACTGTAGTAACCGTGCATTAATCCAACGATTGATATTTATTTCAAATATATTTCATTATCCATATTGAATCAACATTTGGGGTTGGGACCTATAAGTATAAATGACCTTTTGAAGAGGACTAAAAATTTGGATTGCGAAAATAGGGCATACAAAATTCCATAAATGATGATCTAACAGTTTGTACGTTTTCATCAATACATCACAATCTATAATGATCCAACGGTTGACTTTCGGTATCATAGTCGTTTTTAGCCCCCCTAACATGATCAACGGTTTGGATCACAAATTTTGGTGCCAAATTATTAAAAAAAATGAAAAAGGCATCCAAGTTGTGTGTCCACTATAGCTCTGCCAAAACTAGGCCGGTATGTAAAACGTTTCACACTCATCTTGAGCGAAAATGTGATGCCTCTTTTGCACATATTTTACACAGCAAAAGCACATGTGATTTACACACCTAGTGTGTAAATGTTGTAAACAAACATAAATGATATGAATCTTTTTCACATGTGGGATGTTTACATATGTAAGTTGGGAGAAACAAGCGACCGGCCTCATCTATCCTTTTGCTTAGCAGAAAAGCAGAGTTCGTTCAGTCTGGGAAGAAGATAAGAATTTTGGAACCGATATTCAATATTAGATTTAAAGGACATGGATTTATGCGCCCTAGAGTTTTTTGGGCCAGCTCAATACTCTTATCCATCGGGCCATTGCACTTCGTGAAAGTCCCGGGGGCCTAACCCTAGAGGAGGGGGGGGGGGTGAATAGGGTGATCTACAAATAGTGATCAACTATGACTAATTTTAACTTAATTAAATTAAACTATTCTCTTGTGATGATTAACAATCAAAATGCGGAGGCTAAATAAACGCAATCATCACATAAGCATTCACCATAACATTCACGAAACACGTTAGTTGAACTAGGAAAAGGAGGAAGAAAATCAACTCAGGAAGCTGATTGGAAGAAGAAGACAAGTCCAAGGGTGTCGACCTGCTCAACAGAAGAAATTTTGTTTTGACACAGAAACAGCCCAACGCAAATTTTTAAGTTGCTGGGCACGCATGTCCGGTCTACCGACCACTCCAAGAGGTCGACCGGCCCAACTGGGACAAACCTGATTTCTGATCAGGTTCAGAGAAAAATGGGCTAACTGAAGAGGGACTCTCTGAACACATAAAACCCTTAACCCAGCTAACTTACAGAACCTCTCGAGGTGTGTAACCTCGAAAAATGATAAATTAGCTGGTTTGAAGAGCCATGATTGCCACGTCCTTATCCAACGCATCCTTCCTATTGTCATGCGTGGCTTTCTGAATAAAGATATATGTACAATATTGTTTGAGTTAGGCAGCTTTTCCCAAGACCTCTGCTCGAAAACACAGAGACAAGATGATTTGAAAAAATTGGAGGAGCGGATAGTTTTAATATTGTGCAAGCTTGAGAGGATCTTTCCTCCTGCTTTCTTTGATGTGATGGTCCATCTATCGGTTCACTTGCCACGGAAGGCCATGCTTGGTGGACCTGTGCAATATCGGTGGATGTACCCGATTGAAAGGTAATAGCTGGTGACCATTGATTAATTATTTATGTATTAATGCTATTGCCTTGCATTGGAAATCATGGTTGTTATCATTGGTTGTTTAAAGGTTTCTGAAGACCCTAAAAGGGTACGTTCGCAACCGAGCTCGGCCTGAAGGTTCGATCGCAGAGGCTTACATTGTCAAAGAGTGTCTCACTTTTTGCTCAATGTATTTAAGGGAGACTGAACGAGTGGAGCGTTATGATGATGGTGGCGAACGTGGCCCAAGAATATCGGTCTTCACACAAACTGTCCGTCCCCTCAGAATGATGCCAAGGGCACATGATCCTTCTCAAAAAGATCGTGACATGGTACATTTTTGTGTTGAATAATTGCCCCGAGGTGTTGCCATATCTTCAGTATGTGCTTCAATCTAGCCATATTTATGCATTGCTTTTTTGACTCCTTTATTCATTATCTACGTTTACTTATTCAGTAAAAAATATCTTGAGTAGGGAACACAAGAATTTAGTGTAGGATCAAAGAAGTGGAGACGTCGGGCATATACAATGAAGAGAATTTACAAAATGGTTCAAACAACGTGTAAGACATATAAAATATTATCATTATAATTGTTAGATATTATTGGGTTTGTTTTTAAATAACATTAGTCCATTACATCTGACTTAATTTGCCTATGTAGATGAATCAATTGCGAACTCTAGGTTCACCAGAAGCGTCTGATGACATGTGGTCATTAGCAAGTGGCCCTATGTCCCAAGTGAATCTCTATTAGGGGTGTGATTGCAATGGCGTCCAATACCACACTAAAGACTGTGAGAGATGTCGAAGGAGCCAGAGTAGCGGCTTGGTCGTGGAAGGGGAATACGAAGGGGAGAAACATGACTACTATGGCTACATTTGTAATGTATAGGAATTGTCCTATCGGCACGGGGGTAAGGTGGTCCTATTTGATTGTGAATGGTACAACACTAGTACCAAGCACAAGATAAACATCGAAGACCATGTTACAAGCATTAATATTACTGGTCGTTGGTGTACGGATGATCCATTTGTCCTACCAAGTTAGGTAGCACAAGTCTTCTACATCAATGACAGCAGCAGAGGAAAAAAAATTGGAGTCGTAGAACGGGTCAAGCCTCGTGGATTGTGGGATGTACCCGCTAAACGGGATGACGACAACGACGATTGTGATGCACCTAATGATGCATTTTAGCAGGACCAATCATCATTTGTTGTCCCAGTCCTCGTTGATGGTACTAGTGTCCAACACTCTATGGATGATATAGATCCTGAGATCATTCTCAATGATGAGTCAGCAGACAAGGATGGCCAAGACGAGGATGAAACACTGGCGGAGTACGAAGATGAAGAAGAAAATGATGTTCATAGTAAGGAAGATGATGACATCGAATATGACATGTAGTGTTTGTTTCAGGTTTCACACATGTAATGATTAAGTAAATTAATAAAGATCTTGTCTTATATAATGACATTATCTTCAATTTCATTTTCTCTTCTGATATGTTCAAATATGGATAAAATTTTTTTACATTTCACATTTTGATCCTATTTATATAATTCATAGTTGCAAAAGATGCCAAACAGAAGGAAAAAATGGGTCAAACCAGGAGAGTTGTCCCGTCAATTACAAGCTTCCAATTATTTATCAAAGAGAAAAAAAAAACAATTAAGCAGAAAGCAGAAAAACTTGCATCTCTAGGTCTCCAGCGAACCGCACGTGCTATATTTGGTTCGGCTAAAGGGACAAACGAGAAGAGAAAGAAGAATGTCATTGGGAATGATAAGGATGAGGACTATATTCCCACGGCGGATGATGATGTAGAAGATGAGGCATCCTCTTCTCAATCGGATGAGGTAATCGTTATGTGAATGTCATGACATGTTTAAAATTATTATTTTTGATGTTGACACTCATGCTAGAATGATTTATATTTGCATTTAATGTAAGTTGCTGACATTCACTTTACTAATAATATGGATCTTTGCTATTAATTATTTATGTTCCATGCCACTTTGCTTTAATCCAGATTGCAGATATGCCTCGGGACAGTAGGGTCAAACGTGCTCGGACTATTGCAGCTGCACTTAGTTTTGCTGGTGCAGATAGCACACAAAGGGCCCTACCGACCACAGGATCCTTACCGACTTAGCCGCTGACCACACAGCCCTCGCCGACTCAGCCTCACATCACACATCCCTTACCGACCCATCCTCAGCCGTCCCAGCTGCCGCCGAGTCCTCATACAGCTGGTAGCAGCGTAGGTGAGAATATTATGACCCTTTAAAATCCTGAATTCACTTCAATTTAATGATTTGTGTTCACAAACTCATTTACCGTTGTCATCTTAACAGCATCAGCCCCACCCTTTTTGCAACCGACCCGCGTAAGGGGTGTCACGCGAGGGAAGAATGCATCGAAGCTTAGAAGACAACTGGGTCAAAGCATCCCCGTTCAGATCCCGACCTCCAGCCATAGGCCAGAAGGGGAACATGCCCCATTATTGGTTAACCATCTTGGGTTAGCCATTAGAGCTGTTGCTCCAGTAAAGTCCCATGGCTGGAAGAAGCTTGACAGTGGGACCAAGCTTGAGATTATTGCTGCAGTTAAGGTAAACTGAAAAAAGAAATATCTATCCAAATTATGCTAGTTGTGATCCTCATTACAATATCTTATTATATTTTGTTATTACTAATCTTTATATGGCTCTCCCCTAATGCAGCAATATTTTGATATCGAGGACTACGAGGGAGACATGCAGATCAAGGCGGACATTGACCGCCAATGTGGTACTTTGTATAAGAACGGGAAATACGAGCTACATAGTCACTACCTCGAATTGTTTGAGCAGGGGGTTCCCCAACCCCAGGACCACCCGGCACCGGGTTGTGATGCAAATGATTGGCGAGTTATGATCTCACAATGCTGGGAATCACCAGCTTGGAAGGTACCATTGGATGTTATCTACAACAATTAATTGTATTCCAGTGTAATTCTATTAGCACTACAACAATTTTCACTTTTGCCGGCGTTTGGTCACTAAAATGCCGGGAAAAACCTTTCCCGGCGTTTTCTCTTGCGCCGGCAATTCGGCGGCAATAATATGCCAGCAATACCCTTTCCCGGCGAAATAAGGTAGCGCCGGGAAAAAGTTATTCATTGCCGGCGTTATTTTTTGCCGGGAAAGGGGTTTATTGCTCCGGGAAAAATAATTTTTTTTCAAAAATAAAATTTCAAAAAAACTTATGCCAGTGTTTTTTTGCGCAGGGAAAAGTAATTTTTTTTAAAATAAATTTAAGAAAAGCTTTTGCCGGCGTTTTTTTGCGCCAGCAAAACATTTATATAATTTTTTTAAAATGTTTTGCCAGCACTTTTCTTTGCACCGGCAAAACATTTATATTTTATAAAAAAAATTTAATTTTTTAATTTCTTTCAAATTAGGCCTTGTGTGTACATCAGCCCAAAAATCACAACAATCACATGATCTGAACCATTTGTTTCAGACATGTGAAAAAAGTAAATCACCATCTGGAACAAGTCAAAATAACTCACTTCAAACTCAAATGAGCAAGACTTAACAAAAACACATCAATTGGACAATCTACACCAGTTGTAAAAGATATAAAATATCTTAAAGAAAGAAATCAACCAACCATTATTTTCTGAAAATTTCTTCCACGCGAATGAAAATTACTGCACTTGTCCAATTAAAGTGAGTTAAAGGTCTGTAGTTGTAGAATCCTCCCTGATACATAAATAATGTACAACACCATAGTTTTTCTAATCATTGCATAACAAAGAGCTGCCAATGTGGCAAAAACTAAAAAACATATAACAAGAATATGAACAAAAATCATAATTGTTGTTATCAGATGTACCCCATAAGAATTATTATGACAAAACCACTGGATATCTCTCACCATCTTGGATTGAAAAAAAAATGGAATAAATAGCTGACCTTCTATGTGTCAAAACATTCAAACCCCATTTCAATTAGAGCAGCAACTCCGCAATCTGTATGGCATTAAGAGCAGCTCCCTTGCGAATCTGGTCACCATAGACGAATATATCCAACCTGCTCCAAAGCCTTCCTTTTCAGTGCAATGCCATTTGGAAATTGAATGATTGTTAAAAAATCACTCTATACCCATCTCTCCACAGTGCACATCAGAAACCAAGCATCTGTAAGACCCACCATGTTGATGACTTACCCAGGATTCATTGGCCAAGCTTACTACAGCAGTGCATCAGACCCAGGGGGTTAACCAAGGATGAAAATAGCGGTAGCAGCGGGCGTAGCGGCCCGCCGCCAAATCGCTACGAAGCGGGCGATACGTAGCGTAGCGGGGATACGTAGCGGCGCAGCGGTGCGATTTGAAAAAACTGCCTAAAAAATCTGAAAAAATTCCAGAAAATCCAGAAAATTGTAAAATGAAAGAATATGTGGTTCTTTTGCAAAGTAAGTAAGAAAAGGGGGCGTAGCGGTGCCCTCAATATATGAAGTCCTATATCGCTGTATAAATAGAAAATAATAGTAATGATTAGTTTTTTCACATTTATTCATGTTTCTTAGTCATACTAATTTAGAAAGTAATGGAAAGCTCATAAAAAAAAAAACTAGAACATGAAATAAAGGCATAAGACTTAAGAGTTAGGTCATTACTCATTAATGAACATAGGTCATTACTCATTAATGAACATTGAAAATTAAATATCAATACTTCAACATTCTAGGTTCAAACTCAATCAAGTGAATGAACTATGAAGTTATGAAGTGATCAATAATCAACATTCAACACCAATTTCAAAATGACAGAGTAGAGAGTTAGTGAAGGAAATAGGAATACCTTAGTCACCAGCACAATGAGGGTTCTTTATAAAATAATTTAATTAAGACCAATTTGAAATCTAGTAGTAATAGGTAACTATATCTTTACTACTATACAATTTCAAACATAATTAAACAGGTTTAATATCTTATCTAGCAAGTTATGATAATAATAGACATCCAAGCACAAAAATGGAAAGACAACCAGCAAAAGAGTCTTAGCTATCATGATCAAGTATGATCCTTTTATCTTCTTGATTGCCACTTTCTCAAAAACATGCGCTTCGCAGTGGGGGTCCGGGCCGGTCAGCTCGCGGGGGCCCAGGGGGCAGCGCCCCCGAAAAAAAAAAAAAAAAAAAGGGAAACGTAGCGGCTGCCACACTTTGTAGCGGCCGCTACGGGCCGCCACGGATGCGACGGCCGATATTTCGGCCGTAGCGTGGCGGTATCCCCCGCCACGGCCGATATATCGGCCGCCACGTTTTTCATCCATGGGGTTAACCCAGTAGACTCAATCAGGTACTAGTGGATCTATTCTCCCATGGGACTTGGCAATCGATCGCAAAGCTACAGCACATGAGAGCATAAGAGAACATTCCATCTTACCCTAAAATATTCTTTTAATCATGAGTTACTTTACCTGATCGATGTAGTCCAATATGCGCTCCTCTGTCTGATTTTGCTAAAGCATCACGTGTGTCAATGGCCTACAAAAGAAACAACCTGTTAGAAGTTTATGTTACCCATTACTGAAAAGCGATCTTTCCATATTTTTTTGTCATCAGGAATTGGGCTAAATAGAAAAAGGGTGTGTGTGTGTGTGTGTGAGAGAGAGAGAGAGAGAGAGAGAGAGAGAGAGAGAGAGGTTTCAAAAGTTATTTGGAACATTTATCCCACTACAAAAGCTTCTTGTATTTGTCAGTATTTTCTGATATTGTTAAAATTGACATAATACAAAAAAAAAAAAAAAGATTCAAATGTGTATCAAAATACTAAATTGAATATGAAAAGAGAAGGCAAAAATATGTCTGCCTGTGACTTCATGTGGTACTTCCCTGAATGCAATACCAATGTTGCCACTACATTAATATAATTGGCAAACACATCTAACTATACAGATAACAGTTCTAAAATCAGCCTAATATGGAAGTGGAGTTTGTATCAGACCAGAACCTAGAATCAAACCTTGCAAATCTAATCGGATTTGGGTTGTAGAGTTTGTATCAGACCCAAACTTGGATTTGGGTTTTCAATCCAGCTACAAGATGTACACATACAATTCAGTCACATCATATTTGAAGCTTCAGTAATTCAGATCATCAATATCATCATTGATAGCAATTAGCAAGAAGATAGGAAGAAAGTTCATAAAGTTCAAATTTTGAAGCCTTCGTTCGTTTGCAGAAAAATGATCTCAAAATACTTTTACACACAAAAATGATTGCAGAAGTATGACCACAAAAATATGATCTATTTTCCATACATATCATCTTTTACACATTGTGTTATGGGCTAATAAAAAAATCAAGATCATAAAAAATAATAGAAACCCAGCAAAACAAGTCAAGAAGTTGCAGGAAACACTCAGCTGCTATTAGGATATGCTTCTAACAAAATTTCTCTATTTGTTCACCTTGCTGTGACATGATATACTTAAGAGTGGGTGCTGCCAGGAACATAAAATTATTTTATGCATCTTGGGTTCAAATCAGCTTTTAGCAAAAACCATGTGATATAAGGGTATGATGATGATTCTGATGATACCGCAGTGCATTTTTCTCTATTTCAGAGTAATCAAACAAGCTAAATATCACAAACCCCTCAAAGATTTCTCATCTGGATTCATTCAGCATGAAACTAAATGATTAGTATGTGTCATTTCCTGCAATCTAACCATGAACAAAACAACATGAACAGTGAGATTCTAAAGCAGGGGATGATAATTCTCCTTCATTTTCAATTACTTCTTCTTCCTCTAGCGTTCCAAATCTAACACAACATAACACAACACAACAGTTAGAGAAAATGCAAGAGAAGGTAGAATTCCAAGGTAGGGAAATCACATTTTCACAAATTTCTACAGAACATTTCAAGATTCATGCAGAATCTAATGCTAAACGACAACAAAATGGAAAAATCACAATAAACATGATGATCTTAGAAGATGAAGAGGAAATCAGGTAATTAATACAGCCAATATATCAACAACAGATGATAGCAGAAAATATCCGTACAGGTGAGTAGCACAACCAAAAGGTTTATAATCCACATCTTCAATGAATTACATTCCCACTCCTAGCTTTGAAATCACCAAACCACAGCCTTGTATACAAGATAAATTCTTGAGTCTCAAGAGCAATATCCAAATCAGTATCAATCAAGAATAGAGAAATATTAATTCAGAAGTGTAAGGAATCAGTATCAATAAAAATCTATACACTATAATTAACTCAATAAATTTATTCATTTCTGAAATTTGTTTATAACTCTTACAGACATTAAAATTCTACATAACATACTATCTTAGTTTTATGGCAAGGAAATTAAAATGGTTCCATTAAAAAAAGGAAAAATTAATAGAGCTAATAAATGAAAAACAGTGTAAATGAATTATTTTCACAACTTTGAGAAGTAAGATGTCTGACAGGCATACCTGTTTGTATGTCAACTCTGAAGGTGGGTCATGATATGGATCCACCAGTGCTACTCGATCCCCATATCTTTCAACTGATGATTTCCATATATCCGGAACTGCTTTCCAGTCGTTGGAATCTGACAATTTGCCACTTGGCAATAATTCACTCTTAAGGAGAGGAGAGCTTCTCCTGAAATGCAAGACCTCTATCTGCAAAAGTCAAAAACCTTGTTAAATGTAGATGCGAGCAAGATCACTTTCTTCCCATTATTAACGTTAAGCTATAGCACAAAGGTTTCTTATTCTTTTCTCAAAATATAAATTTCAATCCCCTAGCCTCAAAGTTCTCCATTGAAGGACATTAAAGCAAGGTCTAACACGCAGACTATGAGATAGTTGCAACTTTGTAACAAAAATAATTTTTCTTTAGAGGTATTTATCATCACAGAAAAAAGTTTATAACAGATTTAGGAAAAATCCAATGGCAAGATTACATAATAGTCACATAATTTTAGCTAATTAATTTACAACATCACTTGGAAAACTATCATTTTCAATTACAAGGCTGTGATATCTACCAGAAGTAAAAGGGCTGCAACAATGAGAAAACTATCATTTAGGTGTCTCATCACCCACTTGTGAATATAGAGTTTTAAAAGCATCTGTGGAACAATATCCTAGATATCCAATTAGAGTTTATGAAGTTTGCAGTTACTGCAGTCTAAAAAAGGTGGCATTACCTACAATCTAATGTATCTTAGATCCATGTCAATACTTGAAACAACCAAGAAAGCACAAAAATGATTACTTGAATGCCCCATCTGCATTTCTATCATTTAAGTTTTCATGAAAAGAAATAAATCATAAGCACATCTAATATCAATCAAGATCGGCACTTCAAACTTACTCTTGTCACATATCACTAGATAAATGCTAAGCTGAGAGTGAGATACCAGTCATTAAAGTTATGGATAGTTTTATCGATTGAACATAAAAAGATGGAAATTAATGCAAATAATACCTGTTCACGGGAAAACGGAGCTGAAAGATTCAACCCTTGCGAGATAATAAAAAGGTCAAATGCATTACTCTACCAATGGGCCCATATCAGTATTCAAATACTGTTCACTGGCTTCTTGATCCTGCAGAAATCCAGCATACCAATCATGTTCTCCAACCAAGTGTAATGCATAAATGACCGACAGGAAACATAAAAGAACTTTCAACACATTTCTTACAAAAGAACAGAAAAGGGGAAAAAGGACAAAACAAAAATCTTATATTTCTTGTAGATTCGCTTGGTTACTATGTTCTTGGATTCATGGTCTTCGTAAAAAAATGCTAAACAACATGTCCAAAAAGATTAGCCCTAATCAACCACTCTTAATCATACTTCAACCGTCCATCGGCCCAAATCAGCCACCCTCCAGCAACAAAACCATGTAGAGTTTTATTTCCATCCTGAGGACCATCATAGACTAGTGCATCACCTTTAAGCACTTCCTCAATATTGATTTTTGTCTCACCTCTAAGCACTCTTCTACCATGGCAAATGTCTTTGTGCATAGGATCAGTCACTACAAATGCATCAATCGTACTCAAAATAAAAAAATAGATCAATATACAAGTTTACCTTCAGCAAATTGAGCCCACAATCAGCAACGAAGCAGCAACAACAAGGCTTTTTTTTAGACAAATTTATACCTTAAAAACAAATACGAAAAACCAAGTGTTAATGACAATCAAACCACCGCACTGGAAATATTATTTTTTTTTTATTAGTAAGCGAGGTTGTTTATGAGGTCCCCTACCCCTTTATTATAAATCAAGCTTGTATTACATTTCCAACTACTCAATTGCAAATACCGTCATTAGTTGAACAAACAATTTTAAAAACAGGTGAAGAATAGAAAATCAGTTAACAAAATTTAAAACAGTTTCCATAGAAGTATTGGTGAAACAACAGCCACGACATAACATGTTTCTGTTCTTAAAGTAAGAAAAGGAAAAAAAAGGGAGTTGACTTAAATTAAATGGACACTGCTCACTGTTGAAGTAATGAAACAGGTTTCAATCAACTTTTAGATGCATGTCTAGAAAGTGGAGACTATAGATCTAGAACTCATGAATGTTAGAAAATGAAAGTGATATAAAGAAAGAGAACCTAAAAAAGATAGATTTTAGAGCAAAGTGGTTATCACCTTTTCATGACTGGCCGGGTTTTGGTTTATAATTGCTTTGATGGACATGACTGCTTGCGCCAAAACACCTTCTGCCCCAATAACAGAGCCCAAACTACCTATAGAAGATTTTCCCATTTAAGATGTTAATTCAATATTAGAATTTGTTTGAACAAGGAGATCAAGCACAGACCTTTTATGGTCAAAGCAAGAAGCCCTTCCAAGCAAGTATCAGCGACATTGGGAAGCCTTTGTGCAAACAAGCCTATATTCTTTATTGCATGTTTCCTCACCCAACCTCAACCTCAACCTCTTATTGCTGCTGTAGCAAAACACAAGTGTTCTTTTTTTTTTTTTTGCTAGACTGGATCACTGGTTAAGGAGTGGTATTACCTAGATGATGACCATGGATTAGTTTCTAGTCAATATTGGTGAGACTGAGGTGCATTGCCGCTAAGGTATAAGTGGTTTGGCAAACTTAAGTGCTTTTCTTTGTAGTATGGTTGTGCTATAATCTCCTAATCCTAGCCACCGAAAATAAAATTACAATACCAAATGTAACGAAAACTAATACATAGAAAAGTTGAGCAATTACACCACCACACTATAGAGCAAAAAAGGATTAGAAAACATTCTTCTAAAATGTTAAACCAACTAAAGAGTCTTTGCAATACTTTCTAGCAGGATAAAATAAGGCTTACACCATGCCACTCTGGCGTACAATGGACTGATTTGGGTTTTTTTATGGTAAGAAAGGATAAACAGACTTTGAGATGATTATGTAAATTTTAGAATAGAATATATATATATATATTTGTATTTGTATGATGGAAACCTGAAAGTCCTTACAAAAAATGCATTCTATACCATCATATTTTGAGTAATATTTGTAGCAAGATCCACTTCCTGCAACATACCCTTTCTTAGCATGAAACAATGAAAAACCTGAAATTCCTTATAAAATAGAAAGACATTCTATACCATCAAAAAATTTTGACGAATCTTTGGAGAAGGGTTCACTTCCTATAATATACCATTTCTAAGCAATGCATTATGAAAATTACTTGAAATTATAAAACATGAAACATTGATTTTGTACCTCCTCACTTGGTTTTTATATGACGTGAATGAGAACTGTACACACCCTAAGAATTTATTGGATATTGTGTGGTCAATAGCATGTTCAATGAGTGCTTGGCTATTTACAATAAATGAATGATGCACATGCTATAAACCCCAACCTACAGCAAATGAAATATTTCATTCTCTTTCCTAGAAGAATGCTACCGTGTAGGCAACAAGATTTTCGTTGTCAGCCTAATTCAGTTGAAAATGAAAGACAAGGTTTGGTGTGTATCCTCAAGTTCATGTCTAGCTAATGCACCCCATTGGATTATTTTTACAAAGAATCTGGCCAAATCAAAGGTTGATAATTTGAAAAATTAGGAGAAGATATTGACATATAACATAAGAATATATTTTGATGCCTTCTCTTAGGTCTTCCTGGACTGGTTGTTGAAAATTTATCCTTCACAAAAAAAATAATGTTCTATGCTTTCTCATGGTGTGTTAAGCTACATATTGCAAAAAATTATTGAAAATTTGAAAAAGGAAAAAAAATGTTTGCACCCAACACTCATTCAAGGCCAGAGTTGAAATTGACTTCAATGGAGAATTAATAAGGGTGAAGGTTTCACAAGTGTATGTAGGATGTGAAAATGAGCACTTAATTGGGGCATTTATTCAAATAGGTTGAATGCAGTAGCAGGTGAGGATAGGAGATCAGGAAAAAAAAAAAGAAAATAGAATCTTTTTATCACCCCTAATTTACTTGAATCTGTAACTCCATCTAAATGCCAATAATAGACACAATCATTCAAATTTCAAACATTCAAACACAAGTAGTTCTTCACTATCAAATGGATAAGAAAAGATAAGAAAGGGAAAAAAGAAGATAAATTGGATGAAAATAAAGTGAACGGGATGAGAGAGGCACACCAGGCCTTGGATCTGGACTACCCTCGGCGATACGGCTCGGCTTACACCACAACACTGCGAGAGAGCTCTGAAAAATTCCTGTTTTTAGGAGCGCCTGTTTTCAGCAGCGATTTAAGTCGGTGCTAAAGAGAGGGCAAATGGGTGAAACGGGGTAATTGAGAAAGAGGGAGAGGTGATTGGGTCCTCCTAGGCGGTGGAGGGCAGAGAGGGGGTTTGGTTTGGGCATCTAGGTGGGGTGGGGGAGGGACAGAGACAGCGAGAAGGGTTCGTATGGTTTGTGGGGATGCAGGTGGTGGAAAAGAAGAGGCACTTGCATGTATCTATGCCAGAAAGCAGAGTCATACATGAACACCTAGCATGCAAAGGCCCCACAGTCACTACTTGTATCAAAGGAGGAGGAGAAATAGTAGGAAGCAAGCAGGAGGGGAATCGAGCAAAGAGAGAATCATTGAGAGTGTTCTGGACCAAGCAGACAACAAGGTGTAGAGAAATGGGCGAAATAGACAGGACATTATGTATAGGTATAGATGTTATGTTCTGTCTTCTTTTTTCAGCGCGAGAACTAATTTAACTTGTCTAATCTTTTGCCGGCGAAAATAAAAATTCGCCGGAAAAAATATTAGTTTTGCCGGCAAAAATAAAAAGGGGACCTTTCCCGGCGAAAACGAGCCGGGAAAAAGTGGACCTTTGCCGGCGATGCAATATCGCCGGGAAAACTATATCTTTTCCCGGCGAAATACGCTTTTGCGCTGGCTTACGCCGGAAAAAAACGCCGGGAAAAGTGCATTTTCTTATAGTGGAGTAATGATTTTATAAACGATTGCTATTGTATTATTGTTTTTCTATGTAGGCAAAGTCTGCAAAGGCTAAAGAGAGTCGAGCCAAGTTGCCATATAATCATACTAGTAGCTCGAGTTCATTTGCATCGAGGATGTCTATGGTGGTACTAATTATATTCATATGACGAAACTGCATTGACTTTATTAATTTATCAATACGTAGCTAGATTCATATCTAATACAAAGCCGTTTCAAATAACAGATGGCACAGAATGCCGGTCAAGCGCCGCCAATTACTCAGTTCTTCCACGACACCCACTACAGAGAAAAGAGCAAAGAGTGGGTAAACGAGGTGGCTTAGCAAAGACATGTACGTTGGCTAATAAATAAAATAATAATCGACAAATAATGCCATATAAGCATTATAAATCCCTTATTGATTTAAATGGCAGGATGCCTTGGTGCAGAGGATTGAGGAGCGGTCGCAGCCCTCTGTCACAACTCCGATGAGTGAGGAGGAGATTGTTGTTGATATGCTTGGGGAGAGGTCTGGATACTTAAATGGATATGGCATATTTACGAGATCCTCTTCATCATCCACACAGTCTTGGGAATCGCAGTCTGAGCTGATCGCCTTGCGGGAGCAAGTAGCTGAGCAGGCTAGGAGGCAGGCTGAGCAGGACAAGAGGTATCATGCACTTGTAGCCCTCATTCAACAGTTGGCATCTGCAGCAGGGATGGATCCGACCGACTTATTGGATATCACGAGAGGGACCACTTCGGCTGGTGATGGCATAGCTATTGGAGATCATGATGCGACGCTAGGTGGTGGGGGCGCTCACCTAGGCCCATAGGTAAAATAAAAACTCCTAACTATATTTGTGATTCCTTTATTGATGTCATTTCCTTATGTGGCCCGTTCCTTTGTTGATTCATCGTAGTTATCTCTTAATCTGATTATGGGTTTCAGATGCATCTTTTGCCAATTGCACATCATCCTTTGTGGTGTTGTATGGTTGTTGCAGGTAGTTCATTTTGACTTCTTTCTATGTTCCTGCTATTTCCTGTTATTGTGCGTTATTATTGGTTTGTTTAACTTTCAACATAGAAACTCTTAATTGTTTAATGCCATCAATATTTTTCTACATAGATATAATTTTTTTTGTGAAGTCTCTGTTACTGCCACATGGCATGTTGCTAATTTATTTTTTCAAGAAGATCATCAAGCAGCAACAAACAATTATTAAGGTGCTGGTCCGCAGTTAGTTATTGTTTTGCATGTTTCGTTACATAATGAAGTTCGGTTACTTTGCTTTGATTTTGTTGTGTATGTTGTAGCTTCCCATCTCATTATAAATATAGAACCACGGGGCCCCATTGAATTTTGTTCTGTATCAATTGTACACTTTAATTTTCTTTAATTTTTTTTGTAAGAGGAATGAGAATGGAGTGTAAGTTGTGCCAAGAGACGAAGCCCTAGCCATCTACCAGATCTGTTACAGTTATGCTAAGAGAAACGGAATTGAAAAAAGCGGCTTTGCTATGAAAGTTGCTGGTCATGCACTCTGTTCGCTTTACTCCATAAAACAAAAAGAAGTTATAATTCCTTGTTATAAGTCAGTTCTGCTGGCGGTATTTTGCACTCCATAAATTCTACCGCAATAATTGTATCTCCGAAATTGAAGTCGCATGATGAACATTTTGGACTGAGAACCTTGACCTTCGGAATATTGGTTTGGCCCCATCAAATACACAAGACATTTAGATTATAAATGATGATGATGATGAATGTCTTCAGAAACTCATCTCAATTTCAACAAGGTCATCTAGTTAGATGAGGACTATTTTATTATAGATAAACTTAAATTTAGTGCCAGTCAAATGTGACGATTATGTTACTTGTCAAATGAGTCTATTATGCATAGGTAAAACAGAGTTTCAAGGATCCAATGGAAATACAGAGATTTCTTGTAGTCTATATCCATAACAATATTGTTTCATTTTCTTGTAGGTTACAATGTCCACTGCCAGGGAGGTTGCTTCCGTGACCCGGCTAGGGATAGAGGTGAGGATTTTTTCTTATTTTTCTTTGTCAATATAAAGTGTGTTATAAAACTGATATCTGCTTATTCTTTTGTTGATTATGTAATTGACGGTTCGCAAATATGCTTATTCTTTTGCATGGAACACTCTATGTTGTCCTGTTGTGACAAAACGGCCCTGAGTTTGTGAATTAATGGAACACTCTTTTTCATTTTGATGATATATAACTCCATTTTCTACCTCTCTTTTAGATATGATGAACTACAATGACTTGCATACCTTTCAACCATTGATTTTTAGCTCAGTAAGCCATAGTCAATGGTACTCTCATTTGGACAGTTGGGATGCAATTGAGATCTAGTTTGACAGTTAAATTATGTTCAAATGGTATGTACTTCTGGCTTTCACTTCATTCTGTATGTTTTCTATCACCTGATGAGATTGTCATCTGACCCTCTGTGTACCAAATAACTATAATGTGGTACTATTCAAACCTCATTTTAAATGCTCCATTGGTCATGCCGAACACATGGTAGAACATGAAGGAAAGGAGAAAGAAAACAATGCTCCATTATCCATGCCCAACACATGGTAGAACATGAGAGAGGGAAAGCTGTGTGGGGGTGTTTCCGAACCCACCGGAATACTGGCCTGATGCTCCATCTCGTGCTCCAGCGCCAGCTAGTCCATATCGGCAAGGCTCGTCTCACCAGCGCCAACTAGTCCATCTCGGCAAGGCTCGTCTCAACCTCCACCAGCTCGGCCAAGTGCTCCCACTTCGGCCAAAGCCTCACCTCGGCCACGCGCACTCAACACCGGGGCGCCCACCGAACTGTTACCTTGTCTCAGCCATGAGCTCCATCTCGGCCCCTTGCACAACTCCTCCATCTCGGCAGAGCTCCACCTCAGCCGCGGCATCCCCAGCCTGGCTAGGGACTTCAGCTCGATCCTCCACTTCAGCATCCCTGCGAGGTCTCTAGCTAAGTCAAGGTCTTCCCCGACTTCGGCTCCCCGACCTCGGTCAGGATGCCAGAGCTAGTCAAGGAAGGGGCTGACAGCTGTCCTCCGTTGGACACTTAAGCACGCTACAGCACGTGCGACAAGACAAGGGCACCGCCCATACTCTCTGACAGGGCCATCCCTGCCGCCCACGTCCACTGACAGAACGGCGTCCACAGACGCCCGGGTATGGCCCGATGCGACACGACGTGCTATGATGGGACAGCTCCCTGACAGAGCCACCTCATTGTCTCCTCTCTTCCTCTATATAAACACAGCAACAGCTTCAGAACAAGGGGGGCGAACACTTACACCACCTGCTGGTACGCCATCTTCTTCCCCAAAATCTCCATCCTACTGTCCAGTACTCATATTGACTTAGGCATCGAAGAGCCCTACGCTGCCCACAGCCAGGGTCCTCTGACCTGTTTCTTCTCCCTTTTTCAGGTTCTCAGGCATCGGTTCTTCCATCATCAATGAGGAGACGAGGAGCTTCAGCCTTCGTCCTCCTCAGTGAGTCTCAAGAACACTACCCCCGGGTCTGTGAATTTTTGTGCACTTACAAAAGTCATATTGATTCTATCCAGAGCTGAACTAGATGCACATGCAACACACAGAATATGAAGTGAAAAAAG
The DNA here is from genome assembly GCA_012931725.1 of Litsea cubeba. Classification (NCBI taxonomy): domain Eukaryota; kingdom Viridiplantae; phylum Streptophyta; class Magnoliopsida; order Laurales; family Lauraceae; genus Litsea; species Litsea cubeba. Next base: position 105,045,273 of record CM022945.1, on the reverse strand, counting down.
GTTCACAACCTCAACTTTTCAACAAAAAAGTTAAAAACAATCCATAATATAGCCTCTATTTCTCATTTTTATAGACTATATGCATGCACCCATCAATTCAGGCACACAGTTTAAAATAGAACTCTCATTACTAGCCAAGTCATAATTTTTTTTTTTGCATGTTAATGTGTTTTTTTTATATAAATAGTTCTTTTTATTGTTACATAGATTCAAGTTTTATGAAGGCTTCTTTTTTTTTTTAAATGTGATAGATGATACATTTCTTTTTCTTTGTCTTGATTTGGATAATGTAATATGACATTCCATAAAATGATTATTCTATTCAATTTTATGTTTTTTTTTTTTTGTTGTTGTTGATGTTCTTCTCATCATTATTTTTTTTTCTAATGCAGTGTTCGACTCACCATTAATCTTTACATGTTTCTGCTTCATAAGGATTGTAAGTATCATTCCTGAATAATTATTTAATATCATGTTGTCACTTTACTAATTTACTGGAGATTGGAAAGCAAGAACAAAAATGTGGCACATGAGACTCTAACCAACATGCTTGGAACATTGTATTAATTAAGGGAGGCAACTCTCTTTACATGTCAATGATGGGTCACTTGTGATAAGCAGAGTTTGGTAAAAGGAAACGTCTGCTTTTGTTATTTGCCATGGGTCACTTGGATTTTCCAACACTTAAGGCTCGGAACGGGAAACGGTCCCCGGAAAATTCAGAAACCGGTATGAGCACTTCACTCGAGGGTAGAGACACTTGTTGGAACTGACGGTACGTAAATAGGACTCCCGGTTAGAGAATTACGAGCGAAACATAGGATTTTCCAACACTTAGACTCGAAAACAGCCCGCCGGGGTTCCGGAATGAGAAACGGTCCCCAAAAAATTCGGAAACCGATACGAGCACTTCGCTCGAGGGTAGAGAGACTTGTAGGAACTGACGGTACGCAAATAGGACTCCCGGTTAGAGAATTACTAGCGAAACATAGGATTTTCCAACACTTAGGCTTGAAAACGGCCCGCCGGGGGTCCGAACCGGAAAACGGTCCCCGAAAAATTCAAAAACCTGCATGTGCACTTCGCTCGAGGGTAGAGAGACTTGTAGGAACTGACGGTTCGCAATTAAGACTCCCGGTTAGAGAATTACGAGGGAAACATAGGGTTTTCCAACACTTAGGCTCGAAAACGGCCCGCCGGGGGTCCGCAATGGGAAACGGTCACCGAAAGATTCAGAAATGGGCACGAGCACTTCGCTCGAGTGTAGAAAGATTTGTAAGAACTGAACGTTCGCAAATTGGACTCCCGGTTAGAGAATTTCGAGCAAAATAAAGGATTTTCCAACACTTAGGCTCTAAAACGGCCCGCCGGGGGTCTGGAACTGGAAGCGGTCCCAGGAAAAATCAGAAATGGGCGCGACCACTTCGCTCGATGGTAGAGAGACTTGTAGGAACTGACTGTTCGCAAATAGGACTCCCGGTTAGAGAATTTTGAGCGAAAGATAGGATTTTCCAACACTTAGGCTCGAAAACGGCCCGTCGGGGGTTCGGAATGGGAAACGGTCCCCGGAAAATTCAAAAATCGGCACGAGCACTTCGCTCGAGGGTAGAAAGACTTGTAGGAAGTGACGGTACGCAAATAGAATTCCAGGTTAGAGAATTACGAGCGAAACATATGATTTTCCAACACTTAAGCTCGAAAACGGCCCGTCGGTGGTTCGGAACGGGAAACGCTCCCCGGAGAATTTAGAAACCGGCATGAGCACTTCGCTCGAGGGTAGAGAGACTTGTAGGAACTGACGGTACACAAACAGGACTCCCGGTTAGATAATTACGACCGAAACATATGATTTTCTAACACTTAGGCTCGAAAACGGCCCGCCGGGAGTCCGAAACGGGAAACGGTTCCTGAAAAACTCAAAAACCGGCACAAGCACTTCGCTCGAGGGTAGAGAGACTTGTAGGAACTGACGGTATGCAAATAGGACTCTCGGTTAGAGAATTACGACCGAAACGTATGATTTTCCAACACATAGGCTCGAAAATGGCCCGCCGGGGGTCCGGAATGGGAAACGGTCTCCGAAAAATTTGAAAACCGGCACGAGCACTTTGTTCGAGCGTAGAGAGACTTGTAGGAACTGATGGTACGCAAATAGGACTCCCGGTTTGAGAGTTGAACCTAAAAACGTTTAATTTTGAATACTTAGTCTAAACTCTATGCCATCGTAGGTTGAAAACGGGAAACGGCCATCAAACAGCCCAAAAATCTGCACGAGTGCCTTGCTCAATGCAAAAGTAACTTATAGGAATTGACGGTTAGTGAATCGGACTTTTGGTTAATAAAGTTTTATATATACATGTTTATGTTTCATTTATAATTTAATTAATTGAAAAGATTTTAAATTTTGTTTTTTTCATTGTAGATTGATGGACGCTTTTCGAAATGTTGGAGTTTTGGGGTCGGTTGTAGACTTGTGGGGGTGTTGGACTTTTTTTCAATTTATTTGTATATATATTGGACATTTATATCAGACTGTATCGTTATTGATTGTAATATTTGTTTAATGAGATGAATCATTTGATGAAAAATGTAGATAGTTGTTTGTTTACTTAGTAACTTTTTTTTCATTGCATTTTTATGTTGAATATAGGTATATGAACAGGTGTATAAACAGGTTTATAGGAAAATAATAATGAAAAAATAAATAAAAGATTTAAAAAAAAAACGACCTTTGCCGACGAAAATACGAAAAATTTTCGTCGGCATAAGTTAAAAAGAAATTAAAAAAAAATAAAATACTTTTGCCGACGAAAATGGTCGTCGACAAAAGATAAAAATAAAAATTAAAAAAAATAAAAGCCCTTTGCCGACGACCATTTTCGTAGGCAAAATGTAAAATAAAAAAAAATAAAAGGACCTTTGCCGGTGAACATTTTCGTCGGCAAAATGTAAAAATTAAAATTAAAAAAATAAATAAAGGGCCTTTGCCGACGTAAGTTTTCGTCGGCAATAGATAAAAAAAAAAATTAAAAAAAAAGCCCTTTGCCGACGCAAATTTTCTTCGAAAAAATGTGAAATAAAAAATAAAAAAAAATAAAAAAACCTTTGCCGACGAAAATTTTTGTCGACAAAATGTAAAAATAAAAAAAAAATAAATGGCCTTTCGTCGGCAAAATCTAAAATAAAAATAATAAAAAATAAAAGATCTTTGCCGACCAAAGTTTTCGTCGGTAAAAGTAAAAACAAATAATTTAAAAAAAAATAAAATACTTTAGCCGTCGAAAACTTTCGTCGGTAAAGGTCACAAAAGCGTCGTCAAAAAATTTCATTTTGGCCGACAAATATTATTTTCATCAGTAAAATGTTTTACTGACGACATATTACCGACGAATGGCCGACGAAAAATTTTCGTTGCTGATTACTTTTTCCGACGAAAATATGACTGTTGGCGACGAAAAATTTCGTCACCAAAAGTGCAGGTTCTTGTAGTGATTGATAAACTTTCCCCTTTTATGTTTGATTTTAATAAATCTTTCTTGGATTTACTTTAAGAAATCCCAATCTATTAGGACTCTTGTTTTGCTAATCTTTTTGAGGGAATAACGAAAATGACTTATATTAATATTCTTTGATGGGAAGAGAAGGAATCTCTCTACCTCTCTCTTGACTCACTTTACCTCTCTCTTGACTCACTTTATTTGCAAAGTACCCATTAACCCTCATCTTAGAGTGAGTGACAAAGGAGAAAGGAAAAATCATATTTTGATAGAGGCCGTTGATCTCGCAGCGGGATAAGCTTTTAGATCATTCCATACCGCTCATCATCCAAATCATGGCACAAGCTATGCTTTTTAGTGTTTAAGATTACCCATTGTTTAATGCATAGATCAAGATCCTTAGGTTTATTTGTGTTACAAACCATTTTAGTTCTTCCAATCGGTATCAAAGCTGAGGTCCTAATTTATGCATTCAACAATATTTTGGATTCATAATCTTGTCTATTAATATCACATCTATTGTGATTTATATCGGATTAGTGTATGGTAGTAATCAGGATTATGTGCTGGATCACCGCAACCCAGCGTGATTCTGCGCAGAAAATTTCTCACAGTTTTATGGACAAAGCATTAGCAATAGTATTGCTTTCTTATGGGTTATGTACTTGAGTACTCTGTAATCTGATGTGTTAGCAACGCATAAGGCCCTACGTCATTCGTTGATGATGTGTTCTGGTCACACATTAAGATCGGGCCTATCACCATGATTTGAGCCTGATCCATTTTGATGAAGACAATGACCACTTATAAAGTGCATATACCTAAGTTGTTTTTAACAATTGTGTGAGCTATGGTATAAATGATATTACAGAAACAGTAATCTGACAATTGTGTGCACATCCGAACTCCGAATTTCTGGCTCCGTTGCTGCGCACGTGTGGGGTCTACTGTCGGGTCATCTGGCTGGGCCACACACATACCCCTGGAATTTCACATGACCCTGGATTTAGATAGATTCGAATGGACTAGACCATTGGATCGACCGCACACCCCATTCGAATCGACTAAACTTGTGGGTTCTGGATGATAAGGTTAGGATATATGATCTTATTGGGATGATTTTTTGTCTATAGGAGGGGCACATGCAGATCTTTAAGTCCCCCAGTCCCTTCCCCCACCTGGGCCCCAGAAGCTTGAGCGGTAGGCTCCTCCGTCAACTCCAAATTGATCAGGAGAGGGAGCCATGTACATATATATATATATATGAGAGAGGGGCTCTCCTAAGCTGTAATTTATGTTATCCTAAGCTAAAACGGTGCTGGTCCCACAAATCAAAATCGACTATCTCTGTTTTTTGGCCTGATGGAACTGAAAAATCCAGTTCTGATTATATTTATCTTGATTTTGGAGACGATGATTTGAAGCAGTTTATGTTGGCGAAGAGGTTTTTTTAATACGATTCCATCTTAGGATATTATAAGCTGCATCTTAGGAGAACCCCTTTATATATATATATATATATATATGTATACATGCATACATACATACATATGTATACATATATGAGAGATGCTCTTATGAGAGTGACTTTCACGGTACTATGAGAGTAAGGGGTCGAGGCCCTCACATTTATGATGTTGGCATTGGTTGGATATGGATGTGAGGGCCCCCACCATACTGGGGTATTGCCCTGCAGCATCAACCATAAAATGATTAGGTAGTTGCAAATAGGGGTTAGTAAGGGTAGTAAGTATTTTCCTTGGATTTTAGTCTATTTTTTAGCAATTACTGTCTTTTGTAATTTGTAAAACCCATAGGGTGTTTATTAGACTTTTATAGGTTGGTTAGTTAGTTAGAGGCGCTTGCTAATAATTAGATTTAATGGGAGGGATTCCCACATGAGAATATTCTAATAACACCTAAAATTCCATAAATGCCCATGTACTTATCTTAATTTATAACTAACCAAGGATGGGCACTTTGGACATTTCCTTTTCAACACAAACTATATATACACAAGCCCCTCCCTCATTTCTAGCGATATCTCTCCCTCCCTTCTCTCTCATTTTCCCTCTCCTTTTCTCTTTCTTCCCTCATTTCCCTTCATTTCTCTCATTTTCCTCCAAGTTTTCCATCCAATTCTCTCTCTAAAATCCTAGATCTAGGGTTTCTACCTACAAGGAAGAAGAGGCTACTATAAGCTACAACTCCTATCTCTCCTAAGGATCTCTCTCATCTTCTAGATCTCTCATTTCTCTACAAATCAAGGTAATTCCCTCTCTAACTCAATTCCATGTAATTTTCCTTTCTCTCTCTAGAATTCCTTTTCCCTCATGCAATTCTCTTGTGGATATGGGTTTAGGAGTTTTAGATCTCTTCAGATATGATTTTTGGGGTTGATTGAGAGGTTGGAAACCATAGAAGCTTGGATTTCTCTATTGGAGCTTGGATTTCTCTTATTTTAGTCATTTTAATTGTATTTGAAGAAGAGGCAAGTACAATATACCTATTTAGCATAGAATACATGTTTTTTCAATATTTGATTCTGCAATTTCAATTTATACGGTGATTGATTTTTAGATCTACCTCTTTATGCCTTGTTTTCTTGGATCTTGGCCTTGATGGATGGTTTTTTCCCATTTGGATGATCAATGGCCCAATTGGTGATGGATTAGTGATGGATGGAGTAGCCCTGATGTTTGTACATGGTTTTATGGTGAATGGAGGAGATTCAGTTGGGTTTTAATGGAAATTGAATTGAATCGGAAGAATCCCAAAAATCTGAAAATTTGAATTTCCAGTGTACCCCATCGACCACCGTTGGAGGATGTCAACCGGATACACAGGAAAACCAGAGACTCAACGGGGAGCTGGAAATTCTCTTAAACGTGGAAATCCAGTGTACCCAGTCTACTACCTTGGCCAGGATGTCGATTGGACATACCGCAGAAATTCAGAGATGTGAACTTTGCATGCCAAGTTAATGTCCATAAATCTATGTGTACCCGGTCGACACCCAGGCCATGATGTCGACCGGATACACTAGGTTGGATGTCAACCTGGGAGTCAGAATACTGACCATCCCAGTGTACCTGGTCGACCACCCTTGGAGGATGTCGACCGGATACACTGCAGACAATGAATTTTTAGATTTGCAGTTTTTGATCTCTTGATTTGTTATGGGACCCATTGACCATCCAATTGGACTTCCATTGATGTGCCAAGCATGAGTTAAGGGTTGGGCTTGAGCTTGACTCATGGGGCCACTAAAGTAGGGTCTAAGGTATTAATTTGGATTTCGATTCAAGCCTTAAACGTCGTCAAAGATGCCCGTAACTTCAGGAGCACAAAAACACAATCCCTTGGCATCTGAACTTCATGTAGGAATGGAATTGACTAACATATACCTGGACCTAAAAGGGGGGTCATGACCTAGGTATTTGGACCTTGTTATTCCCATTGATTAGCTTGGATTGAGGGGTGTGTTAGACTATATTCATTGCTATTCACTCTTATATCTATCTATTGTTCAGACCTGTTAATTTAAAAGGAAATTGGAAGACCTGAACCTAGGATTTCCTAGTGGTGACCCGGTGTGATGAATGAAGATCATTTAACCTGTGTCTGTGGCTAAGCGGGATATCATATGGCCTAAGGATGGACGGATGTGATACATTAGATGAAGAGGACTGTTGCTATGGATTTAAAAACTCATTTATGAATGGAAAATGGATTGAACAATACTGGGCATGGGTCATGATGTTGTACTTGGATTGTATTGGACTAAGACCATGACATGGTGGGTCGTGGCCGGATTTGACGATGGACTTGGACTATAGATTGTATGTTTGGATTGGGCTTGGATACTGGACCTTGTAAGGACATGTTATGATTTTACTCCCGCAAGGATAACCTAGACAGACACAGACATTTACTTATTTCCTTGAGTCAGCATTAAACACTCACTCAATTGTTATAAGCTTAGCCATTGAACTGATCATCCTTGGTGGGCTATTTATTGTGGTTGAGGCTATCATGATGAGCTATGGATATATAGTCGGTGGACTCCGGTGGTGGTCTATATATTTCTTAGGATTGTTATGTTGTTATTATTATTGGTGGGGCTTGTCATCCCTTACATTATACTTTATTTCCCTGCCGCTACGAGACGACAGTATGGGAGGGCTGCGAGATAATATCTCGCGGTGGCCAGCTCGTGTGAATGTGTCATATTGATATATGGTTAAATTAGATTATTTACTTTCATATTAGTTCCATATGCTATACTTTGCATGTTTGCCTAGCATTGTACTTTTGTCACTCTTACGATATTATCATCATCTCTATTGTATGTTGATCCATACATCCTATGTTACTTGTATACTGGCCCATCATTTGGTGCTTAGGTATTATCCTCGACCTTGAGCACAATGCATTCGTCGAGGCGCCCATAACAGATAAGTACGGATGGGACCGATTGATCAAGAGGTCGAGGGTGTGCCTATACTTGGGAATTGAGCGAGACTTCTTTTGGGTTTGAGTGTGATTTGTGCGAGCAGGGTGGGATTATTCATTTGATATGTACTTATACTTAACATTTGAGATCTAAACTCGACTTATGCCCTGCTACATTTGCTTCATGTTCAGTTGATACCTTTATTGCTTCCGCTATATTTCTTTATACTTCCGCACTTAACCATTGATCAAATATATTGTTAAAAAATTTTAAATTGGACTTCACTACAAACCTTTGATCTTGGAAGTTCTCGGATCTTCCAGGAAGTAACGCGTCAAGCTCGGGTACCTTGGCGGTAAACTCGGTATTTGGAATTGGGGTGTTATAAGAAGACTAAGCCCATGTTTGGCACATCTATTTTCAGCCTCTATTTGTCTAAATGTCTAAAGCGGACAGAGGTTATGAAAATAAGAGCGTTTAACACAACATTATGGCCTCTGTCCATTTTAGACATTTAGAGGCAAATCCTCTAAAATCCAAATGCTCAAAAAGTGGGCAGCTGAAAAATAGAGCTTTGACCTCTTCTTTGTATAGCTCTTTTTTTTTTATGGCTCTACTTTTATTAGGTCTGTCAGAAAAAGAGTAGAGATACCAAACATGACCTAACTCACATAATGACTCCTCTATTGCTAAGTCTCCTTAGTAGAGATGTCTTTGGTATTTATGGAAAGTTTCTAACCTAATAGAGCTTTCTATGCTTAGAGGCATCTAAATCCTAATTAGAATTGGACTCCATGATGGGAAGGGAGTTGTCTAGGAAAATATATATATATATATATATAGGATTTACGGGTTATAGCTCCTCCCTACACTAATATATTGATTGCCTCATGGAGATCAAATAGAAAGGCCGTAGTGGAGGAGTGTAGTAAATCCCCAATTAAAGTTAGCGGTTCAATTCAGGCAAGTGTGGTGGAGTCAGGACCGCGTTTAGTTTCAAGATTTAAGTTGTGATATTCAAATCAATCCTTTCTTTATGTACCTCTGATTACAGTTATGTTAGTCCTAAAACTAATATAAAATTCTTACAACAGTGAATGACAATTAAAGGGTCTACTTCCATATCTTGTTGTGCTACTAAACCGCATTAAAAAATTCTAAAAATAAACATAGTCAAATCACATATCACTGGCCTCTCTGTTGAAGAGCGACAAAGGCCAAGCATAAACCCATCTCAATGTAATGAGTTAGCTATATTTCATATAGATAAAGTCTTGAATAAGAAAGCAACAAACCCATTACTGCAGCGTGAAAATGCATGAAAAAACCTTAAGTGATTTTTGGAAACAAAACCAGAAGCAGAGACCATTTTGACCTATATTTCTTTAATTAATGATGCCCCGAGACCATATGACCTCCTTTTTTTTATGTAGTTGTGAGACCTATCTTGATTCAACCATGAACTAGCCGGGGCATTAACATAAATTTGGCCTTTGAAATCAACCCAATATCATATATATAACACAAACTTTTATTAATAAGCAAGCAGGCATTAGACAATGGCCACTTGGAATCCACAAAATACAGAAATATTGCAGATAACTAACTTCTTAGTTATTGCCCAGCATCACATGTAGTAATCGGACTTAGTTGATAGTAGACAAAGCTTAAACATTGCATAAGACACACATGAAATTTGGATAACTGAGATATAAATAAAAGGATGATAGTAGTAGCTCCAACATTAAGCATTGCATAAGACACACATGAAATTTGGATAACTGAGATATAAATAAAAGCATGATAGTAGTAGCTCCAACATTCTCATTCAGCGGACATCTCTAAGTCCAGGTACCATCTCCATATCCTTGAGTTCCCACAATGACGTTACCTCCACCATATTCTTGAGTTCCTGTATTGATGTTGCATCCATCACTACTTGAGTTCCCGTATTGACATTACCTCCACCATATCCTTGAGTTCCCAAATTGACATTACTTCCACTATATCCTTTAAGTCCTAAATTGACGTTACCTCCAGTACCTGCACTGATTGGCCCTTGGACTTGGGGGTTCTCCCCTCCCGAACCATGCTGGGTATTGCCCTGCAGTATCAACCATAAAATGGTTACGTAGTTGCATTATGAATCCATAAATAGGTGAGACCCAATTGATAGTAGATGTTTATTTTATTATTATTATTATTATTATTATTTGCCTAGAGAAAAAAAAAGGAAACCTCTGGCATGTAAATGGTGTCCTTCTATCATTAGTCAACCAAATCTACTAATCAAGTTTGCCGTGTAGGCAAACATCCATCCATGTATCATTTTTATAGCTTTTGGACTAAAGGATAGTGAAGGAAATCTACTTTCCATGCTAGTTTTTATTCTGGGTACATTGACAGCGCTGAAAATGGTGGACATTACTTTTGGAATCAAAACAAATAAAACCATTACTGCATTATGCGTAGGGGATGTTTTGGGTTTCTTTTACAACCAAACACCCCCACCTAATTGCACTATCGTTGAATATGGACTTGGGAGAAAAAAGGAGAGAAGGATACATAGTAATTCATAATTTATAAGTGGTCTTGAAATTGTAATTTAGAAGTTAGAAGCGGGCTTGTAGATCAAAAGCCTCCGATCCAGTTTATTCAGAAAAATGCTAGGGAGACAATGGGGTTAATAAAACTTGAGAAACTTCCCTGCATTGTCCTCAATAAATGGTGGGGGTGGGGTTAGTTTGGTGTGGGTGAGGGTGGGTGAGGGTAGAAAGAAGTTAGGGAGACTTTGATAGATGTCCTTTTAGGTAATTTACAACATGTATACATTGGTCATAAAAAACCAAAACGAGAGCTGTTAATGCCACAACCCAAGCTTCTCTTTCCGCAGAGGCGGACCCACGTTTTTATGACCTGGGGCGGCCGCCCCAGGTCAAATTTGAAAATTCTCTTCAAATATTACTGGGCCTTGGCCCACGCCCCACATCAAAAAAAAATCTTCGCCCCATGTCAAAAGGGCAGAACGGAAAAACCCAAAATCGTCTTCCTCTTTCGAGTCCTTCCCGCTTCCGCCCTAGTCTTCTTCCTTCCGCCCTACTCTTCTTCCTTCGAGTGCACGCACCACGCAGCATGGGCATGGCCATGGATCTCTTTGAGCTTCAGGTAACTCCCTCTCCCTCTCTCTGTCACTAATCTCTCATTCTCCCTCTCTTGCTAGGGTTTGTGCAGTTTTCTCTATTCTTTTTCTTCCTCTCTTCCTCCTTTGCACAATAGGGTTTATGTTTTTTTTTTCTTTTCCTTTTGAAGTGATGATTCCAGTACCCTATGTTCTATTAAAAATGAGAAAAGGGTGATTGAGAAGAATATGTTCTCTCTCTGTCTTTCTTTCTCTGATAAATGGAGGGAATCTTTTAGTTGTGATTTTTTATTTGATTTGGGTAAATGAGATAAGGAGTAAAGGAGATGCAGGATGCTGCAGTGCAGATGCATGTGATGTTCAAATGTTCTATTTGACTATTTCTATAGCACATCTTTTATTTCTTCACTTTGGAATTGATGATTACTTTTAGATTGTGGGTGCGTAGGACCACTTCTCTTTGGTTTGTTTCTCTTGTTTTGTGCTATTTACTTTCTTTGAGGATCTCTGATCTTTTTGGGGCTGTAATTTAGACGTAAGTGGTGGCAAGTGGGGTTTTCGCTTCAAGGAGAGAAGGGAATCAGAAGACAGATGTTGGCTGGTTCACTGGTTGACTGAAACTGAAATGAACAAAACCTGTAGCATGGTTATGGAAATGCAAGAGTACATTGCCACAGGGTTGAATATTAGGAACTAGGAAGAATTGATTGATATTTATAGCAATACCAAAATCTCCATTTGACGACTACCCAAACAAAGATTGTGGGATCATCCTTAGATTCCACCTGTACATTGATTTTGTTTTTGTCAGAACTGCCTCACCCATACACATTAAAAGCAAATTAAAACTAATTAAATTGAATGATAATATGATGGGAGATGAACTGAACCATTCATCTTCTAATTGGCTCCAACATTAGAACAATCAATCTGATGAGATGGTCTCATCACCGTTTGACCGATGAACTTTTCTCTAATATCATTTATCATTCACTGTATTCTACTAGTGATCTGATTCACCATTGAGGTTTAAGGGGAGATGAACAAGTCTTCTCTAATTGTCTTGATCTATGTTTAAGCTTTAACAACTTATTTATTCTTCTCTTTTTTCATTTTGGAAACTTTATTCTTGGCCCGTAATATGATGTTTATGATTATGCTGATAATGTTTATCTATAAATTATAAATACAGGTGCTCTCATTTGGATTCATATGATTAAGGAACTGTTTGGAGCTTAAGGAAATAATAACGATGTACTAATTTTTACATGATAATGTGTATTACTTCTTTAGAGTTTCTTTATTATTGTTGGAGTTTGCTTGTCAAATTATGTGCTAATTTATTGAGGATTTGCGATTTGGGTGTTGTGGCTTAAAAATCTATTTACAAATCAGGTGTTAGTAGTAGGATTCCTTATAAAAGTTTATTTACAAATTAGTTGATGTCCAATCATTAATATGTACTTCTTTCTTCGGGTTGATTCTGAATTTTTTGGGGTTTGCCCTCATTTTTTGGGAGACTTTTTTGTTTTCATTATACTTCTCTTATATTGTAAATTTTGGAGAAATGAATAGTCCTCATTTCAAGCAAGAAATATATTAAGTTGACATAGTTAAATATTTTGCGTCTATTTACATGGAATACATTTTTTTTTTGTTATTGTTGATGTGAAAAAATTCTAGCAAAAGTTTAGCCCCACCTAAACGAAAATCCTGGGTCCGCCTCTGTCTTTCCGCATCCTTTTTTTTAATATAGACCAATATATCCCTGTTTGAAATTACCTAAAAGTACATCTATCAAAAGTCCTACCCTCCCTAATTTCTTTCTTCACTCACCCACCCGCACAACAACCCCACCAGCCCTAGCACCATCGTCCCCTCCGCCAACACCGCCGAAGGGGGAGAGGGACGGAGAGAGGAGGAGTGGGCGGCGGTAAGGGCGGAGGGCGATGGCAGAGAGAGGGAGGGACAAGGAGAGGGAGAGAGAGAGGGGGAGGGAGAGCGAGGGAGAAAGGGAGAGGGAGAGAGGGCGGCGGGAGAGAGAGAGTGAGAGAGGGTAGCGGGCAACGGTGGGGAGAGGGAGAGTGGGGGGAATGGATGTGGAATGAGAAAATGATGGTGGAGGGTTTTGGGTATTTTGGGAACAATGGGGTGTGTAGATCATAGAAAGTTTGGAAAGAGAAGCTAGCTAGGGATGTGGAAACAGAAGCTTGGATTGTGGCATTAGCAGCTTTCAATAAAATCTCAGTGCGTAGAAAGAAAAAACATGTGTGCATTTAGTTGCTCTCATAGGATAATGGGTTATTTGGAAAGGAGAGTGGATGACATATGAAAACATATTACATGAGAAATAGTTTTCTACTCTCATTGATTTTTACGTGAAATCCCAAGGTGGGCAATCCATGAGACTCAAAATGGATCAAAATGCATATATGCCCTTTGTTAGCATGAGATGTTTCCAGATTTTACTCAAATAAATTTGGTCCACCAGATTAAGCGTATAAGTAAGAATGTATAAATCATAATTTTATTGGACAATACTTTGTTAGATTAATTGCAAGAAACAAATAGTACAAGTGCAGTCTATTTTGTGTAGATGTAAGTCATTAGGGAGATGAGCTAGACACATCTTTTGTCCATGATTTACTACACTATTTTTCAAAATATCCAGTTAATTAACTACAACTTTATCATATGTTGGTTTAAAATAGTCCAATTTTATTTACCATAAGAATCAATGATCGGTCGTTGAATTCACTCTCCATTAATTGGTAAATTTGTCGAATTTCAATTTAATTGAAGTATTACGGGGAAAAGAACTGGCATCTATTTGACTGTTTGCATCTCGGAAGCAATTTAATTGTTTAAATTATCCTTGAGTTCCCATAATGATGTTACCTTAACCACTTGATTTCCAGAATTGACGTTACCACCATTATATCCTTGAGTTCCTGAGTTGACGTTAGCCCCACCATATCCATATCCTTGAATTCCCAAATTGACGTGACCTCCAGTCCCTGCACTGATATCCCCATGGACTTGGCGGTTGTTCCCTCCCGCATACCACACTAGGTATTGCCCTGCAATATCAACCATAAAATATTTAGGTAGTTGCAATATGAATCCATACATAGGTGAGACCCAATTGATCATAGGTGTTTTTTCTTCTTTGCTCACATAAAAAGACAACGTCATGTCACGTAAATAACCCATAATTTATAAGTTGTAATTGAGAAGTTAGAAGCCAGCTTGTAGATCATAAGGCCTCCAATCCGATTTGTATAGAAAAATGCTTGGGAGACAATGGGAATTATAGAACTTGAGAAACTTCCCCACATCGTCCTCAATAAATGTTAGGGGTGGGGTTAGTTTTGGGTGGGTTAGGGTTGGTGAGTGTAGAAAGAAGTTGGAGGAGGTAGAGACTTTGATAGATGCCTTTTTAAGTAATTTACCACATATATGTATAAGTCTAAAAAAAATAAAATTTTAGTGTGCCGAATGAAAAATTGTGTGCATTTAGAGGCTCTCGTAGCAGAGTGGGTTATTTGAAAAGAGCAGAACGATGACATATGAAAACATGTTACATGACAAATATTTTTCTACCCTCACTGATTTTTACGTGAAACCCAAGGTGGACCACCCATGAGACTCAAAACTGGTCAAAATGCATATGCCATTTGTTAGCATGGGATGTTTCCACATTTTGCTCAAATAAATTTGGTCCACCAGATTAAGAATATAAGTAATAATGTATGAATCTAATTCTGGACAGCATACATCTGGGAAACATTTTAATTGTTTCAATTATCCTTGAGTTTCCATATTCATGTTACCTCCACCACTTACTTGATTTCCTAAATTGATGTTACCTTCACTATATCTTTGAGTTCCCGAATTAACGTTATAAGCTCTACCATATCCTTGAGTTCCAAGATTGACATGACCTCCGGTAGCTACACTGATATTCCCATGGATTTGGCGGTTGTTCCCTCCCACACCATATTGGGTATTGCCCTGCATCATCAACCATAATATGGTTAGGTTGTTGCAATATGAATTCATAAACAGGTGAGACACGATTGAAAGTAGATGTTTTTTTTCTTTTTTTTTTCCTTCCTAAGGGAAGAAGGCAACTTTATGTTATGTAAATGGGGCCCATCTATCATTAGTCAGCCAAATCTACTAATGAGGTTCGTTGTGCAGGCAAAAATTGATTCATGCATCATTTTTATGGTTTTCTTTACTAAAGGATAGTATATGAAACCTATTTTCCATTTTTTTTTCTTGGTACATTGAGAGAGTTGAAATTTGTGGACATACTTTTGGAAACCAAAACCATTAGGGGTCGTTTGTCTTTTACGTGAGGGATATGTAAATACAATTTACACATTTAAAAGATGAATATTCAAATTTTAAGTATGTAACGTTTACACATGTGTTTTTTTATACAACGTTTGTCTAATAACAATATTTTCGCATCATTTACACATGTGATTCATTTTTCTATGTTTGTTTAAATGATATGTGTATATGTATTAAACGATTTTGTAAATGATACTTATTAATCATTAAATTATATTCTACTATAATGATATGAAAAGGAGACAAAAAATGTCTGATTTATATCAAAGTTTTCGTTTGCATTTTAAATCCTTAAAAAATAACATATGTCTTTCAACATAAAATGTACTTTTCAAAAATAGATATTTCTATCAATGAAAAATTACATTCCAACATGTTAGGTTAAGGAAATAAGAGTTTATAGTCTGATGGTTAAGAAAAATAGGACTAATATTAATATTTCTATTAATTAATATTTAGTTCAATATTATCATAATTCATTATTCAATTTGCATAAAACTTAACCCATGCATCTCACCGGCTTTATGCCAATATTAATCAATTATAGAAAGTTATTAAAATGAGTATTTTATTGCTAAGTCCAATTATATTAAAAGTATCACAACTTTATTATGGTTAGATAAAACTGCATTTATACATTATTTTTTAATGATACCATAATGCTATATAATTTTAGAAAAATCATTAAGATATTGGAAGAAAATCTAAAAGGATAAGAGAAGATAGAGAATCAAATTCTTAAAGAATAAACCTACAGAGTAAATAGATTTTATAAAGTTTTTTTTTTTTTTTTTTTGGATAGCAAGGCAATAGAGATGTTACCTTCATAAAAGGAGATGAGATGCAGGGAGGATTTTTATTCATAGGTTTCATCAGTCTTTATGCATCTTTTATTATTATTTTGTAAATGCGTTGGAGGGGGGATTCGAACCCAAAATGTCTTTGATGGAAATGCCTCTTTTATTATTATTTTTCTAAATGCGTTAGAGGGGGGTTTCGAACACATAACCTCTTTGATAGAAACTGCCCCAAAACCAAACCGTCTGCCTCCAACGGGTATTCTTTGAAATCACATGTGCTTTTATCTTTTACCACCGGAACAAGTGTTCAAATCTTGGTGTGAAAATTAGCTTATTTTCACACCATTTACACATCTGATTTACACACAAGATGTGTAAATACTTATAGACAAACATTATTGATGCGTAAATATTACGCATATTCACCATTTACATATGTAAATGGGTGTAGACAAACGACCCCTTAGTGCATTGGGGATGCTTTGGATTTCTTTTACGTCCAAACACCCCCACCTAATTGCACTATCATTGAATATGGACTTGAGTGAGAACTGGAGAGAAGGTGTTAGGATATTTCATGTTGTTGTGTCACCGCATTTACACATCTGATTTACACACAAGATGTATAAATACTTATAGACAAACATTATTGATGATTAAATACTACGCATATTCACCATTTACATATGAAAATGGGTGTAGACAAACGACCCCTAGTGCATTGGGGATGCTTTGGATTTCTTTTATGTCCAAACACCCCCACCTAATTGCACTATCATTGAATATGGACTTGAGTGAGAACTGGAGAGAAGGTGTTAGGATATTTCATGGGTTGGACAAAACTCTGGGCCCACCGAGTTGTTATTTTATATATCTTTTAAAATGGACTGTCGTTGTGTCACTGCAAGACTCGGAGGGAGGATTCAAATGTTTTGGAGCAAAGAAAGCAAAGCTCCAAAACATAGTCTCGCTATAGCGAGGATCCTGCTCGCTAAAGCGAACATGCACGGAAGTCCGGGATAGAATAAGAGCTCGCTATAGCGAGGCTTCATGGCCGCAATAACGGACTTGGAAAAGTAGCCCTAATTGAGTCGAACTGCTATTTAGAGTTTGAGTTTACTTGCTATTCTGATTGGATTAAGATTAGAAAAATTTTGCAAGAATTTTGGGCTATATAAAGGGAGATACTCTCAACCCTAAAGTACGGAATCAAGTTATTCTCCCATAGTTTTGAGTTTATAAAATTTTATAGACAGATTCATTCTTCTCTAAAGCCATCATTGAGAGGTTGTGCTGAAGATTTGCTCTATAAGGTTTGCTGCTTCTACTTTCTGGTAGAAAATTTGATCATTTTGGTTCAAAAGGTGTTTCTGAATCAAGTGCGGGGAACGGTGCACAGCAGGGAAGTCGTAGAAACAAGAAAAGTTGTGCAAGAATATTTACAGTGCTTAGGTTGACGGATAACTGAGAAAGGGAGATGTGAGTATATCTTGTAAATGTTCAATAATTCTTGAAATCAGATTATGGTTTTATCCCTGGATAGGGTTTCCACCTAAAATATTATGTCTGCCTTCTTGTGTTGTGTGATTGGCAGATTTGATTGCTAGTTTGAATTGTTTTGTTTCCGCTGCATTAATTATTTGACTAGCATCCATTCTAGTAGATAAAAATGGCACTTTCAGAAGGATACCTGGTAATTCATATATTACAAGTAGTCTTGAAGTTGTAATTGATAAGTTAGAATCGACTTGTAGATCATAAGACCTCTGATCCAATTTATATAGAAAAAATACTACGGAGGCAATGGGAATTATAAAACTTGAGTAACTTCCCCGCATTGTCCTTAATAAATGGTAGGGGTGGGGTTCGTTGTGAGTGGGTGAGGGTGGATGAGTGTACAAAGAAGTTGGGGAGGTAGAGATTCTGATAGATGTCCTTCGGGTTATTTACGACATCGATATATTGGTCATAAAAAATAAAAAGAAACATCAGTGTGTGGATAGAAAAACCTTGTGTGCAATTAGCAGTACTCCTAGGAGAATGGTTTATTTGGAAAGGAGAGAGGGATGACATATGAAAGCATGTTACATGGCAAATACTTTTCTCCTACCCTCGCTGATTTTTTTTCGCGAAACCCAAAGGTGGGCCACCCACGAGACTCAAAATGGGTCAAAATGCATATGCCTGCATCGTTAGCATGGGATGTTTCCACATTCTTCTCAAATAAATTTGGTCCACCAGATTAAGCATATAAGTAATAATGTATGGATCACAATTTTTTTGTACAATACTTTGTAATAAGATTAATTGCAAGTTAATCAAATAGTACAAGTGCAGCCCTCTTTGTGTAGATCTAAATCATTACGGAGATGATCAGTTAGACACATCTTTTGTCCATGTTTTACAACACCAGTTTTCAAAATATCCGGTTAAACAACATCTTTATCATATGTTCTTTAATATAGTCCACTTTTTTTACCATAAGAATCAATCATGCATGGGTCGATGAATCCACTCTCCATTAATTGGTAAATTTCTCGAATTTCAACTTAATTGAAGTGTTAGGGAGAAAAGAACTTGAATCAATGGACAGTTTAAATCTCGGAAACAATTTAATTATTTCAATCATCCTTGATTTCCCGTATTGATGTTACCTCCCCTACTTACTTGTTTTTTCGAATTGACGTTACCTCCACCATATCTTTGAATTCCCGAATTGATATTACCTCCACCAAATCTTTGAGTTCCCGAATTGACATTACCTCCACCATATCCTTGAGTTCCCAAATTGACTTCATAAGCTCCACCATATCCTTGAAGTCCCAAATTGACATTGCCAGTAGTAGTACCTACATTGATATTTCCTTGGATCTCGGGATTGTTCCCTCCCTCCCCACACTGGGTATTGCCCTGCCGCATCAACCATAAAATGGTTAGGTAGTTCCAATATGAATCCATAAATAGTTGAGACGCAATTGATAGTAGATATATATATATATATATATATTTTAATCATAGAAAACGACAACTTTATGGCATGTAAATGGGATCCATCTATCATTAATTGTCATAAAAATCTACTAATTTGGTTCGCCGTGCAGGCAAAACTAAATCCATGCATCCTTTTTATGGCTTTCGAACTAAAGGATTGTGAAGGAAATCTATTTTCCATGCTAGTTTTTATTCTTGGTACATTGACAATGCTGAAATTTATGGACATTACTTTTGGATTCCAAAACCATTACAGCATCCCTGGGTTTCTTTTAGACCAAACACCCCCACCTAATTGCACTATCATTGAATATGGACTTGGGTGAAAAAAGGAGAGAAGGATACCTAGCAATTCATAATTTATAAGTGGTCTTGAAATTATAATTGAGAAGCTAGATGCGGGCTTGTAGATCATAGGCCTACGATCCAGTTTTTATAGAAAAATGCTAGGGAGACAATGGGGTTGATAAAACTTGAGAAACTTCCCCACATTGTCCTCAATAAATGGTGGGGGTGGGGTGAGTTTGGTGTGGGTGAGGGTGGGTGAGGGTAGAAAGAAGTTCGGGAGACTTTGATAGATGTCCTTTTAGGTAATTTACCACATGTACACATTGGTCATAAAAAAAACTAAAACGTGAGCTGCTATTGCCACAACCAAGCTTCTCTTTCCGCATCTTTTCTTGTAGGACCAATATATATATCCCCATGTGAAGTTACCTAAAAGTACATCTATCAAAAGTCTTACCCTCCACAACTTCTTTCTTCACTCACCCACGCCCACCACTACTCCCCAGCCCAGCTACCATCGTCCCCTCCGGCAGCACCACCGAAGTGGGAGAGGGACAGGGAGAGGGGAAGTAGGCGGCAGTGAGGGTGGAGGGCGGCGGCAGCAAGAGGGAGGGATAGGGAGAGAGAAAGAGGGAGAGAGGGGGGGGAGGGAGGGAGAGGGAGAGAGAGGGGTGGCGGGCAACGACGAGGAGAGGGAGAGAGGGGGGAAGAAGGGATGTCGAAAGAGAAAATGAGGGTGGAGGGTTTTGGGTATTTTGGGACCAATTTGGTGTGTAGTTAGAAAATTTGGAAAGAGAAAGGATGTGGAAACAGAAGAGCAGTTGAAAGAGAAGCTTGGGTTGTGGCATTAGTAGCTTTCAATAAAATTTCAGTGCGTAGAAAGAAAAATCGTGTGTGCATTTAGATGCTCTCGTAGGATAATGCCTTATTTGGAAAGGAGAGGATGACATATGAAAACATGTTACATGAGAAATAGTTTTCTACCCTCACAGACTTTTACGTGAAATCCCAAGGTGGGCCACCCATGAGACTCAAAATGGATCAAAATGCATATATGCCCTTTGTTAGCATGGGATGTCTCCAGATTGGACTCAAATAAATTTGGTCCACCAGATTAAGCGTATAAGTAAGAATGTATAAATTATAATTTTATTGGACAATACTTTGTTAGATTAATTGCAAGTTAAACAAATAGTACAAGTGCAGTCCATTTTGTGTAGATGTATAAGTCATTACGGAGATGAGCTCGACACATCTTTTGTCCATGATTTGCTACACTACTTTTCAAAATATCCGGTTAAATAACAACTTTATCATATGTTGTTTAAAATAGTCCAATTTTATTTACCATAAGAATCAATGATAGGTCGTTGAATCCACTCTCCATTAATTGGTAAATTTGTCGAATTTCAGTTCAATTGAAAGTATATGGGGAAAAGAACTTGCATGATTGCATCTATTGGACAGTTTACATCTCGGAAGTATTTTAATTCTTTCAATTATCCTTGAGTTCCCATAATGATGTTACCTCAACCACTTGATTTCCCGAATTGACGTTACCACCATTATATCCTTGAGTTCCTAAATTGACGTTCGCCCCACCATATCCATATCCTTTGATTCCCAAATTGACGTGACCTCCAGCCCCTGCAATGATATCCCCATGGACTTGGCGGTTGTTCCCTCCCGCACCACGCTGAGTATTGCCCTACAGCATGAACCATAAAATGGTTAGGTAGTTGCAATATGAATCCATACATAGGTGAGACCCAATTGATCATAGGTGTTTTTCTCTTCAAAAAAAGACAACGTCATGTCCTGTAAATAACCCATAATTTATAGTTTGTCTTCAAAGTTGTAATTGAGAAGTTATAAGCCAGCGCCTCCCATCCAATTTGTATAGGAAGATGGTTGGGAGACAATGGGATGGGAATTAATAAAACTTGAGAAACTTCCCCACATTTCGCGGGGGGGGGGGGGGGGGGTGCATTTGATAGGTGTCCATTCTGGTAATTTACCACATATATGCATTGGTCTCAAAAACAATAAAATTATCTTGTGTGGAATGAAAAATGGCAGTAGAGACTTTGATAGATGCCCTTTAGGTAATTTACCACATATATGTGTTGGCCTAAAAACAATAAAATTATAGTGTGTGGAATGAAAAATTGTGTGCATTTAGCAGCTCTCGTAGCAGATTGGGTTATTTTGAAAACAGAGATTCATTTTTCTCTAGAGACATCATTGAGAGGTTGTGCTGAAGATTTGCTTTATAAGGTTTGTTACTTCTATTTTCTTGTAGAAATTTTGGTCATCTTGGTTCACTAGGTGTTTCTGAATCAGTGTGTGGATAGAAAACCTTGTGTGAAATTAGCAGCTCTCCTACGAGAATGAGTTATTTGGAAAGTAGAGAGGGATGACATATGAAAGCATGTTACATGACAAATACTTTTCTCCTACCCTGGCTGATTTTTTTTTTCGCGAAACCCAAAGGTGGGCCGATGAATCCACTCTCCATTAATTGGTAAATTTCTCGAATTTCAACTTAATTGAAGTGTTAGGGAGAAAAGAACTTGAATCAATGGACAGTTTAAATCTCGGAAACAATTTAATTATTTCAATCATCCTTGATTTCCCGTATTGATGTTACCTCCCCTACTTACTTGTTTTTCCGAATTGACGTTACCTCCACCATATCTTTGAATTCCCGAATTGATATTACCTCCACCAAATCTTTGAGTTCCCGAATTGACATTACCTCCACCATATCCTTGAGTTCCCAAATTGACTTCATAAGCTCCACCATATCCTTGAAGTCCCAAATTGACATTGCCAGTAGTAGTACCTACATTGATATTTCCTTGGACCTCGGGATTGTTCCCTCCCTCCCCACACTGGGTATTGCCCTGCCGCATCAACCATAAAATAGTTAGGTAGTTCCAATATGAATCCATAAATAGTTGAGACGCAATTGATAGTAGATATATATATTTTAATCATAGAAAATGACAACTTTATGGCATGTAAATGGGATCCATCTATCATTAATAGTCAACAAAATCTACTAATCTGGTTCGCCGTGCAGGCAAAACTCGATCCATGCATCCTTTTTATGGCTTTCGAACTAAAGGATTGTGAAGGAAATCTATTTTCCATGCTAGTTTTTATTCTTGGTACATTGACAATGCTGAAATTTATGGACATTACTTTTGGATTCCAAAACCATTACAGCGTTATCCGTAGGGGATGTTTTGTGTTTCTTTTAGACCAAACATCCCCACCTAATTGCACTATCATTGAATATGGACTTGGGTGAAAAAAGGAGAGAAGGATACCTAGTAATTCATAATTTATAAGTGGTCTTGAAATTGTAACTGAGAAGCTAGATGCGGGCTTGTAGATCATAGGCCTACGATCCAGTTTTTATAGAAAAATGCTAGGGAGACAATGGGGTTGATAAAACTTGAGAAACTTCCCCACATTGTCCTCAATAAATGGTGGGGGTGGGGTGAGTTTGGTGTGGGTGAGGGTGGGTGAGGGTAGAAAGAAGTTCGGGAGACTTTGATAGATGTCCTTTTAGGTAATTTACCACATGTACACATTGGTCATAAAAAAAAACTAAATCGTGAGCTGCTATTGCCACAACCAAGCTTCTCTTTCCGCATCTTTTCTTGTAGGACCAATATATATATCCCCATGTGAAGTTACCTAAAAGTACATCTATCAAAAGTCTTACCCTCCACAACTTCTTTCTTCACTCACCCACGTCCCACGCCCACCACTACTCCCCAGCCCAGCCACCATCGTCCCCTCCGACAGCACCACCGAAGTGGGAGAGAGACAGGGAGAGGGGAAGTAGGCGGCGGTAAGGGCGGAGGGCGGCGGCTGCGAGAGGGAGGGATAGGGAGAGAGGGGGGGAGGGAGAGCGAGAGAGATATGGAGAAGGAGAGAGAGAGAGAGAGAGAGAGAGAGAGAGAGAGAGAGAGAGAGAGAGAGGGTGGCGGGCAACGACGAGGAGAGGGAGAGAGGAGGGAAGAAGGGATGTGGAAAGAGAAAATGAGGGTGGAGGGTTTTGGGTATTTTGGGACCAATTTGGTGTGTAGTTAGAAAATTTGGAAAGAGAAAGGATGTGGAAACAGAAGAGCAGTTGAAAGAGATGCTTGGGTTGTGGCATTAGTAGCTTTCAATAAAATTTCAGTGCGTAGAAAGAAAAATCGTGTGTGCATTTAGATGCTATGGTAGGATAATGCCTTATTTGGAAAGGAGAGGATGACATATGAAAACATGTGACATGAGAAATAGTTTTCTACCCTCACAGACTTTTACATGAAATCCCAAGGTGGGCCACCCATGAGACTCAAAATGGATCAAAATGCAAATATGCCCATTGTTAGCATGGATGTCTCCAGATTGGACTCAAATAAATTTGGTCCACCAGATTAAGCGTATAAGTAAGAATGTATAAATTATAATTTTATTGGACAATACTTTGTTAGATTAATTGCAAGTTAAACAAATAGTACAAGTGCAGTCCATTTTGTGTAGATGTATAAGTCATTACGGATTTTGTGTAGATGTATAAGTCATTACGGAGATGAGCTCGACACATCTTTTGTCCATGATTTGCTACACTACTTTTCAAAATATCCGGTTAAATAACAACTTTATCATATGTTGTTTAAAATAGTCCAATTTTATTTACCATAAGAATCAATGATAGGTCGTTGAATCCACTCTCCATTAATTGGTAAATTTGTCGAATTTCAGTTCAATTGAAAGTATTATGGGGAAAAGAACTTGCATGATTGCATCTATTGGACAGTTTACATCTCGGAAGCAATTTAATTCTTTCAATTATCCTTGAGTTCCCATAATGATGTTACCTCAACCACTTGATTTCCCGAATTGACGTTACCACCATTATATCCTTGAGTTCCTAAATTGACGTTCGCCCCACCATATCCATATCCTTTGATTCCCAAATTGACGTGACCTCCAGCCCCTGCAATGATATCCCCATGGACTTGGCGGTTGTTCCCTCCCGCACCATGCTGAGTATTGCCCTACAGCATGAACCATAAAATGGTTAGGTAGTTGCAATATGAATCCATACATAGGTGAGACCCAATTGATCATAGGTGTTTTTCTCTTCAAAAAAAGACAACGTCATGTCCTGTAAATAACCCATAATTTATAGTTTGTCTTCAAAGTTGTAATTGAGAAGTTATAAGCCAGCGCCTCCCATCCAATTTGTATAGGAAGATGGTTGGGAGACAATGGGAATTAATAAAACTTGAGAAACTTCCCCACATTTCGCGGGGGAGGGGGGGGATGCATTTGATAGATGTCCATTCAGGTAATTTACCACATATATGTATTGGTCTCAAAAATAATAAAATTATAGTGTGTGGAATGAAAAATGGAAGTAGAGACTTTGATAGATGCCCTTTAGGTAATTTACCACATATATGTATTGGTCTAAAAAATAATAAAATTATAGTGTGTGGAATGAAAAATTGTGTGCATTTAGCAACTCTCGTAGCAGATTGGGTTATTTTGAAAAAAGAGATTCATTTTTCTCTAGAGACATCATTGAGAGGTTGTGCTGAAGATTTGCTCAATAAATTTTGATACTTCTATTTTCTTGTAGAAAATTTGGTCATCTTGGTTCACAAAGTGTTTCTGAATCAGTGTGTGGATAGAAAAACCTTGTGTGAAATTAGCGCAGCTCTCCTAGGAGAATGAGTTATTTGGAAAGGAGAGAGGGATGACATATGAAAGCATGTTACATGACAAATACTTTTCTCCTACCCTGGCTGATTTTTTTTCGCGAAACCCAAAGGTGGGCCACCCACGAGACTCAAAATGGGTCAAAATGCATATGCCTGCATCGTTAGCATGGGATGTTTCCACATTCTTCTCAAATAAATTTGGTCCACCAGATTAAGCATATAAGTAATAATGTATGGATCACAATTTTTTTGTACAATACTTTGTAATAAGATTAATTGCAAGTTAATCAAATAGTACAAGTGCAGCCCTCTTTGTGTAGATCTAAATCATTACGGAGATGATCAGTTAGACACATCTTTTGTCCATGTTTTACAACACCAGTTTTCAAAATATCCGGTTAAACAACATCTTTATCATATGTTCTTTAATATAGTCCACTTTTTTTACCATAAGAATCAATCATGCATGGGTCGATGAATCCACTCTCCATTAATTGGTAAATTTATCGAATTTCAACTTAATTGAAGTGTTAGGGAGAAAAGAACTTGAATCAATGGACAGTTTAAATCTCGGAAACAATTTAATTATTTCAATCATCCTTGATTTCCCGTATTGATGTTACCTCCCCTACTTACTTGTTTTTCCGAATTGACGTTACCTCCACCATGTCTTTGAATTCCCGAATTGATATTACCTCCACCAAATCTTTGAGTTCCCGAATTGACATTACCTCCACCATATCCTTGAGTTCCCAAATTGACTTCATAAGCTCTCCCATATCCTTGAAGATCCAAATTGACATTGCCAGTAGTAGTACCTACACTGATATGTCCTTGGACATCGGGGTTGTTCTCTCCCTCCCCACACTGGGTATTGCCCTGCTGCATCAACCATAAAATGGGTAGATAGTTCCAATATGAATCCATAAATAGTTGAGACCCAACTGATAGTAGATATATATATTTTTTTAATCAGAGAAAATGACAACTTCATAGCATGTAAATGGGATCCATCTATCATTAATAGTCGAGGGAGAGGGAGAGGGGCAGTGGGCGGCGGTAAGGGCGGTGGGCGGCGGTAGCGAGAGGGAGAGAGAGAGAGAGAGAGAGGGTGGCGGGCAACGACGAGGAGAGGGGGAAGAAGGGATGTGGAAAGAGAAAATGAGGGTGGAGGGTTTTGGGTATTTTGGGACCAATTTGGTGTGTAGTTAGAAAATTTGGAAAGAGAAGCGATGTGGAAACAGAAGAGCAATTGAAAGAGAAGCTTGGGTTGTGGCATTAGTAGCTTTCAATTAAATGTCAGTGCGTAGAAAGAAAAATCGTGTGCGCATTTAGCTGCTCTTATAGGATTATGGGTTATTTGGAAAGGAGAGGATGACATATGAAAACGCATGTTACATGAGAAATAGTTTTCTACCCTCACAGACTTTTACGTGAAATCCCAAGGTGGGCCACCCATGAGACTCAAAATGGATCAAAATGCATATATGCCATTTGTTAGCATGGGATGTTTCCAGATTGGACTCAAAAATAAATTTGGTCCACCAGATTAAGCGTATAAGTAAGAATGTATAAATCATAATTCCATTGGACAATACTTTGTTAGATTAATTGCAAGTTAAACAAATAGTACAAGTGCAGTCCATTTTGTGTAGATGTATAAGTCATTAAGGAGATGAGCTCGACACATCTTTTGTCCATGATTTACTACACTACTTTTCAAAATATCCGGTTAAATAACAACTTTATCATATGTTGTTTAAAATAGTCCAAATTTATTTACCATAAGAATCAATGATAGGTCGTTGAATCCACTCTCCATTAATTGGTAAATTTGTCGAATTTCAGTTAAATTGAAGTATTATGGGGAAAAGAACTTGCATGATTGCATCTATTGGACAGTTTATATCTCGGAAGCAATTTAATTCTTTCAATTATCCTTGAGTTCCCATAATGATGTTACCTCAACCACTTGATTTCCCAAATTGACGTTACCACCATTATGTCCTTGAGTTCTTGAATTGACGTTAGCCCCACCATATCCATTTCCTTGGATTCCCAAATTGACATGACCTCCAGCTCCTGCAATGATATCCCCATGGACTTGGCGGTTGTTCCCTCCCGCACCACACTGGGTATTGCCCTAAAGCATCAACTATAAAATGGTTAGGTAGTTACAATATAAATCCATACATAGGTGAGACCCAATTGTTCGTAGGTGTTTTTTTCTTCGAAAAAAAGACAACGTCATGTCATGTAAATAACCCATAGTTTGGTCATAAAAAATAAAAAGAAACATCAGTGTGTGGATAGAAAAACCTTGTGTGCAATTAGCATCTCTCCTAGGAGAATGGGTTATTTGGAAAAGGAGAGAGGGATGACATATGAAAGCATGTTCCATGACAAATACTTTTCTCCTACCCTCCCTGATTTTTTCGCGAAACCCAAAGGTGGGCCACCCGTGAGACTCAAAATGGGTCAAAATGCATATGTCCATCGTTAGCATGGGATGTTTCGACATTATTCTCAAATAAATTTGGTCCACCAGATTAAGCATATAAGTAATAATGTATGGATCACAATTTTTTTGTACAATACTTGGTAATAAGATTAATTGCAAGTTAATCAAATAGTACAACTGCAGTCCTCTTTGTGTAGATCTAAATCCCTACGGAGATGAGTTAGACACATTTTTTGTCCATGATTTACTACACCAGTTTTCAAAATATCCGGTTAGACAACATCCTTATCATATGTTCTTTAATATAGTCCACTTTTTTTCCCATAAGAATCAATCATGGGTCGATGAATCCACTCCCCATTAATTGTTAAATTTCTCGAATTTCAACTTAATTGAAGTGTTCCGGAGGAAAGAACTTGCATCTAATGGTCAGTTAAATCTCGGAAACAATTTAATTATTTCAATCATCATTGAGTTCCCGTATTGATGTTACCCTCCACTACTTACTTGTTTTTCCGAATTGACGGTACCTTCACCAAATCTTTGAGTTCCCGAATTGACATTACCTCCACCGTATCCTTGAGTTTCCAAATTGACTTCATAAGCTACACCTTGAAGTCCCAAATTGACAGTACCAGTAGTACCTTTACTGTTATTTTCTTGGACCTCGGGGTTGTTCTCTCTCTCCCCACATTGGGTATTGCCCTGCTGCATCAACCATAAAATGATTGGGTAGTTCCAATATGAATCCATAAATAGTTGAGACCCAACTGGTAGTGTATTTTTTTTAATTAGAGAAAAAGGCAACTTCATGGCATGTAAATGGGGTCCATCTATCATTAATAGTCAACAAAATCTACTAATCAGGTTCGTTCGCCGTGCAGGCAAAACTTGATCGACACATCATTTTTATGACTTTTGGACTAAAGGATTGTGAATGAAATCTATTTAATTTCCATGCATTTTTCTTTGTACATTGAAAGAGTTGAAAATTCTGGATGATGCTTTTGGTATCCAAATCCATTAAAACCATTAGTGCCCCCCACCAATTTTTGCTTTAAGGATAACCCCTTTGGTATCCAAATCCATTGAAACCATTAGTGCCCCCACCATTTGATAGGTGTCCATTCAGGTAATTTACCACATATATGTATTGGTCTCAAAAACAATAAAATTATCGTGTGTGGAATGAAAAATGGAAGTAGAGACTTTGATAGATGCCCTTTAGGTAATTTACCACATATATGTATTGGTCTAAAAAATAATAAAATTATAGTGTGTGGAATGAAAAATTGTGTGCATTTAGCAGCTCTCGTAGCAGATTGGGTTATTTTGAAAAAAGAGATTCATTTTTCTCTAGAGACATCATTGAGAGGTTGTGCTGAAGATTTGCTTTATAAAGTTTGTTACTTCTATTTTCTTGTAGAAAATTTGGTCATCTTGGTTCACTAGGTGTTTCTGAATCAGTGTGTGGATAGAAAAACCTTGTGTGAAATTTGCAGCTCTCCTAGGAGAATGAGTTATTTGGAAAGTAGAGAGGGATGACATATGAAAGCATGTTACATGACAAATACTTTTCTCCTACCATGGCTGATTTTTTTTTTTTTTGCGAAACCCAAAGGTGGGCCACCCACGAGACTCAAAATGGGTCAAAATGCATATGCCTGCATCGTTAGCATGGGATGTTTCCACATTCTTCTCAAATAAATTTGGTCCACCAGATTAAGCATATAAGTAATAATGTATGGATCACAATTTTTTTGTACAATACTTTGTGATAAGATTAATTGCAAGTTAATCAAATAGTACAAGTGCAGTCCTCTTTGTGTAGATCTAAATCATTACGGAGATGAGTTAGACACATTTTTCGTCCATGATTTACTACACCCATTTTCAAAATATCCGGTTAAACATCTTTATCATATGTTCTCTAATATAGTCCACTTTTTTTACCATAAGAATCAATCATGGGTCGATGAATCCACTCTCCATTAATTGGTAAATTTCTCGAATTTCAACTTAATTGAAGTGTTAGGGAGAAAAGAACTTGCATCTAATGGACAGTTTAAATCTCGGAAAAAATTTAATTATTTCAATCATCCTTGAGTTCCCATATTGATGTTACCTCCACTACTTACTTGTTTTTCCGAATTGACGTTACCTCCACCATATCTTTGATTTCCCGAATTGACATTACCTCCACCGTATCTTTGAGTTCCCGAATTGACATTACCTCCACCATATCCTTGAGTTCCCAAATTGACTTCATAAGCTCCCCCATATCCTTGAAGATCCAAATTGACATTGCCAGTAGTAGTACCTACACTGATATGTCCTTGGACATCGGGGTTGTTCTCTCCCTCCCCACACTGGGTATTGCCCTGCTGCATCAACCATAAAATGGGTAGATAATTCCAATATGAATCCATAAATAGTTGAGACCCAGCTGATAGTAGATATATATTTTTTTTAATAAGAGAAAACGACAACTTCATAGCATGTAAATGGGATCCATCTATCATTAATAGTCGAGGGACAGGGAGAGGGGCAGTGGGCGGCGGTAAGGGCGGCGGTATGGGCGGCGGTAGCGAGAGAGAGAGAGAGAGAGAGAGAGAGAGAGAGAGAGAGAGTGAGGGCAACGGCGAGGAGAGGGGGAAGAAGGGATGTGGAAAGAGAAAATGAGGGTGGAGGGTTTTGGGTATTTTGGGACCAATTTGGTGTGTAGTTAGAAAATTTGGAAAGAGAAGCGATGTGGAAACAGAAGAGCAATTGAAAGAGAAGCTTGGGTTGTGGCATTAGTAGCTTTCAATTAAATGTCAGTGCGTAGAAAGAAAAATCGTGTGTGCATTTAACTGCTCTTATAGGATTATGGGTTATTTGGAAAGGAGAGGATGACATATGAAAACGCATGTTACATGAGAAATAGTTTTCTACCCTCACTGATTTTGACGTGAAATCCCAAGGTGGGCCACCCATGAGACTCAAAATGGATCAAAATGCATATATGCCATTTGTTAGCATGGGATGTTTCCAGATTGGACTCAAAAATAAATTTGGTCCACCAGATTAAGCGTATAAGTAAGAATGTATAAATCATAATTCCATTGGACAATACTTTGTTAGATTAATTGCAAGTTAAACAAATAGTACAAGTGCAGTCCATTTTGTGTAGATGTATAAGTCATTAAGGAGATGAGCTCGACACATCTTTTATCCATGATTTACTACACTACTTTTCAAAATATCCGGTTAAATAACAACTTCATCATATGTTGTTTAAAATAGTCCAAATTTATTTACCATAAGAATCAATGATAGGTCGTTGAATCCACTCTCCATTAATTGGTAAATTTGTCGAATTTCAGTTAAATTGAAGTATTATGGGGAAAAGAACTTGCATGATTGCATCTATTGGACAGTTTATATCTCGGAAGCAATTTAATTCTTTCAATTATCCTCGAGTTCCCATAATGATGTTACCTCAACCACTTGATTTCCCAAATTGACGTTACCACCATTATGTCCTTGAGTTCTTGAATTGACGTTAGCCCCACCATATCCATTTCCTTGGATTCCCAAATTGACATGACCTCCAGCTTCTGCAATGATATCCCCATGGACTTGGCGGTTGTTCCCTCCCGCACCACACTGGGTATTGCCCTACAGCATCAATTATAAAATGGTTAGGTAGTTACAATATGAATCCATACATAGGTGAGACCCAATTGTTCGTAGGTGTTTATTTCTTCAAAAAAAAAGACGTCGTCATGTCATGTAAATAACCCATAGTTTGGTCATAAAAAATAAAAAGAAACATCAGTGTGTGGATAGAAAAACCTTGTGTGCAATTAGCATCTCTCCTAGGAGAATGGGTTATTTGGAAAAGGAAAGAGGGATGACATATGAAAGCATGTTCCATGACAAATACTTTTCTCCTACCCTCCCTGATTTTTTTCGCGAAACCCAATGGTGGGCCACCCGTGAGACTCAAAATGGGTCAAAATGCATATGTCCATCGTTACCATGGGATGTTTCGACATTATTCTCAAATAAATTTGGTCCACCAGATTAAGCATATAAGTAATAATGTATGGATCACAATTTTTTTGTACAAAACTTGGTAATAAGATTAATTGCAAGTTAATCAAATAGTACAACTGCAGTCCTCTTTGTGTAGATCTAAATCCCTACGGAGATGACTTAGACACATTTTTTGTCCATGATTTACTACACCAGTTTTCAAAATATCCGGTTAAACAACATCTTTATCATATGTTCTTTAATATAGTCCACTTTTTTTCCCATAAGAATCAATCATGGGTCGATGAATCCACTCCCCATTAATTGGTAAATTTCTCGAATTTCAACTTAATTGAAGTGTTCGGGAGGAAAGAACTTGCATCTAATGGTCAGTTTAAATCTCGGAAACAATTTAATTATTTCAATCATCATTGAGTTCCCGTATTGATGTTACCTCCACTACTTACTTGTTTTTCCGAATTGACGGTACCTTCACCATATCTTTGAGTTCCCGAATTGACATTACCTCCACCGTATCCTTGAGTTTCCAAATTGACTTCATAAGCTCCACCTTGAAGTCCCAAATTGACAGTACCAGTAGTACCTACACTGTTATTTTCTTGGACCTCGGGGTTGTTCTCTCTCTCCCCACATTGGGTATTGCCCTGCTGCATCAACCATAAAATGATTGGGTAGTTCCAATATGAATCCATAAATAGTTGAGACCCAACTGGTAGTGTATTTTTTTTAATTAGAGAAAAAGGCAACTTCATGGCATGTAAATGGGGTCCATCTATCATTAATAGTCAACAAAATCTACTAATCAGGTTCGTTCGCCGTGCAGGCAAAACTTGATCGACACATCATTTTTATGACTTTTGGACTAAAGGATTGTGAATGAAATCTATTTAATTTCCATGCATTTTTCTTTGTACATTGAGAGAGTTGAAAATTGTGGATGTTGCTTTTGGTATCCAAATCCATTAAAACCATTAGTGCCCCCCACCAATTTTTGCTTTAAGGATAACCCCTTTGGTATCCAAATCCATTGAAACCATTAGTGCCCCCACCATTTGATAGGTGTCCATTCAAGTAATTTACCACATATATGTATTGGTCTCAAAAACAATAAAATTATCGTGTGTGGAATGAAAAATGGAAGTAGAAACTTTGATAGATGCCCTTTAGGTAATTTACCACATATATGTATTGGTCTAAAAAACAATAAAATTATAGTGTGTGGAATGAAAAATTGTGTGCATTTAGCAGCTCTCGTAGCAGATTGGGTTATTTTGAAAACAGAGATTCATTTTTCTCTAGAGACATCATTGAGAGGTTGTGCTGAAGGTTTGCTTTATAAGGTTTGTTACTTCTATTTTCTTGTAGAAAATTTGGTCATCTTGATTCACTAGGTGTTTCTGAATCAGTGTGTGGATAGAAAAACCTTGTGTGAAATTAGCAGCTCTCCTAGGAGAATGAGTTATTTGGAAAGTAGAGAGGGATGACATATGAAAGCATGTTACATGACAAATACTTTTCTCCTACCATGGCTGATTTTTTTTTTTCGCGAAACCCAAAGGTGGGCCACCCACGAGACTCAAAATGGGTCAAAATGCATATGCCTGCATCGTTAGCATGGGATGTTTCCACATTCTTCTCAAATAAATTTGGTCCACCAGATTAAGCATATAAGTAATAATGTATGGATCACAATTTTTTTGTACAATACTTTATTTGTAATAAGATTAATTGCAAGTTAATCAAATAGTACAAGTGCAGCCCTCTTTGTGTAGATCTAAATCATTACGGAGATGATCAGTTAGACACATCTTTTGTCCATGTTTTACAACACCAGTTTTCAAAATATCCGGTTTAAACAACATCTTTATCATATGTTCTTTAATATAGTCCACTTTTTTTACCATAAGAATCAATCATGCATGGGTCGATGAATCCACTCTCCATTAATTGGTAAATTTCTCGAATTTCAACTTAATTGAAGTGTTAGGGAGAAAAGAACTTGAATCAATGGACAGTTTAAATCTCGGAAACAATTTAATTATTTCAATCATCCTTGATTTCCCGTATTGATGTTACCTCCCCTACTTACTTGTTTTTCCGAATTGACGTTACCTCCACCATATCTTTGAATTCCCGAATTGATATTACCTCCACCAAATCTTTGAGTTCCCGAATTGACATTACCTCCACCATATCCTTGAGTTCCCAAATTGACTTCATAAGCTCCCCCATATCCTTGAAGATCCAAATTGACATTGCCAGTAGTAGTACCTACACTGATATGTCCTTGGACATCGGGGTTGTTCTC
Organism: Litsea cubeba; assembly: GCA_012931725.1. Taxonomy (NCBI): domain Eukaryota; kingdom Viridiplantae; phylum Streptophyta; class Magnoliopsida; order Laurales; family Lauraceae; genus Litsea; species Litsea cubeba. The sequence continues at coordinate 105,011,198 of CM022945.1, read as the reverse complement.
TCCCTCCCCACACTGGGTATTGCCCTGCTGCATCAACCATAAAATGGGTAGATAGTTCCAATATGAATCCATAAATAGTTGAGACCCAACTGATAGTAGATATATATATTTTTTTAATCAGAGAAAACGACAACTTCATAGCATGTAAATGGGATCCATCTATCATTAATAGTCGAGGGAGAGGGAGAGGGGCAGTGGGCGGCGGTAAGGGCGGTGGGCGGCGGTAGCGAGAGGGAGAGAGAGAGAGAGAGAGAGGGTGGCGGGCAACGACGAGGAGAGGGGAAGAAGGGATGTGGAAAGAGAAAATGAGGGTGGAGGGTTTTGGGTATTTTGGGACCAATTTGGTGTGTAGTTAGAAAATTTGGAAAGAGTAGCGATGTGGAAACAGAAGAGCAATTGAAAGAGAAGCTTGGGTTGTGGCATTAGTAGCTTTCAATTAAATGTTCAGTGCGTAGAAAGAAAAATCGTGTGTGCATTTAGCTGCTCTTATAGGATTATGGGTTATTTGGAAAGGAGAGGATGACATATGAAAACGCATGTTACATGAGAAATAGTTTTCTACCCTCACTGATTTTGACGTGAAATCCCAAGGTGGGCCACCCATGAGACTCAAAATGGATCAAAATGCATATATGCCATTTGTTAGCATGGGATGTTTCCAGATTGGACTCAAAAATAAATTTGGTCCACCAGATTAAGCGTATAAGTAAGAATGCATGCATAAATCATAATTCTATTGGACAATACTTTGTTAGATTAATTGCAAGTTAAACAAATAGTACAAGTGCAGTCCATTTTGTGTAGATGTATAAGTCATTACGGAGATGAGCTTGACACATCTCTTGTCCATGATTTACTACACTACTTTTCAAAATATCCGGTTAAATAACAACTTTATCATATGTTGTTTAGAATAGTCCAAATTTATTTACCATAAGAATCAATGATAGGTCGTTGAATCCACTCTCCATTAATTGGTAAATTTGTCGAATTTCAGTTAAATTGAAGTATTATGGGGAAAAGAACTTGCATGATTGCATCTATTGGACAGTTTATATCTCGGAAGCAATTTAATTCTTTCAATTATCCTTGAGTTCCCATAATGATGTTACCTCAATCACTTGATTTCCCAAATTGACGTTACCACCATTATGTCCTTGAGTTCTTGAATTGACGTTAGCCTCACCATATCCATTTCCTTGGATTCCCAAATTGACATGACCTCCAACTCCTGCAATGATATCCCCATGGACTTGGCGGTTGTTCCCTCCTGCACCACACTGGGTATTGTCCTACAGCATCAACCATAAAATGGTTAGATAATTACAATATGAATCCATACATAGGTGAGACCCAATTGTTCGTAGGTGTTTTTTTCTTCAAAAAAAGGCAACGTCATGTCATGTAAATAACCCATAGTTTGTTCATAAAAAATAAAAAGAAAGATCAGTGTGTGGATAGAAAAACCTTGTTTGCAATTAGCATCTCTCCTAGGAGAATGGGTTATTTGGGAAAGGAGAGAGGATGTGTAGATAGAAAAACCTTGTGTGCAATTAGCATCTCTCCTAGGAGAATGGGTTATTTGGAAAAGGAGAGGGATGACATATGAAAGCATGTTACATGACAAATACTTTTCTCCTACCCTCCCTGATTTTTTCGCGAAACCCAAAGGTGGGCCACCCGTGAGACTCAAAATGGGTCAAAATGCATATGTCCATCGTTAGCATGGGATGTTTCGACATTATTCTCAAATAAATTTGGTCTACCAGATTAAGCATATAAGTAATAATGTATGGAACACAATTTTTTTGTACCATACTTTGTAATAAGATTAATTGCAAGTTAATCAAATAGTACAACTGCAGTCCTCTTTGTGTAGATCTAAATCCCTACGGAGATGAGTTAGACACATTTTTTGTCCATGATTTACTACACCAGTTTTCAAAATATCCGGTTAAACAACATCTTTATCATATGTTCTTTAATATAGTCCACTTTTTTTTCCCATAAGAATCAATCATGGGTCGATGAATCCACTCCCCATTAATTGGTAAATTTCTCGAATTTCAACTTAATTGAAGTGTTCGGGAGGAAAGAACTTGCATCTAATGGCCAGTTTAAATCTCGGAAACAATTTAATTATTTCAACTACTTACTTGTTTTTCCGAATTGACGTTATCTTCACCATATATTTGAGTTCCCGAATTGACATTACCTCCACCATATCCTTGAGTTCCCAAATTGACTTCATAAGCTCTACCATATCCTTGAAGTCCCAAATTGACTGTATCAGTAGTACCTACACTGTTATTTTCTTGGACCTCGGGGTCGTTCCCTCTCTCCCCACATTGGGTATTGCCCTGCTGCATCAACCATAAAATGATTGGGTAGTTCCAATATGAATCCATAAATAGTTGAGACCCAACTGGTAGTGTATTTTTTTTAATTAGAGAAAAAGACAACTTCATGGCATGTAAATGGGGTCCATCTATCATTAATAGTCAATAAAATCTACTAATCAGGTTCGTTCGCCGTGCAGGCAAAACTCGATCCACACATCATTTTATGACTTTTGGACTAAAGGATTGTGAATGAAATCTATTTAATTTCCTTGCATTTTTCTTGGTACATTGAAAGAGTTGAAAATTGTGGACGTTGCTTTTGGTATCCAAATCCATTAAAACCATTAGTGCCCCCCACCATTTTTTGCTTTAAGGATAACAAACACCCCCCCCCCCCCCCCCCCCCCCCCCCACACACACACACACACACACAAAATCCATTAAAACCATTAGTGCCCCCCCACCATTTTTTGCTTTAAGGATAAACAAACCCCCAATTGCACTATCATTGAATAATGGACTTGGGAGAGAAAAAGAGAGAAAGATACCTGGTGACTCATTACAAGTATTCTTGAAGTTGCAATTGAGAAGATAGAAGCTGGCTTGTAGATCATAAAGCCTTCAATCCAATTTATATAGGAAAATGCTAGGGTGGCAATGGGAATTAAAAAACTTGACAAACTTCCCAATGTGCTCAATTTGTTTTACAATTTCATTAGTCTCCCAGCATTTCTCATTTTTATAGACAACAAGTATCTGTCAATAACAATTAAAATTGAAATTTGAACAATTCATTGGACCGAGTTCTTATTTAACTGTTATAAAGAAGACGCAGAGTAGAGTCTAAGTAAAATAATCATAGATGAATGTACGTCGGTTTACATTAAAGAAGGACTTGCTTAAGGACTTTAGCACAAGTAAAGAAAAAAAAAAGACTCTAAGCTTGTTTTCTTCTCACACGTCCCACAATGTTTAGTCGTATTCCCACTAAGAGAGTGGTTCAAAGAACTTGAAGGCCATTTTTTTTCTCCTTTTGAGATTTTTTAGGGTAAGCCTTTTATAAGTTTTTTTTTTTTTTTGGTAAAAGGTAAACCTTTTAAGAGTTATTTCCCCCCTAGTGAATAGTAAAGATTATGTATTGATTTAATCAGATCTAAGCCGTCCATAGTCTAATTCTATGATTGAGGTGATCTAATTCTATAATTTATCGTGCGTGCAAGGGTTAGGGTGGAAAAAATTATAAATAAAAGGATGTAAAATGGTGGGACGGCACAGCCTTTTTTGAGATCTTATACTTACTACACCTTTGGCTTTACCTACCATCTAAATAAAATAAAATAAAAAAAGAATGCTTGCTGGACTTTTGATGTGTCTGTTGGAAATTTTCAAATTCATTTTAAAGCGTATAAGTTTGATATCTTTCATCCCACATTGGATATGATTGTAAGGAGGATATCATTTATATATGATTTTTGGATAACCCTAGCGTCTTAATATGAAGGTTTTGGACCTAGGCTTGGGCTTGGATTTATATAATGGGGTCCTTATTTTGGGATTTATTGGGCCTGACTTGGGTTGACCTAGTTCCATTTCAAGATAAGTTGTGGGCTTCTTTTGGGCCCATCTGGCCCAATGTTTGATTGGACAAAATGGTAGTTTTAACTCCCAAGTGGCAGTTGTTGTCCTAATAACAAATGTCCAAAAAAACGGAATACCCTTTCAAAAAACAGTACCTGGCAGTTCCATCCCCACCTACACATGGATACACTTCTAATTATCTCATGTAGCCCATCCAAACACTTCCAATTATCTCATCCAGCCCATCCAACTTACAGAGGATGGCAAATTTCTGGCAACACATTTGCAGACATCTATCCGGTGTGAGGGCATTTATCTCTTAAGGAGTTTTGCAGACATCTATCCGGTGTGAGGGCATTTATCTCTTAAGGAGAACGTGATCTGCGACTCAAGCGATCCATCCAATCAAAGCCATTTTTATCTAACATTCTTTAGGCAATAAATTTTTATTTTTGTGATTGAGATGGATTTCGCCTTGGCCCAATCCTTGATGATGATCAATCAAGATTTTGGATGTCTTGAACGGTTTGATGGCCACAATTTTCATCGATGGCAGCGAAAGATTCATTTTCTATTGACAACTTTGGGAGTGGTACATGTTCTAACAGAGGATCCCCTGGTTAGATCTGCAAATGACAGTGAAGAACAAATCAACAACTTCAATCTTTTGCATTGACATGATTACATTTGTTGGAACAATAACCTAAATGCAATCGTGGACACTCTTCATGGTTTTTATCGAACGACCAAGACTTCAAAGGAGCTTTGGTGCAAAAATGTCACTCCGTGGATGCTGGTGATAGTAAATATTTGGCGAGTGAATTTTTTTTTATTTCGAAAGGGTTGATGGTAAACCAGTTCTTGATCAGGTCCATGATCTTCAAATTATCATCAACCATTTATTGGCTCAAGTTTACAATTTCGATGAAGACATCCTTGTTTCAACGGTGATTGCAAAATTACCTCCTAGTTGGAAAGATCACCGTAATAATTTAAAACATAAAGAGTCTATGTCAATGCAAGATTTTTTTTTTTTTTATAAAATCTCATAATTGAGGAGGAATCTAGAATTCACGATTTGAAAGTGGAACAATCCGAGATTGTAGCAACAGCCAATATATTGGAATCAAATTTCCTTTAAAAAAATAAGCAGAAAAAATAGAAAATTATTTATATTAATGAGAAGTCTAAGGTGGATTTTAAGAAATCTAAGCCTAATTAAGAAGGGAGAATGTTTCCGTTGTGGGAAACTGGGCCATTTTAAACTGGACTACTGGATTCTCAAATGAGAGAAACAACCTATATCTAAGAAAAATACTAAAGATCAAGCACATGTGATTGAAGGAAATTTGGCAGCATTCATTTTGGCAGTTAATATGGTGGGAAATGATAAAGAGTAGTGGGTTGACACCGGGCCACTAGCCATGTCTCCTGTGATAAAGCATTATTCAAAACATTTGTTTATTGCATGAGATGAGACAATGAATTGTACATGGAAAATTCGTCCACTTTTAAAGTGGTCCGGTATGGAAGGGTGGGCCTTAAGTTGTCCTCCGGCAAACTTTTCACCTTGAAGGAAGTCCTGTATGTGCCTGAAATACGAAAAAAATCTCATTAGTGCCAGCCTTTTGGTTAAACATGGTTTCAAATTGGTTTTTAAGGCAGATAACTTTATTTTGATGAAAAATAAGATATACGTAACCATGGGTAATGCCATCAATGGAATGTTCAAAATTAATATCAATAATAAATCTTCTCCTTCAACTTATTTAGTTGTGTCTTTTGACACTTGGCATGCTAGATGTGAATGTTAATTCTATCATATCTTTGATTCATTTAGGATTAATTTCAAAATGTGATCATAATAAAAGTGATAAATGTGAAACTTGTGTTAAAGCTAAAATAACTCGGAAACCCTTTTCCTCTATAGAAAGAGATTCACAAAAATTAGGACTAATCCATTCCGGTATATGTGAGTTAAATAGAATCATAACCAGAGGAGGAAGCGGTATTTTATCACTTTTATAGATGACTACTCCATGTACACTTATGTTTATTTAATGCATACCAAAGATGAAGCTTTATCTAAATTTAAATTTTATGTAAATGAAGTTGAAAATCAATTAGCTTTAAAGGTCCAAACCTTAAGAAGTGATAGGGAAGCTGAATATACCACTAAGGAATTTGACGAATTCTATGCATCCAAAGGCATTAGACATGAGACTACAACCCCTTATTCTCCCAAACAAAATGGTAAACTCTATGTTGAAATGGTAAACTCTATGTTAATTAGTTCTGGCCTAAATAAAAATTTATGGGGATAGGCCATATCAACTGCATATTATATATATTAAATCGAATACCTTATAAAAACACTTGACCCACTCCATTTGAGATATGGAAGTGAAGGTCAGTTAGGGATTTTGTGTGTTGCAATTTGATAGATGCATGATCATGTTATCATCATTTGAAATTTATTTTTAAAAAACTTGAAATCTTGATTTTCACTTGCATTATTTTTAAAACTTTTAGAACCTATATTACATGCATATTTTGATTTTTAAACTTGGATGCATTAATTTTAAAAGGAAGATTTTCGAATCATGCTAGCCTTTGAGTTTAGACTTTCAAATCATCTTAGGCATTTTGATTCATGTTTTGATTGATATAAACATGAAACCGAGCATGACTCTCCATGACCAATCTTCCCTATTTAGAAAATCAATTTCATAAAAATAAAATAATAATAATAATAATACTTTAAAAAAAATCAGTCAACCGAGTTTTCACAGATTGTAACGTTCAAATTTTTCAACCATTGGAAAAATGACCGTTGGAATTTCGGTCAACCGAACTGAAATTCAATCAACCGAACAAAGAGTCGTTAGAACACTTTTTTTGCCACAAATTGAGCTCTTCATTAGGATTTGGGCCAACCCTTTTGAGTCTTTTGAGGGCCAAGGAAGTTGGGAGAGCTAGCATGTGACTGTGCAATGCCTAAGTCACTTAAGCTTTCTAATTAACCGATGTAATGGGCTTTAGGCCAATGACTCTCAAAATAGATGTCTTTAGGGCACTAGGTATGTAAATACCCCTACGGGCTTACTGACTCGGGTTAAAAAGGCTCCGAACCCAAACTAGTCACACAACTTTTTATTCTTTTCAAGACTTATAACTAAACACTTTTTTTTCTTTTTCTTTTTTTACGGTCCCCAACAATAGGCAGCCCTTTTCATGTGCCCAAATTAATTCACTAGCTCTGTGGCCGACAAAACCAGATGAACCAGGAAACTGTGAAACTAAGGATCGGTTTTCCATCATATTTTCAATCCATTCGTCAAAGAAAAATGGAAATCATGGCTTGGCATTCAAAAACTTTGAAAACATATACAAACTGTGTGAAAGTGAGGGATCAAAATTTAGCACTTTTCCAAAAATCCTATCTATAAACAAAATAGTAAACCATTGTTCTCTTTCCTTGCCCAAAGCACCAAAAATTGCAAAGTCCAAGATATCTTTGTTTCATAAAAATCCTCTCGGAATTTCCTTTTTCCCAAAATAACAGTTTTTTTTTTAAACCTAAAAATCAAGAACAAATTGTGTAAAACTCTTGTCTAAAGATGGACAAGTGTGCTTGTTCCCGCCCGCCAACCTAGTATGAACATCGTCCTCGATGTGTGAATGAGTGAGATGCAGTGAGGCATGAGCAAAAAGTAAGAGAGGTTCAAGTGTAGAAAGCACCTAGGATATGTTTGCGATGCTCCCTGTCCAAGGTTAGACAATATAACAAAATAACAAAAGAAAACCTAAACTACTAAGTATACAAATTGTACATAGCAATGGGCCACTGTCAGATCCAGGGCCGACTAATCCTGGTAGACAGGATCAACAAGAGGAATTTCTTCCTCATTAGGGGCGATCTCCAAGAATGGCTTCAATCTTTGGCCATTGACTTTGAACGTATGGCCATCCGTGGGATCAGAAATCTAGACAGCATCGTATGGAAACACTTGCTTGACAATGTAGGGGCCTGTCCATCGCGAGTTAAGCTTGCCAGGAAAAAAACGAAGCCTAGAATTGTAAAGGACTTTCTGCTTAGGGTGAAAAGTTTTCCTGAGGATCTGTCTGTCATGAAAAACCTTTGTCCTCTCTTTGTAAATTTTGGAATTAACGTAGGCTTCCTTGCGTAATTCTTCCAACTCATTCATTTGCAGTTTCCTCTTGGATCCAATCTTATCCATATCCAGGTTGAATTGTTTGATGGCCCAATAGGCTTTATTCTCAAGTTCCACCGGAAGGTGGCAAGCTTTCCCGTAGATCAGCCGGTATGGAGACATTCCAATTAGGGTTTTGAATGCTGTTCGGTAAGCCCACAATGCATCAATCAGTCGGTTGGACCAATCTTTGTGATTCGGGTTTACTGTAGTCTCCAAAATCCTCTTGATTTCACGATTTGAGACCTCTACTTGCCCACTGGTCTGCAGGTGATAAGGGGTGGCCACTTATGGGTTATCCCATATAGCTTCATCAGGGCCTCAAAATTTCTATTACAAAAATGCGATCCCCCATCACTTATGATGGCACGAAGGGTACCAAACCGTGAAAATACATTTTCTTTTAAAAATCTCTGAACAGTCTTAGCATCATTATGCCGGCAGGGAATAGCTTCGATCCATTTTGAGACATAATCAACAGCAACCAAGATGTAAATAAAGCCAAAACTAGGAGGAAATGGTCCCATAAAATCTATGCCCCAAACATCAAAGAGTTCCACTACCAAAATTGGGTTCAAAGGCATCATGTTTCTTTTTGAAACATTGCCCAATATTTGGCAGCGTTCACAGGTCTTGCAAAATTCATGAACATTCTTAAACAGTGTGGGCAAGTAAAAACCGCATTGCAAGATTTTGCATGATGTCTTTTTAGCGGAAAAATGACCCCCACAGGCTTGTAAGTGACAAAAGGAGATGACACTAGGAATCTCATTATACTGAACACATCTCCTGATAATCTAATCTGGGCAATACTTGAATAAGTATGGATCATCCCAGAAGAAATGTTTAACCTCAGCAAAGAACAAATCTTTATCTTGCTTTGTCCAATGGTTAGGAATGCTGCCCATTGCAAGATAATTTTCTATAACTGCGAACCAAGGGGTTTGGGTCAGTGCAAAAAGGTGTTCATCCGGGAAATTGTCCTGGATCGGTGTTGGCTCAATAGGATCGGAAATGACAAGTCTAGAAAGGTGATCGGCCGCGACATTTTCTACTCCCTTTTTATCCTTGATTTCTAAGTCAAATTCCTGGAGTAGTAGGATCCATCGAATTAATCTAGGCTTAGCATCTTTCTTAGCTAGAAAGAAGATACTTTAGCGCAGAATGATCAGTAAACACCACAATCTTGGATTCTATCAAGTAAGAACGAAACTTGTCAAGTGCAAAGACCACTGCCAGCAATTCCTTCTCAGTGGTTGAATAATTGATCTGTGCACTTTTCAAACTCTTACTTGCATAATAAATTATGTAAGGTTTTTTATCCTTACATTGCCCTAAAACAGCCCTAACCGCATAATCGCTGGCATCACACATGAGCTCAAAGGGCCGGTTCCAATCTGGAGGTTGCATAATTGGAGCAGACGTCAGCATGCCCTTCAATTTTCCAAAAGCCACGTGGCATGCCTCGGTCCATTCGAATTGTGCATCCTTGGATAACAATTCACAGAGAGGTCGAGATATAGAGCTGAAGTCTTTAATAAACATTCTGTAGAAACCTGCATGTCCTAAGAACGACCTTACATCTCTTGTGGTTTTTGGCAAGGGCAAATTGGCGATCAAATCAATTTTAGACTTATTAACTTCCAATCCTCTTTCTGACATAATATGGCCAAGGACAATTCCCTGGCGAACCATGAAATGACACTTCTCCCAGTTGAGCAATAGGTTCTTTTCTTCACATCTTGTGAGGACTTTTTCAAGGTTGCTCAAACAGTCCTCAAATGAATCTCTAAACACAGAGAAATCGTCCATGAAGACCTCAAGAATTCGCTCCACCATGTCACTGAAGATACTCAACATACATCTTTGGAAGGCGGCAGGAGCGTTACATAACCCAAAAGGCATTCTCCGATAAGCGAAGGTACCGAAGGGGCATGTGAATTTGGTCATTTCTTGGTCTTCCGGGGCGATTTAGATCTGGTTATACCCGGAATACCCGTTTAGAAAACAATAATATGGGTGGTCAGCTACCCTTTTCAAAATCTGGTCCATGAAGGGTAGAGGGAAGTGGTCCTTACGTGTGACTGCATTTAATTTTCTGTAGTCTATGCAAACCCTCCACCCTGTGGGTACTCGGTTGGGGACAAGTTCATCATGAGTGTTCTTGACTGCAGTAATGCCGGTTTTATTTATATTTTTTAAATTTATTTGGTTCTTTTGAAATTTATTTGCCTCTTTTTAAATTGATTTTCATCTTTTGAAGTTTATTTGGGTCTTTTGAAATTTATTTTCTTCTTTTTAAATTTCTCTGCGTTCTTTTGAAATTAAGTGCATTTTTTGAAATTATTATTTTTTTTAAATTTATTTGCCTTCTTTCGAATTTATTTGTATTTTTTGAAAAAATTTTATGTTTTTTTAGAATTTATTTACATTTTTTTAATTTTATTTTCGTCTTTTGAAATTTATTTTCATCTTTAGAGATTTATTTGGATCTTTTGAAATTTATTTGGCCAATTAAATGGTATTTGACCATTATTAATGGCATATCCCATTAATCGTGGGATATGATTTTTAAGAAAGGGTAAATTAGACATTTTAGGTTTTTAAATTTGAAAAAAATGAACTATCAGACTATAAAAAAAGATTGTGGATCTAAGACAATGAAGTTTATATGTTTATGGACCCGTCGCCGAATGCCCCTTTTGTTTTTTTTACAATTTCATTAGTCTCCCAGTATTTGTCATGCCTATAGACATCAATGATCTGTCAATAACAACTAAAATTAAAACTTGAATGGATATTATAATTGCTGCATCAATTGACTTCTTATTTTACAGTTACCAAAAAGACCCAAAGTAGAGTCAAGCAAAATAATCATAAATATATGTCTGATGATTAGGTTTACATGAGTGAAAGTCTTGCTTTAGGACCTTACATGAGTGAAAGTCTTGCTTTAGGACTTTGGCACAAATAAAAAAAAAAAGTGAAGTTGGTGATACTGGTGGTACCATGGGTAGGTTGCAGCAACCCTTCGGCATTGGAACACTTTCCTTCAGATTTCTTATTTCCTAATACTAAACACTAAACATTAAATAGTGATTGTCCTCCACGTAATTAGAGACTAGCAAAATTACCCGTGGATATGACAAACATTGCAATGTAAGCATCATGCATAAAAAAATCCATAGCTTTTTAGAAAGAAAGCCGAAGGAAAAATTTTATGAGTATGTATTTATGTAATCCAAGAGTTGGTATCATAGAATGAAAAAAAAGAGGAATTGAAGTAGAAAGGGAATAATAGAGTTTGAAGAAAAGAAGTGAAAAGTGGAGAGCAGTTATGAGTGGTTATGATAAAGAGTTATAGAAGGTAGTTGATGTAACTTCCGGTCAATATTATAACCGTCAGTCAAAATTGAATCCAAAACCTCCTAGTTTAATATATTATAATTGGAGTTTTCTTGCAAGCAACTTTAAAAAGTAGGGCTCATCAGAGCCCAGTAAGAAATGAGTCATGTCTAATATTCTCACAAGGAAGACTTGAGAAAATGGGCCGGCAAGTTTCTCTCACTTGTATCTTTCTTCCATGTTTGGGTCAAATGGGCTAGAAGAAAATAGACATAAATTTCTATTAAATGGCCGGCAAGTTTCTCTCAAACGAGCCAGCCAAAAAATAAAAAACCTTAAATTCTGTCAAATAGTAGTCTTTAATTGCTCTAATTGGTCCTGTAGATTGCTTTTAAATGTGCCAGCAAATATTTTAGTAAAGGGGCTATCAATTGGGTGTGCGATATGAATGTAAATTTGACCCAGCTTGCTACTGCCAACTGGGCCTACTTGGGGACCTAACCGTCAAGTTTGGCATTCTTTAGAATTTTTTTTTTTCTAATGAAGGAGCTATATCTTTAGAAACGGCTACACAACATACTACTAACAACCATGGGCGGACCTATATATTGGGTTTTGGGGGCTTCAGCCCCCACCCAACTGAAAAAAAAAAGGCAAAATTAGCGAAAGGTCCTTATAGTGGACTACTAGAAAAATGACTTTTAGCGGCCGCCATTAGCCGTCGCTAAAAGTCAACTGGCGGTCGCTAATACACTTTAGCGACCGCCTAGCGACCGCATGGTACCGGCCGCGGAAACTTTGTCGCAAATACACATTACCGACCGCCACGCAACATCTTTTGCGATGGCTTAGCGATGGTGGGTTAAATACTTAAAAACTTTTAGCGGCCGCTATTAGCCGTCGCTAAAGGTATAAATAGTGGTCGCTAATACTCTTTTTCGTATTTTTAAAAACAGTAAAAACTTTTAGCAGCCGCCATTATCCGTCGCTAAAGGACTACATGGCGGTCGCTAATACTCATTTTTTATTTTTAAATACTTTTTATATTTTTTTAATTTGTTGGGACCGCCAAATAGACGTTTTGGCGGTCGCTAATACGTTTTTTATTTTTAAAATATTTTTTTTCACTATTTGTTGCGACCGCCATTGGCACATTGGCGGTCGCTAATGGTAAACAACTTTTTTCCATTTTCTCTAAATCTCCAAATTTTTTTCCTGCTTTTTATACCTGTATCTGTACCTGGATATATATTATCTACACTAGAACAATCAATTAAAAATACTAATACAAAACAAACTCTTATATTAATAACATTTAAAATATTACAAAAGTTCGAACAAATTATAATCATTACAATTCCAGCAAAAAAAATAAAAAATAAAAATAAATATATTTGGTGGGCGGGTTGCCGTGATCAATACGTTGCTCTCGAACCTGCAGACAAAAAAGGAAAATAAATATTAATAGTTAATTATAAAAATAGGCAATATATAGTAAATATAAACAAAATTAAGTATTAAAATGAAAATTTTGAAAGTTAAACCTACTTTTCAACTATACGAGCATTCCGGGAGTCGGAATCTCGAGCCGTCAGTTCTGGCAAGTCAAGAATGACAATGGGCTCGTGTCCGTCCAGTTTCACGGGCACCGGAGCCTGTTTGCTCAGTTTGGACACTCGGAAGCTGATTTCCTAAGTTTTAAGTTAACCTTTTAAGTTAAACCTACGTTTCAACTATACGAGCAATCCGGGAGTCGGAATCTCAAGCCGTCAGTTCCTACGAGTCAATCTACCCTCGAGGGAAGTGCTCGTGCCGGTTTTCGATTTTTGGAGGGGCCGTTTCCAGTTCCGGACCCCCGGCGGGCCGTTTTGGAGCCTAAGTGTTGAAGAATCATATGTTTTCGCTCGTAACTCTTTAACCAGGAGTCCAATTTCTGAGCCGTCAGTTCCTACGAGTCACTCTACCCTCGAGCGAAGTGCTCATGCCGGTTTTTGATTTTTGGAGGGGCCGTTTCCCGTTCCAGACCCCCGGCGGGCCGTTTTGGAACCTAAGTGTTGGAGAATCATATGTTTTCGCTCGTAACTCTCTAACCGGGAGTCCTATTTGCGAGCCGTCAGTTCCTACTAGTCACTCTACCCTCAAGCGAAGTGCTCGTGCCGGTTTTCAATTTCTGGAGGGGCCGTTTCCAGTTTCGGACCCCCTGCGGGCTGTTTTGGAGCCTAAGTGTTAGAGAATCGTATGTTTTCGCTCGTAACTCTCTAACCAGGAGTTCTATTTGCGAGCCGTCAGTTCCTACGAGTCACTGAAAGGTCCCTATAGTGGATTCTAGCCAACTGAAAAAAAGGCAAAATTAGTGAAAGGTCCCTATAGTGGATTGTATCCAGCCTCCAATCCAAGTAAAAACTTGTTAAGGCCTCTGGTCCACTCAGCTAGACTATTTGCAGCCAGAGGTCCCTGCGTGCACATGATCACATTTTTCAAGGCTAATTTTTCCTTTCAACCGTTTTAGACATAAAATTTTGAAATTTAAAAATTCAAATCTTGTATTATCCCTCTTTTTCTGCAACGAGCCTAGGTTTGTTAGGGTTGGATTGCTCCAGAAAAGAGCAGGAGATTGGTTCCGATCTTTATCGAGCCACGCTGATCGAGTTTCCTATAGAAATTCGAAAAGGAGAAAGGGGTTCTTGGGTTTGTTGTTACGGAGAAGGAGACACACAGGGATCGATTGTTGGAAGGATTCCGAGTGTTTTCCTATCTCGGTTCTTGCGCTGCCAGCGTCGCCGGAGATGGAGCACCATCAACGGTCGCCACAGGTTCTTCCAGGATCGCCACCACACCCACATCTTTGCCGGACTTCCTTCCTGTCGTCGTTGAGATGAAAGAGGAATCGATCGGTGACTCTGTTGACACCCTCACCGTCGCCGGTTCGCAGCCGCTTTTCATTGGAGAAGAATCCTAGCCGCCGTCGTGCCGTGGCCGGAGAGGAAGAAAAAGATCGCTTCAGCAGTTGCCTCCATCAGTTCTGGTTACAGAACTTGAACAGAACACGAAGAAGAAAGTCGTACAGAACCGGGCCTGGCCCAGACCACAAAACCCAACGATCCTACTTTTACAAGTGGCGCATGGTGATGATCCTACTTTTACTGTACTAGCCATCTACTATTAGCATGTGATGACTGCTGCACGAATTCCAAATGGGGGCTAGTGTATAGGTACATATGTGGACCATCTAGTTGGATTTGGTATTGGCCCAACCCATTATATAGGAAATCAGAAAATAAATAAGTGAAGGAGACTGACACGAAGATGTGGACGAGTTTGCGCTCTGCAGTGTGGGCGGCGCCGGAAATGGCGTTTTTCGCCGGAAAACACGTCTTCTGGTGAGGAATATGCCGAAAAACAACGGGAATACACTGTCTTACAGAGAAATCAGCGATTGAAGGCCCATTTATCGACGACCGTTGAATTGGATAGAGAGCGAGGAAAGGTGAGGGAGAGGAGAGAGAAGAACTTAGTTGTAGGCTTTATTGAGAAGGGAATTTATCTAAGTTTTTATCAAATTTAGCTGAGTTTTTTCAAATTTATCTGAATTCTGAACAAATCTATCTGAGTTTTTGGCTATTTATCTGAGTTCTGGAATAAATTCATTTGAGTTCTGAACAAATTTATCTGAGTTTTTGGCAAATTTATTTAAATTTTTGAAAAATATAGTTAAGTGCCTGACAAATTTATCTCCATTTTGAAAATTTTAACTGAGTTTTTGAATGAATATTTATGTGTTTTAGGCAAATTTATTTGTATTTTTTATATCTATTTGTGTTTTTGAATTTTATTTGTGTCTTTTAAAATTTATTTGTAATTTTTAATTAAATTTAACTGAGTTTTGACAAAAATACTTGAGTTTTTTGTAAATTTTTCTGAAATTCGAAAAATTGGTTTATCTTAGTTTTGGCAAATGTATTTGCATTTTTTACATTTATTTTCATTTTTTAATTTTATTTACGTATTTTGAATTTTATTTGCGTCTTTTGAAATTCATTTGCGTCTTTTGAAATTTATTTACATTTTTTGAATTTTCTTTGAATCTTTTGAGATTTATTTGAGTCTTTTAAAATTTATTTATATTTTCTGAAATTTATTTGGATTTTTTGAAACTTATTTGCATCTTTTTAAATTTATCAGCGTTCTTTTGAAATTTATTATTATTTTTAATTTATTGCATCTTTTTGAAATTATTGCATTTTTTAAAATTTATTTGCGTTATTTTGAAATTTATTTGTGTATTTTTAGAATTTATTTGAAAATCTTTTTAATGGGATTCTATTAATCATGGCCAATTAAATGGTAGTTGGCCATTATTAATTAATGGGATATCCCACCAATCATGGGATATGATTTAAAGAAAGGGTAAATTAGAGGGACCTTTGGCTGCATGACTTTTTTGTGTGGACTGTTTGCAACAAAGTCATGCTTTGAGGGACTTCCGACTGAAGCCCCCCCAAAAAACTCCATGAATTCTTTAAAGCCGATCCAACCCAGCCCACACTTAGAAACTTGTTGAGCCCCCATCCGTTTTTCCGAACTCTCTCTCTCTCTCTCAGTAAAAAAAAATTCCCCAAATTGGATAAGACCTTCAAATCACTCTCCAAATTGGATGGGTCACTTCTAAAAGACAATAAAAGAAGAGGGATCTTATCAAAAGATACAAAATCCCAAAATCTACCTTCTTAATTACTTTTTGTCTTTTAGGATAAAAAGAATAGACCTTTTTGTCTTTTAGTAGAATGAGATATTGACTTTTGGATTTCTTTAAAAAAGAAGAGGTGATTTTTGGAATTTCATACTTTTTGACAAAACCTATCTCATTTTCTTGTCTTTCAAAAGTGACGCTTCACTTTGAATCTACTTTACAAGTGAACTTTCAAATGGGCCTGGGACGTTTGTGCAGGAGGTTTACCGTAGAAAGGGAAGGATCCTGCACCTACGTCATTTTTGTTTGGTTTGGTGAGAAGTCGATGGAGGAAAGTGCCCGAAAGTGCCTGATTTCCATGTTGGAAATCTGAATACGCAAATGACTCGACTTTCAAAAAGAAAAACATCGCAAGCAGTAAAGGTCCAAGATTTAGACCTATATTTAATTGGGGACTCGGTTTAGCTCAAGTGTTGGATCCATTTTTAATTCCAGTATGGAGAACCGGCTCCATGTTGTTCATACTAGGGAATCCAGAGGTGTATGATTATAGATATTTTAAGCATAATAAATTTGTTACCCAAAAACTTTATTGAAAATAGAAAATAAGTACAAAGCTGAAAAAGTAAAAGAGAGAAAAGTTAAAAGAAAAGGTACAAGAGTATTATACCAACCCCAACCCAATTACATAATCACACCCACCTAGAGATGTACAAAATTACCCGTGACCCGACCCGTGGGTCAATTGGTGGGTCATGCTAGCCGATTTCCCGTGCTCGACCCAACCCGACTCAACCTGTGACCGTCGGTACCGGGTCACGAGTCTAATGGGTCGGGTCACCGGGTGACCCGTGAAACCCCAAACCCCCCCCCCCCCCCCCCCCCCCCGTTTTTTCTTTCTTTCTTTCATGTAGAAGACCAAATTGTACAATTAGCACTCCTATCCTAATTATGATTAATTAAGTCCTTATAGTGGGTAGGAATATCCCATACAAGGAAAGGGAAGTGCAGAAGAAGCCCTAAGCAAAGCACCAAAATCAGTGGTGGCTTGCTTGGGCACATTCCCTTTAACTCAGTGAACATGACCAAGATGGTTTAGTGATTGAGGATCCTTGGGACATGACAATAGCAAAGGGACGACTCTATATACAACTTTTCTATGTCTCTCTAGTCTCTATTAAATAATTCAAAGCCACCCATTTGTTTATTTCATGGCATAGACACTCACTAAGGTAAGATTCTCTTTAAAATGTCAGGAGTCTTCCTTTCCTTTAGCACCCTTCTTACATTATGCTATTAAAATGGGTAATTGTTGTTAACAGTAAAACAGTATAGAGATGTATTTCTTACTGTTTCTCTTTCCAAGAAGGAACCATTGTCCTCCTCGAGCTCCACTGGGTTTGTCAAAGAAAGGTCTTGAAGGACAAAGATGCTTCTTAAAATAACATATTCTTTCCTTTACTGTTTTGTTCAATGCAACTGATTAATGTTGTATAGTTAATTAGCTGTGGTGCAATTAGTTTAATAGATCTTCAATCAGGGACAATCAATCCATTATGTCAAAACAAACGAGTTCATATTAAGAAACTAATAAGAAATTAATTGAGAAATTAGATTAGTCATTTTAGAAAGAGTTTGTTAAATGGGAAAAGATCCATCTTGTTTACAAACTTTGCATATGATCATAAATAATGTCCTGCACTGTGGCCTTTTCCTGTTTGGTATCACCCCACAAAGATATGTGGACCAAATTCAATGAATGTTTTTTTTTTTTTTTTTGTGTTATGTTAATATTTACAAACAACCGTAACTACTTTTTTACTTTTACATCTAATCACTTTTAGTTCTCTAATAATTATCTGAAAGTTGTTTTTATAAACAATTTGGTCTTCTACATGAAAAAAAAAAAGACCCGAACGCGACCCGTGACCCGACCAACCTGTGACCCAAACGGGTCGGGTTCGGGTGGGTTTTCACCCACATAAATGTGGTCGAGTCGGATCGGGTTTGACCCAAAATCCACGGGTTTCGACTCGTGAACACCCCTACACCCACCCATAGAGACAACCTCCAACACCTTAATTAATAGTACTATAGTTACAACCATTAGTTATTTGAGGTCCCAAATTGATGTTGCCGCGTCCATCTGCTATGTTTTCCCCTTGGAACTGTGGGTTTTAGTTGCCCCCACCAGTCTGGACATTTTTGGTCGTGTTATTAAGCTGGGGGTGGTGGCGACTTACCAGAGCTCCCAATACTAAATTGCCCATGACGCAGTAGAATTTTATTTTCGTTTGCTCAGAAAAAAAAAAAAAAAGAGCAAAAAAAAAAGGACCCCGTGTCATGTACGTGGGTTCATTTATTATTGGTCCACCCATCTACTAAAAAGGAGAAAAACAACAGGTTCGCTGGGTGGGCAAAACTCTCTGTACCCAACATTTTTATTGATTTTGGAGCAAACGATGGTGAACAAAATCTATTTTCCATTCTTCTTTTTCCTTTGTACTGAGAAATTTTTTTTTTTTTGTTTTGTTTTAATTGTAAACCTTTTAAGAGTTATTTCTCCTCCCATGAGTAATAAAGATTGTATTTATTTAATCATATCTAAGCCGTCCATCATCTAATTCTACAATTAAGGCGACCATCCTTGTTTTTACTATATATGCCCAATGATGAGATTTCAAGATGGATTTCTCGTCTTAACAACACACCCTTGACCTCCTTTTCTTTATAGTTGTGAGACCTATCTTGATTTAACCATGCACTACCTGAGGCACTGACCTAAATTTGGCCTTTTAAATCAACCCAATGGCATATATATAACTCAAACTTTTATTAGTAAGCAAGCAAGCATTACACAACAGCCACTTGGGACCCACAAAATATAGAAATGATGCAAATAACTATCTTCTTATTATTGTCCTACATCACTTGCAGTAACCGGACTTATTTGATAGTGGACAAAGCTTAAACATTGCATAAAACACACATAAAACATGGATAACTGGGACATAAGTAAAACCACCACTGATTGGTAGTAGCTTCAACATTCTCACTCAGAGGTGGATATATTTTTCATTTCTGAGTCCAGGCACCACCACCATATCCTTGATGTCCCTGATTAACGTTACCTCCACCATATCCTTGATGTCCCTGATTGATGTTACCACCACCAGTTACTTGATTCCCCGAATTGACATTAGCTCCACCATATCCTTGAGTTCCAGCATTGACGTTTGCTCCACCAAATCCTTGCATTCCCAAATTGACGGTACCTCCAGTTCCTGCACTGATATCCCCTTGGACCTGGGGGTTGTTCCCTCCCCCACCACGCTGGGTATTGTACTGAAACAGTAGCCATAAAATGGTTAGGTAGTTGCAAAAGAATTAATAAGTATGTGAGACCAAATGACAGTGGTTATTTTTTTCTTTACAAAGAGGAAAAAGGAACTTCATGGCATGTAAATGGGACTCATCTACCATCAGTCAGCCAAATCTACTAATCAGGCTTGCCGTGGCGGCAAAACTTGATCCATGCATCATTTTTATGGCTTTTAGACTAAAGGATGGTGAATGAAACCTATTCTCCATGCTTTTTTTCTCTTGGTATTATGAGAGCCAAAAATTGTGAACATTGATTTTGGGATCCAAAACCATTAAAACCATTAGTGCATAGGGGATGTTTTGGATTTCTTTTACGTCCAAATACCCCCACCTAATTGCACTATTATTGAATATAGACTTGAGAGACTAAAAGAGAGAAGGATACCTGGTAATTACTCATAATTTATAAGTGGTCTTAAAGTTGTAATTGAGAAGTTAGAAGCTGGCTTGTAGATCATAAGGCCTCCTATCCAATTTATATAGAAACATGCTAGGGAGACAATGGGAATTATAGAACTTGAGAAACTTCCCCGCATTGTGTTCAATTTTTTATTTTTTTTACAATTTCATTAGTCTCCCAGCATTTCTCATGTCTATAGATCACATCAATGATCCGTCAATAACAATTAAAATTAAAACTTGAATGGATATTATAATTGCTGCATCAATTTACTTCTTATTTTACGGTTACCAAAAGGACGCAAAGTAGAGTCAAGCAAAATAATCATAAATAAATGTCTCATGATTAGGCTTACATGAGTGAAAGTCTTGCTTTAGGACTTTGGCACACAAAAAAAAAAAAAAAGAAGTGAAGTCGGTGATACTGGTGGTACCATGGGTAGGTTGCAGCAACCCTTCGGCATTGGAACTCTTTCAGATTTCTTCTTTTTCCTTGTCCTAAACACTAAACAGTGATTGTCCTCCAGGTAATTAGAGATTGCAGTTTTCTTGCAAGCAACTTTAAAAAGTAGGGCACATCAGAACCCAGTAGGAAATGAGTCATGTCTAATGTTCTCACAAGGAAGACTTGAGAAAACGGGCCGGCAAGTTTCTGTTTCTTGTATCTTTCTTCCATGTTTGGGTCAAACGGGCCGGCAAGTTTCTCACAAACGACCCAGCAAAAAAAAAAAAACAACCTTAATTTCTGTCAAATAGTAGTCTTTAATTGCTCTAATTGGTCCTGTAGATTGCTTTTAAATGTGCCAGCAAATATTTTAGTAAAGGGGCTATCAATTGGGTCTGCGATATGAATGTAAATTTGACCCAGCTTGTTACTGCCAACTGGGCCTACTTGGGGACCTAACCGTCAAGTTTGGCATTCTTTAGAATTTTTTTTTTCTAAGGCAGGAGCTATATGTATCTTTAGAAACGGCTACACAACAGACTACTAGCAACCACGGGCGGACCTACGTATTGAGGTTTGGGGGCTTCAGCCCCCACCCAACTAAAAAAAAAAACCATGTGTTCTTTAAATCCGATCCAACCCAGCGCCCACTTAAAAATTTCTTGAGCCCTTATCCATTTTTCCAAACTCTCTCTCTCTCTCTCTCACAGAAAAAAAAAAATCCCCAAATGGGATAAGACCTTCAAATCACTGTTAAGGTTCTCTCACCAAGTCATTGTTATTATCATTTTTGTTTTCTTTTTCTTTTTTTTCTAAAAGCAACGAATGGAAAGAAAATCCTCTCATAACTTGATTGTAGAGTTAGAAGATGGACGGCTTAGATCTGATTAAATCAATACAATCTTTATTACTCACTGGAGGAGAAATAACTCTTAAAAGATTTACCAAAAAAAAAAATCTCAAAAGAATAAAAATGGCCTTCAAGTTCTTTGAACCGCTCTCATAAATGGAAATACAAGTTGCCATCAGTGGGACATGTGAGAGGGCCAAAAGCTTAGACTTTTTTTTCTTTTTTCCTTGTGAGCTATAGTCCTTAAGCAAGCCTTTGTTTAATGTAAACCTTATCCTCATACATTTATTTATGATTATTTTTCTTTGACGCTACTCTGCGTCTTTTTGGTAAATGTAAAATAAGAAGTCGGCCAATTAATGCATTGATGCAGCAGTTGTAATGTCCATTCAAATTTCATTTTTAATTGTTATTGACAGATCATTGTTGACTATAGAAATGAGAAATGCTGGGAGACTATTGAAATGGTAAAATATAGAAAGGTACCTATCAAAATTTTAATGGACAACTACTAGATAAAATTAATTGCAAGTTGTGCCCAACTATTTGATTGAAGAAAATTAATTGCAAGTTGTGCCCAATAACTTTTTTTTATTATACAGACAATAGATCCCTCCTTTCCGAGATGTAAATTCTCCATTAGATGCAAATTCTTTTCCCCCATAATACTTCAATTAAATTGGAATTTTAGAAATTTACCAATCAATAGAGAATGGATTCAACCGACCAATCATATGGTTCTCATGGTAAATAAAATTGTGATCTATACATTATTACTTATATGCTTAATCTGCTGGACCAAAACATCCCATGCTAACAAAGGGCATCTGCATTTTGATCCATTCTGAATCTCGTGGGTGGCCCACCGTTTGGTTTCCATATGCCATCCCTCTCTCCTTTCCAAATAACTCCTCCTCCTACCATTTAGAGAGATGCTAAATGTACAGTGGAAATTTCTTTCAACATCACAGTGGAAATTTCTTTCCACATGCACGCTTGCAATTTTTTATGCCAAATCGTGTGTGGAAGTTGTAATTGAGCACAATGCTGGGAAGTTTCTCAGTTTTATAATTCCCTTTGTCTCCCTAGCATTTTTCTATATTAATTGGTCGGAGGCCTTATGATCTACAAGCCAGCTTCTAATTTCTCAATTACAACTTCAAGACCTCTTATAAATTATGAGTTATTACCAGGTATCCTTCTCTCATTTCCTCTCCCAAGTCCATATTCGAGATAGTGCAATCCATGGACCATTTTTATATTAGGATAATAGGAGAATACCTACCTCGACTATGGTCATTTTGCATACTACCCCATGTACTTTGATATTTTATACTAAACCTACCTGAAGTTCTAATTAACATGCAAAATGAATGGATTATGTTAGTATTAACGGCGTAGGTCGTAAAAATGGTGTCCGGTGTATACTAGCGGCAAATTACTCACCCAAAAAGATTTATTTGGCCCTAAACATAGCCCAAAAGGACTTATTTGCCCCTTAACAATTGTGTCAGCATCCAAATTGACAATCACCATACTCCTACTTGCCCTCAGCCAGTCCATGCCCACACAGGTCACTCCCCTACACTTTTTAACCTTCTCCTTCAACAGATTAGGGCACCCAGTCGCAAGGGCTTCCATCCCATGATCAAACACAGGGCGCCCCTTGATGCAAAGCTTCTTCAATGCAAAGCATTTGGCAGCAATGCATGAGATCTCCGCGTCGCCTATAGTCTCACTCGCACACAGGGCCAGCCGCTCCAGATTTTTGCAGTTACTGGCAATAAGCGCTAGGCTCAAGATGGTCGGATTCAAGGCAATGAGGACCAATTCCTAAAGATTAGGGCAGCGATTCGCCATGGCCGCTAGGCCTTCATCCCTAATTTGATTTGTCTTCCATCCATCAATGTGGAGCTTCCGAAGAAACTTGCAACGTTTAGTGATCGATGAGAGCCCAACATTGGTGCAGTAGGTCGTCTTGACGAGGTGCAAAATCTCCAGATCTGAGCAATTCAAGATCGCACTAAGGCCGCGGTTGGTGACCTAGAGCTTCTCAAGATGGATCTCCATCAGCCTCTCTATGTGATCCGACACCGCTTTGAGGTGCTTGTCCCAGTTGCCGGAGTAGTGGATGAGCTTCAAGGTCTTGAGGTTCTTCGATCCGACAAGGAGCTGTCCGAAGCATTGGCCGTTGTAGAGTTCCTTCAAGAAGATCGATCTGAGAGACGCTAAGGCATTACCGGGGCCAATCGGCTAAGAGGCAGAGCCGTCGGCAAGGCCTTTGAGACGCTTGACGGAGAACTCCTCAGGGACGAAGCAGCCGTTGAGGACAGTGTTAAGGCCGGTGGCGCCGAAGGCGCATGAGAGCTTCTTGAGGCTCTTCACGTTGGCAGCATAGGCGGCGACACCGGCGTCGGTGATCTGGCGGCAGGAGGGGAGCTTGAGGCGGGTGAGGTTACGACAGCGGAGGGAGATGAGGAGTTAAGGGTATGAGATTATACCTCTGAAAGCGCGGATGGTCTTTATGACTATGATCGGCAGAGATTCTTGATGGATATGAAGATCACCGGGAAGGAGGGGTGGTTTCTCCCAAAGTTGCCAACGAAGAAGAACCCTAGCCCCAAGCGAAAGAAGGGAAACAGAAAAAAAAAAACGCCAAGAGACATCTTATATATGGAGGGATAAATTCGTCATTCCTTATTTTTCAAAATCATGACCGTCTCTATTTGCATTGTGATTTAAAATACAAGTAGGTTTAGTAAAAAAATACCAAAGTACATGGGGTACTTTGCAAAATGACCAAAGTACATGTAGGTTTTTTTGCTATTAACCCTTTTTATATTAGGAGTGTATTTTGTAAACGCCGCTGTAGAGAAAACGCAAGCACATTTGTATTTTCCCCACCCAAAGTAGGAATTTCGATACTTTCTAGTATGGAAATCAGGCACTTTTGGGCACTTTCCTCCGTCGAGTTCCCACCAAACCAAACAACAATGAAGAAGGTGCATGATCCTTCCCTTTCTACGGTAAACCTCCCGCACAAACACCCCGGGCCCATTTGGAAGTTCACTCTTAAAGTAGATTCAAAGTGAAGCCTCAATTTTGAAAGACGAGAAAAGAAGATGTGTTTTGTCAAAAAGTATAAAATTCTGAAAATCACATCTTATTTTTTAAAGAAGTTCAAAAGTCAGTATCTCATTTTACTAAAAGACAAAAAGGTCTATTCTTTTTTATCCTCGAAGTCAAAACTATTCCTTCACATGTCCATACATTACAAAAAATACCGAAGGTAGATTTTGAAATTTTGTATCTTTTGATCTTCTTTTTTAAAGAAGTTCAAAAGTCAATATCTCATTCTACTAAAAGACAAAAAGGTCTATTCTTTTTTATCCTCGAAGTCAAAACTATTCCTTCACATGTCAATACATTACAAAAAATACCAAAGGTAGATTTTGAAATTTTGTATCTTTTGATAAGACACCACTTCTTTTATCGTCTCTTAGAAGTGACCCATCCAATTTGGGGAATTTTTTTTTCTTTAGAGAGAGAGTACGCAATTTGAAGGTCTAATCCAATTTGGGGATTTTTTTTTCTCTTCTGAGAGTGAGAGAACGAGAGAAAGTTTGGAAAAATGGATCGGCTTTAAAGAACCCATGGGGTTATTTTCAGTTGGGTGGGGGCTTCAAGCCCCAATATGTAGGTCCGCCCATGGTTATTAGTAGTCTGTTGTGCAGCCGTTTCTAAAGATATAGCTCCTTGGAAAAAAATTTTTTCTAAAGAATGCCAAACTTGACGGTTAGGTCCCCAAGTAGGCCCAGTTGGCAGTAACAAGCTCGGTTAAATTTACATTCATATCGCAGACCCAATTGATAGCCCCTTTACTAAAATATTTGCTGGCACATTTAAAAGCAATCTACGGGACCAATTAGAGAAATTAAAAACTGCTATTTGACATAAATTATTATTATTATTATTATTATTTTTTGCTGGCTCGTTTGAGAGAAACTTGCCGCCCATTTATTATGTCTTTTTTTTCTAGCCCATTTGACCCAAACATGGAAGAAAGATACAAGTGAGAGAAATTAAAAGAAGAAAAAAAGCTTTTTCTCAAGTCTTCCTTGTGAGAATATTCGACATGACTCATTTCCTACTGGGTTCTGACGAGCCCTACTTCTTAAAGTTGCTTGCAAGAAAACTCCAATCTCTAATTACGTGGAGGACAATCATTATTTAGTATTT
Source organism: Litsea cubeba (assembly GCA_012931725.1). Classification (NCBI taxonomy): domain Eukaryota; kingdom Viridiplantae; phylum Streptophyta; class Magnoliopsida; order Laurales; family Lauraceae; genus Litsea; species Litsea cubeba. The sequence continues at coordinate 104,985,712 of CM022945.1, read as the reverse complement.
AGTGTTTAGTGTTTAGAACAAGGAAAGAAGAAATCTGAAAGAAAGAGTTCCATTGCCGAAGGTTGCTGCAACCTACCCATGGTACCACCGGTATCACCAACTTCACTTTTTTTTTTTTTTTATTTGTGCCAAAGTCCTAAAGCAAGACTTTCACTCATGTAAGCCTAATCATCAGACATTTATTTATGATTATTTTGCTTGACTCTACTTTGCGTTTTTTTGGTAACTGTAAAATAAGAAGTCAATTGATGCAGCAATTATGATATCCATTTAAGTTTTAATTTTAATTGTTATTGACAGATCATTGATGTCCATAGACATTAGAAATGCTGGGAGACTAATGAAATTGTAAAAAAAAAAAAAATTGAGCACATTACGGGAAGTTTCTCAAGTTCTATAATTCTCATCGTCTCCCTAGCATGTTTCTATATAAATTGGATAGGAGGCCTTATGATCTACAAGCTAGCTTTTAACTTCTCAATTACAACTTCAAGACCACTTATAAATTATGAGTCATTACCAGGTATCCTTCTCTCCTTTAGTCTCTCAAGTCTATATTCAATGATAGTGCAATTAGGTAGGGGGATGCTCAAGAAACAAGTCCATTTTTGAAGTTCAAAACACCCCCCTCAATCTCATCATTTTACAGCTGCAAGAAGATATTTCCTTCTCTCTGAAGAAATTAAGAAATCCTTTGGCAGCCCTCAGCTCATTGCAATTTGTCAATTTTTGAGAGTCATGGATGCTCTATAGTATATTCTTCTTTCTCTTCTCTTTTTGGCCTTCTTGTGCTTTTCTGCCTGTATGTGGGGGTCCTCTTTGACCCTTGTAAATTCTTCCCCTTTTTTTCTCCCTTTTCCTTTTTCAATACAATTACCCTTTAAGCAAAAAAAAAAAAAAAAGTAGGGGTGTTTGGACGTAAAAGAAATCCAAAACATCCCCTGCGCACTAATGGTTTTGGATCCCAAAATCAATGTTCACAATTTTCAGCTCTTTCATTATACCAAGAGAAAAAAAGCATGGAGAATAGTTTTCATTCACCATCCTTTAGTCCAAAAGCCATAAAAATGATGCATGGATTGAGTTTTGCCGCCACAGCGAACCTAAATAGGAGATTTGGCTGACTAATGGTAGATGAGTCCCATTTACATGCCATGAAGTTCCTTTTTCCTCTTGGCAAAGAAAAAAAACATCCACTGTCATTTAGGTCTCACATATTTATTGATTCTTTTGCAACTACCTAACCATTTTATGGCTGCTGTTTCAGTGGAATACCCAACATGGTGCGGGAGGGAACAACCCCCAGGTCCAGGGGGATATTAGTGCAGGTACTGGAGGTAACGTCAATTTGGGAATGCAAGGATATGGTAGAGCAAACGTCAATGCAGGAACTCAAGGATTTGGTAGAGGTAATGTCAATTCGGGAAATCAAGTAAATAATGGTGGTAACATCAATCAGGGACATCAAGGATACGGTGGAGGTAACGTCAATCAGGGATATCAAGGATATGGTGGTGGTGCCTGGACTCAGAAATGAAAAATATATCCGTCTCCGAGTGAGAATGTTGAAGCTACTACCATCAGTGGTGGTTTTACTTATGTCCCAATTATCCAAGTTTCATGTGTGCCTTATGTAATGTTTAAGCTTTGTCTACTATCAAATAAGTCCGGTTACTGCAAGTGATGCAGGACAATAATAAGAAGATAGTTATTTGCATCATTTCTATATTTTGTGGGTCCCAAGTGGCTATTGTGTAATGCTTGCTTGCTTATTAATAAAAGTTTGAGTTATATATATGCCATTGGGTTGATTTAAAAGGCCAAATTTATGTCAGTGCCTCAGCTGGTGCATAGTTAAATCAAGATAGGTCTCACAACTACAAAGAAAAGGAGGTCAAGGGTGTGTTGTTAAGACGAGAAATCCATCTTGAAATCTCATCATTGGGCATATACTAAAAACAAGGATGGACGCCTTAATTGTAGTATTAGATGATGATGGACGGCTTAGATATGATTAAATAAATACAATCTTTATTACTCATGGGAGGAGAAATAACTCTTAAAAGGTTTACAATAGTAAATTTTTTTTTCTCAGTACAAAGGAAAAAGAAGAATGGAAAATAGATTTTATTCACCATCGTTTGCTCCAAAATCAATAAAAATGTTAGGTAGAGAGAGTTTTGCCCACCCAGCGAACCTATTTTTTTCTCCTTTTTAGTAGATGGTTGGACCAATAATAAATTTACCCACGTACATGACATGGGGTCCTTTTTTTTTTTTTATGAGCAAACGAAAATAAAATTCTGCTATGAAGTGGGTCTCACCTATTTATGGATTCCAATTGCAACTGCGTCAACTATTTTATGGGCAATTTAGTATTGGGAGCTCTGATAAGTCGCCACCACCCAGCTTAATAACACGACCAAAAATATCCAGACTGGTGGGGGGCAACTAAAACCGACAGGTCCAAGGGGGAAACATAGCAGATCGACGCGGCAACATCAATTTGGGACCTCAAATACCTGATGGTTGTAACTATACTACTATTAATTGAAGAAAATCCCTTGCTAAATGAGGAAGTAGGGCTCCAGTCAATTTTTTTTATGTAATGTAATAGTTGAGCCCTGTACGTGCAAGACGCGCGCTGTAAGCCACTCTGTTTTTGAATATTTTCTTTAATACTTATACACCCCTTTTATATTTCTTTCATCCTCCAATCTCAATCCATACTATTTTTCTAAACTCACCTATTTTAGGTTCCGACTCATAGATGGGTCTGGGTTTAGAATCCAATTTAGGTTCCAATTGATAAACAGATCCGGTTCTGGGTCCATATAAGTTCCGACCTATAGACTCGGGACCGAACTCATGAGTCTTTTATATTGCAAACTGTATCTCAGAATTATCATTTTTTTCACTTTTTTTATATATAATATTGGAGTTCGTAGACTTTATGTACTGTCATAAGTTGGTAGATATGCTTAGTTTATAAAAAAATTAAAAAGAATTAGAACTAGTTTTGAAACTAGATTTCAGTCCTCTAAGTGGTTCTGGAACCAAGTTTTCCTAATGGAAGCGGGTCCGGAACCAACAAAATATATTCCGAGTCAAAATCGGAATTGGAACTGAAACCGTGATCCAGAAACGGTTTGGGTTCGGGCCCAATATGGTTTCAACTCAAAATCAATTCTTTTACAACTCTAGCTAGGCTGAGCCCGACCTTCCTGGGCACGGCGCAAATACGGCAGGCCGCCCCTTAGCCAGCTCGGCCCAATTTTCACCTCTACGATAGGTGAACTAGGTTACAACCCTTTCACAAACAACCTAAAAAAAAGGTTGAAATCGGACAACGCTGTCTTGAAATGACAGGTGGTTTTAATATGTAAATCCCAATTAGGAAATTAAAGGAGAATTGCGGATTTGGGGTCACTAATACCATTATCACCGGTATAAGGGGCGGTATACACGTCTTACCCCCTTAAATAAATAAAAATCTTGTCTCCATCAACATGGGCATAACATATAATCTTAAAACGTTTGGCTAGGGTGGAAAGAGTCTCTCACATGCCAAAGGTTTTGGTTTCTTTCCCATGGGTTGGGACACATGGGTGGAGGGGAGTCAGCACTTGCCATGTGGTTGGCTAGATATATTATTTTTATCTAAATGAAAACCTGGCCTTTATACATCCATTTACAAACCTCCCAAATGTGTACAATAATTCTAGCCTCATGATCTCCTCCTTTTATCTGACCACTCCAATCGAGTGTTTTTGTTCAAGTCACATGGTCCTGCCCTTTATGCTATGGAAATGATCATAACAAATCTGATCTAGCAGGAGCCGCGGTGGTGATGGACTCTATAAACGGGTGGAAACCACTATCACAGCATGATTGATATTTTTCGTGCGATGCATCGACTTTACATTTTTAAGAGATCAAGGTTTTGCATTCTATGTAACCAATTACACAATCCTTTTGTGAAAGAAACACGTCGTTACAAGAGGTTAGAGTTCTTACGAAATAAAGAATAAAATTTATGAAATTGATCATGTTTATATTATGTTAGGACAATTAAGATATTTATTATATGAATATCTAGGTTAGTTAACTAAGATTCAGTTAATGGATTAGTTTCTTGGGGCATTCGGCGACAGGTCCTGAACATTACACTTTATGGCTTTAGATCCACAAAAAAAGTCATAGAGCCAAAGGTCCCTCCCACACTTTCTCACACCTGAAATGTCTAGTTTGCCCTTTCTTTATATCATAACCCATGATTGGTGGGATATCCCATTAATAATGGCCAACTAACATTTAATTGTCCACGATTAATGGAATCCCCAGATTTTCAAATAAATTCTAAAAACACACAAATAAGTTTCAAAAAAATAAAAATAAATTTTAAAAAATGAAATAATTTCAAAAAATGCAATAAGTTAAAAAAAGCAATATATAATCAAATAATGCAAATAAATTTAAAAAGATGCAAATAAGTTTCAAAATATCCAAAGAAATTTCAGAAAATATAAATAAATTTCAAATAACATAAATAAATCTAAAAAGATGCAAATAAGTTTCAAAATATCCAAATAAATTTCATAAAATATAAATAAATTTCAAAAGACTCAAATAAATCTCAAAAGATCCAAAGAAAATTTCAAAAAATACAAATAAATTTAAAATAACGAAAATATGCATATAGATTTAAAAAAACGTAAATAAATTTGCTAAAAACTCATATAAATTTTGAAAAAAACTCAGATAAATTTACCAAAAATACAAAAAAATATGACAGAAAACAGATAAATTTGAACAACACTTGGATAAATTTGACAGAAAACAGATAAATTTACCAAAAACTCAAATAAATTTAAAGAAAAAACTCAAATAAATTTACCAAAAATACAAAGAAATATAACAAAAAAACAGATAAATTTGAACAACACTCACATAAATATGACAAAAAACAGATAAATCTGATCGAAACTTAGATAAATTTGGCCAAAAATAGATAAATTTGATAAAAAAATCAGATAAATTTACAGTAAAGCCTACAACTAAGCTCTGTCACCGTCAATCCATTCTGTCTACCTTGTAGATTTTGTGGATAATACGAATCCAACAAAAAAAAAAACGGAATGCAATTCTGAGTCCGGATGGCTCCAGAAATCCAGAAACAATTCTGGCCGTTGAACCCGGTCAAACTGCCACCACCTGGTCTGGGATCTGGGCTGGGCTTCCGTAGCAGGCCAGGTTAGAACTGACTTAGAACTGAACCCAAATCATCGTCTTCTTCTTCCTGGGTTCTGTAACAGAACGTTGGGGGAGTCTTCTTCCTCCCTGGCGTTGGCACGGCACGACGGAACGACAGCGGAAGAATCCGACGACGGCACTACAGCAGTGGGACGGTGGAGGTCAGGGACTATCGAAATGAGTCCGGTGACGGGCGACGGCATTTTTTTTCCAGATGATAGCAGTGAACAGCCCCCCTTTCTCCTCCTCCTCCTCCTCCACCTTCCACCTCTGCAGAAGTGGCGCTGCCTTGTTGCTCAGCATCGCCAGCAGCCGCTTCGGCGGCGCCAGCAGCGACGAATCCGACGATAATTTCAAACGATGCAGGGGAGACTTTGGCGAGAATCTCGTCGTCGAAGACGGCAGTGCGAATTTTGAATTCCTCATCGGAGAGGCCATGGGAGACTCTTCTGGCACGAGACTCGAGTTGTGATCCCAACTGCTTGTCTCCTTTCGGCTTCGCCTCCGGCCAGCATGGCCCAGTAGAAATTGAGAACCCTTCTCCTTTCTCGTCTGCAACTGATTGTTGTAAGTCCTGGATCCTTACCCTAGAGGGGGGGGGGGGGTGAATAGGGTGAGCTATGAATTAGTGACCAATTATGATAAATTTTAACTTCTTTAAATTAACTAGTCACAAGTGATGATTGACAACCAAAATGCGGAAGCTTACATAAACACAATCATCACATATCATGCACCATCACACAATCATTTAGTGGTTCGGCCTCAATGCCTACATCCACTACCGGCTTGTGTTCCTCACACTCCACCGGATTTCCACTATGTATGCTTTTCAATAGGCTAAGCAATAGCCTTTACAACTATGCATTTCTAGGCTAAGGAATAACCTCTTACAATATGCTTTTCAAGGCTAAGCAATAACCTCTTCAACCAAAAGGTTGGTTATCTCTCTAAGTAGTGTCTATAATACACTTGATGGAGATTACAATTTTGGCTCAAATAAATTGCCTCTAAATAGGCGGATATGAAATTGTAAAATAAATTCATGCAAACACTATATGAATGCAAAGATGGATGTTCAAAGTGTATGCATGATGTCCTCAATCAATTTGAAAATAAAAGATCATAAATGTATGCCAAAGGCTTTTGAAAGTTTTAGCTCAAAACATTTATGATTGAGGAAATGCTAATCACATGTTAAAAGTAACTTGTAAAAGACATACTTATGTATTCTAAACAAGTTGAGAAAATCAAAGAACAAAACATGTGATGCATATGGATTTCAATCAAATTAACAATGAAGCTTAATGATTGTATGCTAAAAGCATTTTTAAAGTGTAAAACACAAATATAGATTTGATTGAAATTAAGGGTCAAATCTCATGTATTTAAAAATACAACTTGAAGATAATATACCAATCAAAGCTAAACAAGTTGTGAAACTTTAAAACAAAATACATGTGATTTGTAAAGTTGTTGAATCCAAAACATAAGATAGATTTGAAAGAGATTTTCTTATGATGAAAAACAACAACCAAAGATTCAACCAAGTATAGGAATCATGTTACATATGATTTCAAAGATGATTCCAAAACAAGATTCACATAGATATACCAATTAGAGTCCTACTTGGTTTGAATCATGGTGGTGCATCCAAAACAATGAATCAATTCAAAATATATATATGTTAAGGATACAACAAAACATAGTTTAAACATGCTAGAAAAGATTTACCAATAAATAGAGTAAAGCATGAAAACATATGTCTAAGAAAAACAAGCTTACTTAGTGATTTAACTTCATTAATCCCAAGCTTTAGCTTTCCTAATGACCCTTAGTATCCCTTAGCTATTCCCCTTTGTTTGGCCTCAAATCACCTCAAGGAGGCCCTCAAAGTTCCTCTCTTATCAACACTTTTTCAATGGAAATGAACCCCTTTTTATACTCAAAAAGTTGAGTTCTGCGAGTGCCCGGTCGACCCCATAAAAGCCTCGGTCGACCTGGCCTTTAACGGTCATAAAACTGACCGTTTGAAAAAGAGCTGTTGGCTCTTTCCCGGTCGACCCAAAGTGGGCTCGGTCGACCGGGTCCATGGGCTCGGTCGACCGGCCACACTGCGGGTCGACCGGGTCCCCTGGACCATTTCCCCCAAAAATGCATATTTTGCATATTTTAAAGTATTTTCAAGTGGGGACAATTGGGCCATTAAATCAAGCATGGAATCATGTTTTAAATCATTCTAAGAGGTATAATAACATGAAACATAAAAAGCCTAAAATGATTTGAAACTTTTAAAACCAAAGGCTAACTTGATTCAAAACTTCTTTTCAAAATCAATTGCATCCAAGTATAAAATCAAAACATGCATGTACCATGAATTCTAAAAAGATTTAAAACAATGCATGTGAAAATCAAGATTTCAAGTATTTTAAAATCAATGCTCATGTGAAAATTCAAATGATGATGAAAATGATACTGCATCCATCAAATTGCAATCCACAAAATTCCTAACAATTGTGTGGCCCAACAAAGATCGAAACCGATCTCCCCTCTGCAACTCCGATCTTAGACTTCTTCTGCGTCTTCGATCCTTCCTGGCAGAACAATGAGATCGGGGTCGTCCAGCCATTGGAAGGGATAGGACTGATTTGCAGAGAGAAGAAAGTTCCTTTCGATCGCCTGATCTGTGACTCTCACGAGGATCAGATCCAATAAAAACACTGATCATGTAATCTCCGACGAGTGTACCGGCCCAGTCGTCTTCTTCGTGCAATCTCTGAACATCTGATCTTTGATTGCCTGATTTGTGACTCCCTTGCCGCAGAAGAAGAGGGATAATTAAAGATTTGAAATTTTGAATTTCAAAATTTTGTGCCAAAATCGGTTGAAAGTGCAATTTCGTCAAGAAAAATGCAAACATGTGGGTTCAGGGACCTCTCACTGCAAACAGTCTAGCGAAGTGGACCATAGGCCTTAATAAGTTTTTCCTTGGACTGGAGGCTGGATACATTCACTTATAGGGACCTTTCGCTAATTTTGCCTATTTTCTATTATGATTTCTTTTCAACATTACCTCATTAAGTCTCTCAATACAAGAAATGGTTCCCATCATCTTACATTTTGAGGGGCCAAAGAAGAGAAGAATGAACAAAAACAGAGATATGAGCCCTAATATGGGTCACGGACAGGGTCATCACCGACCTTATTCAGTGTAAATAAGGTCATCGCCAACCTTATTCAGCGTAAATAAGGTCGGCGCCGACGATGTGCCAAATAGGCAAAAAATAATAATATGAAAATCGGGTCCAATTGCTCTAATTGGTGCCCCACTTGCTAAAGTGTTTGATTCGTAACACGTCCGGATTGAGTGTTTTTTTCCGGTAAAATTTTCAAAAAAAAAAAAAAGTCTAAGCTTGTGTTTCTCTCACATGTCCCACAATTGCTTCACGTATTTCCATTATGAGAGGTTCAATGAACTTGAAGGTCATTTTTCTTCTTTTGAGGTTTTTTATGGTAAGCCTTTTAAGAGTTATTATTAATCCTCCCGTGAATAATAAAGACTCTATTGATTTAATCAGATCTAAGCGGTCCATCATCTAATTTTATGATTGAGACGTCCCATTTGGTTTTTTTGTGGGCTTTCTTTTAAAATAGATTGATGCGTGCGAGGGTGGGTCATGATGAAAAAAATTATTAAAAGACATAAAATGGCAGGAAGGTGCAGCCTTTTTTGAAATCTTTATACACTTACCACACCTTTAGCTTTTACCAACCTACTTCTAAAAAAATAAAGAATGCTGGACTTTTGGTGTTTCTAATACATAACTGCCTACCTTTTTTTGAAATCTTTATATCCTTATTACACCTTTGGCTTTTTGTGGGCTTTCTTTTAAAATAGATTGATGCGTGCGAGGGTGGGTCAAGATGAAAAAAAATATTAAAAGACATAAAATGGTGGGAAAGCGCGGCCTTTTTTAAAATCTTTATATACTTACCACACCTTTAGCTTTTGCCTACCTACGACTAAAAAAATCAAGAATGCTGGACTTTTGGTGTTTCTAATATATAACTACCTACATACCTACTTGCCACCGCGCGGAATCTTTATGACCTTATTACACCATTGGCTTTTTTTTGGGCTTTCTTTTAAAATAGATTGATGCATGTAAGGGTGTGTCAGGATGAAAAAAAATTATTAAAAGTCGTAAAATGGTGGAAAGCACAGCCCTTTTTGAAATCATTATATACTTACCACACCTTTAGCTTTTACCTACTTACGTCTAAAAAAATAAAGAATGCTGGACTTTTGGCGTTTCTAATACATAACTATCTACATACCTACCTGCCCCCGCGCCCCCCCTTTTTTTTGAAATCTTTATGTCCTTATTGCACCTTTGGCTTTTTGTGGGCTTTCTTTTAAAATAGACTGATGCATGCAAGGGTGGGACAGGATGAAAAAAATAATTAAAAGACGTAAAATGGTGGGAAGGCGCGGCCTTTTTTGAAATCTTTAAATACTTACCACACCTTTAGCTTTTACCTACTTGTCACGTCTCCCAACCTCGATTAAAGAATAAACCGGATCGGGGGTGAAATTTAGGACTAATTAAATTTTTTTCCTCTAGTGTCAAAGATCGTAAGTTATCTGTGAGGATATTATATTTCAAGCCTCAAGATATTAATGAATTGCGGAATTCATACAATTTAGACATATAACTTTATTAAATTAAAGTTGCATGAAAGAATATAAACAAAACTAATTAAAGAGTTAATTATTACAATGTCCAACCCAATAAACAAGGCCAATAAAGAAACTGAAGTCAATAAAGTGAAAGGTCCAACGATGGAATAATAAATGAAGAAGTAAAATCTAGTGAAGTCCCACTGAATCGTTCTCGCGCCGGGAATGATGACGCTACTCTATGTCATCGGCACACCACTCTCGCTCCTCCTCTGCTGGATGGAGATCCTCTGGGATCTCCTCATCGGTCTGCTCCTCATAGTAATACTCACCTGAGGTGTCTGTCCACTAAAGAACAGAGCCAATGACATGTTGAGCAATAGATAAGCAAAGCATAATAAACATGACATGCATCAAGTATAGATTAATGACAATTAATAATCATGTGAGTACAAGGAAAACGAAGCTAGGCATAAAGCGAGAATGTTAATCAATAGAAACAATAACAGGAATCCTAGCAATCATCTAGCAATAACCACTATCCATGCAATGCAATACAAGAACAAGAGGGAGACTCCGGGGATGTCCAAGCCACCTCCCGGGGTACCAGTAACAATCCAGACAAGACTACTGATACCAAAGTCCAGCTCCAGTAGAATCCAAACTCTCGGCTATTCAACGCCATGGACGCCGTCAAACGCCGGCTGCCCAACCTGACGACCGAGTAACCGGCCTGTCAATAATACCCCAAATTGCAGATGGCCATGATATGCTAAATAACATAGCGGTGTTGACACAGGAACAGACAAGACAAGCAAGTTTGGCTAGTTCAATATACAAGACATGATCTTAGGGATTATCTTATTCAAGACAATACAAGGCAAGTGATCCACGTGATAATCCCTTTCATTGCTAGCCAGTCATGTTTATCAATACATGACACAGGCTCCTAAAGTACACTCTAAGTCAGGTCCAAGTCCTAAATCCTACAAGGATTTATGTTTCATAGTTAATTAAGTATTTTATGCCAAGAAAGTATACAAGGAATATAAACAAAAGATAGAAGTCAAAAGTCAAGGGGATGTTACAATCCAATCATAGGCAAATGATTTCATTCATGTACCCCACATGTCCTAACATAGTACGTATAGAAGTTGGATCAACGATGTTTCTAAGGAAATCCATTGGTGTACAATCATGTTAAGCATCTATTGGTTCAGTTTCATATGCATTCAATTATACCATATGTAACACACGAATACCTAGACAACCCATCGAATTCACATCAAGCCATGTATTTCGATTTCAATCCCCATTAATGGTCAAGTGAGAGTAGGTTCATGGGTTCCAACATCTAGGGCCCAATCCTAAGTTAACAGTCTATTTTCCAATAAAATTGAATAGGATCATTAATCCAAGAATTTATGTTACTTTTCAACCTCCGATCGTGATGAACCTAGTACCGTTGGATTCTACGTCTCAAGGGCTTTCCAACGGTGTATTATACGTAGAAATCCAATGGGAGGATTAAAAGTTATGGGCATTCCAAAATGGTCTGTTTTAGTCCCTGCGGGTTCCCCCGAAAGTTGTATGGTGCGCATCTGCCTTCTGGGGTCCGAATGCCCGAACCCTGGCGTCCGGACGCCGGGAGCCAGAAACCCTCCCTAGACGTCCGAAGTCACCCTGTTTCTTCTATTAGCCTTCGTAAGTAGCATAACCTGCACGAAATTGAGCCTTCTGCTCTCCAACAATCCATTTCCATCATTTTTAAATCATAATTCATCATTTCTAATAATTTGATACACCAGGTTTTACCAATTTACAAATTACCAACCCAAATCCCCAAAAAAACCTAACCTAGCATATGAAGTCCCAAATCAATATCAAAACATGCTTGGAATTAGGGGAAATCTAACAAGAAACATAATCAATCAATTGGAAACAAACATATATGCTTAAAAAAGTACAATGCAAATCTACTTGCATCAACCAAGTAGATGATAGAAATTGGGTAAAACTCGAAGAGAATTCCTTACAACTACAAGATCCAGAATCTAACCCAATAAGGTCACGGACCTTACACTACCTATGTCTAAAAAAATAAAGAATGCTGGACTTTTGGTGTTTCTAAAACATAACTACCTACAAACCTATCAACCAAGAAGATGATAGAAATTGGGTAAAACTCGAAGAGAATCCTTACAACTACAAGATCCAGAATCTAACCCAATAAAGTCACGGACCTTACACTACCTATGTCTAAAAAAATAAAGAATGCTGGACTTTTGGTGTTTCTAAAACAAAACTACCTACAAAACCTACCCCCCCCTCAATTTTTTAATTCTTTATATCCTTATTACACCTTTGGCTTTTACCTAGCTACATCTAAAAAGATAAAGAATGCTGAGCTTTTGGTGTTTCCAATACCTAACTACCTACATAACCCCGCCCCCTGTTTTGAAATATTTATATCCTTATTACACCTTTAATTTGGCTTTTACCTACCTACGTCTAAAAAAATAAAGAGTGCTAGACTGTTGGTGTTTCTAATACTTAACTACGTACATACCTACATGCCCCCCTTCTTTTGAAATCTTTATATCCTTATTACTCCTTTGGCTCTTACCTACCTACATTTAAAAAAAAAAAAAGAATGCTGGACTTTTGGTGTTTCTAATACATAACCACCCCCTCCCCCAGACACCCCACCTTTGGCTTTTACCTACCTATGTCTAAAAAATTAAAGAATGCAGGAATCTAGGTGTTTCAAATACCAACACCATGCCACCTTCCCCCCACCTTTGGCTTTTACCTACCTATGTCTAAAAAATTAAAGAATGCAGGACTTTAGGTGTTTCAAATACCAACACCACGTTCCCCCCACCTTTGGCCTTTACCTACCTACGTCTAAAAAAATTTCTAATTAATAAATAACTACCCCCCCGGTCTTCGTTTTTTGAAATCTAATTTATATCCTTATTACACATTTGGCTTTTACCTACCTACATATAAAAAAATAAAGAATGCTGGACTTTTGGTGTTTCTAATACATAACTACCTACATACCAAAAGTCCAGCAATCTTTATTTTTTAGATGTAGGTAGGTAAAAGCCAAAGGTGTAATAAGGATATAATGATTTCAAAAAATGGGGGGCATGTAGGTATGTAGGTAATTATGTATTAGAAACACCAAAAGTCTAGCATTCTTTATTTTTTTCAGACGTAGGTAGGTAAAAGCCAATTTAAAGGTGTAATAAGGATATAAAGATTTCAAAAGGCGGGGGATTTCAAAAAGGGAGAGGGGTGTTATTCACCAAAAGTCGTGCATTCATTATTTTTATAGAACTAATAAACCCCTAGGTTTGAAATATGGGTTTTGAGAGAGTTGTGAAAGGAGAAAAAAATAATATAATTCCTAGTTTTCTAATTTCTATGGACCTTACTAGCTAGCTAGTTAAAAATAAGGTCAGGCTTTCTATTTTTTTTTACAAAAGAGTTATAACTTTTCATGAGAATAGGGTCGGCACTGACCTTAGGTAGTGTAAATTAAGGTCAGCAACGACTACGTGCCAAATTTGTAAAACAGAAGGATTTTTCGGCCCAATTGCTTTAATTGGTGCAACAATATCTAAATGCTTGATCGGGTAGTGTTTTTTTTTTCGATAAAATCCTCTTTTTCAAAACACCTGGTTAAATAACATATTAATTTAGCATATGTTCTTTAAGAGCCCAATTTTATTTACTATAAGAACCATATGATTGGTCGGTTGAATCCACTCTCCATTAATTGGTAAATTCTCTAGAATTTCAATTTAATTGAAGTATCTAATAGACGGTTTATATCTCGGAAAGGAGGGATCTACACTGCCCATAAAAAATAAAAAAAATAAAAAACATTATTAGTAACTGTTTTTCTTCAGTCAAATAATTGGGCACAACTTGCAATTAATTCGTTGTCCATTAAAATTTTGAAAGGTTCCTTTCTTTGTTTTATTACAATTTCACACGTCTCACAGCATTTCTCATTTCTACAGACAACAACGATCTGTCAATAACAAATAAAATTGAAATATGAATGGACATTATAGCAGCTCCATCAATTCATTGGGCAGTGTAGAGTCTGTTGTTACCCTGTTGTGCTACTAAACCTCATTAAAAAATTAATCGATCGAGTTAAATAACATTTCACTGGCCTCACAGTTGAGGAGCAAGAAAGGTCAAGCGTAAATCCATCTCAATGTAATGAGTCAGTTCTATTTCAAATAGATAAAAAAACTTCCAACAAGCCAAGAGTCTTGAATGAGGAAGCAACAAAACCATTACTAGGTGAAAATGCATGATAAAAGAAGATGATAAAAAGATTCTATATATAAATAATCTCATCTCCTCTTAACAACACTCCCTTGACCTCTTTATTATTATCATTATTATTATTATTGTTGGTAGTTGTGAGACCTATCTTGATATAAGCATGCACTACTAGCCGGGGCATTAACCTCAATATGGCCTTTTAAATCAACCCAATGACATGTACATAACACCAACTTTTATTAATAAGGAAGCAAGTAGTACACAATAGCCACTTGGGATCCACAAAATACAGAAATGATGCAAATAACTACCTTCTTATTATTGTCCCACATCACTTGTAGTAACCAAGCTTAGTTGAAAGTAGACCAATTAAACTTAAACAATACATAAGACAAACATGAAACACGGATAACTAGGATATTTTTATTCAGTGGGGGATATATTTTTCATTTCTGAGTCCAGGCACCACCACCATATCCTTGATATCCCGTATTGAGATCACCTCCACCATATCCTTGACGTCCCGTATTGATGTTACCACCACCACTTACTTGATTTCCCGAATTGACGTTAGCTCTACCATATCCTTGAGTTCCCGAATTGACGTTAGCACAACCATATCCTTGCATTCCCAAATTGACGTTACCTCCAGTATTTGCACCGATATTCCCTTGGACTTGAGGGTTGTTCCCTCCTGCACCATACTGGGTATTGCCCTGCAGCATCAGCCATCAAATGGTTAGGTAGTTGTAATATGAATCCATAAATAGGTCCAATTGATAGTAAAAAAATTTTTGTTCTTTGCCCAAAAAAAAAAAAAAATAGAACCTCATGGTATGTAAATGGGATCCATCTACCCTTAGTCAGTCAAATCAACTAATTAGGTTCGCCATGGAGGCAAAACTCAACCCATGCATCATTTTTATGGCTTTTGGACTAAATGGTAGTGAATGAAATCTATGTTTCTATGCTGTTTTTTCTTGGTACATTAAGAGAATTGAAAATCATGGACATTGCTTTTGGAATCCAAAACAATCAAAACCATTAGTGCGTAGGGGATGTTTTGGATTTCTTTTACTTCCAAACATCCCCACCTAATTGCACTATATTGAATATGGACTTGGGATCAGAGGAAATGAGGGAAGGATACCTGGTAATGACTCATAACTTATAAGAGGTCTTGAAGTTGTAATTGAGAAATTAGAAGCTGGCTTGTAGATCATAAGTAGCCTCCGAACCAATTTATATAGAAAAATGCTAGGGAGACAAAGGGAATTATAAAACTTGAGAAACTTCCCTGCATTGTGCTCAATTACAACTTCCACAGACGATTAGTCATAAAAAATTGCAAGTGTGCATGTGGATTCAGAATGGATCAAAATGCATCAATATTTCATTAATTGGCCGACTTCTTATTTTACATTTATCAAAAAGACGCAGAGTAGAGTCAAAGAAAAATAATCATAAATAAATGTATGAGGATAAGGTTTAAGAGTCAAAGAAATTAAAATAATCATAAATAAATGTATGAGGATAAGGTTTACATTAAACAAAGGCTTGCTTAAGGACTATAGCTCAAGTAAAAAAACAAAAAAGGTCAAGCGTGTGCCTCTCTCACATGCCCCACTGATGGTAACTCGAATTTCCATTTATGAGAGTGATTCACAGAACTTGAAGGCCATTTTTGTTCTTTTGAGATTTTTTTTTTTGGTAAATCTTTTAAGAGTTATTTCTCCTACAGTCAGTAATAAAGATTGTATTGATTTAATCAGATCTAAGCCGTCCATGTTCTAACTCTAGAATTAAGTTATCAGAGGATTTTCTTTCCATTTGTTGCTTTTAGAAAAAAAAAATGAAAATGATAATAACAATGACTTGGTGAGAGAGCCTTAAACATTTGTTTCGATAAGTTTTAAGTCAAACATAGACCTTTTATTTTTATAACCCAAGTTGGCTACCCTTGAGACCCAACTGATGCAAGGGTGAAACTCGGCACACATTGGGGAAAGGAGTTGCTTGCATGGAGGGGAGAGGACTCAGAATTGATTAATTCAATCACAAATATAATATGCTTTTTTTTTTGGGTAACAAATTTATCATACTTAAAATACCTATAATCTTACACCTCCACATTCCCTAGTATGAACTCCATGGAGGCTGTTCTTCATACTGGAATTAAAAATGGATCCAAAACTTGAGCTAAACCTAGTCCCCAATTAGTCCCCAATTAAATATAGCTCTAAATCTTGGACCCTTACTGCTTTTGATGTTTTTCTATTTGAAAGTCGAGTCATTTGTGTATTCAGGTTTCCAGCATGGAAATCAGGCACTTTCGAGCACGTACTTCTACACCAAAAACGGGAAATTGGAACGGATTACCGTTCCTAATTCGTGTGTTCCTAATCCGTTCATCCGTTCCAATTTCCCGTTTTTGGAACGGATTAACGGATTAGGAACGGTTTGGGAACGGATGAACGGATTAGGTACACACGAATTAGGAACGGTAATCCGTTCCAATTTTCCATTTTTGGTGTAGTTTAATTTCCTCCATCGACTTCTCACCAAACCAAACAACAATGACGCAGGTGCATGATCATTCCCTTTCTACGGTAAACCTCCTGCACAAATAGCTCAAGCCCATTTGAAAGTTCACTTGTAAAGTAGATTCAAAGTGAAGCGTGACTTTTGAAAGACAAAAATAAAGAAAATGTGTTTTGTCAGAAAATATGAAATTCCAAAAATCACCTCTTCTTTTTTAAAGAAGTTCAAAAGTCAATATCTCATTCTAATAAAAGACAAAAAGGACTATTCCTTTTATCCTAATAGTTAAAACTCTTCCTTCACATGTCAATACATTACAAAAATTTAAGAAGGTAGATTTTGGAATTTTGTATCTTTTGAAAATTCCCCTCTTCTTTTATTGTCTCCTAAAAGTGACCCATCTAATTTGGGGATTTTTTTTCCGAGAGAGACAGAGTGATTTGAAGGTCTAATCCAATTTGGGGATTTTTTTTTTCTGAGAGTTTGAGAGAGAGAGAGAGAGAGAGAGAGAGAGAGAGAGAGAGAGAGAGAGTTTGGAAAAATGGATGGGGGCTAGACTAATTTTTAAGTGGGGGCTGGGTTGGGTCAGCTGTAAAGAACCCATGGGGTTATTTTCAGTTGGGAGGGAGCTTCAAGCCCCAATATGTAGGTCCGCCCATGGTTGTTAGCAGTCTGTTGTGTAGCCGTTCCTAAAGATACAGTTGGCAGTAACAAGCTGGGTCAAATTTGACGGTTAGGTACCCAAGTAGGCCCAGTTGGCAGTAACAAGCTGGGTCAAATTTACATTCATATCGCAGGCCCACTTGATAGGCTCCCTTTACTAAAGTATTTTTCTCAAGTCTTCCTTTTGAGAAGATTAGACATGACTCATTTCCTACTGGGTTCTGATGAGCCCTACTTTTTAAAGTTGCTTGCAAGAAAACTCCAATCTCTAATTACCTGGAGGACAATCACTGTTTAGTGTTCAGGACATGGAAAAAGAAGAAATCTGAAAGAGTTCCAATGCCGAAGGGTTGCAGCAACCTACCCATGGTACCACCAGTATCACCAACTTCACTTTTTTTTTTTTTTTTTTTTTTTTTTTTTTTTTTTTTTTTATGCGTGCCAAAGTCCTAAAGCAAGACTTTCACTCATACAAGCCTAATCATCAGACATTTATTTATGATTATTTTGCTTGACTCTACTTTGCGTCTTTTTGGTAACTGTAAAATATTTGCCGGCACATTTAAAAGAAATCTAAGGACCAATTAGAACAATTAAAGACTACTATTTGACAGAAATTAAGGGTTTTTTTTTTTTTAGATGGCTCGTTTGAGAGAAACTTGCCGGCCCATTTAATAGAAATTTATGTCTATTTTTTCTAGCCCATTTGACCCTAGTGAGAGAAAAGAAGAAAAAATTGTTTTTCTCAAGTCTTCCTTGTGAAAATATTAGACATGACTCATTTCCTATTGGGCTCTGATGAACCCTACTTTTTAAAGTTGCTTGCAAGAAAACTCAAATCTCCAATTACGTGGAGAACAATCACTATTTAGTATTTAGTGTTTAGTGTTTAGGACAACGAAAAAAGAAGGGGGCTTTGGTCGGAGAGGTACTTCAACGCATAACTTTGTTGCAAACAATCCACAAAAAAGTCAAGCAGCCAAATGTCCCTCTCACACTTTCTCATACCTAAAATGTCTAATTTACCATTTCTTTTAATTATATCCCATGATTGGTGGGATTTCCCATTAATAATGGTCAACTACCATTTAATTGCCCACGATTAATGGAATCCCATTAGTGAGATTTTCAAATAAATTCTAAAAACACACAAATAAATTTTTAAAATAATGCAAATAAATTTCAAAAAATGCAATAAATCTCAAAAGAACGCATAGAAATTTAAAAAGACACAAATAAATTTCAAGAGATCCAAATAAACTTCAAAAAATATAAATAAATTTCAAAAGATGAAAATCAATTTCAAAAGTTGAAAATAAATTTCAAAATATCCAAATAAATTTAAAAAAAATATAAATAAATTTCAAAAGATGAAAATTAATTTCAAAAGATCCAAATAAATTTCAAAAAATGTAAATAAAATTCAAAAGACGTAAGTAAATTTCAAAAGACCTAAATAAAATTTAAAAATGAAAATAAATTTAAGAAAAAGCAAATACATTTGCCAAAACAAAGATAAACCAATTTTATAAATTTTCGAAAAAATTGCCAAAAACTTAAGTAATTTTTCCAAAACTCATTTTAATTTATTTCAAAAAATACAAATAAACTTCAAAAGAACAACCTAACTTTAGTTCAAAAACTCAGTCAAAATTTGCCAAATGGAGATAAATTTGTTAGAAATTCAGCTATATTTTTCAAAAACTTAAATAAATTTACCACAAACTCATATAGATTTGTCCAGAACACAGATAAATTTGTTCCATTACTTAAATAAATTAGCCAAAAACTCAGATAGATTTGTCCTGAACTCATATAAATTTGTTTCAGAACTTAGATAAATTTATGCAAAATTCAAATGAATTTGACGAAACACATAAATTTACGCAAAAATCAGGAATTTTTTATAAAAAGCTCAGAATTCAGATAAATTTCATACAAACTCATATATATTTGTCAAAAACGACACCGACAGACCTTCTTCCTTCTCAATCGATCACACAGTCCGTATGGCACTCAAAATCAAGAAGTAATTCTGGCCTGCGGGTCTGACTGCTTCTGGGCTTCTGCGAAACAGGTCAGGTCGAGCTGTCCTGGACCTGACTCGCAACTAATACTGGCCTTCTGGAGCGGGCGGGTCGGACCTGACCTGGAACTGACCCAACAAACCCGACCTAGAAAGGTCTTCTTCTTCCTTCGATTTCTGTTACAGAGTAGAGACTGCAGCCCCTTCCTTCCTATGGTGGTCTTCTCCGACGACGCTGGGCGGGCTGCTGGACTGGCGAGACGGCGGCGGCGTGGAAGAGAAACCGGCGACGATGGACGTGACGGCGATCGTAAACTTGAATGGGTTATGCAACTTTCCAAAATCGAGAAAACAACTTCAAGCCCCCCCCCCCGCCCCCCCCCCCCCCCCTTTTTTTTTTAATCTTAATATCTCCACTTGTCAAAATAAGACAAGATTCCTTTTGTCTTTTGGAAATGGAACCACATACACCTTCTCCTACGAGCAGCGAGATGCGACGAAGCCCCGGAGTTCGTCTCTGCAACTGGGTTTTGCGATCGTGCACGGTGATAGCCCACCGAGTCCTAACAGCTACCGATGCCAATTGAGGTCCAGAAGAAGAGGAATAATATAAGATTTGAAATTTAAAATTTCAAAATTTTATGCCTAAAACAGTTGAAAGGGTAAATCAGTCCTGAAATATGTGATCATGTGGATGTAGGGACCAATGGTTGCAAATAGTCTAGCTGTGTGGATAAGAGGCGTTAATAAGTTTTTGCTTGGACTCGAGGCTGGATGCAATCCATTATAGGGACATTTCACTAATTTTGCCCAAAAAGAATTTTGAAGGAAAGAGCTCCAATGTGGAAAGGTTGCTACAACCTACCCATGGTACCACCAGTATCACCAACTTTACCTTATTTATTTATTTATTTATTTGTGCCAAAGTCCTAAAGCAAGACTTTCACTCATGTAAGCCTAATCATCAGACATTTATTTATGATTATTTTGCTTGACTCTACCTTGCGTCTTTTTGGTAACTGTAAAATAAGAAGTCAATTCATGCAGCAATTATAATATCCATTCAAGTTTTAATTTTAATTGTTATTGACAGATCGTTGATGTCTACAGACATGAGAAATGCTGGGAGACTAATGAAATTGTAAATAAAGAATAAAAAATTGAGCACATTGCGGGGAAGTTTCTCAAGTTCTATAATTCCCATTGTCTCCCTAGCTTGTTTCTATATAAATTGGATAGGAGGCCTTATGATCTACAAGCCAGCTTCTATCTTCTCAATTACAACTTCAAGACCACTTATAAATCATGAGTCATTACCAGGTATCCTTCTCTCCTTTAGTCTCTCAAGTCTATATTCAATGACAGTGCAATTAGGTAAGGGTGTTTCGACGTAAAAGAAATCCAGAACATCCCATATGCACTAATGGTGTTAATGGTTTTGGATCCCAAAATCAATGTTTCACAATATATTTTTGGCTCTCTCATAATACCAGGATAGAAAAAGAATGGAGAATAGGTTTCATTCACCATCCTTTAGTCCAAAAGCCATAAAAATGATGCATGGATCGAGTTTTGCCACCACGGCAACCTGATTAGTAGATTTGGCTGACTAATGGTAGATGGGTCCCATTTACATGCCATGAAGTTCCTTTTTCCTCTTGGCAAAGAAAAAAAACATCCACTGTGATTTGGGTCTCACATATTATTGATTCTTTTGCAACTACCTAACCATTTTATGGCTGCTGTTTCAGTGGAATACCCAACATGGTGCGGGAGGGAACAACCCCCAGGTCCAGGGGGATATTAGTGCAGGTACTGGAGGTAACGTCAATTTGGGAATGCAAGGATATGGTGGAGCAAACGTCAATGCAGGAACTCAAGGATTTGGTGGAGGTAATGTCAATTCGGTAAATCAAGTAAATAATGGTGGTAACATCAATCAGGGACATCAAGGATATGGTGGAGGTAACGTCAATCAGGGTTATCAAGGATATGGTGATGGTGCCTGGACTCAGAATGCAAAAAATATCAACTACCGAGTGTGAATGTTGAAGCTACTACCATCAGTGGTGGTTTTACTTATGTCCCAGTTACTTATGTCTCAAGATGGATCTCCATCAGCCTCTCTATGTGATCCGACACCGCTTTGAGATGCTTGTCCCAGTTACCGGAGTAGTGGATGTGTTGGAATTTGAGATGAACTTGAGATGACTTTAGAGTTTTTTGATGAATTAAAGTAATTAGTATCTCAAGTATGGTTTTGAGTTGGAATTCTTGTCAACACATTGTCACAAACATGATGATAATAAGCTGGTGTTGATAGAGCTTGAAAAGGAGAAACAGAATTGAAACAGTCTGGAATTAAGAATTCCTGATGCAGTGCACGCGGTCGACCGGGCTCTTCATGCGGTCGACCGAGCAAGAGGAAACCTGCAGAAAACAGAAAAAGGCACCTCTCAGTTATTTTCGTGACACAGTGTGTCTTCGGTCGACCGGGACTCCAGGATGTCGACCGAGCTCGAAATTGTCTGTTTTCCAGTCAGTGTCTTCGGTCGACCGGGCAAGCCAGGATGTCGACCGAGCACGGGAATCAGAGTTGCGCAGAATTAGAAGTTTTGCACGAAAATTCAGCACAGTTATCTATTTCGTTTGGGAATCTTTCTAAACGAATTGTAGCCCGTTTTGAATACAATTAAGGGTTATTAAAACCTATATAAAGGCATGCTTGGGTCGTTCATAAACACACCAAGAAGAGACACCAGAGAGAGAAGAAGAGAAGAGAAAAGAGAGAGAGTTCTTGAGAGAAAGCTGGTGCTGTTGCTGTGTGCTGTTGTGCTGCATCTTTCTACAGCAATTGTGGACGAGATTATGCTCTAGAAGATGGTGATTCGTCCATGAGTTAAGTGTCTCTCTGTTTATGCTTTAATTTCAATTTGTAAGGGATTGAGAGAGAGAGAATTGTAGAGGGGAAGGGCTGTAGACAGAGTTTATTTCTATTCTGTTTTTTAACATCAAGTTGGTGCTTGGTGTTTGGGGTTTGGTGATCCTATCTGTTGGTGCAGATAAATTGTAAAGGGAGTCGGTGCTTCCTAGATAGTTGGTGCTATCTGAAACTAAAGGGAGTCGGTGCTTCCTAGATAGTTGGTGCTATCTGAAAATAAGGGTTGGTGCTCTTTGTCGTTGTAGCGACTAAATAAGATTCAGATCTGTCCCGGATTGGTGTTCGGACAGTCTTTGAACCGTGGACGTAGCCTTTCGGTGAACCACGTTAAATCTGGTGTCATTGTGTGATTTGACTTGTTTTGTTGTTGAATCGGACCTGTTTTTAGAAATCACTGATTCACCCCCCCCTCTCAGTGATCGCGGTATCCAACAATTGGTATCAGAGCGAGGTTCCCTTGATCAGTTTAATACGCTAAGGGTGATCTCTTGTCAAATCACATGGCAGTCAATACAGGGAATATGAAAGCACCTCTGTTTGATGGTTCTAATTACTCTTTCTGGAAGATTAGGATGCAAGCCTTCATCAAATCACTTGGCTATGATGTTTGGGAGGCTGTCAGAGTCGGTTACAATGCTGCCAACGTACCCAATGATACTGCATCGAAGAAGTTGGCAGACAACGACTCCAAGGCGCAGAATGCACTCTTTAGTGGCCTTGTGGACAGCGAGCTTGTCAAAGTAATTGCATGCAAAACAGCCAAGGAAATTTGGGACAAGTTGCAAAGCATACATGAAGGTGATGAGAAGATTAAAGAAGCCAAATTGCAAACTCATCGCTCTCAATTTGAATCTCTTCGCATGGAGGAAAGCGAGAATGTTGACTCGTATATGCAACGAGTGAATGAAGTCACGAATGACATTCGTGGACTAGGGGAGGAGATTAAAGAGCCGGTCATCGTCAAAAAGGTTCTAAGATCTCTTCTTCCTCGGTTTGATTCAAAAGTCTCAGCCATTGAAGAAGCCAAAGATCTGAATGCATTTTCCATGGATGAATTACATGGTTCTCTAACTGCCTATGAGATGCGCATAGGAAAGACGTCTTCATCTGATAAAGAAGCCGCCTTCAAAGTTCAGAAAAAGGCAAAAGAGACTGCTGGTCATGATATTGATTCTGATGAATCAACCGAAGCTCTCTTCATGGTCACTGTTGAAGAAGAAGAAGAGCTAGATCCGGAAGAGGATGAGGAGGCTGAAGTCAATCTTGAAGAGGAACTCATAGCCGCACTTGAGGAACTTAGCATGGAACGCAAATCAAGTAAGAAAAATCTGAAACTTCTCCATGAATCTGAAAGTTCCATTATTGCTTTGAAAACTCAAGTAGAAGAATATAAAAGAATGGTAGAAGTCCTTGAAAACCAAATAAGTATCAAAAAGGAAGAGGCTATGAAACTTGAAACTGAGATCGCTAGAGCAAAGGCTGAAAATTTGGAAAATAGCAAAAAACTCAAAGCGCTCCAAGCGATTGAAGGGACTATGAAACTCAATGAACTACTGAAAGTTCAAAGACCAGCCCACTTCAGATTTGGTCTAGGATTTGAGAAAGGAGAATCCTCTAAGATTGCACCTCCTGAAAAGAAAAAGTTTGTGAAGCAAGTCACTGCACCTTCTAACTCTATGAAGCCCACTCAACCTAGAAAGGAGTCCATTCCTGTTAGAAAGGTAATGAAGACTAACCAGCCACAAAGAAGATACAAATTCTATGGTTATTGCTTTCATTGTAATATGTTTGGACATAAAAGAGCTGATTGCAAATTCTATGTAAGAAACAGTCCATTTGTGACTAGGAATCCTTTTTCAATCCTAAGTAGCCACAAAATTGAGTGTTATATATGTCATAATTATGGACACTTGGCTAGGGATTGTAGGTTGCCTATTGCTAACCAATTTCAGGTTGAAAAGGAACCCAAGTTAGTTAAGGCTTGGAGAGCAAAGAAAAGTGCAGAAAGTCTCAAAGAATCTCTCATTGTGCAAACGGCATTCAATGCACAAAAGAAGACAGCACCATGGGTCCTTGATAGTGGTTGTTCAAGCCATATGACTGGTGATAAAGAGAAATTCATCAAATTACAGCACTATGAAGGCGGTTCAGTGAAGTTTGGCAACAATGATGGTGCCAAAATCTGCGGAAAAGGTGTTATTCAGCTTATGGCAAACAAGATCAGATCTGAAGAAGTCTTATATGTGTCTGGATTGAGACACAACCTGCTTAGTGTGAGCCAGATCTGTGACAAGGGTCATGAAGTTATCTTCACAAAGAATGGGTTTGCCATCAAGAAGAGTAGCAACGGCAAAACAGTGGCAACTGGATCAAGAACTGCTGGAAATCTCTATACACTGTCAGATGGAGCTGAAAAGACCTGCTTGATGAGTCGGACAGAGGAAAGTTGGTTGTGGCACAAACGCCTTGGGCATCTAAGCTTTGATAACATGTCAAAGATTTGCAATTCAAAGGCTGTAAGAGGCATGTCTAAAGTTGAAAAGCCTTCCAATCCCATTTGCGACTCTTGCCAAAAGGGAAAGCAAACGAGGGTTATGTTCAAGTCAAAGGAGCATCATTCCAAGAAACCTCTTGAGCTAGTGCACACTGATCTCTGTGGACCGATGCGAACTCAAAGCACCAATGGAGATAAGTATTTCATGTTATGCATTGATGATTATACTCGTATGACATGGGTATTGTTTCTTAAGCATAAGCATCAAGCACTTGATCGTTTTAAAGTGTTTAAAGCACAGGTTGAAAATCAATTGGAAAAACGTATCAAGATTTTAAGGTCTGATCGTGGAGGCGAGTTCACATCTGAAGAGTTCACTAAATATTGTGAACATCATGGCATTCAAAGACAGTACTCAGCCCCTAGAACTCCACAGCAAAATGGAGTTGTGGAACGGAAGAATCGCACCGTACAAGAGATGGCTCGTACGATGCTAAGTGAAAGCAAGATGGCTGACAAGTATTGGAAAGAGGCAATTCATACGGCTGTATACATTCAAAATCGATGCTTGATCAGGCCACATGAAAACAAAACTCCCTATGAGCTATGGTTTGGAAGAAAAGCAACAGTCAAGCACTTCAAAGTCTTCGGCAGCAAGTGTTACATCAAGCGGCTCGAACAAAATCCGGGCAAATTTGAAGAAAGAGCTGACGAAGGTATATTTCTGGGTTACTCCTCTACTAGCAAGGCATATAGGTGTCTTAACAAAAGAACCAGAAAAATCATAGAAAGTGCTGATGTTAGAATTGATGAAAACTATGAAGCAAAGAGTGGAACTCATAATGACAGTCCAGTTTATGAGGACTCGAGTGAAATTGATGATGAGATGGCTGAGAAATCAAAAGATGACTCAGAAGATACTTCACCTAAGAAGCACAGCACTTGGGTAGAGCAACACCCTAAGGATCAAATCATTGGAGATCCTACGGCAGGCGTTCAAACTAGACAAAGTGTAGTTAGTAATTACTCACTTGTGTCCACCATTGAACCCAAGACTGTGGCTGAAGCCAGTCTCGATGATAGTTGGTTGAAAGCTATGCATGAGGAGTTGGAGCAAATTGAGAAGAACTCCACATGGGAACTTGTTCCTAGACCTACTGA
This sequence comes from Litsea cubeba, assembly GCA_012931725.1. NCBI lineage: Eukaryota > Viridiplantae > Streptophyta > Magnoliopsida > Laurales > Lauraceae > Litsea > Litsea cubeba. The sequence goes on along the minus strand of CM022945.1, from coordinate 104,959,641 downwards.
TAAGAATGTTATTGGTACTAAATGGGTCTTTCGGAATAAGCTGAATGAAGATGGTCAAGTCATTAGAAACAAAGCAAGGTTGGTTTGTAAAGGCTATGCTCAAGTTGAAGGCATAGATTTTGAAGAGACCTTTGCACCGGTGGCTCGTCTGGAAGCTATTCGAATGTTTCTTGCATTGGCAGCATACAAAACCTTCAAGGTATTTCAGATGGACGTAAAGTCAGCTTTCTTGAATGGTTTACTTGAAGAAGAAGTCTACATTGAGCAACCTGATGGTTTTCTCATCAGCAAAAATTCAGATCTTGTATGCAAGTTGAAAAAGGCTCTTTATGGACTGAAACAAGCGCCAAGGGCGTGGTATGCAAGGCTGGACCTATATCTCCGCAAGATCGGTTTTGGAAAAGGACTTGTTGATAGCAATCTATATGTCAAAACTGAGTTAAGCAAACAGCTGGTTGTCATTGTTTATGTTGATGACATAATCTTTGGTGGCAATGATGAAGAGATGTGCAGGAATTTTGCAGAAGAGATGAAGAAAGAATTTGAGATGTCGATGCTTGGAGAATTAAAGTTCTTTCTTGGTTTACAAGTTCAGCAGCTGAAACATGGCATCTTCATATCACAATTGAAGTATATTAAGGAAATGCTTGAAACGGTTCAATATGGAAGACAGCAAGCCAGTGAGCACACCAATGTCAACGAACACGAAGCTTAGCAAAGATGATAAGGCCTCGTCCGTTGATCATACCACCTATCGCTCTATGATAGGAAGCTTGCTTTACTTGACTGCTACAAGACCAGATCTTCTACAAGCAGTATGTATGGTTGCACGTTTTCAAGCAGCACCAACTGAAACGCACCTTACAGCAGTGAAAAGAATCTTTCGATATCTGAAAGGTACTATGGAGCTTGGTATCTGGTATCCCAAAGGCAAATCCTTCACTCTAGTTGCATATTCTGATGCCGATTGGGCTGGATGCGTAGATGATCGCAAGAGTACTAGCGGCGGCGCATTTTATCTTGGAGAAAGATTAGTTGCTTGGCATAGTAAGAAGCAAGACTCTGTATCCCTTTCGACAGCGGAAGCGGAATATATTGCAGCGGCAACTTGTTGTACGCAAGTGTTATGGATGCGGCAAATGCTCTCTGATCTAGGAGTTCCTACAACGGATCCTACGCCGATCCTATGTGACAACACGAGTGCAATTCATATATCTAAGAATCCTGTTCAGCACTCTCGAACAAAGCATGTAGCAATTCGTTATCATTTTCTTAAAGATAAAGTTGCTGATGGAGAGGTCAAGTTGGAGTATGTTCCAACAACTGAGCAAGTGGCTGATATTTTCACGAAACCTCTGCCAAAGGAAGTCTTCGAGTATCTCCGGAAAAAGTTAGGAGTTACTCACTCTCCTAAACCGTACGAGTTGTGCTTGAAAGGGGGAGCAATGCATTCATTGAATATCCTATTCGCTCCTCGGTTTGGTCCCTTTGGACTTGTTGTCAAAGGGGGAGAGATGTTATGCTATGATAGCAAGGAGAGATGTTATGCTATGAAAGCTAGGGAGAGATTGTTGAAAATGCATGGTTGATATTTCCGAATTTCAGAATTGGTTCCAAGAGAGTATTGAAAAGAACTTGGAAGAGCTGCAAGCTGGAGTTGAAAGTGTTGAAGTTCCAATAGTGTTGCCAACAATTCCAAAGGGGGAGATTGTTGGAATTTGAGATGAACTTGAGATGACTTTAGAGTTTTTTGATGAATTAAAGTAATTAGTATCTCAAGTATGGTTTTGAGTTGGAATTCTTGTCAACACATTGTCACAAACATGATGATAATAAGCTGGTGTTGATAGAGCTTGAAAAGGAGAAACAGAATTGAAACAGTCTGGAATTAAGAATTCCTGATGCAGTGCACGCGGTCGACCGGGCTCTTCATGCGGTCGACCGAGCAAGAGGAAACCTGCAGAAAACAGAAAAAGGCACCTCTCAGTTATTTTCGTGACACAGTGTGTCTTCGGTCGACCGGGACTCCAGGATGTCGACCGAGCTCGAAATTGTCTGTTTTCCAGTCAGTGTCTTCGGTCGACCGGGGCAAGCCAGGATGTCGACCGAGCACGGGAATCAGAGTTGCGCAGAATTAGAAGTTTTGCACGAAAATTCAGCACAGTTATCTATTTCGTTTGGGAATCTTTCTAAACGAATTGTAGCCCGTTTTGAATACAATTAAGGGTTATTAAAACCTATATAAAGGCATGCTTGGGTCGTTCATAAACACACCAAGAAGAGACACCAGAGAGAGAAGAAGAGAAGAGAAAAGAGAGAGAGTTCTTGAGAGAAAGCTGGTGCTGTTGCTGTGTGCTGTTGTGCTGCATCTTTCTACAGCAATTGTGGACGAGATTATGCTCTAGAAGATGGTGATTCGTCCATGAGTTAAGTGTCTCTCTGTTTATGCTTTAATTTCAATTTGTAAGGGATTGAGAGAGAGAGAATTGTAGAGGGGAAGGGCTGTAGACAGAGTTTATTTCTATTCTGTTTTTAACATCAAGTTGGTGCTTGGTGTTTGGGGTTTGGTGATCCTATCTGTTGGTGCAGATAAATTGTAAAGGGAGTCGGTGCTTCCTAGATAGTTGGTGCTATCTGAAACTAAAGGGAGTCGGTGCTTCCTAGATAGTTGGTGCTATCTGAAAATAAGGGTTGGTGCTCTTTGTCGTTGTAGCGACTAAATAAGATTCAGATCTGTCCCGGATTGGTGTTCGGACAGTCTTTGAACCGTGGACGTAGCCTTTCGGTGAACCACGTTAAATCTGGTGTCATTGTGTGATTTGACTTGTTTTGTTGTTGAATCGGACCTGTTTTTAGAAATCACTGATTCACCCCCCCCCTCTCAGTGATCGCGGTATCCAACAGGATGAGCTTCAAGGTCTTGAGGTTCTTCGATCCGACAAGGAGCTGTCCGAAGCATTGGCCGTTGTAGAGTTCCTTCAAGAAGATCGATCTGAGAGACGCTAAGGCATTACCGGGGCCAATCGGCTAAGAGGCAGAGCCGTCGGCAAGGCCTTTGAGACGCTTGACGGAGAACTCCTCAGGGACGAAGCAGCCGTTGAGGACAGTGTTAAGGCCGGTGGCGCCGAAGGCGCATGAGAGCTTCTTGAGGCTCTTCGCGTTGGCAGCATAGGCGGCGACACCGGCGTCGGTGATCTGGCGGCAGGAGGGGAGCTTAAGGCGGGTGAGGTTACGACAGCGGAGGGAGATGAGGAGTTAAGGGTATGAGATTATACCTCTGAAAGCGCGGATGGTCTTTATGAGTTATGACTATGATCGGCAGAGATTCTTGATGGATATGAAGATCACCGGGAAGGAGGGGTGGTTTCTCCCAAAGTTGCCAACGAAGAAGAACCCTAGCCCCAAGCGAAAGAAGGGAAACGGAAAAAAAAAAACGCCAAGAGACATCTTATATATGGAGGGGTAAATTCGTCATTCCTTATTTTTCAAAATCATGACCGTCTCTATTTGCATTGTGATTTAAAATACAAGTAGGTTTAGTAAAAAAATACCAAAGTACATGGGGTACTTTGCAAAATGACCAAAGTACATGTAGGTTTTTTGCTATTAACCCTTTTTATATTAGGAGTGTATTTTGTAAACGCCGCTGTAGAGAAAACGCAAGCACATTTGTATTTTCCCCACCCAAAGTAGGAATTTCGATACTTTCCAGTACGGAAATCAGGCACTTTTGGGCACTTTCCTCCGTCGAGTTCCCACCAAACCAAACAACAATGAAGAAGGTGCATGATCCTTCCCTTTCTACGGTAAACCTCCCGCACAAACACCCCGGGCCCATTTGGAAGTTCACTTGTAAAGTAGATTCAAAGTGAAGCCTCACTTTTGAAAGACGAGAAAAGAAGATGTGTTTTGTCAAAAAGTATAAAATTCTGAAAATCACATCTTATTTTTTAAAGAAGTTCAAAAGTCAGTATCTCATTTTACTAAAAGACAAAAAGGTCTATTCTTTTTTATCCTCGAAGTCAAAACTATTCCTTCACATGTCAATACATTACAAAAAATACCAAAGGTAGATTTTGAAATTTTGTATCTTTTGATAAGACACCACTTCTTTTATTGTCTCTTAGAAGTGACCCATCCAATTTGGGGATTTCTTTTTTCTTTAGAGAGAGAGTACGTGATTTGAAGGTCTAATCCAATTTGGGGATTTTTTTTCTCTTCTGAGAGTGAGAGAGAGAGAGTTTGGAAAAATGGATGGGCTTTAAAGAACCCATGGGGTTATTTTCAGTTGGGTGGGGGCTCCAAGCCCCAATATGTAGGTCCGCCCATGGTTATTACTTATTAGTAGTCTGTTGTGCAGCCGTTTCTAAAGATGTAGCTCCTTGGAAAAAATTTTTTTCTAAAGAATGCCAAACTTGACGGTTAGGTCCCCAAGTAGGCCCAGTTGGCGGTAACAAGCTCGGTTAAATTTACATTCATATCGCAGACCCAATTGATAGCCCCTTTACTAAAATATTTGCTGGCACATTTAAAAGCAATCTACGGGACCAATTAGAGCAATTAAAAACTACTATTTGACAGAAATTATTATTATTATTATTATTATTTTTTGCTGGCTCGTTTGAGAGAAACTTGCCGCCCATTTATTATGTCTTTTTTTTCTAGCCCATTTGACCCAAACATGGAAGAAAGATACAAGTGAGAGAAATTAAAAGAAGAAAAAAAGCTTTTTCTCAAGTCTTCCTTGTGAGAATATTAGACATGACTCATTTCCTACTGGGTTCTGACGAGCCCTACTTCTTAAAGTTGCTTGCAAGAAAACTCCAATCTCTAATTACGTGGAGGACAATCACTATTTAGTGTTTAGTGTTTAGAACAAGGAAAGAAGAAATCTGAAGGAAAGAGTTCCATTGCCGAAGGTTGCTGCAACCTACCCATGGTACCACCAGTATCACCAACTTCACTTTTTTTTTTTTTTTTTATTTGTGCCAAAGTCCTAAAGCAAGACTTTCACTCATGTAAGCCTAATCATCAGACATTTATTTATGATTATTTTGCTTGACTCTACTTTGCGTTTTTTTGGTAACTGTAAAATAAGAAGTCAATTGATGCAGCAATTATGACATCCATTTAAGTTTTAATTTTAATTGTTATTGACAGATCATTGATGTCCATAGACATTAGAAATGCTGGGAGACTAATGAAATTGTAAAAAAAAAATAATTGAGCACATTACGGGAAGTTTCTCAAGTTCTATACTTCTCATCTTTTGTCTCCCTAGCATGTTTCTATATAAATTGGATAGGAGGCCTTATGATCTACAAGCTAGCTTTTAACTTCTCAATTACAACTTCAAGACCACTTATAAATTATGAGTCATTACCAGGTATCCTTCTCTCCTTTAGTCTCTCAAGTCTATATTCAATGATAGTGCAATTAGGTAGGGGGATGCTCAAGAAACAAGTCCATTTTTGAAGTTCAAAACACCCCCCTCAATCTCATCATTTACAGCTGCAAGAAGATATTTCCTTCTCTCTGAAGAAATTAAGAAATCCTTTGGCAGCCCTCAGCTCATGGCAATTTGTCAATTTTTGAGAGTCATGGATGCTCTATAGTATATTCTTCTTTCTCTTCTCTTTTTGGCCTTCTTGTGCTTTTCTGCCTGTATGTGGGGGTCCTCTTTGACCCTTGTAAATTCTTCCCCTTTTTTCTCCCTTTTCCTTTTTCAATACAATTACCCTTTAAGCAAAAAAAAAAAAAAAAAAGTAGGGGTGTTTGGACGTAAAAGAAATCCAAAACATCCCCTGCGCACTAATGGTTTTGGATCCCAAAATCAATGTTCACAATTTTCAGCTCTTTCATTATACCAAGAGAAAAAAAGCATGGAGAATAGTTTTCATTCACCATCCTTTAGTCCAAAAGCCATAAAAATGATGCATGGATTGAGTTTTGCCGCCACAGCGAACCTAAATAGGAGATTTGGCTGACTAATGGTAGATGAGTCCCATTTACATGCCATGAAGTTCCTTTTTCCTCTTGGCAAAGAAAAAAAACATCCACTGTCATTTAGGTCTCACATATTTATTGATTCTTTTGCAACTACCTAACCATTTTATGGCTGCTGTTTCAGTGGAATACCCAACATGGTGCGGGAGGGAACAACCCCCAGGTCCAGGGGGATATTAGTGCAGGTACTGGAGGTAACGTCAATTTGGGAATGCAAGGATATGGTAGAGCAAACGTCAATGCAGGAACTCAAGGATTTGGTAGAGGTAATGTCAATTCGGGAAATCAAGTAAATAATGGTGGTAACATCAATCAGGGACATCAAGGATATGGTGGAGGTAACGTCAATCAGGGATATCAAGGATATGGTGGTGGTGCCTGGACTCAGAAATGAAAAATATATCCGTCTCCGAGTGAGAATGTTGAAGCTACTACCATCAGTGGTGGTTTTACTTATGTCCCAATTATCCAAGTTTCATGTGTGCCTTATGTAATGTTTAAGCTTTGTCTACTATCAAATAAGTCCGGTTACTGCAAGTGATGCAGGACAATAATAAGAAGATAGTTATTTGCATCATTTCTATATTTTGTGGGTCCCAAGTGGCTATTGTGTAATGCTTGCTTGCTTATTAATAAAAGTTTGAGTTATATATATGCCATTGGGTTGATTTAAAAGGCCAAATTTATGTCAGTGCCTCAGCTGGTGCATAGTTAAATCAAGATAGGTCTCACAACTACAAAGAAAATGAGGTCAAGGGTGTGTTGTTAAGACGAGAAATCCATTTTGAAATCTCATCATTGGGCATATACTAAAAACAAGGATGGACGCCTTAATTGTAGTATTAGATGATTATGGACGGCTTAGATATGATTAAATAAATACAATCCTTATTACTCATGGGAGGAGAAATAACTCTTAAAAGGTTTACAATAGAAAATTTTTTTTTCTCAGTACAAAGGAAAAAGAAGAATGGAAAATAGATTTTATTCACCATCGTTTGCTCCAAAATCAATAAAAATGTTAGGTAGAGAGAGTTTTGCCCACCCAGCGAACCTATTTTTTTCTCCTTTTTAGTAGATGGTTGGACCAATAATAAATTTACCCACGTACATGACATGGGATCCCTTTTTTTTTTTTTATGAGCAAACGAAAATAAAATTCTACTATGAAGTGGGTCTCACCTATTTATGGATTCCAATTGCAACTGCGTCAACTATTTTATGGGCAATTTAGTATTGGGAGCTCTGATAAGTCGCCACCACCCAGCTTAATAACACGACCAAAAATGTCCAGACTGGTGGGGGGCAACTAAAACCGACAGGTCCAAGGGGGAAACATAGCAGATCGACGCGGCAACATCAATTTGGGACCTCAAATACCTGATGGTTGTAACTATACTACTATTAATTGAAGAAAACCCCTTGCTAAATGAGGAAGTAGGGCTCCAGTCATTTTTTTTTATGTAATGTAATAGTTGAGCCCTGTATGTACAAGACGCGCGCTGTAAGCCACTCTGTTTTTGAATATTTTCTTTAATACTTATACACCCCTTTTATATTTCTTTCATCCTCCAATCTCTATCCGTACTATTTTTCTAAACTCACCTATTTTAGGTTCCGACTCATAGATGGGTCCGGGTTTAGAATCCAATTTAGGTTCCAATTGATAAACAGATCCGGTTCTGGGTCCATATAAGTTCCGACCTATGGACTCGGGACCGAACTCATGAGTCTTTTATATTGCAAACTGTATCTTAGAATTATCATTTTTTCTCACTTTTTTTATATATAATATTGGAGTTCGTAGACTTTATGTATTGGTAGATATGCTTAGTTTATAAAAAAATTAAAAAGAATTAGAACTAGTTTTGAAACTAGATTTCAGTCCTCTAAGTGGTTCTGGAACCAAGTTTTCCTAATGGAAGCGGGTCCGGAACCAACAAAATATATTCCGAGTCAAAATCGGAATTGGAACTGAAACCGTGATCCAGAAACGGTCTGGGTTCGGGCCCAATATGGTTCCAACTCAAAATCATTTCTTTTACAACTCTAGCTAGGCTGAGCCCCACCTTCCTGGGCACGGCGCAAATACGGCAGGCGCCCTTAGCCAGCTCGGCCCAATTTTCACCTCTACGATAGGTGAACTAGGTTACAACCCTTTCACAAACAACGCTAAAAAAAAGGTTGAAATCGGACAACGCTGTCTTGAAATGACAGGTGGTTTTAATATGTAAATCCCAATTAGGAAAGGAGAATTGCGGATTTGGGGTCACTAATACCATTATCACCGGTATAAGGGGCGGTATACACGTCTTACCCCCTTAAATAAATAAAAATCTTGTCTCCATCAACATGGGTATAACATATAATCTTAAAACGTTTGGCTAGGGTGGAAAGAGTCTCTCACATGCCAAAGGTTTTGGTTTCTTTCCCATGGGTTGGGACACATGGGTGGAGGGGAGTTAGCACTTGCCATGTGGTTGGCTAGATATATTATCTATAAATATTATAAGGCAAAAACCATGGATGCAAAGTCATGCCATGTGTCTAATTTATTTTGACATTTGGCATTTCTTATGTGACACTTGGCATTTCTTATTAACTCTCCTCTCATTTCTTATTAATGCCCAAGTACAGTTAGCATTACAGTGGACGATCCATACTACAGATAATAGTATAGTGGACAGTTAGCATTAAAGCTAACTCATTTTAACATGTTTTGTATTAAATCCTACAATTAAAGCTCTTCTTCTCCCAAGTCAATTAGCATTAAAGCTCTTCTTCTCCCAAGTCATCATATGAAAGAGGTGGCTCCTCATTTCCCATTGCAATCACACATAAATCAAAGTGCCTATTATCTGTATTAATAATAGTGAACAGTTAGCATTAAAGCTAACTCAGTTTAACATGTTTTGTATTAAATTTTACAATTAAAGACCTCTTCTTCTCATATTACAGATAATATTGGACGATCCATACTACAGATAAAATACTACAGATAATAGTGGACAGTTAGCACTAAATTCTTCTTGCCAGTGATAAACCACCACCTGAGTCATCAGTTGCCAAAATGCCTAGAAATATAAGATAAAGAATCATGTTAATGAAGCTGCAAAGTCAGACTTAATACAACAATAAAATATCAAAGAGCAGACCATCTGTATCAGATTTAATACAAGAATAAAATACATTTCCCAATTAAAGCTCTTCTTCTCCCAAGTCAATTAGCATTAAAGCTCTTCTTCTCCCAAGTCATCATATGAAAGAGGTGGCTCCTCATTTCCCATTGCAATCACACATAAATCAAAGTGCCTATTATCTGTATTAATAATAGTGAACAGTTAGCATTAAAGCTAACTCAGTTTAACCTGTTTTGTATTAAATTTTACAATTAAAGACCTCTTCTTCTCATATTACAGATAATATTGGACGATCCATACTGCAGATAATACTACAGATAATAGTGGACAGTTAGCACTAAATTCTTCTTGCCAGTGATAAACCACCACCTGAGTCATCATTTGCCAAAATGCCTAGAAATATAAGATAAAGAATCATGTTAATGAAGCTGCAAAGTCAGACTTAATACAACAATAAAATATCAAAGAGCAGACCATCTGTATCAGATTTAATACAAGAATAAAATACATTTCCCAATTAAAGCTCTTCTTCTACCAAGTCAATTAGCATTAATGCTCTTCTTCTCCCAAGTCATCATATGAAAGAGGTAATTACTCATTTCCCATTGCAATCACACATAAACCAAAGTGCTCATTCTGCCTACTATTATCTGTATTAACTATTCTCAAATTTTCTTAAACATTTAATACCCAGGTGTTGCTCTTCTTCACCCAAGACATCATATGAATATGAAAGAGGTGGATACTCATTTCCCATTCCAATAACACATAAACCAAAGTACTACAAAATGAAATTAGGGAAATATGTGAGGCTCTAGATGGATTCAGTTACTGTCGATGCATGTCAAATTAACTAATGTGCTTTAAACATGAAAATGGATTATTTACCAAAGAGAGAAAACAATAAAAATGATTGCACAGAGATTTCGACCTGCCCCCAAAATATTCTCTTTAACATAAAGTGGCCATCATGACATTTAATACCCAGTTGTTGCTTTTCTTCTCCCAAGTCATCATATGAAAGAGTTGGCTACTCATTTCCCATTGCAATCACATATAAACCAAAGTGTATAAGATCTCCACTGTTATCTGTATTAACTCTTCTCACAATTTACTAAATCATTACCCCTGTATTTCTTCTTTTCCCAACAAGAATTTTAATTTTAAATTATCTTGGCAATCAGCAAGTATTTTATTTCTGCACTCTTCACTATACAATTACATCCCTTTTGTTCATGATAGCTGAGCTATAAAATGGTTTCAATCAAATTAAACTCTTGGTAGAAGTCTCATGCTTAAAATTGTTCTTGATTTCAATTTCTCTATCTGAAGGTTGTTCTTCTATTATTTCATAATGGCTAGACCTATTAATTTTATTGCTGAACTTACCCCTTCAAAAGACGAATGGACGATCAAAGTTAGAGTGATTCGGCTTTGGAAACAGCCTAATTTCCTGCAACACCAATTCGGAGACAATGTTGAGTTGGTGCTTTTAGATGAGAATGTATGTATTATCTAAAACCATTTTCGTTTCTATTTTCTATTCTTAATTAAGTTTCATGTTTGAGTTTGAACTGCTTTTTTTTTCTTTAATCTAGGGTGGGAGGATCCAAGCAACTGTTAGAGGTACTCTTCGGATTAAAGATCATTTGGTTGAAGGCAACGTTTATGAATTCTCCAACTTTGGAGTCGCTTTGAACACGCAGATATATAAACCAATAAGGCATGAATACAAGCTAACCTTCAACTTAAGAACAACCTTAACTTTGGTACCAACATCAGCCATTCCCATGTATGGATTTTCCTTTAGCGAATTTGACGACATTGTCAATGAAACAAAGGAAGATGCTTATTTAGTTGGTAAGGTCATCTTCCTTATTTAGTTGGTAAGGTCAATTTTCTAATATAATATTGTCTAACCTTGCCTTATTATACATTTTAAGATGTAATTGGATTGCTTACTGCTGCTGGTGGTTTGAAAGAGATTATCATTAAAGGAAAGCAAACAAATATGGTTGAAGTAGAGTTGGACAATCTCCGGTTGGTACTCTTTCTTTTGTTTCTAATTCTTATGTTGCTCATTATTATATGATTATCTATACTAAATCTATTTTATTTCATCTTCTTAAAATTATTTTCTTCTTTCCTCAGTGGTACAAAACTGAAGTGCACATTATGGGAAACATTTGCTGATCAAATGATAACTTTTATGAATAATAGTACTGCTGGGCCTGTTGTTGTGATCCTACAATTTGCCAAAATGAAAATGTTCAGAGGTATCATGTCATTTTATTTTTTCCACTTATTATTTTCATTTTTTTTGGAAATAGCATTTTTGTAATTTAACAAAATTCTAGGTTTGATGGGAATATCCAACACAAAGTTCAGTTCAAAGCTGTTCATTAATAGTGAACTCCTTGAGGTTATGGAATTTAAATCTAGGTAACTGTCTAAATTTAGTTTTGATTGAATTATGCAATTTATGAGTACTTATATTTAAATCTCTTTAATTACTAGAATTCCTTCTGAAGAGTCCTCAAGCACTCATTCATTCAGTCAGTTGCAGACACAGTCATCTTACTCAATGTATGATGACTTCCTTAATCAGACTGTGAGGAAGACCATTGTTGAACTTAAAGACTGTAGAGAGGTTACACAGATTTTTTTTTATTTATTTTCATTATTTCCTGATTTATATCCTATTGTAAATGCCATTTGTTATGTTAAAATTGCTAATTTTGTGCTGTAGGAAATATCTTGTGTGACTGTTGCTACCATTAAGGAAATTCAGCCTAACTTGAATTGGTGGTATAAGGGGTGTAAAGGCAGTAGGTGTGTTGGTGGTGTAGCTCTGGATTTTGAAAAGTGGTATTGCAAAAAATGCAAGAATCATTGGCCAAATTACGTTCTAAAGTAAAGTTTGGATTAAGTTCACAACTTTTGTTACAATATTTATATATTTAAAGATTAAGTTTATTTCTCATTACTCATCTTCTGTTTTTATGGTTAATTAGATTTTGAATTCAAATTAGAGTAGTAGATGAGACTCATGATGCTTCTTTCGTTATATTTGATAAAGAGGCTATGAATATTTTGAAGATTTCTGCACCCGATCTGTGTGAATTGCATATCAGAAGAGTAAATTCATCCCTGTTGTTAAAAAGCATTTTGGAATACAATACTTTTAATCGTGGATGATTTATATAGTTTAATGACTTCTTTATTTTTAGGGTGGTGATGTAGCCAAATATCCTCATGAGCTGGATGTTTTGAAAGATAAAACTTTTATCTTCAAAGTTAACATAAAAAACCATAACATCATTCAATTGGGAGAATCCTCTTTCCAAGTAGGAAAGGTGTGCACTGACGAGAGCATCATTGAAGATTTTGTTAAGGAATTGAAAGCAAATCAGGTTTGTAACTTTTGTTATAAGCTTGCTTTCATGATGTGTGTTCTTTTGATTTTATATCATTTATAATTGAAACTATCTTATCATCTTAAAGGATGCTTCTGACATAAGGAACTATTCTGTTGATAATGAACAACCTTCGGATGATGATGGTCCAAAATTATTGGTAATATTTAAGTTTTTTAACTTTAATTTTCATGTTATGATATCCTTATGGGAGACTTCTGTTAATGATGTTTCGATCATCTATTCAGGTGATCAATTCCCAGACATGTGATAGTGTGACTGATCTTGCCACACCTTTGAAGAGGAGTTATGTAGAAGTTGAAGGAAATGGAACTGCAGATGGTGAAGGCGAATTGTCATCCACTAAGCCAAAACAACGATTGATCAATATAAAGGTTGAGAAAGATTGATGGTCAAGTATATAAAGATTGAAGGACAATCTATTAAGATAAAGAAGAATTGATGATGGAGTATCATAAGAGTCTTTGTCAATGTCCTATTGAGTAAAAATCCATTGTGTTAATTAAATATTATGCTATGTTCTATGTGTTATGTTGAGTCACTGTAAGGTCTCTTTGTGGACTTTGTGTTACCTTTTGTTTAGTGTTATGTTCTGTAATGGGATTTTGTGCCTTTGTCTAATTGTCTGATTCTTCAGGATTAAAGTGACTAAATTCTGTTGTGGTGCAAAATTTTACATGTTTTTAATGAGTTATTTTATTCTGATATAACTTTCATTATTACATTCTCTATTTTGACAATTACACTATAACATAACATATATCTTATGCATCTTTATGTTTAGCTTTGTGAGTGTCTATTTGAGTAGAAATCCGTTGTGTACAATAAATCTTATGTTGTGTTTTATGAGTTAGGTTGAGTCACTGTAAGGCCTCTTTATAGTCTTTGTGTTGCCTTTTGTATAGTGTACAGTTCTGTATTGGCATTTGTGCCTTTGCTTAAGTGTTGGATTTTCCATCAGTATCTAATTGACTAACTTTTGTTGTTGTGCAAAATTTTTACAGTGACTATTTTAATGGATTTTTTCATATATATTACAAATGGTAATTGGAATTAGTGTTATTGAAATTTGGCATACAAGATAAACTGCTGAATGTGTAATTATCCTATTAATAGGGGGAACGTGTTCATAGATATGTTGTCCTTATTAATTCTGGATGCAACCAAACCATAAATTACTTCTGCCCCTATATAATAAATCACAATAAATCATGTGAACTAAAGTTTTATACATAATCATATGTTGTAATAATATCTGCAGACCAAATCTTTAATATTATACCTTGGGAACAATTACATTAGTGCAACATCTTTAATATGTGTTTCTAATTATCTGCATTCTTATAACAGATTACGAAGCATAAAAAACTACAAGCATCCAATATTAACACCAAGAATAACACTTTCAATATAACATTCATCTTGAAAAACAACAAAAGAATAATATCTACTTTTTATGACTTTCATTATTACATTCTCATGAGCTGGGCTTCCGTAGCAGGCCAGGTTAGAACTGACTTAGAACTGAACCCAAATCATCGTCTTCTTCTTCCTGGGTTCTGTAACAGAACGTTGGGGGAGTCTTCTTCCTCCCTGGCGTTGGCACGGCACGACGGAACGACAGCGGAAGAATCCGACGACGGCACTACAGCAGTGGGACGGTGGAGGTCAGGGACTATCGAAATGAGTCCGGTGACGGGCGACGGCATTTTTTTTCCAGATGATAGCAGTGAACAGCCCCCCTTTCTCCTCCTCCTCCTCCTCCACCTTCCACCTCTGCAGAAGTGGCGCTGCCTTGTTGCTCAGCATCGCCAGCAGCGACGAATCCGACGATAATTTCAAACGATGCAGGGGAGACTTTGGCGAGAATCTCGTCGTCGAAGATGGCTGTAAGGTCCGTGACCTTACTGGGTCAGTTGGGCCCAAAACCCGGCCCATTGACCCGTTTAATTTGTTATTATTTTATTTAATTGTATTTTAGATATTTAAGTGGGTTTAGATCATGAGCGAGTTTCTTTTAGCATTAGAATAGTATCTGCGAAGTTTCGTTTGATTCCGAGTTCGTTTGATCATAGCAGGGGGGTAGTTTGCAATTTAGGGAAATTGAGTGTTTTTCCGAAATATTCCAAACGCCGTGATTTTTGGGTTCGTTGGAAAGGTCTCGTCGTTCTGATGACTTTTGTCTCTTGACTCATCGCGATCCGGCGATCAGAAACCTTTCAAGTGGTCCATTCTTTCACCGGACCCACTTAAAGGACGATTCGGTCTTTTCCTCCTTAATCTTCTTCTTAAGCAGAGTCTAACCCTAATCTTCTTTCTTTCTCTGCAACGAACGAAAGTAACCAGCAGCCATCTTTTCTTCCTCTTCCTTTCTCAAGCCAGATCTCAGCCCTAGAAGACCCCATTCGGAGATCCGATCCGTTAATCGTCTTTCCCTCGATTCCCTCTTGCTTCCGGTATCATTTTGGTAAGACTCCTCACAATCTTTTATTTTCACTTTATCAGTTATTTAGTTATATTAGGTCCGATCTTAATTCTTTTCCTTCCTATCTTCTTCTTGGCTTCCTAGTTTGAGTTTTATCGGGTTAGATCGTCGTTTACGGGGTAGAAAAGCTTCTCCTCAGATTCCACCCATTTTCAATCTTCTGACATTGAGGCAAGTAGATTTACAATGCATAATATAGCATGTGTGTTTGTTCCTTTATTGATTGCAATGGTTTCATGATAGATTTCCCATTAATTCCAAGCCTTGTTAATATTGATATGGAAATTACATGTTAGGTTAGAATTGTGAATGAAATGGATAGATTGAATAATTGATAAAATCTAATTTGTTTTGAATTGTAAATGGTGAGAATGTGGTGATGGGATTGAATGGAATGAATGTTGGGAGAGCAGGAGGCTCTATTTGATGCAGGTTTAAGCCTTGGAAAGGTTTGGGGAATGGAGAAAATGAAATGGGGAAGAAGGAGACCAGAAATGGCCTGAACCCGCACGAGTTCCGTACTGTCGGTTCACTCGTCGGTTCAGTGTCGGTCAACCGACAGCATGGTGTGGGTCAGCCGAGAGCCACGTCGGTTCCAAAAACAGAGAGCCATATTTGACTTGTTGAACTGTCGGTTCACTCGTCGGTTCCTGTCGGTCAGCCTACACCTTGGCGTCGGTCAACCGACACTGTTCTCGGTTCCAAAAACAGAGAGCAAAATTTGTACTGTCGGTTCACCCGTCGGTTCGGGTCGGTCAACCGACACCAGCATGAAGGTCAGCCGAAATTACCATTTTGAAATGACCATAACTTTTAATCCGCCCGTTGGAATTCTACGTATAATATATCGTTGGAAAGCTCTTGAAACGTAGAATCCAATGGTTCTAGTTTCATCACAATCAGAGGTCGGGAAGTGATGTAAATACTTGGATTATTAATTCAGCTCATGTTTTATTGGAAATGAGACCTGTAACCTAGAATTTGGGACTTAGATGCTGGAAACCATCAACCTATTATCACATGACCATAAAAGGGATTGAAATCGAATCACGTGGCTTGGTGTGAATTCGATGGGTTGTCTAGGTATTCGTGTATTACACGTGATGTAACCGAATGCACATGGAGTTGAATTTAATGATGCTCAACATGATTGTACACCAGGGAATTATCTTAAAAGCATCATTGATTCAATTTCCACATGTACTCTGTTAGAATACGGGGAATACAGGGATGACACCACTTGCTTAGGATTGGATAGTAAATTCTCTTTGACTTGTAAATTGTATCCGTTGTTACCATTCTCCTTGTACACTCTCTTGACATAAAACACGTAATTAATTATGAAACATAAATTCTTATAGCATATAGGACTTGGACTTGACTTAGAGTGTACCTTAGGAAACCGTGTCTTGTTTTGATAAACATGACTGGCTAGGGATGGAAGGGGATTATCTCGTGTTGCTTGTCTTGTGATATCTTGAATAAGATAATCCCTGGGATCTTGTCTTGTACATGGAACTAGCCAGACTTGCTTGTCTTGATATTCTTGTGTCAGAACCACTTTATTATTATTGTTGCATATCATGGCCATCTGCAGTTTGGAATTTAAATGACGAATCGGTTACTCCGGTTGTCGGGGTGGGCAGTCGGCGTAGGACGGCGTCCATGGCGTTGAATAGCTGGGAGCGGGCTATGGTATCAGTAGTCCAAGGGGATTGTTACTGGTACCCCGGGAGGTGGCATAGGACATCCTCGGAGTCTCCCTCTTGCTTGTATTTGCATGGATAGTGGTTATTGTTAGATTGCTAGGATTCCTGTTATTGTTTCTATAAATTAATCTCGCTTTATGCCTAGCTTCATGTTCTTGTATTCTTATGATCTTATACTTGTCATTATTCTACACTTGATGCATGTCATGTTTATTATGCATTGCCTATCTATTGCTCAACATGTCGTTGACTTTGTTCCTTGATGTACAGACACATCAGGTGAGTTCTTCTATGAGGAGCAGGCAGGTGAGGAGATCCCAGAGGATCTCCAACCAGCAGAGGAGGCACGAGAGTGGCGTGCCGATGACGTAGAGTAGAGTCATCATTTCGGCACGAGAGAGATACATTGGGTTTCATATCGATTGCATTATTCTTTTATTGATTCTCTCGTTGGACCTTTTGTTACTTTCATTGACTTGTTCTTTATTGGCCTTATTTCTGGGATGGCCAATGTAATAAATAACTTAACTTCTAGTTTGTTTACTTTTCTTGCAAACTTTAAATTAATGAGAGATTATTAATCATTGCTTGAGATTCTATATGTCTAGAGTTGTTTGGACTCTATTTGTATTATACATTTATACTACACGAGGTTTGAGGTTTGAAATATTAAATCCTCACCGCGGACTACGATCCGTGGGCCCAAAGGACAAAATTTTTAAATAGTCCAAAAATTCACTCTCCGGATCCGGTTATTTCTTTAATCGGGTTCGGGGGACGTGACAGATTGGTATCAGAGCAGTGGTTGGTTTCTCAGGGTAAAAATTGTAGAAACCATAGGACGCGTGTGAGGATTTCGTTAGTCAGTAGGTTGATCTTTTAGTTTTGTTTCTAGCATTGTGATGTTAGCTTGGGGCATATTGGAACTAACCTTGAATGTTTTACAGGATTATGGCTGGTAGGCACAATACCCGAGGTGAGGGTAGTTCGTCTCAGAATGGTGCCGAGAATCAATTCCACCAGTTCATGGCAGCCTTCATCCAGTCCCAAAAGGATATGGCTGAGCAAAGCCAGAAACAAAATGAGGACCAGGCTGTATTTCAAGCACAGATGCTTGAGGTAGTACAAAAGGTGGGCCAGCCACAGGCAAAGGAGTATGACCTGAATGAGTTGGTTGAGAAGTTCAGGAAGAGGTTCCCACCTGAGTTCCACGGCATAGAGGACCCCGCTGTAGCTGATGAGTGGGTTGTTCAGATGGAGAAGATATACGAGGTGTTTCGATGCACTGGCATTCAGCAGGTGCAGCTTGCAGCCCACATGTTTCGTGGAGCAGCTGAGAGATGGTGGAAGACCGTCAAACACCCGTATGAGGAGATTGCCGAGGAAGTAGCCTGGAGAACTTTTACAGAGCAGTTCCAAAAGAAGTTTATTCCAGAGCACTACCGTGATCAGAAGATGGAGGAGTTTGAGAGGCTGGTACAGGGTGACTTGACAGTACAGGATTATGAGATTGCCTTCACCCATCTATCTCGATTTGCTGAGAGTCTGATTCAGCCAGAGTCAGAGAGAGTCCGGAGATTTATCAAGGGACTGCGGGCAGATATAAAGATGCAAGTACAGCGTAGCAGGCTGACCAACTATGATGATGTGGTCAAGGAAGCTTATTGGGCAGAGGAGTCCCTGAAGGAGGTAATTGCTTTGGAGCAGCAGAGGATCTTAGCATTGATCCCTCCACCCAGGACACAGGGATCTTCGTCTCTGTCATATCAGCAGCCGGCACCTAAGAGGCTACGGTTTGAGCCTACACTCCGACCGCAGCCACAGCGAGTCTCTTGCATGCATTGTGGCGGGAATCATTTTGGCCGTGATTGCAGGAAGCACTCCGGTGCATGTTTCAACTGTGGAGATCCAGGGCATAAGGTTCGTTTTTGCCCAGGGAAGACAGGAGTAGCACCACCACCACCTTTTCCAGCTCCGGCGCCCAGGCCACCACATCCTGCGCAGCCGTTGAGACAGATGCCTCCTGGACAGGCCAGGCCACAGCAGCAGCAGCAACAGATGATAGTCCGACCACCTCAGCCACCGCAGCAGCGCCCTCCAGTACCTCAACAGCGCTATCAGCAGAGACCCCCAGCACCCAGATTCCAGGGGCGTGGTCAGAGACCACCGCAGCAGTATCACCAGCAGCGTCCCCAACAGGCAGGGAGAGCTTATGCTCTGACGCATGAGGAAGCAGAGGCTGCAGGAAATGTCATAGAAGGTACACTTTTAGTTTGTGGATTTGATGCTAAAGTTCTGTTTGATCCTGGATCCACACACTCGTTTGTTGCACCAGCATTTGCACTGCATTTGGGGGAGGATAAGGAGATACTACCCTATGATTTGATGGTAGCTACCCCTGTAGGTAGACATGTAGCTTGTAATGTCATCTACCCTAGGTGTAGTATTCAGATTGGGAAAGTTAAGCTGACCGTCAGTTTGATCATCTTACCGATGGCGGAGTTTGATGTGATACTTGGTATGGATTGGTTAACCAAGAACCGAGCAGTGTTAGATTGTTTTAACAAGACTGTGAAGTTGCAGAGTGCAGATAGTAGTGTTGAGTTTATTGGAGCTGAAAAGCCCATCTCCACTCGGATGATTTCTGCATTAAAGGCAGAGCGATTGATGAGGAGCGGTTGCGAAGGTTTTATAGCATTTATTGCGGAAGATAAGGAGTCCAAGTCGGTTGATGAGATTCCAGTGGTGCGAGAATTTCCGGATGTGTTTCCGGAGGAGATTCCTGGATTGCCACCTGTTCGTGAGTTGGATTTCACGATTGAATTGCAGCCAGGGACAGCACCTATTTCAAAGGCCCCCTTATAGGATGGCACCAGCAGAATTGAAAGAGTTAAAAACTCAGATTGGAGATCTGTTGGATAAGGGTTTTATCAGGCCCAGTGTTTCACCGTGGGGAGCTCCGGTGATTTTCGTGAAGAAGAAGGACGGGACTATGAGGATGTGTATAGATTACAGACAGTTGAACCAGATGACTGTTAAGAACAAGTACCCGTTACCGAGGATCGATGAGCTATTTGATCAATTGCAGGGAGCCCAATTCTTTTCGAAGATAGATCTGCGTTCCGGTTATCATTAGTTGCGAGTAAGAAAGGAAGATATTCCTAAGACTACATTCCGGACGAGATATGGTCATTTCGAGTTTCTAATGATGCCTTTTGGATTGACGAATGCTCCAGCAGTTTTTATGGCATTGATGAATAAGGCATTTGCTCCTTTCTTGGATCAATTTGTAGTTGTCTTTATTGATGATGTTTTGGTGTACTCAAAGACTAAGGAGGAACATGAGCATCAGTTGAGAACATCTTTGCAGCTTTTGAGGGATAACCAACTGTATGCTAAGTTGAGTAAATGTGAGTTTTGGTTGGAGCAAGTGGCATTTTTGGGCCACATTATCTCTAAGGAAGGATTAACAGTGGATCCCAAGAAGATTTCAGCAGTTGTCAATTGGAGTAGCCCGAGAAATGTAGCGGAGATTCGTAGTTTCCTTGGACTTGCAGGTTACTACCGAAGGTTTGTGAAAGGGTTCGCTACTATAGCATCTCCGTTGACTAAGTTGACAAGGAAGGATATTCCATTTGTGTGGACGGAGGGGTGTGAAAAGAGTTTCCAAGAGCTAAAGACCAGATTGACTACAGCACCTATACTTGCTTTACCCGCTGGAAGTGGAGGATTTGTGATTTTCACAGATGCATCCGGAGTAGGATTGGGATGTGTTCTCATGCAGCATGACAAGGTGATATCCTATGGATCGAGGCAATTGAAAGATCATGAGAAGAAGTATGCCACACATGATTTGGAGTTAGCAGCAGTGGTGTTTGCATTGAAGTTGTGGAGGCATTATTTATATGGAGAGAGGTTTGAGGTGCATACAGATCATAAGAGTCTGCAATACCTGTTTACACAAGGTGATCTGAATAACAGGCAGAGGAGATGGATGGAGTACATAAAGGATTATGATTTTCCAATTAAGTACCATCCTGGAAGAGTGAATGTTGTAGCAGATGCTCTCAGTAGAAAGACAGCATTCAGTGGATGTATAATGCCTGAATGGAGATGGATGGAGCAGTTTAGAGACATGGATGTGGAAGTCTGGCCAGTTAATGAGAAGGTCCTAGTTGCTACAATGGGAGTTTGGGAGCCAGAGATAGTTAACAGGATCAAGGAATGCCAGAAGGATGATCCTGAATTACAGAGAATCATTGAACATGTGGATGACAAGCCAGAGTTCAGATTGCTAGAGGGAGTTTTGTACTGCAAGGATAGGTTGTGTGTGCCAGATGTTCAAGACATCAAGTCAGAATTGATGACAGATGCGCACCACACCCGATATTCTATTCACCCAGGGAGTACCAAGATGTATCAGAATTTGAAGAATCACTATTGGTGGGTGAAAATGAAGAAAGAGATTGCAGAATTTGTCTCCAGATGTATGACTTGTCAACAGATTAAGGCAGAGCACAAGAAGCCTCCTGGTTTACTTCACCCGTTGGAGATTCCACAGTGGAAATGGGAGAATATTACCATGGATTTCGTGTCGGGATTGCCGAATACCAAGAAAGGCAATGATGTTATTTGGGTGATTGTTGATAGACTGACTAAATCAGCCCATTTCTTGCCATTCAAGACTGGTCAGTTTATGGACAAGATGACTAAGATGTACAGGGACAATATAGTCAAGTTGCATGGAGTGCCTAAGTCCATAGTGTCCGATCGAGACACTAAGTTTGTCTCTCGGTTTTGGTCTACTTTCCAGTCATCTATGGGTACCCAGTTGAAGTTTAGCACAGCTTACCACCCTCAGACAGATGGACAGTCAGAACGTACAATCCAGACATTGGAAGATCTCCTCCGAGAAGTGTGTTTTGGATTTCAAGGAGAGTTGGGATGAGAGTTTGCCTCTATGTGAGTTTGCCTACAATAACAGTTATCATTCAAGTATTGGTATGGCACCATTTGAGGCATTGTATGGAAGGAGATGCAGGACCCCAGCATGTTGGGAGGAAGTTGGAGTTCGAAGTTTTCATGGCCCCTCAGAGATTGCTGATTCGAGTGAGAAGGTCAGAGTTGTCCAGATGAGAATGAAGGAGTCACGAGATCGTCAGAAGAGCTACGCAGACAAGAGGCGGAGACCTTTAGAATTCCAAGTGGGAGATATGGTTTTCTTGAAAGTGTCTCCGATGAGAGGTGTTGTCAGATTTGGACAGAAAGGGAAGCTTGCCAAGAGGTTTGTGGGACCGTTTGAGATTAAGAACAAGATTGGAGACGTGGCTTATCGTTTGATGCTACCGCCAGAGTTAGCGGGTGTGCACGACGTATTTCATGTCTCAATGCTTCGGAAATATATTCCAGATCCCACCCACGTGTTGCAGCACGAGCCACTTCAGCTTCAGGCGGATGTCACCTATGTGGAGCGTCCAGCGCAGATCATCGACACGAAGGAGGTAGTGTTGCGTACCAAGACCATTCAGTGGGTTAAGGTACAGTGGGAGAACAACAGTCCGGAGGAAGCAACGTGGGAGCTGAAGGAGCAGATGCAGAAAGCGTACCCCTATCTATTTCCAGATGAGGTATGTTTAGGCATTTGGGGGACCAAATGTTCTTTTTATTTGTGAGAGTTGTAAGGTCCGTGACCTTACTGGGTCAGTTGGGCCCAAAACCCGGCCCATTGACCCGTTTAATTTGTTATTATTTTATTTAATTGTATTTTAGATATTTAAGTGGGTTTAGATCATGAGCGAGTTTCTTTTAGCATTAGAATAGTATCTGCGAAGTTTCGTTTGATTCCGAGTTCGTTTGATCATAGCAGGGGGGTAGTTTGCAATTTAGGGAAATTGAGTGTTTTTTCCGAAATATTCCAAACGCCGTGATTTTTGGGTTCGTTGGAAAGGTCTCGTCGTTCTGATGACTTTTGTCTCTTGACTCATCGCGATCCGGCGATCAGAAACCTTTCAAGTGGTCCATTCTTTCACCGGACCCACTTAAAGGACGATTCGGTCTTTTCCTCCTTAATCTTCTTCTTAAGCAGAGTCTAACCCTAATCTTCTTTCTTTCTCTGCAACGAACGAAAGTAACCAGCAGCCATCTTTTCTTCCTCTTCCTTTCTCAAGCCAGATCTCAGCCCTAGAAGACCCCATTCGGAGATCCGATCCGTTAATCGTCTTTCCCTCGATTCCCTCTTGCTTCCGGTATCATTTTGGTAAGACTCCTCACAATCTTTTATTTTCACTTTATCAGTTATTTAGTTATATTAGGTCCGATCTTAATTCTTTTCCTTCCTATCTTCTTCTTGGCTTCCTAGTTTGAGTTTTATCGGGTTAGATCGTCGTTTACGGGGTAGAAAAGCTTCTCCTCAGATTCCACCCATTTTCAATCTTCTGACATTGAGGCAAGTAGATTTACAATGCATAATATAGCATGTGTGTTTGTTCCTTTATTGATTGCAATGGTTTCATGATAGATTTCCCATTAATTCCAAGCCTTGTTAATATTGATATGGAAATTACATGTTAGGTTAGAATTGTGAATGAAATGGATAGATTGAATAATTGATAAAATCTAATTTGTTTTGAATTGTAAATGGTGAGAATGTGGTGATGGGATTGAATGGAATGAATGTTGGGAGAGCAGGAGGCTCTATTTGATGCAGGTTTAAGCCTTGGAAAGGTTTGGGGAATGGAGAAAATGAAATGGGGAAGAAGGAGACCAGAAATGGCCTGAACCCGCACGAGTTCCGTACTGTCGGTTCACTCGTCGGTTCAGTGTCGGTCAACCGACAGCATGGTGTGGGTCAGCCGAGAGCCACGTCGGTTCCAAAAACAGAGAGCCATATTTGACTTGTTGAACTGTCGGTTCACTCGTCGGTTCCTGTCGGTCAGCCTACACCTTGGCGTCGGTCAACCGACACTGTTCTCGGTTCCAAAAACAGAGAGCAAAATTTGTACTGTCGGTTCACCCGTCGGTTCGGGTCGGTCAACCGACACCAGCATGAAGGTCAGCCGAAATTACCATTTTGAAATGACCATAACTTTTAATCCGCCCGTTGGAATTCTACGTATAATATATCGTTGGAAAGCTCTTGAAACGTAGAATCCAATGGTTCTAGTTTCATCACAATCAGAGGTCGGGAAGTGATGTAAATACTTGGATTATTAATTCAGCTCATGTTTTATTGGAAATGAGACCTGTAACCTAGAATTTGGGACTTAGATGCTGGAAACCATCAACCTATTATCACATGACCATAAAAGGGATTGAAATCGAATCACGTGGCTTGGTGTGAATTCGATGGGTTGTCTAGGTATTCGTGTATTACACGTGATGTAACCGAATGCACATGGAGTTGAATTTAATGATGCTCAACATGATTGTACACCAGGGAATTATCTTAAAAGCATCATTGATTCAATTTCCACATGTACTCTGTTAGAATACGGGGAATACAGGGATGACACCACTTGCTTAGGATTGGATAGTAAATTCTCTTTGACTTGTAAATTGTATCCGTTGTTACCATTCTCCTTGTACACTCTCTTGACATAAAACACGTAATTAATTATGAAACATAAATTCTTATAGCATATAGGACTTGGACTTGACTTAGAGTGTACCTTAGGAAACCGTGTCTTGTTTTGATAAACATGACTGGCTAGGGATGGAAGGGGATTATCTCGTGTTGCTTGTCTTGTGATATCTTGAATAAGATAATCCCTGGGATCTTGTCTTGTACATGGAACTAGCCAGACTTGCTTGTCTTGATATTCTTGTGTCAGAACCACTTTATTATTATTGTTGCATATCATGGCCATCTGCAGTTTGGAATTTAAATGACGAATCGGTTACTCCTGTTGTCGGGGTGGGCAGTCGGCGTAGGACGGCGTCCATGGCGTTGAATAGCTGGGAGCGGGCTAGGACCGTGCTGCTATTCCTAGGACAGGGAGCTAGGATCCCACTGGAGCCGGACTATGGTATCAGTAGTCCAAGGGGATTGTTACTGGTACCCCGGGAGGTGGCATAGGACATCCTCGGAGTCTCCCTCTTGCTTGTCTTGTTAGCATTTGCATGATAGTGGTTATTGTTAGATTGCTAGGATTCCTGTTATTGTTTCTATAAATTAATCTCGCTTTATGCCTAGCTTCATGTTCTTGTATTCTTATGATCTTATACTTGTCATTATTCTACACTTGATGCATGTCATGTTTATTATGCATTGCCTATCTATTGCTCAACATGTCGTTGACTTTGTTCCTTGATGTACAGACACATCAGGTGAGTTCTTCTATGAGGAGCAGGCAGGTGAGGAGATCCCAGAGGATCTCCAACCAGCAGAGGAGGCACGAGAGTGGCGTGCCGATGACGTAGAGTAGAGTCATCATTTCGGCACGAGAGAGATACATTGGGTTTCATATCGATTGCATTATTCTTTTATTGATTCTCTCGTTGGACCTTTTGTTACTTTCATTGACTTGTTCTTTATTGGCCTTATTTCTGGGATGGCCAATGTAATAAATAACTTAACTTCTAGTTTGTTTACTTTTCTTGCAAACTTTAAATTAATGAGAGATTATTAATCATTGCTTGAGATTCTATATGTCTAGAGTTGTTTGGACTCTATTTGTATTATACATTTATACTACACGAGGTTTGAGGTTTGAAATATTAAATCCTCACCGCGGACTACGATCCGTGGGCCCAAAGGACAAAATTTTTAAATAGTCCAAAAATTCACTCTCCGGATCCGGTTATTTCTTTAATCGGGTTCGGGGGACGTGACAATGGCAGTGCGAATTTTGAATTCCTCATCGGAGAGGCCATGGGAGACTCTTCTGGCACGAGACTCGAGTTGTGATCCCAACTGCTTGTCTCCTTTCGGCTTCGCCTCGGGCCAGCATGGCCCAGTAGAAATTGAGAACCCTTCTCCTTTCTCGTCTGCAACTGATTGTTGTAAGTCCTGGATCCTTACCCTAGAGGGGGGGGGGGGGGGGGGGTGAATAGGGTGAGCTATGAATTAGTGACCAATTATGATAAATTTTAACTTCTTTAAATTAACTAGTCACAAGTGATGATTGACAACCAAAATGCGGAAGCTTACATAAACACAATCATCACATATCATGCACCATCACACAATCATTTAGTGGTTCGGCCTCAATGCCTACATCCACTACCGGCTTGTGTTCCTCACACTCCACCGGATTTCCACTATGTATGCTTTTCAATAGGCTAAGCAATAGCATTTACAACTATGCATTTCTAGGCTAAGGAATAACCTCTTACAATATGCTTTTCAAGGCTAAGCAATAACCTCTTCAACCAAAAGGTTGGTTATCTCTCTAAGTAGTGTCTATAATACACTTGATGGAGATTACAATTTTGGCTCAAATAAATTGCCTCTAAATAGGCGGATATGAAATTGTAAAATAAATTCATGCAAACACTATATGAATGCAAAGATGGATGTTCAAAGTGTATGCATGATGTCCTCAATCAATTTGAAAATAAAAGCTCATAAATGTATGCCAAAAGCTTTTGAAAGTTTTAGCTCAAAACATTTATGATTGAGGAAATGCTAATCACATGTTAAAAGTAACTTGTAAAAGACATACTTATGTATTCTAAACAAGTTGAGAAAATCAAAGAACAAAACATGTGATGCATATGGATTTCAATCAAATTAACAATGAAGCTTAATGATTGTATGCTAAAAGCATTTTTAAAGTGTAAAACACAAATATAGATTTGATTGAAATTAAGGGTCAAATCTCATGTATTTAAAAATACAACTTGAAGATAATATACCAATCAAAGCTAAACAAGTTGTGAAACTTTAAAACAAAATACATGTGATTTGTAAAGTTGTTGAATCCAAAATATAAGATAGATTTGAAAGAGATTTTCTTATGATGAAAAACAACAACCAAAGATTCAACCAAGTATAGGAATCATGTTACATATGATTTCAAAGATGATTCCAAAACAAGATTCACATAGATATACCAATTAGAGTCCTACTTGGTTTGAATCATGGTGGTGCATCCAAAACAATGAATCAATTCAAAATATATATATGTTAAGGATACAACAAAACATAGTTTAACATGCTAGAAAAGATTTACCAATAAATAGAGTAAAGCATGAAAACATATGTCTAAGAAAAGCAAGCTTACTTAGTGATTTAACTTCATTAATCCCAAGCTTTAGCTTTCCTAATGACCCTTAGTATCCCTTAGCTATTCCCCTTTGTTTGGCCTCAAATCACCTCAAGGAGGCCCTCAAAGTTCCTCTCTTATCAACACTTTTTCAATGGAAATGAACCCCTTTTTATACTCAAAAAGTTGAGTTCTGCGAGTGCCCGGTCGACCCCATAAAAGCCTCGGTCGACCTGGCCTCCAACGGTCATAAAACTGACCGTTTGAAAAAGAGCTGTTGGCTCTTTCCCGGTCGACCCAAAGTGGGCTCGGTCGACCGGGTCCATGGGCTCGGTCGACCGGCCACACTGCGGGTCGACCGGGTCCCCTGGACCATTTCCCCCAAAAATGCATATTTTGCATATTTTAAAGTATTTTCAAGTGGGGACAATTGGGCCATTAAATCAAGCATGGAATCATGTTTTAAATCATTCTAAGAGGTTTAAAAACATGAAACATAAAAAGCCTAAAATGATTAGAAAGTTTTAAAACCAAAGGCTAACTTGATTCAAAACTTCTTTTCAAAATCAATTGCATCCAAGTATAAAATCAAAACATGCATGTACCATGAATTCTAAAAAGATTTAAAACAATGCATGTGAAAATCAAGATTTCAAGTATTTTAAAATCAATGCTCATGTGAAAATTCAAATGATGATGAAAATGATACTGCATCCATCAAATTGCAATCCACAAAATTCCTAACAATTGTGTGGCCCAACAAAGATCGAAACCGATCTCCCCTCTGCAACTCCGATCTTGGACTTCTTCTGCGTCTTCGATCCTTCCTGGCAGAACAATGAGATCGGGGTCCCCTTTCTAATACATAACTATCTACATACCTACCTGCCCCCGCGCCCCCCTTTTTTTGAAATCTTTATGTCCTTATTGCACCTTTGGCTTTTTGTGGGCTTTCTTTTAAAATAGACTGATGCATGCAAGGGTGGGACAGGATGAAAAAAATAATTAAAAGACGTAAAATGGTGGGAAGGCGTGGCCTTTTTTGAAATCTTTAAATACTTACCACACCTTTAGCTTTTACCTACCTGTCACGTCCCCCAACCTCGATTAAAGAATAAACCGGATCCGGGGGGTGAAATTTAGGACTAATTAAAATTTTTTCCTCTAGTCTCAAAGATCGTAAGTTATCTGTGAGGATATTGTATTTCAAGCCTCAAGACATTAATGAATTGCAGAATTCATACAATTTAGACATATAACTTTATTAAATTAAAGTTGCATGAAAGAATATAAACAAAACTAATTAAAGAGTTAATTATTACATTGGCCAACCCAATAAACAAGGCCAATAAAGAAACTGAAGTCAATAAAGTGAAAGGTCCAACGATGGAATAATAAATGAAGAAGTAAAATCTAGTGAAGTCCCACTGAATCGTTCTCGCGCCGGGAATGATGACGCTACTCTATGTCATCGGCACACCACTCTCGCTCCTCCTCTGCTGGATGGAGATCCTCTGGGATCTCCTCACCGGTCTGCTCCTCATAGTAATACTCACCTGAGGTGTCTGCCCACTAAAGAACAGAGTCAATGACATGTTGAGCAATAGATAATCAAAGCATAATAAACATGACATGCATCAAGTATAGATTAATGACAATTAATAATCATGTGAGTACAAGGAAAACGAAGCTAGGCATAAAGCGAGAATGTTAATCAATGGAAACTATAACAGGAATCCTAGCAATCATCTAGCAATAACCACTATCCATGCAATGCAATACAAGAACAAGAGGGAGACTCCGAGGATGTCCAAGCCACCTCCCGGGGTACCAGTAACAATCCAGACAAGACTACTGATACCAAAGTCCAGCTCCAGTAGAATCCAAACTCTCGGCTATTCAACGCCATGGACGCCGTCAAACGCCGGCTGCCCAACCTGACGACCGAGTAACCGGCCTGTCAATAATACCCCAAACTGCAGGTGGCCATGATATGCTAAATAACATAGCAGTGTTGACACAGGAACAGACAAGACAAGCAAGTTTGGCTAGTTCAATATACAAGACATGATCTTAGGGATTATCTTATTCAAGACAATACAAGGCAAGTGATCCACGTGATAATCCCTTTCATTGCTAGCCAGTCATGTTTATCAATACATGACACAGGCTCCTAAAGTACACTCTAAGTAAGGTCCAAGTCCTAAATCCTACAAGGATTTATGTTTCATAGTTAATTAAGTATTTTATGCCAAGAGAGTATACAAGGAATATAAACAACATATACAAGTCAAAAGTCAAGGGGATGTTACAATCCAATCATAGGCAAATGATTTCATTCATGTACCCCACATGTCCTAACATAGATCGTATAGAAGTTGGATCAACGATGTTTCTAAGGAAAGCCATTGGTGTACAATCATGTTAAGCATCTATTGGTTCAGTTTCATATGCATTCAATTATACCATATATAACACACGAATACCTAGACAACCCATCGAATTCACATCAAGCCATGTATTTCGATTTCAATCCCCATTAATGGTCAAGTGAGAGTAGGTTTATGGGTTCCAACATCTAGGGCCCAATCCTAAGTTAACAGTCTATTTTCCAATAAAATTGAATAGGATCATTAATCCAAGAATTTATATTACTTTCCAACCTCCGATCGTGATGAACCTAGTACCGTTGGATTCTACGTCTCAAGGGCTTTCCAACGGTGTATTATACGTAGAAATCCAATGGGAGGATTAAAAGTTATGGGCATTCCAAAATGGTCTGTTTTAGTCCCTGCGGGTTCCCGGCGTTCGGCGTTCGGCGTCCGAACGCCCGAAAGTTGTATGGTGCGCATCTGCCTTCTGGGGTCCGAATGCCCGAACCCTGGCGTCCGGACGCCGGGAGCCAGAAACTCTCCCTAGACGTCCGAAATCACCCTGTTTCTTCTATTGGCCTTCACAAATACCATAACCTGCACGAAATTGAGCCTCCTGCTCTCCCAACAATCCATTCCCATCATTTTTAAATGATAATTCATCATTTCTAATAATTTGATACAACCAGGTTTTACCAATTTACAAATTACCAACCCAAATCCCCAAAAAACCTAACCTAGCATATGAAGTCCCAAATCAATATCAAAACATGCTTGGAATTAGGGGAAATCTAACAAGAAACATAATCAATCAATTGGAAACAAACATATATGCTTAAAAAGTACAATGCAAATCTACTTGCATCAACCAAGTAGATGATAGAAATTGGGTAAAACTCGAAGAGAATCCTTACAACTACAAGATCCAGAATCTAACCCAATAAGGTCACGGACCTTACACTACCTATGTCTAAAAAAATAAAGAATGCTGGACTTTTGGTGTTTCTAAAACATAACTACCTACAAACCTATCAACCAAGAAGATGATAGAAATTGGGTAAAACTCGAAGAGAATCCTTACAACTACAAGATCCAGAATCTAACCCAATAAAGTCACGGACCTTACACTACCTATGTCTAAAAAAATAAAGAATGCTGGACTTTTGGTGTTTCTAAAACAAAACTACCTACAAAACCTACCCCCCCATTTTTTTAATTCTTTATATCCTTATTACACCTTTGGTTTTTACCTAGTTACATCTAAAAAGATAAAGAATGCTGAGCTTTTGGTGTTTCCAATACCTAACTACCTACATAACCCCGCCCCCTGTTTTGAAATATTTATATCCTTATTACACCTTTAATTTGGCTTTTACCTACCTACGTCTAAAAAAATAAAGAGTGCTAGACTGTTGGTGTTTCTAATACTTAACTACGTACATACCTACATGCCCCCCTTCTTTTGAAATCTTTATATCCTTATTACTCCTTTGGCTCTTACCTACCTACATTTAAAAAAAAAAAGAATGCTGGACTTTTGGTGTTTCTAATACATAACCACCCCCTCCCCCAGACACCCCACCTTTGGCTTTTACCTACCTATGTCTAAAAAATTAAAGAATGCAGGAATTTAGGTGTTTCAAATACCAACACCATGCCACCTTCCCCCCACCTTTGGCTTTTACCTACCTATGTCTAAAAAATTAAAGAATGCAGGACTTTAGGTGTTTCAAATACCAACACCACGTTCCCCCCACCTTTGGTTTTTACCTACCTACGTCTAAAAAAATTTCTAATTAATAAATAACTACCCCCCCCCCCCCCCCCGGTCTTCGTTTTTTGAAATCTAATTTATATCCTTATTACACATTTGGCTTTTACCTACCTACATATAAAAAAAAAAATAAAGAATGCTGGACTTTTGGTGTTTCTAATACATAACTACCTACATACCAAAAGTCCAGCAATCTTTATTTTTTAGATGTAGGTAGGTAAAAGCCAAAGGTGTAATAAGGATATAATGATTTCAAAAAATGGGGGGCATGTAGGTATATATGTAGGTACTTAAGTATTAGAAACACCAAAAGTCTAGCATTCTTTATTTTTTTTAGACGTAGGTAGGTAAAAGCCAATTTAAAGGTGTAATAAGGATATAAATATTTCAAAAGGCGGGGGATTTCAAAAAGGGAGGGGGGTGTTATTCACCAAAAGTCGTGCATTCATTATTTTTATAGAACTAATAAACCCCTAGGTTTGAAATATGGGTTTTGAGAGAGTTGTGAAAGGAGAAAAAAAATAATATAATTCCTAGTTTTCTAATTTCTATGGACCTTACTAGCTAGCTAGTTTAAAAATAAGGTCAGGCTTTCTATTTTTTTTTACAAAAGAGTTATAACTTTTCATGAGAATAGGGTCGGCACTGACCTTAGGTAGTGTAAATTAAGGTCAGCAACGACTACGTGCCAAATTTGTAAAACAGAAGGATTTTTCGGCCCAATTGCTTTAATTGGTGCAACAATATCTAAATGCTTGATCGGGTCCCACGTACACATTAAGTGTTTTTTTTTTGGATAAAATCCTCTTTTTTTAAAAAACACCTGGCTAAATAACATATTAATTTAGCATATGTTCTTTAATAGAGCCCAATTTTATTTACCATAAGAACCATATGATTGGGTCGGTTGAATCCACTCTCCATTAATTGGTAGATTCTCTAGAATTTCAATTTAATTGAAGTATCTAATAGACGGTTTATGTCTCGGAAAGGAGGGATCTACACTGCCCATAAAAAAAAAAAAAACATTATTAGTAACTGTTTTTCTTCAGTCAAATAATTGGGCACAACTTGCAATTAATTCGTTGTCCATTAAAATTTTGAAAGGTTCCTTTCTTTGTTTTACAATTTCACACGTCTCACAGCATTTCTCATTTCTAAAGACACCAATGATCTGTCAATAACAAATAAAATTGAAATCTGAATGGACATTATAGCAGCTCCATCAATTCATTGGGCAGTGTAGAGTCTGTTGTTACCCCTGTTGTGCTACTAAACCTCATTAAAAAATTAATCGATCGAGTTAAATAACATTTCACTGGCCTCACAGTTGAGGAGCAAGAAAGGTCAAGCGTAAATCCATCTCAATGTAATGAGTCAGTTCTATTTCAAATAGATAAAAAAACTTCCAACAAGCCATGAGTCTTGAATAAGGAAGCAAGAAAACCATTACTAGGTGAAAATGCATGATAAATGATAAAAAGATTCTATATATAAATGATCTCATCTCCTCTTAACAATACTCCCCTGACCTCTTTATTATTATTATTATTATTATTATTATTATTATTGTTGTTGTTGGTAGTTGTGAGACCTATCTTGATATAAGCATGCAGTACTAGCTGAGGCATTAACCTCAATATGGCCTTTTAAATCAACCCAATGACATGTACATAACACCAACTTTTATTAATAAGGAAGCAAGTAGTACACAATAGCCACTTGGGATCCACAAAATACAGAAATGATGCAAATAACTACCTTCTTATTATTGTCCCACATCACTTGTACTAACCAAGCTTAGTTGATAGTAGACCAAACTTAAACAATAGATAAGACAAACATGAAACACGGATAACTAGGATATTTTTATTCAGCGGGGGATATATTTTTCATTTCTGAGTCGAGGCCTCCACCATATCCTTGATGTCCCGTATTGATGTTACACCACCACTTACTTGATTTCCCGAATTGATGTTAGCTCCACCATGTTCTTGAGTTCCCGAATTGACGTTAGCTCCACCATATCCTTGAGTTCCCGAATTGACGTTAGCTCCACCATATCCTCCACCATATCCTTGCATTCCAAAACTGATTTTACCGACTCGAGGGTTGTTCCCTCCTGCACCATACTTGGTATTGCCCTGCAGCATCAGCCATCAAATGGTTAGGTAGTTGTAATATGAATCCATAAATAGGTCCAATTGATAGTAAAAAAAATTTTGTTCTTTGCCCAAAAAAAAAAAAAAAAAAATAGAACCTCATGGTATGTAAATGGGATCCATCTACCCTTAGTCAGTCAAATCAACTAATTAGGTTCGCCATGGAGGCAAAACTCAACCCATGCATCATTTTTATGGCTTTTGGACTAAATGGTAGTGAATGAAATCTATGTTTCTATGCTGTTTTTTCAAGAGAATTGAAAATCATGGACATTGCTTTTGGAATCCAAAACAATCAAAACCATTAGTGCGTAGGGGATGTTTTGGATTTCTTTTACTTCCAAACATCCCCACCTAATTGCACTATATTGAATATGGACTTGGGATCAGAGGAAATGAGGGAAGGATACTTCGTAATGATTCATAACTTATAAGAGGTCTTGAAGTTGTAATTGAGAAATTAGAAGCTGGCTTGTAGATCATAAGTAGCCTCCGAACCAATTTATATAGAAAAATGCTAGGGAGACAAAGGGAATTATAAAAATTGAGAAACTTCCCTGCATTGTGCTCAATTACAACTTCCACGGACGATTAGTCATAAAAAAATTGCAAGTGTGCAAGTGGATTCAGAATGGATCAAAATGCATCAATTCATTAATTGGCCGACTTCTTATTTTACATTTACCAAAAAGACGCAGAGTAGAGTCAAAGAAAACTAATCATAAATAAATGTATGAGGATAAGGTTTAAGAGTCAAAGAAATTAAAATAATTATAAATAAATGTATGAGGATAAGGTTTACATTAAACAAAGGCTTGCTTAAGGACTATAGCTCAAGTAAAAAAAACAAAAAATGCCTCTCTCACATGCCCCACTGATGGTAACTTGAAGGCCATTTTTGTTCTTTTGAGATTTTTTTTTTTTGGTAAATCGTTTAAGAGTTATTTCTCCTACAGTCAGTAATAAAGATTGTATTGATTTAATCAGATCTAAGCCGTCCATGTTCTAACTCTAGAATTAAGTTATCAGAGGATTTTCTTTCCATTTGTTGCTTTTAGAAAAAAAAATGAAAATGATAATAACAATGACTTGGTGGGAGAGCCTTAAACATTTGTTTCGATAAGTTTTAAGTCAAACATAGACCTTTTATTTTTATAACCCAAGTTGGCTACCCTTGAGACCCAACTGATGCAAGGGTGAAACTCGACACACATTGGGGAAAGGAGTTGCTTGCATGGAAGGGAGAGGACTCAGAATTGATTAATTCAATCACAAATATAATATGCTTTTTTTTTGGGTAACAAATTTATTATACTTAAAATACCTATAATCTTACACCTCCACATTCCCTAGTATGAACTCCATGGAGGCTGTTCTTCATACTGGAATTAAAAATGGATCCAAAACTTGAGCTAAACCTAGTCCCCAATTAGTCCCCAATTAAATATATCTCTAAATCTTGGACCTTTACTGCTTTTGATGTTTTTCTATTTGAAAGTCGAGTCATTTGTGTATTCAGGTTTCCAGCATGGAAATCAGGCACTTTCGAGCACTTTCCTCCATCGACTTCTCACCAAACCAAACAACAATGACGCAGGTGCATGATCATTCCCTTTCTACGGTAAACCTCCTGCACAAATGGCCAAGCCCATTTGAAAGTTCACTTGTAAAGTAGATTCAAAGTGAAGCGTGACTTTTGAAAGACAAAAAAAAAAAAAAGAAAATGTGTTTTGTCAGAAAGTATGAAATTCCAAAAATCACCTCTTCTTTTTTAAAGAATTTCAAAAGTCAATATCTCATTCTAATAAAAGACAAAAAGGTCTATTCTTTTTATCCTAAAAGTCAAAACTCTTCCCTCACATGTCAATACATTACAAAAATTTAAGAAGGTAGATTTTGGAATTTTGTATCTTTTGAAAATCCCCCTCTTCTTTTATTGTCTCCTAAAAGTGACCCATCTAATTTGGGGATTTTTTTTTCCGAGAGAGACAGAGTGATTTGAAGGTCTAATCCAATTTGGGAATTTTTTTTTTCTGAGAGTTTGAGAGAGAGAGAGAGAGAGTTTGGAAAAATGGATGGGGGCTAGACTAATTTTTAAGTGGGGGCTGGGTTGGGTCAGCTGTAAAGAACCCATGGGGTTATTTTCAGTTGGGAGGGAGCTTCAAGCCCCAATATGTAGGTCCGCCCATGGTTGTTAGCAGTCTGTTGTGTAGCCGTTTCTAAAGATACAGCTCCTTCCTTAGAAAAATTTTTTTTTTCTAAAGAATGCCAAACTTGACGGTTAGGTACCCAAGTAGGCCCAGTTGGCAGTAACAAGCTGGGTCAAATTTACATTCATATCGCAGGCCCACTTGATAGGCTTCCTTTACTAAAGTATTTTTCTCAAGTCTTCCTTTTGAGAAGATTAGACATGACTCATTTCCTACTGGGTTCTGATGAGCCCTACTTTTTAAAGTTGCTTGCAAGAAAACTCCAATCTCTAATACCTGGAGGACAATCACTGTTTAGGGCCTGTTTGGATGCACAAGAAAACACAAGAAAATAATATTTTATAGAATATAATCTTTCATTTTTTAAAGAAGAAAATCTTGTGCGTTTGGTAACCCAAGAAAATTTTGAAGACAATATTCTTTTCTTTCAAAAAGCTCAATATTTTCTCCTTCAGCTCCCCCTTGTAGAAAACTTTCTACAAGATAACAATCTTTCAAATGATAATTTCAAAGTGGTAGAGTTTAGTTCACCAAATCCATCACTATGTATTTGTTTACATATATGGTAAAGCAAAGTAAAAGTAAATGTTATAGCACGGTAAAGTAAAGGTGGGATAAAGTATACGGTGAAGTAAAGTGGAAAGGAATGGTGAAGTAGTATCTTCTTTTTTTTTACTTTAGTTTATCACATTTTACCGTAATTTAATATGGTAAATAAAAAGTGACTTGTTATGGGTGTGGTAAAGTAAAATAAAAGATTGATGTCATATCATGAAAAAATATGCAGTAAAACAAGATGAGATGAAATATGTGGTGAAGCAAAGTGGGAGAGAGAGTTATAAAGTAGCTGTTTTTTTTTTTATTGACTTTACTTTACTATACTTTACCATGATTTTATGTGATAATAGAAAAATAACTTATGGGAAAAATATGATAGTTGAACTTTACTTTACCACACTACTTTTTTATTCAGACGTGATAAATCACATATAAATTAAAATATTTAATAAAATCTTATTCTAATAATGTAATTTACTTTAATCATAACACCTTCCAAACAACTCAATTTAAAATCTGTAATATTCTTCAAAAATTGCCAAACAGTAAAAATATTATAATATTATAATATTGCATTATTCTATTATATACTATTTTATTCTTGTAATATTTAAATCTGTAAATATTTTATTCTGTAAACATCCAAACGGGCCCTTAGTGTTCAGGACATGGAAAAAGAAGAAATCTGAAAGAGTTCCAATGCCGAAGGGTTGCAGCAACCTACCCATGGTACCACCAGTATCACCAACTTCACTTTTTTTTTTTTTTTTATGCGTGCCAAAGTCCTAAAGCAAGACTTTCACTCATGCAAGCCTAATCATCAGACATTTATTTATGATTATTTTGCTTGACTCTACTTTGCGTCTTTTTGGTAACTGTAAAATATTTGCTGGCACATTTAAAAGAAATCTAAGGACCAATTAGAACAATTAAAGACTACTATTTGACAGAAATTAAGGGTTTTTTGTTTTTAGCTTGCTTGTTTGAGAGAAACTTGCCGGCCCATTAATGAGATTTTCAAATAAATTTTAAAAACACACAAATAAATTTTAAAATAATACAAATAAATTTCAAAAAATGCAATAATTTAAAAAAAATGCAATAAATCTCAAAAGAACGCATAGAAATTTAAAAAGACACAAATAAATTTCAAGAGATCCAAATAAACTTCAAAAAATATAAATAAATTTCAAAAGATGAAAATCAATTTAAAAAGTTGAAAATAAATTTCAAAATATCCAAATAAATTTAAAAAAATATAAATAAAATTCAAAAGATGAAAATTAATTTCAAAAGATCCAAATAAATTTCAAAAAATGTAAATAAAATTCAAAAGACGTAAGTAAATTTCAAAAGACCTAAATAAAATTTAAAAATGCAAATAAATTTAAGAAAAAGCAAATACATTTGCCAAAACTAAGATAAACCAATTTTACAAATTTTCAAAAAAATTGCCAAAAACTTAAGTAATTTTGCCAAAACTCATTTTAATTTATTTCAAAAAATGCAAATAAACTTCAAAAGAACAACCTAACTTTAGTTCAAAAACTCAGTCAAAATTTGCCAAATGGAGATAAGTTTGTTAGAAACTCAGCTATAATTTTTAAAAACTCAAATAAATTTGCCACAAACTCATATAGATTTGTCCAGAACACAGATAAATTTGTTCCATAACTCAAATAAATTAGCCAAAATCTCAGATAGATTTGTCCTGAACTCAGATAAATTTATTTCAGAACTTAGATAAATTTACGCAAAATTCAAATGAATTTGACAAAACACATAAATTTACGCAAAATTCAAATGAATTTGACAAAACACATAAATTTACGCAAAAATCAGGAATTTTTTATAAAAAGCTTAGAACTCAAATAAATTTCATACAAACTCATATATATTTGTCAAAAACGACACCGACAGACCTTCTTCCTTCTCAATCGATCACACAGTCCGTATGGCACTCAAAATCAAGAAGTAATTCTGGCCTGCGGGTCTGACTGCTTCTGGGCTTCTGCGAAACGGGTCAGGTCGAGCTGTTCTGGACCCGACTCGCAACTACTGCTGGCCTTCTGGAGCGGGCGGGTCGGACCTGACCTGGAACCGACCCAACAAACCCGACCTAGAAGGGTCTTAGTTTTCCTTTGATTTCTGTTACAGAGTAGAGACTGCAGCCCCTTCCTTCTTATGGTGGTCTTCTCCGACGACGCTGGGCGGGCTGCTGGACTGGCGAGACGACGGCGGCGTCGAAGAGAAACCGTCGACGATGGACGTGACGGCGATCGTAAACTTGAATGGGTTATGCAACTTTCCAAAATCGAGAAAACAACTTCAAGCCCCCCTTTTTTTTTAATCTTAATGTCTCCACTTGTCAAAATAAGACAAGATTCCTTTTGTCTTTTGGAAATGGAACCACATACACCTTCTTCTCCTACGAGCAGCGAGATGCGACGAAGCCCCGGAGTTCGTCTCTGCAACTGGGTTTTGCGATCGTGCACGGTGATAGCCCACCGAGTCCTAACAGCTACTGATGCCAATTGAGGTCCAGAAGAAGAGGAATAATATAAGATTTGAAATTTAAAATTTTAAAATTTTATGCCTAAAACAGTTGAAAGGGTAAATCAGTCCTGAAATATGTGATCATGTGGTGCAGAGACCAATGGCTGGAAATAGTCTACCTGTGTGGATAAGAGGCGTTAACAAATTTTTGCTTGGACTCGCCACTATAGGGACATTTCGCTAATTTTGCCCAAAAAGAATTTTGAAGGAAAGAGCTCCAATGTCGAAAGGTTGCTACAACCTACCCATGGTACCACCAGTATCACCAACTTTGATTTATTTATTTATTTATTTATTTGTGCCAAAGTCCTAAAGCAAGACTTTCACTCATGTAAGCCTAATCATCAGACATTTATTTATGATTATTTTGCTTGACTCTACCTTGCGTCTTTTTGGTAACTGTAAAATAAGAAGTCAATTCATGCAGCAATTATAATATCCATTCAACTTTTAATTTTAATTGTTATTGACAGATCATTGATGTCTACAGAGCACATTGCGGGGAAGTTTCTCAAATTATATAATTCCCATTGTCTCCCTAGCATGTTTCTATATAAATTGGATAGGAGGCATTATGATCTACAAGCTAGCTTCTATCTTCTCAATTACAACTTCAATACCACTTATAAATTATGAGTCATTACCAGGTATCCTTCTCTCCTTTAGTCTCTCAAGTCTATATTCTATGATAGTGCAATTAGGTAAGGGTGTTTCGACGTAAAAGAAATCCAGAACATCCCATACGCACTAATGGTGTTAATGGTTTTGGATCCCAAAATCATTGTTCACAATATATTTTCGGCTCTCTCATAATACCAGGAGAGAAAAAGCATGGAGAATAGGTTTCATTCACCATCCTTTAGTCCAAAAGCCATAAAAATGATGCATGGATCGAGTTTTGCCACCACGGCGAACCTGATTAGTAGATTTGGCTGACTAATGGTAGATGGGTCCCATTTACATGCCATGAAGTTCCTATTTCCTCTTGGCAAAGAAAAAAAAACATCCACTGTGATTTGGGTCTCACATATTTATTGATTCTTTTGCAACTACCTAACCATTTTATGGCTGCTGTTTCAGTGGAATACCCAACATGGTGCGGGAGGGAACAACCCCCAGGTCCAGGGCGATATTAGTGCAGGTACAGGAGGTAACATCAATTTGGGAATGCAAGGATATGGTGGAGCAAACGTCAATGCGGGAACTCAAGGATTTGGTGGAGGT
Organism: Litsea cubeba; assembly: GCA_012931725.1. Classification (NCBI taxonomy): domain Eukaryota; kingdom Viridiplantae; phylum Streptophyta; class Magnoliopsida; order Laurales; family Lauraceae; genus Litsea; species Litsea cubeba. Next base: position 104,919,803 of record CM022945.1, on the reverse strand, counting down.
AATGTCAATTCGGGGAATCAAGTCAATAATGGTGGTAACATCAATCAAGGACATCAAGGGTATGGTGGAGGTAACGTCAATCAGGGATATCAAGGATATGGTGGTGGTAATATCAACTACCGAGTGTAAATGTTGAAGCTACTACCATCAGTGGTGGTTTTACTTATGTCCCAGTTATCCTTTTTTCATATGTGTCTTATGTAATGTTTAAGCTTTGTCTACTATCAAATGAGTCCTATTACTGCAAGTGATGCAGGATAATAATAAGAAGATAGTTATTCGCATCATTTCAATATTTTGTGGATCCCAAGTGGCTATTGTGTAATGCTTGCTTGCTTATTAATAAAAGTTTGAGTTATATATATGCCATTGGGTTGATTTAAAAGGCCAGATTTAGGTCAGTGCCTCAGCTGGTGCATGGTTAAATCAAGATAGGTCTCACAACTACAAAGAAAAGGAGGTCAAGGGTGTGTTGCTAAGACGAGAAATCCATCTTGAAATCTCATCATTGGGCATATAGTAAAAACAAGGATGGACGCCTTAATTGTAGTATTAGATGATAGATGATGGACGGTAGGTCAGTGCCTCGGCTGGTGCATGGTTAAATCAAGATAGGTCTCACAACTACAAAGAAAAGGAGGTCAAGGGTGTGTTGTTAAGACGAGAAATCCATCTTGAAATCTCATCATTGGGCATATAGTAAAAACAAGGATGGACGCCTTAATTGTAGTATTAGATGATGGACGGCTTAGATTTGGTTAAATAAATACAATCTTTATTACTCATGGGAGGAGAAATAACTCTTAAAAGGTTTACAATTGAAAAAAAAAAATCTCAGTACAAAGGAAACAGAAGAATGGAAAGTAGATTTTATTCACCATCCTTTGCTCCAAAATCAATAAAAATTTTCAGTAGCGAGAGTTTTGCCCACCCAGCGAACCTGTTTTGTTCTCCTTTTTGGGTAGGAACCTGATTAGTAGATGGGTGGACCAATAATAAATGAACCCACTTACATGACATGGGGTCCCTTTTTTTTTTTTCTGGGCAAACGAAAAAAAAAATTCTACTATGAAGTGGGTCTCACCTATTTATGGATTCAAATTGCAACTGCGGCAACTATTTTATGGTCGATTGTGCAGCACATTCAATTTAGTATTGGGAACTCTGATAAGTCGCCACCACCCCAGCTTAATAACACGACCAAAAATGTCCAGACTGGTGGGGGACAACTAATACCCACAGGTCCAAGGGGGGACAAAAATCTGATCGTTGTACTAATAATTGAAAAAATCCCCTGCTAAATGCGGAAGTAGTGTTCCATGTTATAAGATATGGATCTTGGGTGGATGCCCACTTGTGATAAGATATGGTTAGAATTAGGGTTCCTCCTTTTTAGTTTACTTTGCCTATAAATAGGCTCTCTCCCTATGTATTTAGACACAGTTAATGAGATATCAGAAAGGCTCTCTCTTCTCCCTCTAATCTTCTTTCTCTTTGTCTCTCTCTTTTATAACACGTTATCAGCACGAAGCTCTAAGAGAAGGAAGAAAACCAGGACTTCTTGCCCAAAGAGAAGAAATCATTCCCTGCGTGGATTTTCATCGCAAACTCCTTCCCTGCGCGGATTTTCATCGCGGATTCCCTGTGCAGATTCCTTCCTAGCGCGGATTCCCATCCCAGATTCCTTCCCAGTGCGGATTTCCATCGCAGATTCCCTGGGCGGATTCCTTCCCAGCGCGGATTTCCATCGCAAAATCCTTCCCAGCGTGGATTTCAGAAAAGAGTAATATTTTTCTTTAAATACAGTAAGTAGTATCCAAACCATAGTTCAAATCCAACATATTAGAATACATAAAATTAATTTATGATATTTATTTTACTGTCATTATAGTGTTTGGTTACTATTCATTATCTTGCACGATTTTTTATTTTAATTTTATTAATGCTATAAATTGATTATGAAAAAGAAAAAAGAAAGAGAACCAGAAGTTCTAAAAGTGAACCTGAAGTTCACATATTCATGGACCAGTAGAAGTTGGAATAATGATATGAACCTGAAGATTCGTATCAATAAATCAAAACCTGAAGTTTTTGATTCAACAATCCATATAAATTATAAAGCCATGAAATTAAACCTGAAGTTTTTGATAGAACTAGAAGTTCTGATCACTTGATAGAACCAGACGTTCTACCCCAAACCTGAAGATTTGACAGAACCTGAAGTTCTAATTTCATGTATTATGAACCTGAAGTTCTAAATCAAGCCTGAAGTATTGACAGAACCAGCAGTTCTGATTCTCAAATATGAGAACATGTTAATTCTCATATTTAACATGTTTAAATTCCTTTCTTAATTACTTTTGATGTTAATATTTTTTTTATCATTATATGCACACTGATAACTTCATATATATTTCATATTACAGTTCTTGCAAGATGTCAAATTTGGCTAAAATTGACTTTAAAGCACTTAACATAAATGGGGACAATTATTTATCTTGGCAATTGGATGCTAAAATCCACTTGCAATCCAAGAAACTAGGAGAGACTATAAAGGAAGGTAACAAGATGTCCCCAGAGGAAAAGGCATTAGCCCTCATCTTCCTGCGTCATCACATACATGAAGATCTCAAACATGAATACCTTACTGAAGAAGACCCAGCAGGCCTATGGAAATCCCTGAAGGATAGATATGATCACCAGAAGATGGTCATACTACCAGCTGCCCAGAATGACTGGTTAAATCTGAGGTTGCAGGATTATAAAACCGTATCTGAATACAACTCTGCTCTTTTCAATATTGTTTCCCGATTAAGACTTTGTGGTGAAAAGGTTTCAGAAGAGCAGATGTTGGAGAAAACGTTATCAACTTTTCATGCCTCGAACGTGCTCCTGCAGTAGCAGTATCGAGAAAGACGTTTCTCCAAATATTCAGAACTTATTTCCTGTCTCCTAGTTGCTGAACAAAATTGCATAGTACTGATGAAAAAATCATAACTCCAGACCAACTGGATCTTTGGCAGTTCCTGAAGCAAATGCCAGTTTTAGCTCAAACAGAGGCAGAGGAAGGGGGAGAGGAAGGGGGAGAGGAAGACATAACTCCTCCAAACGAGGTGGTTTTAAAGGTCCCCCTCCAAAAATTCAAAAATCACCAGAAGTGGTCTGCCCCTCAGCCTAAGAGCAACCAGAATCCACCAGCTAATCCTACCCACCGTCCTGATGACACGTGCCACAGATGTGGAAGAAGTGGGCATTGGTCACGCACTTGCCGTGCACCAAAAGAAGTGGCCGAACAATACAAAGCATACAAGGCCTCTGTTCATTTAGCAGAGACAAATGATCTGGAAGGATGGAATTGGAATGCAATGACACCAGAGATACCTCCAATTGACATTACAAACTTGGAGACTCGAGATTTTTTTGAGGATGAGGATAGCCAACCTTTGAATAATGAGGCTTTTAACACTCACTTGGGATCCACCCCTGGCATGGTCTAGAAGGCCAATAAACTTTACAAACTTAAATTTTTTTTATTCTTTTGAGATGCATGTTGCTTAAACTTCTTTTTATTTATTTATTTCATGTCCTAATGAATGGTTTAATTATTCAATTTTATCATATGATTGCATAGTTATATTGTTTTATTATTTTGTTTAAGGTATGGATCATGGAACTAGAGGACAATCTTTGTTTGGTAGATAGTGCCACAACACACACCATTCTGAAAAATCAGAATTTTTTCTCAGAATTGATGTTTATTCCACGAAAGGTATCAACCATAGCTGGGCCTGTACAAATAATTGAAGGCTCCGGAAGAGCCCACATAATGTTACCTAATGGTACCCACTTATTCATTAAAGATGCTTTGTTCTCAAATAGTTCCCGAAGAAACTTGATTAGTTTCAAAGACATCAGAATGAATGGGTACCACATTGAGACTGTAAGTGAAGGTAACAAGGAATTCTTATGCATTGTTACTAGTATTGGAAGCCAGAAGCAAATACTAGAAAATTAAGTGCACTCTCCTCAGGGTTATATTACATGACAATCTTAAATGTTGAATCACATTCGGTTATGAGCAAAACAACAAAGTTAAGCCCGAAGCTTAAACTAAGCCCGAAGCTTAGTGATCCGAAGACTTTACAGCTCTGGCATGATAGGTTAGGTCACCCTGGGGCTACTATGTTGAGAAAATTGTAGATAACTCCTTTGGGCATTCTTTAGAGAACCATCAATTGACCCTACCTAGTGGGTACTTATGTACACCGTGTTCACAAGGAAAATTGATCACCCGACCTTCTTTTGCTAAAGTTGCATACGAATCCCCATCCTTTCTGCAAAAGGATACAAGGTGACATTTGTGGACCCATAAATCCCCCTAGTGGACCTTTTAGATATTTTATGGTTTTGATTGATGCCTCCACCCGTTGGTCTGATGTTTGCCTACTTTCAACTAGGAACATAGCATTTGCCCGTCTATTAACTCAAATAATCAAACTTAGGGCTCATTTCCCTGATTCTCCCATTAAGTCTATAAGACTTGACAATGCAGGAGAATTTACATCACAGGTTTTTGATGATTTTTGTTCATCTATAGGAATTGTTGTCGAACATCCTGTCCACCATGTCCACACCCAGAATGGCTTAGCTGATCCATGATTAAGCGCATCCAACTCATTTCTAGGACTCTGCTGATGCAATCCAAATTGTCAGTTAGTGCATGGGGACATGCTGTGTTGCATGCTTCAATGTTAATTCGACTTCGACCCACAGCCTATCATCAATTTTTCTCCTGCACAACTTACATCCGGACATCAACCCAATATCTCTCACTTGCGCAAGTTTGGTTGTGCAGTTCAAGTCCCAATCCCACCTCCTAAGCGTACTAAGATGGGACCCACAACGTAGATTGGGAATCTATGTAGGTTATGACTCTCCCTCAATTATTCGATATCTAGAACCAATGACAGGAGATGTCTTCACTGCTCGTTTTCCAGATTGTCAATTCGATGAGACAATATTCCCGCAGTTAGGGGAGATAACATAGTTCCTGTAGAACGACCTGTTCCTGAAGAACGGCGAGAATTAACATGAAATACTTCCACTCTGTCTCATTTGGATCCACGAACTTCACAATGTGAAAATGAAGTCCGGAGAATTGTGCACTTACAAGAAATGCAAACAGATTACCTGATGCATTAACGATGCAGCAAAGGTGACAAAATCACATGTGCCCGCTATGAATACACCTGCCAGGATTAATGTCCCTGTAGGACAAAGTCAAAATACAACCGCAAAAGAATCTGCAATACGCCAGAAGCGTGGGCAGAACCTATAGGTTCAAAGGACTCAGCTCCGCGGAAAAGGAGAAATGAGCAATCATCATCATGTCCTCCGAAGAGGCACGTAACACTCTTGAAGAGGTTCCTCCCGAAGAGGCACGTAACGCTCCTGAAGAGGTTATGACAAAATCCGTTCTCTCTAGAATAATGGAAGTCCCTGGTGAGACTTTGGAAGCCCCTGAAGAGGCACCGGTACCGGATATGAAGAGATCTCTATATTTTACAATTATTCAAAAGAGAGATGGAATAGAAATGGTATTGTCATCGATGACGCATTTGCATATGCGATAGCTACACAAATATCAAGGTAAATGATGATGATGATTGGGACACAGAACCACGTTCTATAAATGAATGTCGACAAAGAAATGATTGGCCAAAATGGGAAAGTGCCATCAAAGCAGAGTTAGAGTCTCTCAATAAACGTGGTGTGTTCGGACCTATTGTACAAACCCCAAAAGATGTTAACCATGTAGGTTACAAGTGGGTGTTTGTAAGAAAACGGAATGAAATGAATGAAATTACCAGATATAAGGCACGATTAGTGGCACAAGGTTTCCTGCAGAAACCTGGGATTGATTATGAGGAAACATACTCCCCTGTCATAGATACAAACAACTTTCAGATATCTGATAAGTTTAGCAGTTTCTCAAAATCTAGAAATGCGACTCATGGATGTTGTAACTGCTTACTTATATGGGGACTTAGACACTAGAATTCACATGAAAATCCCGGAAGGATTTCCTTTGCCTGAAGCAAAGCCAAGGAGTACATACTCAATCCAATTGAGAGCGATCATGTACGGCCTGAAGCAATCCGGAAGAATGTGGTTACAATCGTCTTAGTGAATACTTGTCTAAAAATGGGTATGCAAACGATCCTATTTGCCCGTGTCTATTTATAAAGAAATTCATGAAGGGATTTGCAATATTAGCAGTTTATTGTGGATGATATCAATTTGGTAGGGACTCCAGAAGAGCTCGAAGAAACTGCTGATTGTTTAAAGAAAGAATTTGAAATGAAAGACCTTGGAAAAACAAGATTCTGTCTCGGGTTGCAAATCGAGAGAAATTCTAATGGGATGTTGGTCCATCAATTTAATTATACCGAGAAGGTTTTAAAACGATTTGGTATGGACAAAGCACACTATTAAGCACACCCATGGTCGTCCGGTCTCTTGATACACAGAAAGATCCATACCGTCCT